>ML682005.1:25827014-25989184 GCA_007922195.1 Podocnemis expansa | reverse complement strand
ACAGAAAGGAATGAAACTAAATGCAAGGGGGTGTAAAACATAGGATCAGGCCATAAAGTACATTTAGTTTCATTCCTTTCTGTAAGTTCACCCATCTTCGAAGCATCTGAGGAAGTGGGATCTTCTCCCACGAAAGCTCATGCAAAAAATAAATCTGTTAGTCTTAAAGTGCCACACAACTCCTTGTTGTTTTTTCACAGGACTAGACTAACACAGCTATCCCTTTTAAAATTCATGTATTTGGCCTTGGAGCTACTGTGGATCTGTTTCTGTCCTACTCCTCTCATCTGTGAAACACACTAGGCTGGTTATCTAAAGCCACTTTGGGTCACATGGGCATAAAAATGAATTAGGATTAGAATTTGCTGTAGGTACAGAATCTTTTGTACTGTCTCTGGCACTGTTGCTTAATGCTAGCTTTGTCTGATTAAAACTTGCTGGTACCTACATGGTGGAAAAATAACTAGTTTCTTACTATAAAGTTTCCACCTAATAGTTTGTGTTTTGTTGCTGTGCAGGCTCAAAGGATTTCTGTGCAAAAAGTTGTATAATAATATGGTTGCAGTTTGAAAGGAAAGGAAATTTACTGAAGCTGGAAGAGTTTACAGATTCTTATAAGTTCAGTTAAATCTCCTGAGTACTGCACCATTTAGCTGTCTGTTATGCATCATCTAAAGGTATCATGGAGGTCACAGGTTCCATGTATTCTGGGCTTTTTCTGGGGCCTCCTAGACTACCTCTGGGGTCACTGAACAGCTGATCAGGGTCCAGCCCTCACCTCTCCATAGATCAGCTGTCTGGCAGTAGATCAGCTGTAGATCAGCTGTTTGGCAATCATTCTCCTCCTCATCTCTTCCCCCACCCCACTAGCTGCTGCTCCAATTGATGGGCGACCGGCCCCATCATGGGGTTCTGTCATTCCTCCCCTCCACCCACCTCTCTCGTCCATGGTTATTTTTAGTAAAGTCACAGACAGGCTCTGTAAATTTGTTTGTTTCCTGTGAGCTGTCCATGACTTTTACTAAAAATAACTGGCAAAATCTTAATCTTAGCTCATAGTTAAATGTTATGTACTCCGAACAGAGAAAGCTCTCATGTCTTTCTGGAAGGGGAGGCAGAAATAAGAATCCCAAATCTGAAATGAAAAGCAGCCAAGGGAAGATAGATTATTTTTCTTTTGATTGGTCAGAACATACACTTGGCAAAATTGCAATTAAACCAAATTAAAACAAGTGTCTTGGGAAGTCAATGGATGTAGGTGCCAAGTCACTTTTGAAAATGGGACAAAGCCATGTAAATCACTAGGGCTTGCAGTACTGAGCAATGCTTAAATGCCTTTAAAAATCTGAGCATTAGTTCTTGATAAACATTGATGAATTCATCATCAATATACCCTATGAGATGAAGATGGTGATAGTTTGCCCATTCTATATGTGGGGAATTGAGGCATCCAGATTAAAGCCAAAATTAACAGAAATGTCAGCTAATTTGGGTGCCTGATATAAGAGGCTTAGGATCTGATTCTCAGCATTTTACAGAACTTTGTATCTTCAGTGCCTGGTGACCTAAATTACAGCTATGAATGTTCCACACTTCTGCAAATCAGAACATGGGTGTCTCCAGCAGGACACCAAGAAAATGAGGAACACACAAGTAGTAGCTATGTGTGGAAAGTTTGGTTTGTGTGTCTCGTCCAGCGTCACATAAGAACTCCGTGGCAAAGGCAGAAATAGAATGCAGTTCTCCAGTGTAGCATTCTGCTGCCCTAGAGAACATCCATTCCTGTCCCCTTCATCACACGTCTTACTTCAGCAAACAAGGCAGCACAGAGAACAGCCTCCTTCACAACACTTCCTTAATTCTTCCCTGAAGCACGGTCCTCTTTATGCACTCCCTGAGGCAGGGGTCCTGGAAGGAAAGAAATGCTATGTGATCACGTAGTTAAAGACTGCCATAATGGATATGCACAAGGGAATTTGAAGACAGTGTCTTACAATGGAACATGTCAGGCAACCTTAACTATATGTATTGCAACTTGAATCGCCTATCATCCATACACATCAAATATATATATATACAATCTCATAGTTCAATTGTGTTTACAGAAAGGATATGCTGTATTAATAATGCAAGTAACAAGACGAAGATGATGAAATGAGGACTTCAGAGCTCACTCTCTAGGGCACTTGGACTTTCCTTTGCTATTTGCATATAGCATTTTAGTGGGACAAATAGGTATTTGTCATGGATATATTTTCACATGAGTGCTGGAATGGCTATTTTGGAAATGCTGTAGCATATGTCACATGTGATCAGCATGTGGCGACACCACTTCTAGACTGACTGTGCCCTGTTTTCTTGGATGCAGCTCCACTCCCAGTCCCAGTCACAGCTCTAGTTCTTTCCCCAGCTTCTGACAGCAGCTCCCAGGAAGCATAGACAGATTCCATTATGGGCAAAGGGGATGTGACAGCAAAAGTTTGGGAACCATTGTTCTGTGGATCGTACGAATTATAACATCGACTGAATACTGCACTGTTGCTATTGCTCAGTTAGGCTGTGTTGAGATAGCTTCATTTCAGTGGTGAGTGAAGTAATTCTTGTAAATGTCATTTGCAATGTGCTTTTCAGTCATTTGGGATCAAAAGCATGTTATAAATATAAGATTATACTTATTATCATCACAGTCATTCAAGCTTAGCTTTGGCCTTTGCAGATAACGTATTTATCTACAAATCATTTGTTTGCTGAATGTAAAAGAGATGGGCTGAAAGGAAGTGTAGGAAGCCTTCATGACCTATGATTTCTGCTCACTATGCTTTTGCTTGTGGAAGTTTACATTTCTGGTAGAACTTACAAACTCAAGCCACGTTTTTTCTAATAGGTAATGTTACGGGTTTTAATGTATTCTTTTGTGCATAATTCAGAATTTTAAATGTAACCTTTTTCTTTCATTTTGAATTTTATAAAAGAAAGATTTGGGATAATTCTGACAGTGCTATGATCAAAGAAAAGTGTGGGGTTGGTTCTGGTCTGGTATCTGAACAGTGTCACAATTATGTAACACTTTTTTGTGTGTGTGTGACACAGATAGGTTGATAGAGTGTATATCTAACCTAATCTATTTAATCCACAGCCAAGATATTCATTTCTGTAAGGACATTCATAGTCGCCAGTTTTTATAATCACTTGTAATAAATGCTTTTGAAAGAGTGTCCATTTTGGAAGCAGAAGTTAGTCTGACTGTGGAAAAAATACATTTACAGTGGCCTCTCCATAGGGCACAGAATCTCAGCTTTGACTTTAAACTTCCTGGGGTTTCTACTGAGACTATTCATTACACATATCAGTTACTGTGTACAGGTTTCCTGTGTGATCTTAGGGAAATCAGGTGACCAAATTAGGTGCTTCAGCTTCTCCAGCGGTAAAGTAGGTATCCTAATACTTACTGATTGTGAAGGTAAATTCAGTGTGCAGAGCACTTTGGGATCTTCAGGTGAAATGTCATATAGAGCTACAGAGTTGTTTGTTATTTGTTTTACATTGTGATATGGACAGTAATCACATTCGCTATGTCTATACTTAGAGTGTGAATTCGAATTACTGAATTCAAACCAGTCAATTCGAACTAATAATTATTAGTTCAAATTCACTCAATTCGAATTGACATGGCCACACAAGAAACTCCAATTCAAATTAGCATGTCCATGAACTGGACTTGCTAATTCGAGTCGGGGGTGGGGACAATGGGAGATGTGGCAACATGGCCCCCTAGAAGAGCCATACCACCACCCAATTCCCTGCGGGGCTCCAGCCTGCTGAGCCCAGCACAGGGAAAGGCAACCCCTGTCTAGCTCTAGCCAGGGTGCAGCTACAGCTGGGCAGGAGATGTTTGTCCTCATGCCAGGCTCAGAAGGCAGGAGCCTGGCAGGGGATGTCCTGCCCCCCCCCGGGCTCCCTGAGGCCAGGGCACCCCACCATACACAACTCAGTGGGGGCATGGGAGAAGGGATTCCCCTGCTCCGCAGTGTCAACGTGCATATGGGGAATTGCTTCTCCCCTGCCCTGGCTACACTGTCAGAGCAGGACTGGGGGACTCCTTCCCCCACCCAGCCTGTCAGCGCCGGCCAGGGGAGTCCTTTCTCCCCTGCCCCGGCAGCACTGTCAGTATGGGTCTGGGGGAATCCCTTGGCCCAGCACTGACAGCACAGCCGGGGCAGGGGAGAAGAAATCCCCACAGGTGGCAAGAGTCCCTGCTGGCCATGCGTGGGGCAGGGTCCCCAGCGTATGGGAAGAGCCGCCACTGGCCATGCGCAGCTTCTCCCCCACTGGCCGCATGCAGGAAAGGCACCACCGTGTGCGGCTGCATCCCTTCTGACTGTGCACGGGGAAGGCACCCTCACGTGCGGCTCCCGTCCCGCTGGCCACATGTGGGGAAGGCACCCCTGCATGTGGCAGCATCCCTGCTGGACACACACGTCCCTCAGGGATGCTGCAGCCCACTGGGTGCCTTCCCCATGCATGGCCAGCAGGGCAGAAGCTGCGCAAGGGAGTGCCTTCCCTGTGCACACCAGCAGGGATGCTGCTGCACACAGGGGTGCCTTCACAGCGTGCGGCCAGCTGGGCAGAAGCCGTGTGTGCAGGTGCCCCCCCCGAGCCCAGTCTGGCGGGGGGGGGGGGTCGAGGCACCTTTGGGGCTGCTGGCCCCAGGTGCTGGAGGGCTTGTCTTCCTTCCAGGGTGCCATGCATCCTGGGAAGAAGGTCAACCCATTTCAATTCAAACTCAGTGAGTTCAAATTGACATGGCCACACTGGGTCAATTCAAACTACTAGGTTCGAATTGACCCTGACTTTGAAATCAAATGAAGTTTGACGAATTCAAAGTCAGCTTTCATCAGTTTGAACTGAGGAGTTCCTCTGTTCAAATTGAGGAAAGTGAGTGTGGCCATGCACTTAATTGGATTCAAATTGATTGTCATCAATTCGAATTCAATTCTAAGTGTAGACATACCCATTGGGACTGGCCTGAGATCACCAGCTCACCATACTAACTTTGGGTATGTCTACGCTAGAGGCTTGAGTTGACTTAAGCAACTCCCTGGCCACATTTCAATTTTATTAAGTCGAAGTAAGCACCTGCTTAAGCTGACTTAATAACTCTCAGCCTTAAAGTTGACTTTAAGGGTTAAGTCAACTTTATTAAGTTGTCTTAACAAAATGTGGCCATTAAGGTCAACTTTATTAAGCTGACTTAATCCAGGGGACCTCTTTAAAGTCAACCTTATTAGGTCAATTTTAAATGGGTCTCCTGGCTTAAATTGACGTTATGGAGTTGACTTAAACAAATGGGGCCTCTCTAAGTCAATTTAATAAAGTTGACTTTAAGTTGACCTTCTTAATTCGACCTACCTGCGCCATCCAGTGTAGACATAGCCTTTGGTAGTGCTTGAACCAGTGACCTGGAGGAAAAAAACTTTATTCTGATTGTCAGTCATGTGAGCTGTGCAGCTCTCTGGAGATTATTGATTCTTTTTAAAAAGGGGAGAACATAATTGCTTTAAAAATAAGTCTTCCCATCATACAATGTCAGTAAAACATTTAATTTAAATGTTTTCTCCTTTAATATGTTAAGTGATCATGGAGGTTATGGGAGAGTTCTGAACTTTTGCAAATAATATTTGTGCCTTGGTTTATCTACTTAATATTCTGTTTGACTGCAGGGAGTTAAATCAAAGGAGGCTAGCAGAAGGTAACAAACAAGAAAACAGTAGAAGCACTATACACTAGTGAAAATACCCAGAGTTCTTTTGGGAAGGATAGGGGAGCTATTTAGTGGGAAATGCCTACATGCCTGACTCTGGCCAGTGCAGCAGACCTTTTGCCAGGCCTGAGCAAGGAACCAGTGGGGATCCTAAACTGTTAAAGACCTTTGCCAAGCAGTCTTTAGGATGGAGGGGATAAGCAGGCTGCATCAATTGGCAGTGAATCTCTTACAGAGAGATACTGAGAGACTGCTGAAGAGGCTGTCTGTCTCTCTAGGTCCAGAATGGAAATGTCTTAGTTTCTGTATAATACATGTGTGTAGGCCATCTGTTGTTTTAACCATTTCTCTGCCTACTGTGTTCTGGCTAACAAATCAGGTCTTGTGAAAATCATGTTTGTTTTGTTTGCCTTTTTTTTTTTTATAGGAAAATTCACAGCAAGGGGTAGAATAAAATAGGGAATTTCACAGACTGCATAGGAAATGCCATCAGTAAAGGGTGACTGCTATATTACTTGCCTAAAACTCACCACCAAGTCACCTTCCCCTCAAACTGTTTCAATCTTTTGCTGGAGCACACTCTATGAGTTGTACCTTGCATGAGAACAGTTCCTTTATTATGGATCTTGTATGACAATGTATTACTAAGTTTTTCTCTGTGATGCATATTATATGTTTCTCTTTATCTCCAAACTGAGACATCTGAAAAAGAAATGCGTATTGTAGTTCTGAAGACAAGAAAACCTCTTACGTAGAAAGAGACAGTCTCATTTTTCCCTCCTCATTTTGCAGCATATACTTTTTGATGACTTAGTTTTACTAAATATTAACTTAATATATGTTATAAAATTCTATAGTTTACTTCCAAGCTCCATTTATACTGCAAAATATTTTAAAACTATGAGTAAATTGATAGACTTTTAAGGTGATCTAGGGCCACTCCAAAGCAGCACCCTGTATTCCTGGTAGGGTTTGCAGACCTGGACGTTTTGTTTGGTAGCAGCTGCTAGCTCTGAAAGAATGAGAAGAGACTCTTGGTCTTTTCTCATTGCCAGGAGCAGATAATCAGTCAATGGGACTAGCACAGCCTGTGTGTTTGTATACAGGCCTAAACAAAGTGGAAAAGAGATCAAGGAAAGTCTCTGCACCCTTGATAGTGCCCAGGTTGCCTCACTACCACCTTCTCAGTACCCTTCTGAAAGAAATATTGACAAACTTTCATAGTAATGGACCCAGTGTTCTCCAACAAATGCCCTGGAAGCTCTAAGGTCATTTTGCATCAAAGAAAATGTTATTAACTAACCTTATTGTGATTCTGTTTATTTTACATCTGTTCGTAAAACCCAAATGTTTGTCTGTAGCATTTATTGTCTATGTATTGCATAGATTATTGTTGTCTTTGAGAGTGATGACAGTTATAGGATATATTTATTGTAACTGTAAAATGCTGCAGGTTTTTGGAGGGATATTATGATCTCGTTAGGCTGTAAAAATGTGAATATAAAATATTCATTCAATTTTCTTACTTTCAGGTCAATGGGGATATTCCACCTCGATTAAAAAAGAGTGCTCATGAAATAATCCTGGATTTCATCCGATCACGACCTCCATTAAATCCTGTATGTAATCTAATATGTTTCTTTGCAGCGAAAGGCTGGCTTTCTTCAATGTGTTTGTGTTTCGGGGATAGTTTTAATGTTTTCTTTTAAAATGATGCTGTAGTAGAAATCATATCAATTGTTTATGTGTAATACATTTATTCTTATGTGATTGACACAAGAGCTATTTAACTTTTGTGGTCTGTTTAAGAAGATCATTGTAAAATTGTGAAACCTTAACACTTATCCTTAACATTTACATATATCTCTGTGAAACTGTATTGTCTTAGCTGCTTGTAAAACCATCCTTCCAATGTTTTGTTAGGAAATATTTTGTGAAGGACGTATCAGACGTATTTATAAGTGTATGCATGTAAAATCACTTAACAATAATGTGCTATTTACAAGAATCTTTGTGAAATCACTTTCCAGGAATAGTACTTAGCATAAATATTCTTTCTTTTTATATCCAAGGCCTCTGCAAGAAAACTGAAACCAACTCCACCACGGCCACGCAGCCTCCATGAAAGGATACTGGAGGAAATCAAGGCAGAAAGAAAGCTGCGCCCTGTCTCACCAGAGGAAATAAGGCGTAGCAGACTAGGTGAGTACATTGCTGTTGCTTACCTTAGTTTTGAGTAGCAGGACTTGCACTAAACTTCCCCGCATAAAGACCAATATTGACAATGGCTGCACCAGAGGTGTGTCCAGGGCGGTTCTGGCTGGGACCCTGACATTCTGGAGTGGGAAAGGCAGCTTTTGGTGACATGACAAGAAGCTGAGATCAGGCCCACCCACCACAGCACTAGGCAGTGGTACAAATTTTTCAATCACAGCTCTGGGGCCTGGCTAGCAGCTGTGGCCACAATTTGAGTAGCACTGGTACCTCTGTTCACTTGCAGCTGCAAATGACAGCTGCTGGCTTTGTGCTATGGCCACAAGGTGAGCAGTGCTGGCTCCTTTGTTCTGCTTGTGGTTGTGGCTCCAGCCATCAGCTGCTGGCTGGGCCCGCAGCTGTGGCAGAGAAATTCGAACTGTTGTCAGGCAGAGCAGCGGGTGGGCCTGATCTTCAAGCAGGTGGGCCTGCGCTCACCTGACCCACCCATGGTTATGCCTCTGATCTGCATTGAGCTGAATTAAAATGGAGACAAAAACAACACTTTTCCTTTCAAAAGTGGGTAGAGCCTTCAGGCTTTGCTAGGTCTATGCATCCTTTTTGGTAATTTTGATTGGAACACTTCAGTACCTTGGAATAATTATTTTCTTATTTTAAAGAAGATGATGTATAATTTAGACTGATTCTTTCAGGTTCCTAGTGTCATCATTAAGGTATTTTAAGTGCCATAATGTTGACTATTTATTGTGCCAGGAGAGTTAACATTAGACCATCTCATGGATGGGAATTTGTCATTTCTTTTCCTAATACACAATATAATGTGTTACACATACATCTGGGGTTTTTTAAATTCATTTTATTCTTTTGTTTCCTGCTGTCAGCTTTATTAATCTCAGGATCCTTTATTGATTATCTGTGTTTATCTTTTGCTGAATTTTTGTGCTAAGAGCCCTGGAATCATTTTGGATGTATATCTTTGCTTCACTGTTTTAAGTTATGGAGCTCTTCTAAGCATTTGTATTAATTTCAATAGCCAGCTGATTCAGAGCAGTTTGTTTGTGCGTTATACATGAAATAATCAGTTCACTATTGTAAAGGTATATAAGCGATGCTTTTTTTGTGACGGCACGCACGAGTACAACATACTGGCACCTTTTCTTTCATAGCAGTGCATTGCTCCTGTCCCTTGCCAGCCCCACTGCCCAGCTGAGGGGGGCAGGGTCAGCAAGGGAAAGGACCACGATCTTGTCCCCTGCCAGCTTCGCTGCGCAGCTGATGGGGCAGAGTCAGCAAGGAAAAGGAGCCTGCTGTTCCTGCTCCCTTCCAGCCCCTCTGCTCAGCTGGGCAGCAGGGTCAGCAGGGGAAAGGAAAAGTTAATAGAGGGGGGTGCAAGAGGCAGAGGGGTGGAAGAGGCACTTTTCAAATTTACCATGAACATGTGAGTAACAGCACCTTTTTTTTTAACAAATAAAAGCACTGCATATAAGTATAACATTTTTCACCAGTCACCACTTTGTCTCAGAACCAGTGAACTAAAGCAAAATCTGACCATTAAAGATGTTGCAAATGCCTAAACTGTTGAGTTCATTTTCCTCCTTTAAGAGTAAACTATTTTAACTGTCACAAAGAAGCTTTGTTACTGGATTTGTGCAGAGAAAGAGTGACATCTTGTGTCTAAAGAGGCAAAAGAGCAACACACACCTGTATTGTGTTATGTTGTTTGGCATCATATCTGTGCCTGGTGTATTTGTTTATGCAGTCATCCAAAGTGGGTTGTATTTATTCATCATCTGTGTAGGGGAAAAATTATCACTCTTGCTTTGGCCAATTTTGGAGGTAATGTTTGGTGATGCTTGGATGCTTTTTAGCAGCAGGATGTTCTGAACAGTCTTGCAGAGCATTTGGACCCTGCAGTATACTTGATTTATTGTTGCCATTCCTAACAGTTTTGGGTTTGTTTGTTTGTTTTTTTTAACTTTCTCAAACAGCCCCCCCCCCGTGACAGTCTATGGAAGCTTGGCAGAATCTCAAGTCAGATGGTTTTCTTTTCATTGTTTTAGCATCTAAAAATATTATTCCATTAGAAAATTCTGTTTTAGAATCACAGAATCAGCGGATTGGAAGGTCCCTTGAGAGGTCTTTTGTTTCAGTCCCCTGCACTCAAGGCAGGATTAAGTCTAGTGGCAGTTCTCTTTTAGTCCTCTCAGATTTTCTCACCACTCAGTTATATGGCTCAAAAAATGAAATATTAGAGCATGCTTGGGTATGAATGGGGAAATAGTGAGAGTTTATTATACAGATGACAAATACATTACTTGTTTTTTTCTCTTAGGTAACTGTGTAAGCACTTAATTGTCATTAGCATGAAGAAAGCAAAAGAAACATTTTATGGCTCATACAAAGGCATTGCTTTTTGTGTTGGAAGTATATTTGGTTTTTTCCTTTCTCATACTGAAACAGATAGATGAGATTACTTGTCTGAAATATCAAACTTTTCTTCACAGCAAAATTCAGATCTTTTTGGCAGATTTGGGGATGGGAAAAGAGCAGTCACATTCAGAAAACTACAAATAGCCCTGGCTTACAAATAGATAAGTATTGCATGTAATTTAGTGTAGTGAAATTTAAGTAATAAGGGTTTTAAATCTAAATGGAAGTACAACATAGAACACAGATGGGAGAAAGATGTGGCTATGATTATGGATAATACATTTAAACCATCTGGACAGACCTAGTTGACAATAATGAAAATAAATGAAGTTTTGGGGTGTATCTATGAATGTATATAGTATACTTTACATGTTAAGGAGTTGTTCTGTTATTCAAAGCATAGAGAAACCTTGTTTGAAATAGGTAATTAATCTTGGCAATCGTATTACACATAACTACTTACACATGGAGATATTTGCAAAAGAAGTAACCAGTATGATTGTGTCTATAGAAGTGAATGGTTTATATATATTATATATGCTCGTAAGTGTTGTAAATACAAAGGAAAAAAATAAGAGGGACAAAGAATGTTTATCTCCTTTAGTTACAAGGCTTTATTTCCTGTTATGAACTATCTGAGCTAATGGAGCCTTGAAGAAAACCAGTTCTTTCCTTCTGTATTTCATTTGCATATTTGATTAGGAGTAAGGGGTGTGCCATTGGGGGAAAATCATTTAAAATATATGGATTTAAATTAAGTGGACAGAGATTTTAATTTACTTAAGATTTCTTTTTGCAACTGCTGCTGCCTCTGGCTTACACTGTTCACTCATGAGCTAAGGGGGAAGTACCTCTGCTCCCAGGTTTGGGTCTGTGTGGGACACCTGCTATACGTAATCTTCTGTGGTTCCCATTAAAAAGTTTTAGCCCTATGCAGCCTTTTAAAACACATTTATCTTAAGGCAATGTGTGGCTGCTGGATCATTCATGCAAACATGCACATTTTTTAGGAGGCTGGCAAATCAATGTTCAGACAAACAGCTGCAGCGCTCTTTCCATATCTAATATTTCCATTTTCCACCTTGTGTTTACTCTGACTGTTGGGACTAACCTGCTAATATAGTTTCCAGTAAGAATGAATCTGGCATTATCCCAATCCCTAATAGGCAATGGGTATTTTTAAAATGTGGACAAATTTAACACCATTGGTAATTTATGTTCAGGATTCATCCAGATGTTATATGACAGAATTGAGGTACATTGACCAAACTGTATTAAACAGTTGTGCCACAGCAGTTGCTTGTAGCCATTTCTCTCATTTTCATGAGTAATACAATTAATCCACAAATGTTTAATAATAAATGCATATATAAAATTAGTTAAATAAAACTTTCCAGACCCAGTGAATCTTTCACTGCTTCTTGTCCTACAAATGAGAACGAACTATTTAGAAGGCTAAAAAGAAGACAGCAAGATACTAGATCCATTTTGAAGACTGAGGCAAACCAGAACAGGGGACAACTTTTAACAAGGAGGAGGATTCAGCCATAAACACACCATTAGGATTTTGTTTCTGTTTTTGTTTTTTAATAAAGAAACAAAATGCCCAATGTTTATTTTTCAAAATCTCTCTCTTATTTAGTCATAATCATGGAAGAATAAGCCTGTAGAAATTTAGGAATCTTTGTTTCCATTTACTTGAAATTTGTGTGAAATGTGGTTCTGAACTAAATTTTTTTTTCTGTCAGCTATAATTTTTCTTTCATAATGTTATTTGAAGTGAAACCCTTGCATTCTGCTTTTCAAGATGTTTCTCTCTCGTGTTGGCATTTGGTTTTATTGTGTTACAAACCTAATGTTCTACAGCTCTGTCTTTTAAAATATCTTATTATACTTCCAATTACCAGTGATGCTATTGTAGTGTTTACACTTACAGCATTGCCATAGCAAAGAAAAATGAATTTTAGACACATTTTGGATTTATGTTAGCCTGTGCATCGGAATCCAAAAAGTCTCAAGTGGACCTCTTATTTTTGTTTGTTTGTTTGTTTTTGGTTACTCCTCTGCTTTCCTAACAGCTGAATTGTTTTCTTTTTGTTGTTTTTATTTCCTTTTTCAGCAATGCGGCCTCTTAGCATGTCTCACAGTTTTGACCTGTCAGGTAAAATGTGATATAATACCTGACGTGGCTATTGTGTTTTTTGTGAAATTTGTTCCATTCATTTGTTTGTTTAACCATCACGTACAAGAAAGAAACTTGAAGGGATTCTTCTAAACCATGGTCAGTGAAAGTAAAGACTCAGCTAGATTTTCTATTAAAATCTATTGTTTTGTTACCAAAAAGAGATATTCATGTATGAGGAACTCCTATACTTCACCTGTAATTGAATTTTGTGAAGAATAAGGTTATCCACAACAGGCCCTAAGCCTTAAGAAAGATCTTGGTACACTATTTCACCAATAAAAGTCTGATTTGGTTATTATTTACTAAATCAACCTTTTTACCTGAAGCTCTGCTTTTAAACTAAGTCTTACAATCTTTCAGTATTGGTTTGACCAGAAAATATAAATACTCTGATGTGTAAAAGTCAGGCGTCTAAGAAGTCACTTTTTGACTTGTCCATCTTCTGCAATATTTTATTTCTTGAGACCATTAAAAAACCATTGAATCTTTCACTGAAATTTTCTTCATTAACATTTTACATACACACACACATTGCCCAGAGAAACATCTGTGTGTGTGAGTATGTATATTGTACGTCTATAACTTAATCTCATTCATCAGTGCACTGTGGATCTCTTACGAAGAACAAGTGACTTTTAGGCAGCTTGGAATCTCTGCAAGTTTTATTTTAGTTTTATATGCTGAAAGAAGCTTTACAGCATAAAAATGCAAAAGAAGAATATAAAGCTTCTAACAAAGCTATGGGGAAATCACTCCTGGGCCACCATCTTGGAATTTTTTATTTATTTTTAATGAACCCATGTTCTTCTGTTGAATTCTCTGTGTATTCCCTCTCTTTGAGTAGGATATCTCAATGGTCATATATGAAGCATTTAAAGCATAAATGATTCATTTAAAGTTTCTAATGAAGATGCAGGACTTATCTTTGAGACTGGTCCAATGAAGGAAACCAACTTTCATGCTCTTAGTCTCTGTCTCTGCTGTGGTATTTTACTTACAGCTGGGATGGGAATGTACTAGATGACTAGACTTGTTTTGTGTTTTTTATTTGATATAGAAGGTAAAAGCCATAACAGACTGCAAGGTGCCTGCAGTTCTCCTGAATCTTCTCAGAAAGATTCTACTGTGAGGAGTGAAGCCAAATGCCCTCATTCATAACCATTTAGATTCCTTCTTTTCTCACATTGATGTGTCCTTTTAAGATCTGGAAATTCCTTGCACAAAGGACAGATATTAGTGTAAAAAGTCACATTTTTAATTTTCAGTTCTTCTGTTACTTTCAAATAAAGCTGAATGAGCAGATAGAGAAAGAAAGTAGAACAGAATTTTGCAGGAGCGAAGCGAGGATGTCCAGTGTTGTCTCTTCTATATATGTCTGTTTACTTATTCTCTTCCTGTCTGAAGTTAAGTTGCTCTTTTTCGGACTCCTGTTCAGTGATGGGTCTGAGAACTGTTGCTGCCTAGTTAAATCCAAAAATATTTTGCTCAACTGTCCTTCATTAATCAGTCATCAAAATATCTTTGTTAAATATAAACTACTTGATAGTAACCTAAAGTAATAAACTCTGCCTTAAATTTTATTTTTCTCTGATTGACTATTGAAGAACACTTCCTGTTTTCTTTTTGGATTTGCTAAATGTACTTTAACATACATGTGATTCACACAGAGAGATGTGATACTGCTGTGTTGTCTGAATGATCCTTTACATTGTCTTTAGAAGCAAATTCAGGGGTGATCAAAACATTCTCTGAGAGTAGTGAAACATCAGATAAAAAGCACAAAATGAATTAAGTAAATGAAAAGCAGACAAATGATTTTAATTTTTGTTGCCTTCTTTTATTTTAGTAAGGGGTTTAAATTTGCTTCCATTTTGTAATTATTATTTTCACATTTTTTCTTGATGTTTGTTTTCATTGCTGTCTGCCAAGCTGAAGAGAGGTCATAAAAATGTAAATGCTCACTGCGAAGCAGAACCTTCCCCTCAAATTTCATGCTAAAGAACAACTTCTTGTCCTTGCTACCACAGCTTTGTGCTGTTTTGTTAGTCCAAAACGGCTGTAAAGCTGGTTTAGTCGATCACTGAAAGATTCCCCTTGTGTTAGAGGTACTTGATGGTGCCAGTGTGAATGGTATGTTCCATTCCACTCAGCCATTAGCCCAGGGAGCATTCCTAAAGGAAATAGGGTTTACACAAGACTTCCATATGCCCAGCTGGGGAAATAGAGCCATTGGTAGCCCAACATAAGTAGGACCCTGCAAATCCATGGATATCTGCATTATATCCGCATTGCAGATACAACACGGATATCCGTGGACCATTTCTTGTGGATGCAGATCAGATATGGATCCACATATTTTTATCTGCACAGAGCTAGAGCCCTGCAAATATGCAGACATCCGCAGATATCCACATTATATCTGCATCCGCGGATACAACACAGATTTCCGCGGACCATTTCTTGCGGATGCAGGTCAGATACAGATCCACGTATTTGTATCCGTGCAGGGCTCTGGACATAAGTTACGACTACTGTAAAGGTAGCTTAAAGCTACATCTGCTTCGATGGACCTGTGTTGAACATGGCCTAAAATTTCCTCCTCTAAATCAAACAACAAAAAAGAAATAATTGCTGCAAAAATAATCTGTTTTTCATATCTACAAAGTTAATGCTTTTGGTTGTTTTTGAAAGCTGCTGTGCTCAGGCTTCAGTAAGGTTTGTTCTTTCTGGGCCTAAACCTGTGAAAGGTTGAGCAGTATCGTGCATCATTTGAATGTCAGAAGAATTCTCAGTGAAGGCTGATAATCTTAGTTTATACTTCATAGCAGTTTTTCCCAACTTCGTGGCATGAGAGCCACAGATATAATTTTTAGAGCCCTGAAAGGCCACTGGCCTCCACCAGCAGGCATCTCCAAAAGTAGTTTGCCTCCTTGCTTGCTGGTCTCCCATCTTCCTGGCTGCAGCAGGGAAACCACACACATCCTGCAGCTCTGTGCACTCTATCTGGGTTCCAAGACAGTGGCTCCCTTTTGCAGCCAGGGGGACAGAAAATTGGTGCTCCCCTCCCTTCCCTCTGGTTCCAGCAAGGACCCTAGCACCTATGGACCTTGGAAGATCACCTTGCAGTGCTCCCTCCTATAGCAAGTAGGAGGACAGCACTAATCTCCTATCCCTTTGGCTCAGCAAGGAGCCTGCATTTGTCTTTTAGCCCTGCAGAAACATGGTTCCAAAACACGCTTTGCCTGGGTTCTTCAGCAGTGGCTCCATGCTGCAGCCAGCCAGAGGGGAGCCGATGGTCACTCTAAAAGTGCCCAAGGGCTGCTTTTGGCCCCTGGAACACAGGTTCGGAACCACTGCTTTATAGCATGGCAATGAGTATGGTACCACACACCTAGAACGATACATTTTTCAGTGTTTTCTTGTCTAAATTAAATATGCAAGTCACCTATCATAATTGAAAAGCATATTTCTGTGCTATAATTACTCATGTACTCTCTTCCTAGTGCTCAAACAATGTAACTACAGAAGGACAAATCTGTGTTAATTCTGAGAATCCATTTTCTTTTCTTTTCTTTTATTTTCTGCCTTTGCTTTAAAGTGGCACTGCAGAGCACTCTACAAAGGTCCATAGGAGCATATTTTAAAATAGAAATCAGATCCAGGCTTCTGGTCCAATCATGTGTCAATGAAAGCTGTTTCCAACAGAAGCACCATATGGTTAACTAGAACATAATCCATGGTCTGCTTAATTCTCTGTTTCATAAGAGAAGTAGTCTTACATGTAAATAAAATCAATTTTCAATTTATTCTAGGTTTTTTTGGGTCTTGCTCTCTCTCTGTCTCTCTGTCCCCTCAAGACTAGTCACAGATAGAAACATAGCATCATATAAGGATATAAAAGGTCACTTTAAAATAAACAGAATATGATTTTATGTTGTCAGCTAATCAAATTCAAAGTTTCTTGTTGTTTCCACTTGGTCCATAATATCTTAATGCTTCAGCTAGTTTTCATCCTGGATCAAGTGATTTACAAGTTACCTGTTAATGGATGCTGCTTCCCCTATTTGTCTGGCAAAACTTAATTTCACCTGCAATGTAATATTTCCAGGACCCCATACATACACATGCTCGCCTGGGGTTCAGCTGAATCACTTAAGAAGTGTAAACGATCTTTTATATGACCTAAAGCTGGCTGACATATTTTTATAAGTGTTTTTGTGATTAATTTAGTCCACATCGATTTCAGTCAGTTGTTTACAAATCAAATCAGATTTTCTTCCTTGGTGTTCATTATTAATAAGTATTAGTTTGTTGGTTGTTTCTGAACTGTTCTCTTTGACTGTTCTATCAGTGTTTTAGGAATGGTGTGGTTAATCAACATATAGCAATGTTTCTGATTCCAATTTAGATCACTGAAACATTTTAAACTGGAGAATTACAATTGTGACTGGAGACACATAGACGCTGGAGACACTGGACAAATAACACTGTTAGAATTTTTGTGCAGATCATTTGTGCTGAAATCTGTGAAACTTTATAGATTCAAGGTTTTTTTTCCTGCAAATACCCAACAGTTATGCAGATAGTCACAAATAACTAATAGTCAGACCACATGAATCATAGTAAACTGAACTCAGTCCTTTTATTCATAAACCTCTTTTTGTAAATTAGGTGTGTAGCTTTTTAAAAAGAACCCAACAAACTTCTTTATACTTTGTAACAAGGGATTGGGAGCAGCCAGCCTGGTTCAGCTCCTGCTGCTACACACAGCTTTAATTAAATGATTGGGGAAGGCTATGTAAACTTTGCCAAGGTGAGTTAAGGAGGAGCAGATGTGGAGCTTAAAAGCTTGCTGGAAGGGAGTTGGGGGAGAAGGCACAAACAGCCAACCTGGGGGCAGAGGCAGCCATAGGCAATCGGGGGCCCTAGGCAAAGTGCCATTGTGGGGCCCCCTGTAGGCCCGCATGCCCTCTCTGCAGCCCCAGCTCCCCAGCGCTGGCCCCTCCCATGGTCCCAGCTCTCTGCCATTGACCCATGGCTCCTCTCTGGGTCCCCCTGTGATTCTGGCTCCCCACTCCTGGCCCCCCAGCACTCCCTCTGTTTGTGCCACCCCCATGGCCTCAGCTTTCTACCCCTGGCCCCAGGACCAGCTCTTCCTCCTGCAGCTGACCAAGGCAGATGTAGCTTTTAGGGTTGCTGAAGCAGGCAACAGGGCC
The DNA here is from genome assembly GCA_007922195.1 of Podocnemis expansa. Classification (NCBI taxonomy): domain Eukaryota; kingdom Metazoa; phylum Chordata; order Testudines; family Podocnemididae; genus Podocnemis; species Podocnemis expansa. Next base: position 25,971,378 of record ML682005.1, on the reverse strand, counting down.
CCTTACTGCTTGGGGCCCTAGGTGTGCGCCTGCTTCGCCTACCCCAAAAGCCGACCCTCCCTAGGGGAAGTTACTGGAGAAGCTGCATGTACCTGAATTGTAGCTGGGGAACAGTGAGGCCCCGAGGAATGCTAAACTGTATATATGTAAACTAGGAACCAGTGGCAGGTTAAGATAGATCAGGGGTCTCAAACTCAAATCACCATGTGGGCCACATGAGGACTAGTATGTTAGCCTGAAGGCCGCACCACTGAAACCTTTTCATAGAACGATATTGCAGACATCAGTAACAATTGTGTCATCGTGGGCTCCAGGAAGTAGCTTTAGGGGCTTCATTTTTGAGACCCCTGAAATAGATAAGTGAAAGAGCACAGGTGGGAGCACAAAGCTGATGATCATGTCTAATTTGGGGAACAGAAGACTTAAACTGCACGGAGGCCTGTGTGAAACAGCTACAACTTGCAGAAACAATTCTCTCTTGATTTCTTTAAAATAGAATGGGATGATGATTAACCAGTCATGTTTAAGCGTTAGTAGAGTCACCTGAAATTTCACTTACATTTTAGGGTGATGCAGTAAATCTGTAAACACTAGTACACAAAATGTTTACATCAGTGGTTCCCAGCCTGTGGTCCACAGGGGCTTTCAAAGTGGCCTGCAACTCCCTTCCTGCTGATTGTAGAAAGGAGCTGCTGCCTAAGGAATCAAGTGGAATGAGTTTATGTGGTATTACAAGACAAGAGCAGGCTCCTTGCTGTAGCCAAGGGGATGGGAGATCAACACTCCCCTCTATCTGTAGCAGAGAGCATGGCAAAGTGCTCCATGTAGTTCCCAGGTGCTGGGGTCCCTGCTGGAGCCGGAGAGAGGAGAGCACTGATGTTTCGTCCCCTTGTTTGCAAAAGGGAGGCACACTGCCTACAGATTCCTTTGAAGCACATGGATCTACAGGCAGAGGTGTATTAGGAGCCTCGGGGCCCCTGGGCCTCCCCCACTGGTGGCCCTGCCTCTCCACCTGGGGCTACTGCCCCCTCTCCAGCCTAGGGCCCTGTCTCCTGCAGGCAGGCCAGTGCTGTGGCCAGCCCTAGCCTGACTGGTTGGCCCCCAGAAGCAGCAGTGCTGACTGGTACATATGGTGCGACTTCTGGTGTGGCCTTACCACACATCAGCCAGTCCTGCCTCTGGAGCAGAGTAACCAGTCATGCCAGCGAGCCCTGCCCCCAGGGGCAAACCAGCTAGCCCAGGGCACACCAGGAGAGCAGAGCCTGGCCTCTGTGCCACCCCACCCTGCCCCTGGGGGTGGACCAGCCAGCCCAGGGGTGGGGCAAGGCAGGGGAGCGAAGCCCAGCTTCTGACCCAGGGTGGGCCCACTTTCCTCCCCTGCCCCTCCCCAGCGCTTGCCAGGTGGAAGGCCTTCACATTGTGTGGGGCCCTGAGCACAGACCCCATAGGCCTGTGCAGTAAACCACCCCTAGCTACAGGATGCATGCTGTTTCCATGCTTTATTGAGGGAGACAAGAGATCAGTGAAAAGGCAGCCTCCTCACCAAACTCCTTCCATCTGGCTTCACTGGGGGGTGTTCTGCTGGCAGAGACTGGTGGCCATTCAGATTAGTAAAGCTGCTCTCTAAAAGGTTGGGAACCACTGGTTTATATAGCTCTTTTAGTTGTGGGCTTCCTGTCTAAAAATAGAACTCTTCTAGGTTTTGTATGCATGGATAGGCAACACAGATGATACATGTCTCACATGTGCCATGTGTTAGTCCCACGAGTCCACAAAAGCATTTAAGAAACAGTCATTTATAAAGCGAAGGACCTGAATATTCACTTCCCCACATCTCTTTCCCTGACTCTTAAGAGCCCCTTTTCCAAGACCTGGGTGGCACCCCTTACTTGAATGTGTTTGGGAAATGCAAATACCCTGCATACACCACCTTCTACCTCAAGTGTCCAGTGGCTATGGACACATGGGTCCTTTCTCCTGTTCCCCACTTTCTAGGCAATCACTGTCTCATGTTCCCAAGGGGGATTCAGGAGGAGAGAAGTTGGATGTGCCCATCCTATTCTTACTGCTGTTCTTGGTTCTCTGGCTGTTACAAGCTATTATGTGCAATTATAGGCAAACACCAAGGTTTCTAGCTACAGTTAATATGCTCCACCTAATCTGGGAAGCCCTGAGGTTTCCTGAACAACAGTATGAAAGTGATCATGAGGTTTATTAGTGCCCAAGAAGGCAGCACTAGCAGCAAGGGTGTTTTTTCTTCTTCTTCTACTACTACTACTACTACTACAAAATGGGGGCAGACTGGGCACAGCCTTCTGGAACTGTGTTGGGCAGTGGCAACACCAGAAGGACCACTAATGTTGAAGTCAACCACCTGGCCCTTTTGAAAATCAAGGAGGGAAAGATGCCATTCAGCTCCGGAAGAGATTGCTTGATCTAACAGGCCCATTAATAATACCACAGAAGACAGACATAAAGAGTGGAGGAATTCAGGGGCCTGTGTTGGGAGACTCTTGGTAGGGGGAAACCTGGGAGGTGATAGAAATAGTCTAACTATTCAGATTTACAGGGTTGAAGTGTTCCCATAATTCAGATAGTCCCTTTTCTCACAGCTGTAGTTGCAGTTAGAATTTTTTAAAGGAATTATGCTATGCTTTCCTCCCTCTCCCCATTTTTGTTTCCTACTTCCAACATTTAACCATTACCTAGTTACCTTTAAAAATGTCTAATTAATTTAACTCAGATTATTGTTTAAAGAAAAAATCGGCCTTAATGAGAATCTTCCACAACAGGCTTATGAATGTAGCTGAGGTCATATCTACATAGGGTAATTTTGGCCACCAGAGAATGTGTACCAGTTCAGTTCCCCTAGGGCAGAGTAAATTTACTCAAGTGAAATTATACTGTATCAGGGTAAACTGTGTTTATACTAGTTATTTACACCAGTACAGCTACACAAGTGACTAAAAAGGATGATTCAGTGGTTAGTTTGATAGTCTTGGATTTGGAGGGTGACTTCAGTCCCTGCATTGCCACAGAGATACTGTGTGACTTTGGGCATGTCACTTAATCTCTCTTTGCCTTAGGTCCCTCACTGTAAAATGGGAATAATATTTCCTTAACTCTCAATGGTATTATGAGGGCAAATCATTGTGAGATACTCATACACTGCACTGGTAGGGATCTCACAACTGTATAGATAGAAAGGTCATATGCTTAGGCAAACATGCAAACCATAGGTGTAAATTTTTCTGCTAAATACTGCTCCTCTCAAATACACAAAACATTTTAGAACATATTAAAACTTTATCCTTTTTGTGCTCTTTTTCTGGGAGAAAACAGGTATGTCAATTTCCTCCTTTCCCCCATCCAGAGCACTGAAAGCTGAATTAATGTTTAGACCAGGGACAGCAAACTTCATGCTTGCATATTATGGGACTCATTCTGATCTCACATTGGTGAATATCCAGAGCAACTTTACTGGTCAGTGAAGTTACACACAGGTAAAATCTGTGTAGGTGAAAACAGAATTGGGTCCCATGACTCCATTGTTACATGATGCAAGACTTCAGCAAGCACTTTTTCATTTTTAATATGAATTTAAAAATAAACGTGGGATTATGCACATTTTAGGCAAGATGTTTAAGTCATTGTCATTGTCGTTGCTGTTCATACAGGGAAAAAAATTATAATAGTGCCCTCACGGAGTAGTTTGTAGTATTCTTGTGTCTAAACTCATCATTTCAATGTAGATTGGTCTTGGTCTTCACTGGAGATCCACCTGTCTGGTTTTAGCAGTGCATACCTGTTTCTTTGGATTCTGATTATTTAACTAATTGTAGCAAATGATTAAATGTAAAGATGTTTACTTCTTTAAATGAGGAACTTTTTTTATGCTGAAGTTTAAAAAACCAAAGGGCACTGCTATTTTTTCCACTGCTCTCATTCTCTCATCTCATGTCTGTGCCACACACCACAGTCTGTAATCTTCTGAGCAATGTATTGCTGAAGTAAAATAACCCTACACAGTGAGGTTTTTCTCTGTGCACACTGCATTGGCACTAAAAGCTAAGAGGGGCATCACAAGCTGATTGCCCTGATATGTATTCCTTCTAAGGTCTAAGTACAACAGTTTTGTTTCTTTTGCCAGATGTATCCACACCAGAGGCCTCAAGGAAATTAGCAGACAGCTCTGTAGTGAATGGCGGCTTGACACCACAAGCAAAGGTGAATGGTGTCAGCATGACGCAAGTGACAGTGCAGCGAAAGAGACTCCTTAAAGCCCCTACACTGGCTGAACTGGATAGTTCAGATTCAGAGGTAAGACAACAGGCGCCCAAACTGCCTCCTCAATAATATTTCAGAATTTAGTCTTTTTACTGATTCACGGAGCTAATAAACTGGAGTAAGCATTTCATTGATGTTATTTAGTCCTGTTTTTTAAAGTTATAATTTGAGAATAAGATTACTGCATTGCCAGCCCCCAAAAGTTCAAATATTATGAATCAGACCCCAGATTTCATCACAGTTATAATGTGAACAGGTCTTGTAAATATATTGCAAGAAATACAGCTTTGGTCCCCATGCAGGAGCTCTCTCTAACGGCCAGCAAAATGTGAATATAGCTCTATTGTGCTAGGCACTGTATAAAAACATAGAAAGAGAGAGTCTCTAACCCCAGAAGTTTACAATTTAGCACACAGCCTGTTGTGAATTTGCGATGTGGGAACTGGAACTGGGACCTACCAAAGTCATCTCATTTGCGACAGCCACACATCCTTCAGATGGGAACACCTCTGAATTCACCACAGTTCAAGTAGAGCTCTGATGACCTCATAGTAAAAACAAACAAACAAACCCCAAAACTCTGCAGCTTATTCAAGTCCAGATATATCTAGTCCCCTAAAAGTGCTACCTTTACACCTTCAAGAATAACGCATGCTGCTTAGAAAATTACATTATTTAAATCAAGTTCTGATCTTATTGGAAATTACATAGTCAGTTTTAAATTCTCTGGAAGGGATGTCCTGACAAACTCTTAGACACGCTACTTTCTCTAAATATGCTCTACAACGGTGGTTTTCAAACTTTTTTTCTTGGACCCAGTTAAAAAAATCATTTATGCCCATGACCCAACAACTACATCTTTGAGCAATGTATTTCAGTCCTGTGATGGTGACAGCAAGGGGCTCTGCAACCCAGTATTGCGGCCTGACTAGTAGTTTAAAAACCACTGCTCTACAATAATAAAGCTGATAAAGGAGGAGGCAATGCACAGTTCACGGGTGGGTTACAGAGGCCTGTGGGAAACATGAGTGGAATGCTGGATGTAAGGATTCATGGTTATTTTTCTTGGTTCTGGGATCAGAGTGTGGGCTAGAGGGCTATGTCTACACTACAGGGCTCAGTTAAGTTGACTTAATAAGGTCTACTTAAAATTGACCTAGTGAGGCCCTATTTGTTTGTCAGCTTTATAAAGTCAACTTAAAAGGCTCTACTGCAGTAAGTCAACTTTATAAAGTTGACTTTAATGGGCACATTGATTAAGTCGACTTAATAAAGTCAACTTAACCTTTAAAGTCAACTTTAAGGGCAGTAGTTATTAAGTCAAGGTAAGCAAGTGCTTAAATCAACTTAATGAACTCCAAATGTGTCCAGGGAGTTGCTAAAATCTACTTAAGCCCCTGTAAGTTGACTTAAGCCCCTAGTGTAGACATAGCTGAGGTTGCTGAAAGCATAGCCAAGTGTAACGGTGTCCCTGTTCTGGGTCAGCTGTGAAGACTGAACATGGCACCTGTGTCTGGAGCTAAAAATGTGAGTGTGAGTCTCTGTCACTTATGCTAAAGAAATAGTTTGTAAACACGTAGGTGGTAGAGTCATAAAGCTTTACACAAGGTCTAGCTCAAGAGCCTGATAGAGCATCGTTGCACTATTGTGGGTTGTACAAGCACATAATTGGGCATATTCATTCAAGACATTGGAACAAGGTAAATGAGATTTCGGTCTTGTTCACAATTTTGTCTGAAGTAACCTCTCAGTTACCTAATCTCTAAAATAGGCATACAATAGTAGTGGGATGAGGCTTTGTTGATAATTGTGAAGGGCAATGAGATAGGAACACAGGACTCCTTGTTTGTTTTATAGTGACAGCAGTCAGTGAAAGACCTAAGCCTGGAACACATGGTCCCCTTAGTTTCTAACTCAGTGCATTATTCTGTAGGCTAATGTATCATGATCTTTGACTTGGAGAAATGAATGGAAGTCAATAAAGATAAATGTAAATCGATTCTCATCGGAAGGAATAATTAAATGCATGGCTGTGGATTGGAGAGTAATAGCATAAACTGAGAAACCATGTAGGGAAGGCTCTGGAGGATACAGCAGATAAAGTGAAAGTAAATTGACCATGCAATGCTGTTCTAAGAAGATAAATCTTATATTGAGTTGAATTAACCAAATACCTTATGCAACAAATGAGATAATTATGCTACCCAGCTCAGCACTGATTAGGTCTCAGTCACAATGCTGTGTTAAAATAGAAAAAAAAAAAACCCATATTTATTTTCTAGATTTTAAGTTTGCAACATAGATTAGTAATAGGGAGTTAGTATTCGTATTGTCGTACAATGACTCACATTGCCATGCTTGTGACTGCACAGAGAGTGAATTGGGTTAACCTATTTATGATTACTCTCAGAGGGTCAGATTATAGCTTTACAATTTATCTTCTATAAAAGGAGGCACATAGTTACACTGCTTCAGGAGCAGATCAGAGGACGAACTATGACCCAACTCACAGTTTTTCTCTTCTTCCTCCTCTATTCTGGAGGAGGACTAAACCACCTCAACATTTTTGTGGGGCAGCTTATTATATGCTCATCTAGGCTGATCCCCTCCTTGCCTTCTTTATACATTCAAATATCCGTGTGAAGCAAGCAGCACCTGTTCTGCCACACCCCCTGCTAGAGACATGATATGACTATAGGAATAAGAGGACCCTTGCTCCTCTGCAAATCTGAATAAGTATGTGACAATCAAAACCCTGGGTATTTAAAATAATTATAGACATTGTTTCTAAGAAGGCCATATCTATACTTAGGTGATAATATTGTGGTGACATATTCAGGCACTTCTCTCACATTATGCCTATAAGTAGATGTGACTTTCTCATTAGATAGGAGGTTATACTTGGTTGGATCTTGATCTGAAAGCATCCAAAGGTGTCTGGAACCAGGATTTTGATTTAATCCCTCCTGTGCTTGTGTGATTGAATATTGTCTGCATTAGAAATCAACAGCAAAGACATTGGCATAAGCAAATTCCTCTCAAGTGTCACAAATAATTACTGCACGTTTCACTAGTATTAATTTGCCATGGAAGCTTACCACTCTAGAAATCACAGTGCAGTAGGGTAGCTGACATTTTCAGTGCATCTGAAGAGGAGACAAGGAAGAGGCATCTTAAAATAATGAGCATGGATTGGATATTATCTAAGCACAGCTGGTATTTATAAACAATAGGAAATACAAAGGTTCTGTGGTTTCTATTCTTCCCTGAGTTATTCAAAATAAGTAGTTTCCTCTGAATTTGTGGTTCTGAGCAAGGTCTACCTTGCCCCAGAAGCGGTTGTAGGTCCATTGCTACAGGCTGTTAAAAAAAATGATGATGATGATCTGGCAGGTAGTGGCAATAAGAATCTCTATAGAAGCTCTTTGTTCTCCTTCGAGTGCTCGCTCGTGTCCATTCTCAGTTTTGGTGTGCGCATGCCTGCAAGCACGGTCACCAGAACTTTTTTCCCTCAGCAGTATCCGTAGACCCTGGTGTGAGCACCCCCTGGTGTCCCACCTGGATGCCGCAGTATATTAGGACGCCCCAGGTCTGCTGCCACTCAGTTCCTTCTTTCTGCCTTCAGTGGGTCACTGGAACGTTGTGCTCCAACTGACCTGTTGCCAGCGACTGCGAACCCAGTTTACTGCAGGAATTCGCCCCTAAATAGGCGAAGCTCCCCTCCTGGGCGATGCCTACAGCACCAGGCTTTAAGCCCTACAAGATATGTTCAAAAGCATTCCCTCTCAGTGATCCGCATGATAGCTGCTTGAATGCCTGGGAGAGACGCATGGAAAGGAGAAATGCAAAATTTGCAAAGCATTTAAGCCCCAGACACAGAAAGATAGAGAGAACCGCCTGAAAGTTCTCCTTATGGAGGCAGCCCTGAACCCTGTGGCAGGTGGGGCGGCGACACCTTCGGCGCCGAGTACGGCATCAGCCTGCAACACGCAGTCAGCCCCGGTGCCGGGCCCCTCAGTTAAGGACATTTGTAGTGCCAGAGACAGCCTGCAGTGCCAAGACAGCCTGTCACCTCCCCCTCACACGGGGAAACGGCACAAGAGGCTCGGTTCCCCTATGGGGCCGCATGAGGAAACACACCTGAGAGTGGCCGTACCAGCTGGGGATCAGAATTTGGAGGCGGAGTTGGTCTGCCAGGAGAACGAGCAGCACCCACTGCAGGGAGCCCCTAAGCTGCCTTTGCCCTGCTCAGCCCCATCTACTCCCGAGGCCCTGCAGGCAGTGGAGGAATTAATGGCTCTCCCTAGCTCTGCATCACAGGCAGCGATGGGAAGCATGCTCAGAAGGAGAATTATTAAGGTCATCCCAGCCGACCTGCAGAGACCCAGGCAGCCAAGCCTGTTCAGACTGGCCAACGGGGACCCCAGAGCTTTCCCTCGCCCACACGCTGCAGAGTTCGCCCCCAGTGCGGGGTCACAGAACCTGCTTGCCTCAGAGACACAGCACAAAAAGGAGAAGAAAGAGGGCCAGGCCTCCCTCCCCCGCTCTTGCACAGCCCTTGGCACCGTGGAGTTCACCCCTGCCTTGGGGCCGCAGAACCCAGTTGCCTGAGCTGGCAGCCACAAGAACGAAACACAGGAGATGGGCATCTCCCCCCCATCCCCCCTCCTCCGCCTCGGCACCACAGAGTTCGCTTCCAGTTCGGAGCCGCAGAACCCGGTCGCCACAGGATCAACAGCGTGGGGGGAAGCGAGAGAGTGCTAAGGGACCCCCACCATCCCACTGCGCAGAAGCCTCCAGCAGTACAGACAGTGTGACACCTAGAGCTGATAGCGGAGAACAGCGGAGCAGATCGGGCACTTTTCCCTCTCAGTGTACGGACCCCCATGGTGGGACCGGGGGTAGGCATAAATGCTGCCATAGAGGGCGCTCCGCCCGTGCCCATCGCCATACTACCAACAGGGCCACCTCCCCCACCCACCAGCATAGCAGGGAAAGCCCATATGGGGCGTATATCATGCCCGCCCCGTTTCACATTCAGTGGCAGCAGGACCAGTGGATGGGTCGGTGGCCACATTGGGACCAGTCACTCTCTCAAGGCGGGGAGGGGCATCAACAGAGACTTCTGGGGGAAAAGGGGCACCGACACAGGAGCAGTTCGGAGTCATGGGACATGGACTCTGTGGACTGATCACAGTCCTCGGCTCCTTCGCCTAGAGCATCAGTAGCCCGTTCCACTCCAGCGGCACTGGACGATTTTAAGTCATACCAGGACTTGCTTAGGAGGGTAGCTGCAAACTTGGATCTTAAAGCTGAGGAGTTAGAGGAATCCTCTGATGCACTCTTTAACATCTTAGCCCAAGGATCCCCAGCTAAAGTTGCCCTCCCGGTACATGAGGGGGTAATGAAGATTGCCAAGGCCCTCTGGCAGACTCCCTTCTCTATTGCCCCCACCTCGAAATCAGTGGAAAAAAGATATTTTGTCCTAGCTAGGGATTTTGAGTATATGTTCTCACACCCAATCCCTGATTCCCTGGTGGTCGTAGCTGCAAACCAGAAGGATGGGCAAGACCAGCCAGCGTCAATGCCAAAAAACAGAGAACTCAAAAGATTAGACAGTTTCGGGTAAAAGGTCTATTCTTCAGCAAGCATGCATTTCAGGGTGGCGAACCACCAGGCCATCCTTGGTAGATATAATTACAATCTTTGGTGTTCTCTTAAGTGCTTCGGGAATCTTCTCCAGCATGACCACAGGCTGGACCTGGAGACCCTGTTGGAGGAAGGTATCGCGGTGGCTAAGGCTGAGCTCCAGACAGCATATGATTCAGTAGACCTCGCGGGGCAAACAGTGGTGTCAGCTGTCTGCATCCGCCGCTCCTCCTGGCTCCAGGCGTCGGACCTTTCACAAGAGGTTCAGAATGTAATTCAAGACCTGCCATTTGAAGGGCCGGGCCTTTTCTCATCCAAAACAGAGAACAAGCTACACAGCCTTAAGGACTCAAAAGCAACGCTAAAGTCACTGCGCATCCACACTCCCTAGACGCCTAGATGCCTGTTCAGAGCCCAGTCATCACACCACTACAGACCTCAATCACAGAGGTTCCCCAGCCATAGACAGAGGGACAGGTATCGCCAGCAAGCTGGGAGGCGCAGCTTTTCAGGAACAGGAGTGAGCTCCGCCTGCCAGAGTGGCGGGAGGCACCTGGGCTCAGGCACCAACAAATGCTCCTTTTGAGGACTCGCTCGAGAGCACAGAACCAGTTTCCCCTCGGGTTCATCCCTCCCATTTTTGGACCGTTTTGCCTGTTTCTTTCCTCGGTGGGCACAGATTACCTCAGATTGTTGAGTGTTGGACGCCATCGGGAACGGGTACTCTATCCAGTTTTCCTCGATCCCCTCTCCCTGTCCGCCTGCCTCCTGAACAAGGGACCTGGACCATGAACAATTCCTCGGCAGGGAAGTGGACGCACTCCTTGCCCTCAGGGCAGTGGCGCGGGTCTCATGAGAGGAGAAGGGAAAGAAGGGCTTCTCCTCCCGTTATTTTTTGGTACCAAAAGCCAACGGAGACCTGAAGCCCGTACTCAACTTGAGGGCCCTCAACAAGTTTATTCCCAAGAGGAAGTTTCGTATGGTGTCCCTCTCTTACATCATTCCCTCCTTGAACCCAGGAGACTGGTTCGCCACTCTTGACCTGAAAGATGCGTATTTCCATATTTCGATCCGACCTGCCCACAGGAAATACCTGCACTTCATGGTAGGGAACCAACACTACCAGTTTACGGCCCTCCTGTTCGGCCTTTCCGCAGCACCCAGGGTTTTCACCAAATGTATGGCAGTGGTGGCCGCCTCTCTATGACGAAAGGGGGTGCATATATTCCCTTACTTGGATGACTGGCTCCTGAAGGGCAGATCCTGGAGCCGCGTACCACGAAGCATCGCAATAACCCTGCAAACGTGCACCAGTTTGGGGCTGCGGATAAACAAGAAAAAGTCCACACTAGTGCCAGTTTAAAGAATAGACTTCATAGGTGCTACGCTAGACTCGTGGGTGGCTAGGGCTTTTCTCCCACAGGACAGGTTTGAGACTATGGTGGAGCTAGTGTCAGTGTTGTGAAAGTACCCCACTACTACGGTCCGGCGCTGCCTTCAATTGTTAGGCCATATGGTGGCATATACACAGGTGGTTCCCCTAGCCTGCCTAAAGATGTGGGCCTTCCAGCTATGTTTGGCAAGTGCTTACACACCAGCTATACACCCCTTGGACAAGGTAGTAACGATTCCCCTCCAGGCCTTGCAGAGCCTCCTTTGGTGGCAGAGTCCACGTACAATGTTGAAGGGGGTTCCATTTGCACCGGAAGAGCCAGTAATGACTCTAGTGTCGGACACCTCGGACTTAGGGTGGGGGGCTCACCTAAGCACAGGAGACCAGACACAAGGTCGTTGGTCTCCCAAGGACAGGTCGCTCCATATCAATGTAAAGGAATTGAGGGCAATCTGGCTGGCTTGCAAAGCCTTCCTACACCACATCAAGGGGAAGGTCGTCAGAGTTCTAACAGACAATGTAGTGGCAATGTATTATGTGAACAAGCAGGGAGGGACCAGATCCCGGGCACTCTGCTGGGAGGCAGTGAGCCTATGGAACCTGGCAATAGAGAACAATTTCCAGCTGATGACTCACTGCCTTCCTGGGGTCAAGAACTCCCAGGCACACAAACTCAGTCGGAGGTTCCTACCCCTCCACGACTGGTCGCTCCATCCCAAGGTAGTGGACATGCTTTTCCGGAAGTGGGGGTATCCCCAAGTGGACCTCTTTTCCAGGACCTGGAACAAAAAGTGAGTCCAGTTTTGCGCTCTAGGGGGCGGGTCATTGTCAGACGCATTCCTCTGGTCCTGGTCAGGGGGTCTACTGTATGCGTTTCCCCCAACACCACTCCTGCTGAGGGTTGTACTGAAGGTACAAAGAGACAAAGCAGACTTGATCTTAGTGGCACCAGCATGGCCCCGCCAACTGTGGTTCTCCATGCTGCTGGAGATGCTCATAGCATCCCCATGGGAACTCCCCAGATGATCGGACCTGCTCTCACAGGATCACAGCAGGTTGCTTCACCCGGACCTCAGCTCACTTCATCTAACAGCGTGGAGGCTCCATGGCTGAATGAAGAAGAGAGGGCCTGCTCACTTCAGGTCCAGACAGTCCTTCTAGGCAGCAGGAAGCCTTCCACGCTAAATGGAAACGCTTTGCGACATGGGCTCAGGCTCAGGGCATATCACCCACTGCGGCCGCGGTCCAGATGGTTTTGGACTATCTTTGCCATCTCAATGCCCAAGGCCTCTCCCTCTCTCTCATCTCTTAGCGTGCACCTGGCCGCCATTTCGGCCTTTAGACAGCCCATTCAGGGAACGCCGATTTTCTCTCACCCGTTGGTGTCGCGCTTCCTCAAGGGGATCGAGCACCTATTCCCGCAGTCCAGGCCTCCGCCACCACCCTGGGATTTAAATCTGGTTCTTGAAGGCCTGACAAGGGCTCCGTTCAAGCTGATGGCCTCATGTCCTCTCCTTATACTTTCATGGAAGGTTGCACTACTAGTGGCAGTGACCTCAGCTAGGAGGGTGTCCGAGCTAAGGGCTCTATCCTCGGACCCCGTATACAGTATATTCTTTAAGGACAAAGTACAGCTCAGGCCTCACCCGGCCTTCATCCCGAAGGTGGTATCATCATTCCATTGCAGCCAAGACGTTTTTCTCCCAACTTTCTTCCCTAAACCCCATAGGTCCAGGGAGGAGAGGAAATGGCACACGTTGGACGTGCGTAGAGCCCTACCCTTTTATCTAGAACGTACGAGCTCGTTTAGAAAATCCATGCAACTGTTCGTGGCGGTGGCAGACAGTAAAAGAGCAACCAGTGTCCTCCCAGCGTATTTCCTCCTGGATCGTGGAGTGTATCAAGTTCTGTTACAAGCAATCAAATACTCTTGCCGGGCTGGATTTTAGCACACTCTGCTAGGGCCCAGGCATCCTCCACTGCTTTCTTGGCTAATGTCCTGCTCCCAGATATCTGCCAGGCAGCAACATGGTCTTCAGTCCACACTTTCACAAACCACTATGCCCTGGTTCAACAGGCACGGGACAATGCGAAGGTTGGAAGAGCAATTTTACAATCCACTGAGCAGCAACTCCGCCCACCTTCCTTGATACAGCTTGGGAATCACCAAAATTGAGAATGGGCACGAGCAAGCACTCGAAGGAGAAAGACAGTTGCTGCCCTGTAACTGTTGTTCTCCGAGAGGTGTTGCTCGTGTCCATTATACTCCTGCCCGCCATCCCCACTTCGGAGTTTCCGGAAAGAAGGGACTGAGCAGCAGCAGACGCGGGGCATCCTAATATACTGCGGCAGCCATGTGGGACACCAGGGGGCACTCACGCCCAGGTCTACCGATGCTGCTGAGGGAAAAAAGTTCCGGTGACCGTGCTTGCAGGCGTGCGCACACCAAAATTGAGAATGGACACAAGCAACACCTCTCGGAGAATGACAGTTACAGGTAAGCAACAGTCTTTTCCACTGCTGCTGTCTATTCCCAGTTACTGGAGCATCTTCAGTCATCTGTGTCAACCAGAGATGCTCTCCTTTTGATGCAGCATTACTCTTTCTGGAGGGGTGGAATTACAGGATCGAAGGGAAAGCACTTCTGGGATCGACTGAATAAGTCTACACGGGCCATTCAGTTGATCCTGCTGCGTTGATCCATGGGGATTGTCGCAGCATTTTCAGTGTATACAAGGCCTAAGAGATCACTGAGTTGCTTGCTTGTTTTGAGAGTGAGTTACTTCTTTGATTTGTAAATTCCAGGGCTATAGGAGGTAACTGTGCAAACTTCGTTTGTTCGAAGCATTTATGTCAGAATTTAAAAGTATTCACAACCATTTCTTCATCCCTATATTCCTTTGTTAGACTCCTGTGATATACCAGAGCTTGTTTGCATCAGGTAGTTTAGGCTACAGGTTTTAGGTGAGGGCAGACTACAATGGTGTTGATTCAGAGAAGCATGACTCTAGCCACCCATTAAATGGAAGGTGTTAGTGACAGTCAAAGCCTATTTCACTCTCCTTCATCTCCCAGAATTAGTCAGTACTGGGCGCATGACGAGAACATGATTATGTAATGAATGAGATTTCTTTAACAGAGAGGGATGGAGAAGTGTGCCAGCATTAGAGATTAGAGAATGGGGATGGGGATATTAGTGATTACATTAATAGCTCTTTAGTGGGTTGCATGTTCACCAGTGTCACATCTCTTTCCTTTGGAGACCAGAGGAAGCTAAATGCTGAATCCTGATTTCTTGCTGATATGAGGTACAAACTTGTATTAGTTTGCTTTGTAAATCCCTGCTAGGCTCTCAGTGCCAGAAGTAATTATTGAGGGAAAAAAGCAGATTACAAGAGAAGCACCTGCCTTTCTGTTCCTGTTTTTAATATTGTAATTAAATATATGGAGTATGTACCATACAGTCCAGTTTATAGCAAAAGATGAACTTGAAGAATTGTATTTTAAAGGCCTAATGAGTTTCACTATTCTTTGCAGGTGTGTTGTTGGAAGATCACTGGTTTAATTATACAGTTTACCAGTGGTACCATAAGGGGTGGATGGGTGAGTGAGAGAGGCTGACTAAAGAATTCTAATGCTTCACATTTTTCTCACTACCAGGAGGAGTCTATGAACAAATCAGCAAGCAGCCGCAGTGTATCTCCTTCCCAAATAGATGACACCCTTCAAGAGACTGGCTCTGGTAGAAAGAGTAAGTGTTCAGTATCTAAGGACAACTTTAAATAGAAACTGACAGGGCCAGCTTTACTGTGAGGCAAGAGACAGACGTGGTTTCAGGTTCTTAGGGGCGCCAAGCCACCCTGAAGATCAGGCTGGCTCCTGCCTCTTCAGCTCTTTCCTAGCAGCTCAGGCACTTTTAGTCAACCCAAAGCTTAAGTCATGTAGGCAGAGTGCACTTTAAATCTCTCTGCAGGCAGATGATGGAGATTTATGCACTTTGGAAAACTGTTTTCAACCTCCATGAATGAGATGGTGGGGGCACCAAATCAAAAGTTGGCTTGGGGTGCCACAACCCCTTGAGCTGGCCCTGGCAACAGAGTAGTGTTTTTGCTGTCCCACCTCCTAACATCTTCTGTCATATGAATTTTGTATGACCTTTTTTTTTTCAACTCACAACCAGAGCAGATTGGTATTAGTGGGTAAGTGTGTAAAGCTCACCCCTGAAAAAAGAGGCCTGCTGAATAGGTTAACATTGATTAAATAGCCTCTTAACTGACATGAGGGCATAGGATGTTGGATACTGTACAGATTTATCGATAAGTCATAAGGCTGTGTACTGCTGAAATAAAACAAACACATCCATTTTCAATGTAGGAAAAGATTGTAAATGGAGGAAATAGTCTTTTCCTGCAAGTGATTTGCAGTATGAGAGGGGTGCACTTGAATAGTGCAGTGGAATTAACTCATTTACTTTACTAGGATAATTTGTTACCAGTACAGATGACCCTTCTTTCATTTTCAGAAATACCAAAACACATTATTTAGGAGCTTACTGCTCTGTGCCTTCTTTTAAAATAAACAAACCAAAAATCTTTCAGAATATGGAATTGTATGTAGTTTGTGACTGAGGCCAGGTCTGCTCTCAAAAGCTAAGTTGACAACTACATGGCTATGGACTGTGAGTGTCATTTAGGGGGCAGCAGCCCCTCCCCCACCAAGTTGTGTACTAAATACAAATATTAAAATTTTATGAACAGGGGCCACACTGGTGGGGGGAACTTGCAGGGGTTACAGCCACCCCAAGATTTGACTTAGCCTCCCCATCCATAGCCACTCTGCCCCATACTGGGTGCCCAGCCAGTAGCTGCCACTCTCCAGCTTCCTCGCAGCAGTCTCCCTTCTTTGAGGCCAGCAGGGCACTGGAGGGAGCTTGCCCAGTTCTAGAGATGGGTGTGCTGAATGGGTTGCTGCTGAGCTGCAATGTGGAACCTGTCTGTGCTGGTACCTCTGGTTCAGGAGCAGGTGCTACAGGTGCTGTTGAACTGAACAAGTGGTCAGGCACCTGAGTATTTGGCTTACAGAGACAGTCAGGGTTTAAAGTATAATTTGACAGGCCCCAGAACCCTCCTAATCAGGTGGGTCCCCTTACCACATGGGTGGGCCCTCCTGTACCCCAGCTCCTGCCCCTCAAGGGTTACAGTATAATTTGGGGGGGAGGGCCTGGAACCCTCCAAAAAGGCTGGGCTCCTCTTGCGCTGGTGGGGGCCCCCCCACCAACCTGATCCTGACCCGCCCCCGCTCTCCCAGTCACCCCCTCCAGCTGGCCCAATCCTACCCCGCCCCCAGGCAGCCTGATCCTGCCCCCCCTCCCTCCCATCACTCTCCCAGCCAGCCCAATCTCACTCCACCCACATCCTCCAGCCAGCTGATCCTGCCCTGTCCCCAATCGCCTACCCCCTTACCTGGTCACCGGCAGGGGCGTCACTGGCACTGGGCACATGGGGCATGTGCCCCAAATCCTGGTGCTAGTGCCCTGGGTCTGGCGGGACCCTGCCTCTCCCAGTCTCTGGCCTGATTGGGCTGGAGATCTGGGGCTCAGGTGCCCGCCGCCGCGGCAGCCCTGTCCCTGGCGGGGGATCGGGGGCCAAGCCATCCGCAGTGGCGGCAGCCCAGTCCCCAGCTGGGGATCTGGGGCTCAGCTGCCCGCGGCCACGGAGGCCGCTCCTGGCCCTGGCCCCAGCCGGTGATGCTGGGCCACCCTGTCCCTTGCCAGGGGGCGTGGCCTTGGGCTTGAGGCAGGGCCTGGGCCAGTGCCCTGGGTCCCTCCTTGGCTACCGGCTGCTCCTCTGGCCAGAGGAAGTTCTCACTAAGCATGCACAGAGGCACTGCTCATCTCTGCTCATGCTCAGTGAGAGCTTACTCTAAGCAGGAGTTTTAAAAGCTCCCGCCTCGGAGCAGCTCTCAGATGGCCAGAAGACTCTTGTGTTCTGGCCAGGCAAGGATTGCAGTTGCCAGCCATGCGTGGCTGGCAGTATTCCTGTCTATTTTTAGGGGGCCCTGGAACACAGTGTTCTGGTGCATGCCCCTATTTTTGGGGGCGTTCTCGGTGTTCCCCTATTTTTAGGGGGCCAGAATGCTGGCTCCCTAAAAATATGTTCCGGGGTGTTCCCCCTTACTTTAATCCCTGGAGACAGTGCATTGACACACTCATGCAGGGGGCATGTGTGTGTACACATACGTCTCCTATTCACACTCTCACCCTCATTTCCCCAAACACACACAGTCTCTCTCTCTCTCTCTTCCTCTCTCTCTCTTTGTCTTCAGCCCTTCCCCAATATACACATTCTGTCCCACATACTTATATTGTTGCTGCTGATGTCACTACTTCTTGGTACTTCCTATCAAAAGGTTCAATACTCATGTATTCCCTGTAATTTTGTATTTTCTAAATTTAAGGAATACAGTGCTGTTATTTTAGTTTTTTCCCTGATCTGTTCATTTAATAATTTTATTTTTTTTATACTTAAATTTAATTATTTGAGTAGTGAGTTCTAAAATGCCGAACTTGTCTTGGCTGGAATAACATAAATTTATATATAAAATTAAAATATGGCTTTAATTGATGCATATATTTTTTTCTTTCTTAATAAAAGTATTAGCTACAATGCTTCTGTCAGCTTATTAGCCTATTTCTAAATTGTTATCTGCAAAATAATGGAGAGTTTTCAGGTGCCTGAGTAGCACCTGAAATCACAGTTAAAATTCCTCTGTCCGCTACCAGAATCTGAAATGGTGCCCCTATCCCACTCAGGAAAAATGTGAAAAATCCACACCTCTGAGTGACATAGGCCACGTCTGCACTGACAGCAGTAAATTTGCTACAGTTAGATCAATCTTTCCAGATCAACTTAGAGATCAGTGACAACCTGCTATGTCGGTCTGGAGATCAATTTAATAAAATCTTCGCCTCCAGTGGTGTAGGGCTGCATCGACAGGAACACATTTTCTGTTGGCACAGCACAGTGAAGACTCTACCTTAGGGGTGTCAGACTTATGGTCCGTGGGCCAAATTTGGCCCACGAAGCTGCTGCCGGGGCTGTGTTTAGGAGCTCTCTGCAACAGCAGAAAACAGCCACCCCCTGAAGAGCAGGGCTGAGCATGCTTTTGATTCAGATCATGTGAGTGAGTCAGAGCACAGGGGAACAAAGGAAGTACTCCAAACAATCCAGGCTCAGCTCTACTGTGGTCTGAAAACCAGAGTCTCAGTCACAGCAGGCTGGGACAACTTCAAGAGAGCCACCACACTGACCCCCACCCCAACTGTTCACTGTCGGTGAGTTGACATGCTAGTCTGATTGACTGCACAGTGCATGAATCACAAATAAGAAAAGGAAAAAGAGCCTGGGGCCCATGTAGTCAATCAAGCCCAGCCAGGACTGAGCCACCCAAAGGCTACCATGCTGAATGACTGACAGTGGGTGGGCAGGGAGGGGGGAAGCAGGAGCCCAGCCTGCCTGTGGCTATGACTGAGACTGATTGCCTGCTGCCAGAATGGTAAGGGAAATGGAAATGGAAGAAGGGGGTCTGGGAGCAGCCAAGCAGGGGAAGAGGGATCTGGGACATGCACAATAGGAGAAGGGGGGATCAGGGAGCCAGCATGGCAAAGGGGAGCCCACAGGGTAGGGACAGGGAAAGGTGTGGGAGAGCCTGCAGGTTCGGGGAGGGGAAAGGAGAGCCATGCCACTTTGAACGTAGCTGGAAAAAGGATTGGGGAGCCCATGTGGACACATGGACCACAACAGGTATCCTGCCCTCCAGTGTGGCTCCCCACATTGAGTTTGACACCCCTCTCTATGCTGAAGGTGGTTTAGGAAGTTGATTGGAGTTAAGCAAGCTGTTCTGCACTGCTTGCATAACTCCCATTGACTGCCATTGAATTTCACCACCATTGTAGACCTGGCCATAGTTAAGCCAGCCTACCCCACCCCCCACCCCCGCGTAGACAGTGCTAGATTGATGGAAGAATTCTGTCTAGCTAGCTCTACCTTTTAGGTAGGTAGATTAACAGTATTGGTAGGAGCACCATTCCCATTACTGAACCAGTAAAGCTGTGTAACATTTCAAGTGTAAAGAAGCCCTTATCAATCAATCAATCAATCAATCAAATCATAGGGCTGGAAGGGACCTCATGAGATCATCCCCTGGGAATAGTCCATCTAATTTTAAATGGAATATTCATGAAACCACAAAATAAATTTTATTTCCTTTTTACTTATACTGTAAAATGAAAAAAAATTGCTTTAGTTGTAGCATGTAGGTTTTGCATATAATGATCAAAATAAAACAAGTGACTGTGTATTTTACAGTTTTATTATTTAATATTGTGGAAATAGACTCTTTGTTTGAATACATTTAAAGGTGAAGGTACAAATTCTGTTCTCACTGTTCTTAATGCAGACATCAGCTGTGTGTATAACTAAGAGTAGGATTTGGATGTGGCTTAGATTTCCAAATTACTACACAAAGAAAGGGGAGACACAAAGCTGCCTAATCAGTATATACACACCGTGTAGTTCCATTAGGAATAAGGTAAAGGTAGTTATTACCTTATATTCAAAAGAGTCACAGTAGGAAAGTAATGTTCACGCCAATACTGGGTGAAATACAAAAGTTTGGTCATTGCAAAGGCATGAATTGTCTTTAACCATTTCACCTGTATGGCAGGATATGCTGCAGTTGTTGTTCTTTATCAAGTAGTTGGTTTAGATATTTGAATTGTTGCTCGAGCTTTAATATATTCTGATGTATGGTGAAACCTGTCTTCTTCAACCACTCAAGGTATCTTCTAATAGTGTTGAATCAGACTTTTTCTTAACACGTGTGGGATACATGTGGGTTGCCCTTTAAAGGGTCATTGTCAACTTGCAGTTGGATCTAAATACAGATTTTGTAAAAATGAAATTTTATTAAACTTGAGACCAAAAACATTTTATAAAATTCATAATACCTTTTTATAAAATTCCACTAGGATGATTTTTAAATTGGAAGTTTGTCTTTAAATATTTTCATGTTAAGAAAATGTATGTTTATTTGAAATAGTTTCTGCATTGTTTTTAACATTTTTTATGTATTCTGTGAAAACAGTGGCAACGTAAGTTGAGTGCATCTTTCAGTGCCTTTTCATTTTAAAATTTATATTCAAGCACTTATAGGGAAAAATATCTATGACATCTGCAGACTTTCTTGCAGTCCCACTACACATTCAGAAACCTAAATTATACACAAAGATTGGCATTTGCACTTGTTAGTAGGGTACTTGCGTGCACACAAGTGTTTGGCGTTTCTTTATAGGGGTGAAACTGTAGGACCCTTTACATTTTTGAGAGAACATGAAATTCACCCAGTTTTGAAAGTGTGGCCCATTTGAAGGCTATGTGAGGGTGTTTTATCTTCTGTTACTTTGGTTATTAAGAATAGATTTTTCCACCAAAACGGCAGCTGGTACCCATGTTAAACAATGTTAACTTCTGATGGTTGAATTTTTAGTGCCTCCGAAGTTTTTGCCAATATCATCCACACCACAGCCAGAGAGGCGGCAACCACCCCAGAGACGACACTCCATTGAAAAGGAAACACCGACCAACGTCAGACAGTTCCTACCACCTTCAAAACAGAGCTCCAGGTCACTTGTAAGTATCATTGGTGCTGTCTTTGAACGTTAGCTGCAGGGTGAGGAGATCAGTAACTCAACGTGGTGAGAAAAGCCTTTTAAGACTTTAAACAAAATTAAAATGTGGTTACATTATGATTAGTGCGGGATGCAAAGCAAAATACCAAATTTAAACCAATCTTGAATTTTTAGGGGAGTTTGGATCAAGATTAAATTTTGTCTCTTTAAGGTATTGACCCAAAATCCCAGGTTAAGATGCCCTGGAACTTTGAAGAAGTATGGAACCTGGTCCCAGCTTTATAACGCAGGCCTACCTTTAGATTTTTTTGTCTGTTTCAGAAAATACAGTTTCTAAATAACAGATTTGGAGTGCTTCCTTTCTAATGGAAAAGCAGTGAACCTATTTTTTCTTTGTAATTGGAGTATTTTAATTCACAGCTGGAGGAATGGATTCCTCTTCCTTCCTTATTTAAAACTAGTTTGGTTAATGTCATAATGTGAGAGAAAAGTCTTTAGACTCCAACTCAGGGTATGACCACACTGCATTGCTGAGGTCACTGAAGCATAAATTGTTCTGCTACTTGAAAAGAAAGTACAATACCTTTAATCAATTAGCTTTAATTGAGAACTATTTTCGAACAGAGGCTAAGTTGCAAAGGGACGGGAATATTGGCTCTTTTGTACTGGCAGTGTGCTTTGCAACTTAATGTGAAAGATCTGGGTAACTGGGTTCAGTTCCTGGTCTCTTGTTTTCCCCAGCAGCAGGGGTTCAAAGTGCCTCTTTGAGGCATCTATGTGTAGAGAGATTGGTAGGAGGATTCAGTTTCTAAAAGGGAAGGAATACTCAACAGTCTTTCACTTGACAGAGATGTATTGATGGGCTTTTAAGTCCTATTTATTTCTTTTTTGCTGAAGAGATGGTGGCTGTGGTTCAGGTCTTCAGGGTGATGATATTGAAGTGTAATAACACAATTGTCTTCAAGAATACAGAAAATGTTTTTCCCCACTTCTCTACAAGAGAAAAATTGGCTTTGTGTCACATGCTTCTAATTTGAATACAGCTTGTGGTCCTGGGTAAATGCCGTTCAGTAACCTTAGCTCATTTTTCAAGGAATAGTAATGAACTGGCAGAGTATAGTACAAATAACATTTTTTTTCTCCAAGAGTTAGTTGGGAGTGTAACTTTGGAACCTCTAACACTTTAGAGGAGAGTTCACAGGGTTGAGATGATGGTTAGTGAAAAAAGAATTCAATTAGTACAATGTGCAGTGGTCACTTTGTATGACAGCAAAAGATTTATTTTTGCAGATCTCATAAGTGTTCACAGGCAGAAATATTCAAAAGAAAAAAGCTTTGTGTGGCGTTTTGAGGTGTTTGCTGTTTTACAGTGTCAGTATTTCTAAAAAAATTAAATCATGATATTGATCCACCAACTTACTGATATTGATCCAGCACAAAACTTGGAAAACTTTGTGACTTAAAAATGCTTACAGATGAGGTCCTTATTTTAAATAGCTTGACTAAATATTTCACATGATTTATTTCTAATGAAAAATACATTTTTCCTGCTATATCTCTATTCATTGGTATTTGGCAACTGTGGAATGGGTGCTGGGGGGGGGTGATCAGTAGAACCAACAGTTAAAAATTCTAATTGATATAATAAAAATCAAAATGAAACAACAAAAAGAAGCAGCAGAAACTTCAAGCAAAAACTGGAGAGAGATGGGAGTCCTCCAGGGTCACCTAAATAAGTGTTTCGGGTGATGTGGTGGCAGTTCATTTACTGCAAAGAACGCTCTGTAATCCCTCACCCAATTTGTTTAACATATTTTTGTGTATAAGTGAAAAGGAAGAAAATTGATGTTGAAGTAATGTTCTTTTAATGTGGTCTGTTCTGTGTACCACTGTTAAATATATTTGTAAATCTTTGCAATAGTGCCCTCTGGGGGTGGGTAACTGATAAATTACAAGTTCCAAAGGGGCAGCCGTGTTAGTCTAGCAAAGCAAGAAAAGCAAGCAGTCTTGTGGCACTTAAAGACTAACAGATTTATTTATCGTATGAGCTTTCGTGGGAGAATATCCCCCACTTCGTCAGATGCTTTGAAGAGGGAGAACTTACAAAATTGAAAGAAAATAAATGCAGGAGATGGGATCAGGTCATGATCTTTTTGTCTTAACTCTATACAAGGTTTTCAGTACTTCTTAACAGTAACTTAACCATGCGCCCTGACGTGGAATTCTTCACTCCTCATAAAAGCCGGCATCTCTTATTTTCTACACTAGACATCGCATTTGTGATACTAATGTTCCTGGACCGGAAGGCTCTTGATTAGTAAAAAATATTATTTACTTTTTTATTTGACTGCACACTTATTCATCCTTTGCTCCAGGATTGGTAGAGTCTCACTTCTTATTAGCTTCAAGGTGAATGAGCTCATTGTTGAATACCCAGTGGTGCCAATGAAAAAAAGGCATTTCTACAGTGTTTTAGCAGAATTACCAGGCATCTGGTCTGTCTTGTATACTAACTAAGATTTCATGAATGTACATCTGAGCATACAAAGGCAATTAGAACTAAAGTAAGAGGAGTGGGGAAAAACAAACTTGGAAAAACTTCAAACGTTAATGCTTCATTGTGTCAGCATTGGAATGGTAAATGAGAAGTTGCAGAAACTGCAGCTGGACAGTTCACTCTTTTCCAAGGTTGGAACCTGTCAATGTCATCTGACTTGCTACCAATCCAGTAAGATGCAGTTAAGTGTACCGAAATGCATGTGTAGAAGCCTTCATTATTTTTCTTATTTCCATGATCCAGAATCCCTGCTAACAATTTCCTTCATGTTCAGCATTCCCTATTCTGCTTCCTTTTTACTGTTCAGGTTCCTGGGATAAACAGTTTTTTTCCAAGGATGACTTTCAGGCCACTTTTTTCAACCATACAAACAGCTTCTCTGCTCAGCTCTCATCCCTTTGAAGCAGCTCTGGTTGGCGTGGCAAGGGCTATGTTTTATCTGTGTGACAGAGTTTTTGCCAGCAGGTGGAAGCCCCTAAAGGTTTGCCTCTTTCTGCTGGCTTTGGCAATTCTCTTTACAAGCACGTGCCTTTGAGGCTGAGCACTTCCTAAACTGGGACAAGAATTAACAGTTTAGATTGGCACACTACCACTGATTGAGATTGATTTCAGTGTTTGTAGAATACTTGTTTGTGTTTAGATCCTTCAGTCACCTTTTGGGAAAAAATAAATCAGTTGTGAAAGGACAGCAAACTAAAAATGCAACATCATAAGATGATCAGGAGGAGGAGTTCTCCCAGTCTTAAATGCACAGCACATGAAGCTCCTGCAACCTAAACAAGCAAAACCACTGTGATCTGTGGACAGTCTTGAAAAAATTGTTGGTTTTGCCTTAACAGGACATACAGTATTATGGAACAGAATGGCATTTCAAAACACAATATGACTTAAAGCTCTAACTGTGACTTTAATCCTTAATGCACTTAAGTATCAGAGCTTCCAGCACGATCAATAGTTGGCTTGCACAAGGTTAGGGCAACTAATTTAGATGAAAACGAGAATTCTCCTAAAACTGTTTTTAGAAGTGACAACAAACCAAAATTTTTGAAGGTTCTGATATGTGGTGGGCTTTTCCTCCCATTCTGGAAGAAAATATTGCATGACTTTTGGAGTCTGTAGATACAGATATCTAGCTGAGTATTCCAGACTGAAAGTGTTTAGTTAAGCATCTAAACTTCACAGGGCTTAATGTAATCTGAATTGCATAACTTTTGTATTTCACCCAGCATTAGCGTGTACATTACTTTCCTGCTGTGACTCTTTTGAAAACAAGCTAATAATTGTTAGTGAAAAGTTATGAATACATTGGGTATAATAAATACATTATGAAATAAATGTATGTTGTTTACACATAGTCTTCATGAGCTCTTAGGTGAGGATATATTGAAAATCATCTAGAGAGTATTATTTCATATTATGGATATGTAATTCAGAGTACATATTCTTGATATAAATTTACTACATGTAATAGCTCTGAGTGAGCCCTTGTTATGCTGTGACTGCAAAGTCAAAATATTAACCAAATTCTTTACAAGTTCACTGTCTTTTTAAATACAGAAAGGTATCTTTTAATGTAGCTTATTTTTTTCTGTGTAAAAAATAACTGAACTAAACTGTCTTTAATTGATATTTATTGAAGACTGGATTCAAATCCAGAAAAACAAGGAAATTCAGAAACCAAGTTCTGTCCTTAACAATTTCACCTTAGTGTTGTAGGTATTGGAGAGGATGTTGCACACACTACCATATGCAGCTCCTATGATATGGACAAGGATTATGGATAGGAGTCAGAGCTACAACTCTAAAATGTTACTGTTTCAGTGAACTTTAGTTAGTGGTCACTGCTCAGTGTAGTTTTGATTAGTTTAATTTAAAGATAGAGCTAATGTTGATAAAAAATTGATATGTGCTCATTTTTATTCTGAGAAGGAAAAAAAATTAAACATTCTTTGGAAATTGATATATCATTTAACTTTTGTTTAATGTTGCATTAAAGCTTTGTTGTCTTTGTATAATCTCTGGAATTAAAACATTAGCATTTAAACAAGTGAACATTTTCCCTCTATTGCCTGCTAGCTATTCAAACTTGTTTTAATGAAAGTTAATTTTGATGGTTTCAGGCACACTCCAGATTAGTCTTCTGTTACCTTGTAAACACCTGAAGTGCTAGTTCTACAGACATGGGGTACCCTGTATTATTGATAAAGCATCTTCATAGATTTAAAAAAAAATGGAAGGGGTTATCTTGAAAAGCTTGTTCATGTATCGTACATCATCAAATATGCAACAAACTGATGTTTAAATATTCATCATAATTAACATTTATTTGTCTAAGGATAGAATTAAATATGATACTTAAGTATATTAGAAAAAAAAAGACTGTAAATTGTGATCGCTCAAAAACATTCAAACCCCACATCTCACAAATACCATCCTGATATCCCATACTGTAGAAAATACATTTTTCATTGGCATTGCCTGCTCCATACTCTCCCACCCATTCTTCTTCCTTTCCATGATTCCCAAAGCATTCTGGATCTCTAACAATGCTGTCGTAGCCATTAAAATACAATCCTGACAGCTGCTGATTAGGTGGAAGGTTGCTGTGGCTGAAAGGAAATTATTTTGTTTGTTCATAGAATTTTACACCTCTCAGCAAATCTCATGTTATGGTGATAGAGTTTGATTTTTTGAGAAAATTAAGTGCCACTGGTAAGAACACACATAAGAGGTTTGTCTTGTTGAAGAAAACCCAAATTAACTCCATTTTAACCTTTTGTGAGTATCACAAAACAGGGTGAATTTTGTGACATTGCTTTTCTAGCTAGAAAAGACAACAGCACTTAGAAATATAGTGATTCCTAAATGCTAATGTTTGCCAGGTCTGCAACATAGATCAAAATATTTTCTCTGTAACTGAACGACAGAACAGAATTTGAAGACTAAATTGAGCACTTTTCCAACTAATCTGAATCATCACTCAATTTTATAAATTAGATTTCAAAGTTATCCATAGAGTGCTGTCAGCAGTGTCTTTGTGCTAACAGGAGATTCCTTTATTTATTCAGAGAACATAAAATTTCATTGTCACTTCAGTACTGTAGCCCTTCTTGACTAACTGAAAAGGTGTGCTCAGCAAAATGTGATGGGAATTCCCATAGCAGTTCTGTCTTTCTGTTAGAACCATGCAATCAGCTTCCAGCCTGGATTACAAATGGGAGAGAGGCTTTTTATTCTGTGGTGCCAAAGTTAGTGGCATATTGAGTGTTAACTACTCTCTGAAATGCACTAACACAAAGTGCCTGGAAGTTTCACAAATGGGCAGTACTTCTGTCACTAGCAGCCTGGGTAAGATTCCCCGCTAGTAAGAACACAACAGTGGATTAACTGTTTTGCTCAAGCTTTATATTTCAAGGTTATTTTAATAAAATTTAAATTGGCATTGTTGTCCTTTGAAAGGAGGGAAGGTTATGTGTATTAACTGCATGGAGTACGTTGTCCTGTAATTTTGGTTTAGATTTTGATCATAGGATTTGAGTATAACCATGCTTACCAACATGTGGTACCACTGAATAAAAATTCTTTTGGGCTACTAACCAATTTCTTCAGCTCCTCTGGGCACCACGAAGTCACAGAGAAGCTGCTTGTCTTTAAGCTGCGTACAGTCAAAGGGAATAGCACAAAACAGTATTTTTTACAGTTAAGTATCTTATGTCCTTTCAAATTATAACACTGATTTATAATTGGTGAAAATAAATCTATATAATAAATAATCAAATAAATGGAATCAGGTGTCAGGTGATACAAGTACTCATAGAAAAATTGCACATAATCGGTCTTAGTTGGTTTGAAACTCACATGATGCCCATATTTCAGCCAGTGCTATTCCATTTTGGGGTTGTGAAGCCTTTTCTTTGAAGTTACTAACTAGGTGGCTGGCTTTCTAGGTTGAAAAATGTGATGGGTTACATAGTAATATAGACTTTTGGCTTGCAGGAAGAGTTTTGCTACCCTGTGGAATGCTTAGCTCTGACAGTGGAGGAAGTCATGCATATTCGTCAGGTGCTGGTGAAGGCCGAGCTGGAAAAGTACCAGCAGTATAAAGACATCTACACTGCCCTCAAAAAAGGAAAGGTATGCTTATTTCAGCTGATCCATTGAGAGCTGTTAGTAGGAGAGATGAATCACACAAATTCTAGTCAGTGAAGGAGTTGAAACCAGAGTACGGGTACCAGGATTTCATTAGTGATTGACCAATCACTAACTGACTAATCTGACTCTCATTCTATATTGGAGAATCTACGCTTTCCCTAGAAGTAATACGTTGGGCCCATTTCCTTGGTTTATATTTGGAAACTTCAAAAATGCATATAGGAATCTCTCATTTGTTTTTGACCCTTCATAAAGACACAATAGCATTTATGGTGTATTCATTCATGTGCGTGTGCTCTCTGTCTCTCTCTCTGTTTTAGTTTAAATTTAATAAAGCATCCTTACTCCTTCATTCCCCTTGATACACGTCCTCCCCTGAAAGAGAACAGAGCTATAAGTAAAATTAGGAAACACTTCATATTGTAAACATGTTGTTATCTTAAAAAAAAAAAAAAAGTTCCCATTGCAATCAGTGGAAGTGGAAGCTGTCACAGTCAAAACCAGTTCTCCTGTCTGAATGGACACTAGTCTGTTGTGAATGGATTCAGATGCTGAATCTCACATGCTTCTAAACACTCTGGATCTGAGTAGATATGGTCACTGTTCCTTGTTTTGGGTTCCTCAAGTATGCTTTTAGGAGCAGACCCTATATCTGCTACCAGTCTTGGGAACTGGGACCACAGTTGAACCCTAGAACCAATGACCCAGTCCTGCTGAGCTCCTAAAGTTATATACATATGTTCCTTCAGAGTTCCATCTTACTGTGAGTCATCTGAGCTTCCTGATTTGCCCCTTCAGGGACAACTTGGCTGGCAAGCAAAATACCCAGATTTAGCAAAAGAATTAATAGCCAACAGACCCTTTACTCTTAACAAAGTACATGAGTGAGTTACAGATATTCAAAAAAACAAAATCCTTAATACAGCCACCAAGTCTGATCTCATCCCTCCTGAGAGTTCAGGATTTGGTCAACATCCTTAGGGCAAGCAACTGCTCCTGCCTTGTCAGTCCTTTGCCTGTTCTCTTGACTAGTAGCCATGGATAGCTCCTTCCCAGAGAGTGTTCCCATCTAAATAAATCCTTTGATTAGCTCCTGTCCCTTTCCCCCATCCCACCCCACCATCTTTTACCTTCTGTGTAGAAGGGAGTCTTTCTTCTGTGGTTGGGCTGGCAGTTGAGAGACAAATAGCACTGATGGCTTTGGATTGCTCTGTGCCAGCTTCTCAGATTTAGTCATTCAACTAGGTCTAAAGCCTCCACTAAAAAAGTGGATGCACTAATTCACATTGGAGATTGCAGTACAGCATGAGGCTCATGCTCCAGCATGAAGATTATGGCATAAAAGTGGAGCCCTAGAAACAAAATAGTACCCACAAAACAAGATGGGGTTCACAAATTGGCTCAGAGCCCTCATCTATCATAGCTTTCCCTATATAAAGAATGTGAAACCAAGGCCCTCATATGAAAGGGACAATGAGATATATCAACAGGTTCTTCTAATTAATTTGTAATAAAGTGGATGAGGAATCCTTTTTTCCCCTTGCCTGGCTGAATTATATATTCTGGGTTTTAAAGCAAGTGGGATAATTTTAAGGCTCCAGTGTCCTCCAAAGGTAAGCAGCATGCATTAGTCTCACACTTTTGGGAGTTTCTTCATGTGTATGTGTGTGTGTAGTTTGGTGAGGGCTTTTTTTGTTTTGTTTTTAAGCCTTGGGCATGACATTCAGAGGCTCAAAATAAAGGGAGCTTAGAGTTTCAAGTGACCCAGTGGGATCTAATATCTGAGCACCTATTTTGCAGACTATAGACCGTGAAAAAAATTGGTGTCTTCTTTTCCTCCCCTGGGCTCCTGCATGTTGAACTTATCAAATAACTGTAGCTTAACTTCAGTCCATGTATCTTCCTCCACGACCCAAAGAGAAGTATGTAATTTTATTTCCAGGACTGAACTGCTGTACTAATATTGCAGTCTCTTCTGTTTTCAATTTCTTTAGCTCTGTTTCTGTTGCCGAACAAGGCGGTTTTCTTTCTTCACCTGGTCCTACACCTGTCAGTTCTGTAAGAGGTATGTTTTTGGTGGCTGATAGGCATCCATTTCAGAATGAGATATTAGTACTCTTACCCCACTAGTTTCTATTTTAATTCACAGTGGTGTTTGGTTTTGGTTGTGAAATGCAGCTATGGTCTGAAAACTGACTATAGGTAGCTCTTTCTTAGTTAACGTATCTGCTCCTTTAATGTGTTCAGATTCAGAGCTGCTTAGGTTTTAGAATAAAACAGCTGTAATAGCATCCTCCATTAGCCCAGCAGAGCCCATTTGGGTATGAGGCAATGAAAAAATTCTGCAGAATCTTCCTTATGGGGGTTGACAAGGGAATCTGAAAGAACAAAGTGAATTTCAGATTCCATTTGAGTTGATCATGCTGTCATAACTGGGGGAAAAAATGTTGACTTGTAAAGGGAGCCAGTGTTAAGGTGATAGTCAATGAGACAGCAAATATGGAACTCGATGCACCCAACACTGTTTTACACAAATAACGTGTTTTTCAGTTGAATGATTCATACTTTTACTCTTCTATACAGGCCTGTATGCTCACAGTGTTGCAAAAAGGTAAGTTCTGGAACCTTCATTTTGTCCCTTTCAGAAAGACTGTGTCTTAGTAAGAATACTTCACGCTGTCATTCTCCTGCTCTTGTAACAGATGCGATTGCCATCAAAACCATACTCCGCCCTTCCTATCTTCTCTCTGGGACCTTCTACTTTGCAGAGAGGAGAAAGTTTTATGAGACCAGAGAAACCCTCCACCAGCCACCACCGGTCACTTAGGAGCCTGTCCAGGTGAGAGAGATTCCTAGGTCACTGTGGTACGAATAAGCAGCTCTTCATAAGATCTTCTCAGTCAGCTAGTAGTTAGTGATGCATCATTTACTAGGCTCTATTTGCAGAGCTTGTTTTAGTTGTTAGTGTTTGTAATATATTTTTAGAAACCCAAAGATGGTTTTCCGTCCCAATTTTATTTTTTCACTGGATAAGGACTGTGAAACAAAAATCCAGCCTGACAACTTTTTATTTACTATTTAGTAAATATAAACTTTATTTACTTACATTAGCTGACGTGCTATTTAAAATATGCTGTCCCCTGCCTATACAATAGCTGACATTGTTTATAATACCAGTACAACTGATAAATATGCTTATATTTTTGCTTGTGTATATGGATCCTTAAAAGAAAAATCTGTCTGTAAGACCTTTCTGCCATGATGCCTACTCACAAAACTAGCCAAATAAGAGATCCATGTAGTGATTCATAAAATCCTCTTTGCCAAATCATATTTTACACTAGCCTTCACTGAATAACCATGCAATTTTATTGACCTGTCTTCCCACCTCCATTCACTCCTTGTGGTTTTGTTTCCCCCCTTATTAAGTCAGGGGCAGCAAGTGTCTTCTCTCTCTTTGGGAGGTCTCTCCATTGCTGTCCAAAAGCTGTGCTAAATAGTAAATAATGATAACAAATAAGGAACAGTTTCTCTGTTTTTTAGGTTGTCCACAAAGTCCAAGTCTGTGGATAAATCAAATGAAGAGTTGCAGTTTCCCAAAGAGTTAATGGAGGACTGGAGCACTATGGAGGTGTGCGTGGACTGCAAAAAGTTTATTTCGGAAATCATCAGCTCAAGCCGGCGCAGCCTCTCTCTGGCTAACAAAAGAGCCAGATTAAAAAGGAAAACACAGTCATTCTATATGTCATCACCAGGCACCTCTGAATACAGCCCTTCTGAGAGAACAATCAATGAGATCTGAGTCTCGTGCCTTTTTCTTTACTTTGTCTTCAAGAGGTCAGCATCTGAGAAAGACCACTGAAACTTTCTTCCTTTTCTTCTACTTAACGAGCTTGAATTTGCATTAGATCACAGTGCTGCTACTCTGCAGCTTCCACAGACACTACATTCATATCTCATTTGCACTGGAAGGAGACAGTAGTTTGAAACAGTTGCCTTTTGTGTGTATACGCGCATTGTGGAGATAGAAAGCCTTTACTTGCATTCAGTTTTTTTAATCATTCCTTGACTTGTTTTCAGGACAGGAGCTGAATTGTATTTCTAAAGAAGAACCAAACCTAACACAGGTGTCTGTTAGCACAGTTGCAAGCAGTAAGTCATATTGGCATTACCAACCTAATAGTGTTCATGTTCTTGTTTACATGCCACATGGAGCATGTTGTACACCAGATGCCTAGTGTGAGCTGCTGCTCTCATTGGCTCACAATGCAAAACCTAGGTTTTGCGAATGCTATCAAAATGATCTTTCTTTCAACTGTTGGTACTGCTTTGCGATCATAGCACAACGTGGAACTTAACTATGTCTGTGTTCTAGTGCAAAATATCAAGGCTGTATGCCCACATGGGTGGCCATTTTCCCTAAGCTGCTGTACTTCTGTGCCCCCATGTAATTATAAATGTTTCCTGTGCAGGTTAATAGTAGTTTATTCCTTATCTTGAATGTATTATGATTATTATATTTGATGGTAGTAGCTTTAGTAATAGATGGAGCTGTGGACGTGATGGGGAGGATGGGAAATAAGGGAGGCTTCTAATTTTAACTGAATTCCTGTAAAGTATGTAACATGGTTACCCTGAGAGAAAGGTGGGTAAAATGTATATTTGTATTATAGTGTAACGCACAAGCACTGCTATAATTAAAAGTTTTTCAGGGGTTTATAACTTGGCTGTAAAATTTCAGATCCTGCTGAAATTTGGGACAACAAAGTCTTAGATTAAGGCACTTTGTTTTGCTTTTTAACAAATTGGGGGGGGGGGGGGGAAGCCTAGCTCTTAAAAGTTCAAAGCTAACATATATCACATGCTTTTTGCTCTATTTTATATTCAATTTTTTTTTTTTTTAATGAAAACATACTTGGAGTTTAGTCCATAATATGGAGCTGGGTCCTTTTGGTATTTAAAAAATAAACTAACACAACCACATTACTTGAAAATCAGCCACTGTGCATAAACAGTAACTTTTTCATAACATTTTTCATACACAGATCCGTATTTAATAGTACTACAGGACTGTATTATAGAATAATAGGAAAGATTCAGATCTATTTATTCACATTTCTGTTCTAGAAATGGATGAGAGATACCTCAGAACTGCTCCAAAGTAACTGGGACTGGATTTATATAATACAATTAAGGTTGGTCTGTTTTCAAACTCTAAATACATATTTATGCATTTTAAAGTCAGTAGGAGCCAAATTCTAGGCTTGATGTAGGAGCTCTGTGTTGATGATCAGAGTATGACACCCACATTCCATTGAGGAGCATTAGAGCTGCTCTGCAACTGCGGCTGCATCATCCCTGTTGTCTGGGAGGGCAGGAACCACCTGCTGACCACAGGCTTCCCAACCCCTATCCCTGCCTTCCATGCAGTGCGACTACTCCAATTCCACAGTAGGCAGGGCACCGTGCTGCCCAGCT
Source organism: Podocnemis expansa (assembly GCA_007922195.1). NCBI lineage: Eukaryota > Metazoa > Chordata > Testudines > Podocnemididae > Podocnemis > Podocnemis expansa. Next base: position 25,938,174 of record ML682005.1, on the reverse strand, counting down.
GTGCAGGATTTCTGTCCCGTTCAAGGCATATTTGCATGTTAATCAGGTAAATCTATTGCATACAAAAGATTCTTTAAACCCATCCTGGGACACACCCAGGTTTGCACACACAAAGAATATACAAAAATAACGTTAAGGCTTTGACTGAACTGATGACCAGAGGCAATTCAGATTCCAAAGGAGCAGCATTGTTAGTCTAGTTCAGCAAAACAAACAAAGAGTCCCATGGCACTTAAAGACTAACACATTTGTAAGTTCCTCCATCTTCAAAAAGTGTCTGACAAAGTGGGATTTTCTCCCATGAAAGCCCACGCAATAACTAGATTTGTTAGTCTTTAAGCGGCACAGGCAATTCAGAGTTATAGGAGAGTTCTCTGTCTTCATGCTTTCCTTTCCGCAAAGGAAGTGCAGCGGCTCCACCCTTCTGTCTGGAGACCACAGGACGATGGGTCTGCTGTATTAAAGGAACAACAGCATCTTGATGGGTTTAGGACCTAGTACGGGGGGCAGCACAATTCATGTGAAAGGGGGAATGAAAGATCTCATTAGTCATTGATAGCTCTTCAGTCATGGTAGCACTTTTTTTTTGCCTTGTTTCTGTGCCAAACTAAATCTTTGCAGGCTATCCAGTTCGTCCCTCCCTCACTGTACTGCATAGTATTCACATCAGAAGAACACTTCCCAAGTAAGTAGGTGGGGCTTTTATTTTAACCCCCCCACCCCCTTTATTCTATGTATAGTGTTTCTTGGGAAACATCCCCCTATACACCCATACATCTATTTCCCATTCTTCTCCATGGTCCTTTGGAAGAAGCTGCAGGAACAGGAAATTTGTTCCTTGATGTCTCTGAGGCTCTCAAGGGTGCAGAGTAGCCAGCATGTTTTCCTTTCTGTTGAACAGTGTTGGCCTCATTCCGCGTAGGTGTGGTAAAATCAGATTCCAGCCCTGCAGATCTTGAGCCATCCATGAAGGCCTACTCCTCCATACAACAACCTCATTCTTGGCTACCTTCTAGCAGCATGGCTCCCTTGATGACATCTTCTCTCTCGTAATCATTGCATCCTCAGAGGAAGCTAGAAGCTGTAGGAGTGTTATGCTGCTTCTAGCATGATTGCTAATGAGCGTATTACTTGTATTTCCATAGCATGCAGCACTTGCAGTCACAGGCCATAACTGTTGTGGTGGGCACTGTACAAACACACAACTGGTCCTGGGACATTCTGAATGGCCGTCAGTGTACAGTCCATCACTATGTGAGGGCAGCACGGTGCAAAGGCTGGCTGCTGCGAGTTCTTCCACAGTCTGAACTGACCCTGTGATCTTAGCGCACACGGGTTCCCGTGGGCGCTAGGAAAGGGGGATCCCACTGCCAAGCTGTGCTGCTTCTGTTTTTTCCATGCCAGTTGCTCAGGTGTATATTAAGGAGAATAAGCCCTTGTACAATGTGTTGGCCTTTAATTTGGAGGAGGAAGCAAAATCAGAAACATACTTTTGTTTCTTATGCAAAGGTGGAAGAAGCTCGATCCACTCTGCCTGGATGCGTGTGGAGTGGGCTATGATGGGCTTTCTACCCCACCAGTCACATTAGTGTCAAGGACCAGTCCACTTTGCCTGTGTACCTCAAGCTGCCCACAGTGTCCTACTTAGAGCTTAAATTTCATATCAGTGTCAGAATAGAAAAACGTAAGTTTGTAAATAGCTGTAATATATTTATTAATATTTAGAAAGCTGTCATGTATTGAGCATGGGGAACTGACTTTCCCATGAAGATTTAAAAAGAGAGTGAGACCTATTTATATGTATATTGATTATTATTAAAGTTGAGCCTCTCACAGATGTTTTAAAATGAATTTGTTTTTAAAAAATGTGGGACTAGAACTGAAGGCTTGTTTCCATGAGGTTTTAAAATTTTAGTTTTTTCTAACTGTGTTTAATAAATCTAGGACTTGTTTCAGTGCATCAGAGGAGTCCCAAAGGGTTTTAGAAAATACCATTGACAATGCACTGGTCTTGTATTTTATACATGAAAACAGTTCTTGGGAATTCAAAGCTAGCTTAGCTTTGCTGTGATGAAAGTAGCAAGCAGGTCTTTGCCGCAGTTCTTACATGTATAGAAGAAATTCTTTCAATGTTCATGGTGGCAATGTTGCTTATGGGTTTTTTCATTCAGGCCTTTGGAAAAAAAAAACATCTGGGAAAATAAAATGCCTTTGCAGCATAGCCTTTGTGTGTATTAATTATCCATGTTTAAATTATTGTAAAAAAAAAAATTTAACCGCTTTTATAGGTTTGGAAAGGTCAAATGGTTGTTTCTTTTGGCAAAGTAATATTGATTAGTAAGATTGTTAGCTCTTTGGGCTACATGAAAAGAAGAAAACAGGTCAAAATAATCTTTAGAATAGCAGCAATACTGTGTTTGTGACCCACTGGACTCTAAGCATGAAAGTGTACTTTACATTAAAGCAGTAAAGTATGACCAGTTCCTACCAGAACCTTTCATATCATAAGCTGAATAGCTGTGTATAATTTTAATTCTTCCTATATGTATCAATTATGCTGAACTTTTTACAGGATCCAAAATAACACACAAACTATCTTTGTTTCTGTGCATTGTGAGAGGGGTTCTGGGTGTTTTTCAAAGAGCACTTTCCCCCAGAAGGGAAGGCTATTAGGAAAAAAATATATATATATTATCCAATTTATTTGCCAAAAACAGTCTGTTACCTGAGTCTTCCTCATTACCATTAATAATTCTAAGCTTGGCTGCATGTTGGATAGCTGGGAGTAGGATGATTTCCAACTTTAGACTATCATGAAGGCTACCATCATGCCTAACTTCATCCAGCTTTGTGCACAGCTTTTAGGAATGTCTATTTTAATTGTACTAGCAAAAGTGACATTGCACATGGAGTAGGGGGAAAGTGCTGTGTTCTGGTGTGACAGCATACGTATTATCTTAGAACTCAGTTCTAAGTTATTTTAATGTTGAAGACTGGAAGCTGTTTGTTTTTTCTTTGATTTGTAACATTAAGTTAAAACTGAGCTGTTGAATATTTGTTAATATTAGTCCCAGGCATGCAGTCCATTCTCTTGTTTTCCTTAACTTCACTAATATGTTTGTGATCTTCCTATGATACACATTAGTATTTAACAAAAAGCAGCCTAGTAAGAAAACAGCTAGGAAGTGCCACTGGACTCTAATAAATTAGCAAAACAGACATAGAGCCTGTGGTATCTCTTTGAGACACAAGCCAATTGGACTCCATTACAGCCTGAACCAGTTCACCTGAAATTGGGAGATCTGGAGACAGATGAAGGTCTGCTCTGCACTTTAATTGGATTGATAGAGCTACAGCACTCACTTGTGAAAAAGTCACCTCCCTGCATAATGTAGCTTAGACACCTACTTTCCTGTGTAGACATGTTGGGTTGACAAAAAAATTCTATCATCAACCTAGCTTATCCTGCTCTGAGAGGCTGAATACTTACAGCAACAGGAAAACCCCTTCTATCACTATAGGCACTGTCTCTGCTATAGGGGCTCACAGGAAGATGGATTGCCTATGGTGATGAGAGAGCTGTGCCCACGTAAGGTCGACATTGATGTGCTGTAGCAGCATAGATGTAGCTGGGCTGTCCTAACATTTCAAGTGTAGATAAACTCTAACTCCATAATCATCCTGCAAGTACAGAAAAAGGGGATTATGGCACTATTCAGCTGCATTTGTGTAACATTACATTTCTAGATCAGAGGCTGGCTCTGTGTTCTTTAGCTATTGACAGATGGCAAACTAAGTCAGGGCATCCCAAGCAGCACATACAGACTGTGTGGGCAAAGGTTCTCAAGCCCTCCTAATCTTCCACTGCTCACAGGGCATGCTAAAGGAGAAGATTAGCAGATCAAGTATATGCGACCGGGCACCTAAGGGGTTAATGATACATTGTCCATGCCACTGTAGGACGTGTTACCCAGCCTTTGCAGGACAAAATGGGCAGTGTCAGGGCCCTGCTTTACTCTTCTAAACTGTTTTTCATTTGAAAGCATTTGATAAACCAAGTTTCAAAAGGGGCCACAGTGTTAGTATAGTTCAGTAAAACAAACAAGGAGTCCTGTGGCACTTAGAGACTAACAAATTTATTTATTGCATGAGCTTTCATGGGAGAAAAATCCCACTCCGTCAAATGCTTAAAGTGTCTGATGAAGTAGGATTTTTCTCCCACAAAAGCTTATGCAATAAATTAATTCTTTAGATTAAACCAGTTTTTGAGCAGGTCAGTCTCAAGGGTTTTAGTCTGCACTGAGAGTGGCAATAATTGCCGATGTCAGATCGACCCTCTTGATCACATCTGTGAAGACCCACTCAGTCAATGAGGAAGCCAATCCGTTAAGACGACCTCAGCAACTGGAGTAGCACTGAGTCAAAGAGAGGGCCCTCGGTTTGATTTAGCACAGCGGACATGCCTGGCCTAGGGCAGTTGAACTGACCCACACAAGTTAATTTAACTTGCATATCTCATTCAACTACTGCCAAAAATGGCTGTCAGTGTGGCCCTGCCCTTGCATCAGGAAAGTATTTTTCCAAACTTTTGAAATCAGCTCCAAAGGGTCATACCTTCCCCTCCAGCAACATGAGGTGCTTGTGCTCGAGGACTGGTGCTGCTGTAGCAGCTTCCATGAGGAGACCTCAGAATGCCTAACTACCTTGAGAAGCTAAAACTTTGAGCCTTGCAGCAGGCCCAAGAAATGGAGCTGTGCACTGAGGAGAATGAATAGAAGCAGGCTCTGGGCAGCCTAGAGAACTGCTTCACTGTGGATCCCATGCCAGCCTAATGGCTGGGGAAGGTGGCACAGGCCTAACCACCAGTGAATAAGGGGCAGAAAGAAGGATGCAGCTGGTGACAGAGCCCATGGCCCAGCTCTGTGCACTGTAGGTCATGTGACAGCACTGTGACTGTCCCTCTTTCACCCCCTCAGCCCTTGCATAGCACCTCTGGACTGTCTCAGACACAGCATGGATTTGCTTCTGAGCCTCACAGCATTTCGGTGAGGTAGGTATTGCACAGCTTAAAGCTGAGGAACAATCACAGCACTTCCTCTCCCCAGAGTGACAGAACATTTATGACAAAGGTGGAATTAGAACCTAGGACTCCTGCCATCATAGTCCTGGGCATGAAAAAGGTTTCTTAGCAGGTAAAGAGCTGCTACCCCCTAGGAGAGGTGTTCTGTTTTCTTCCATGCTTCACCCACAAGCTTCTTGAGTTGGCTTAGGTACCCACAAGAGGTTTTAATGACCATGATGCTTTGACAGGTACAGCAGGGTCATTAGGTACCCTCAAAAGTAACTTGACCTAAAAGGTTAATTGGGACCTTTAGTCCTATGCATCTGTCAGCTATAATGGGTCTGTTTGCCCGTAAGATGTGCAGTCAGTTCATGTTCTTGCCAGGCTTACAGTGTTACATTACTAAGCTGCACAGGAGGTTATTGCACTACATTAACTGCAGTACATCTAAAGGACATCTCCTGCCTTGAACTTACCCCCTAAGCAAAGGCACCATGCATTGCAGACAGCAGGGGCCCACCTGTAGGTTTAATCTCTGAAATACATGCTAAGGTAGGGGTCTCAAACTCAAATCACTACGAGTGCCGCATGAGGAGTAGTATGGTAGCCCCAGGGCCGCACCACTGAAACCTTTTCCTACAACGATATTGCAAATATCGGTAACAATAGTGTCATTGCAGGCTGCAGGAAATAGGTTTAGGGGCCATGTGTTTGAGACCCCTGCTCTAAGAGGACCGAAAAGTTTGCAACACTGGGCTGAGAGGGGAGGGTGAAGGAGCTGTGTGCTTGAAGGAGGATCCTCCATTAAGGAAGAAAAACTTGAGAGGGAATGTAATTCCTGTAGCATAAAAGCACAAACCAAACTCTGAAGTGTTAGTTTCTCAAAGCCTTTCTTCCTTTGTAGTATCAGGATGCATGTACTTTTGTATGACTTCCACTAGAACAGGGCAATCATTTCTAAGCAAGCAAGGCAAGGGGATGTTTTTCTGCTTGTTTCTATGCTGTTATTCTGGAATGCAGTTTGTTTATGGATTACTAATAAACTCAAAAGATGTTTTCCTGGTTGAGCTTTTTTGACATAATGCATGATTAAAAACTGACTATTTTAATATTTAGTCCTAAGCTTTGTGGAACCTGGGCTGAAATATTGAAATCTCATAATTTGTTCTTTGTCTTCGGGCCCTGAATACTGGTCATGGTTTTTGGCTGTAACTTGTAAAGGAACAGAGGATGGGGAGATAAGGTCCGAGAGTCCAGCCTTAAACAAAGGAGGTGGAGAAAGACAGGGACTTGACTTTCTCCTTTGCACTCTTCCTTCACAGATTGATGGGCAAGGGCAGATATTTTCAGGTGGTGTCTGACTACCAAGAATTAGGATCCAAATTTGTGATGTGTTTGGTTCTCAACTCCCACAGATTTCAAAGGGAGTTGCAGTGAGACACACAGTATCACCTACAGCCTGTCTATGTAATAGACAGGCCCTATCCCCTTCCTATGAGGAGTTGCTTTTTTTTTTTTCCCTAGGAGACAGCACAACAAACCACAATACAAATGTAACCTTAACACAGCTTGGATACAAACAGTTAAATGGTGTTAACTCCTGTGAAATTTGCTGCCAAGGAGCTAGTAATAAGCTATTGCCATCACTAAATACAACCACTCATATACACCACTGCATGGAAGACATTCCTTCCCTTTGTGCTCTCTTTGGTGAGCATAATGACTGACTAACCAGCACTAATCTCCTTCCCTAATACCAGAAGAGGCCAAACTCCAGATATGGCTGCACTGTCCCAGGGATTTTTGGAGGAGCTAACATACTATGCAGACATTTGGAAGTTAGAGAAATTTGGCATGAGCTACCCCTTGGACTTTAATCTTAACTGGAAAGGAACAAAAAAGAAACCAAACCACTGGTGCTCTGGGTGACTAGCTGAAGGCTTAAGTAACTGCCTCCCTCTTTCCTTCCACTCCCATTATCTATGTTTAGTCCCTATGAAGTTTAAACTACTGGTAGCTAATCTACAAATAATGGAAGTTTTCAGTGCATTTCTTGAAGAATTCTTGCACATAAGCAATAGTTTTTTGCCTCACTAAGTAAGTGGGCTGATGCCTAGAAATAAGTAAATCCTCTTATGTAACCAAGTTGGTGAAAAGTCACCTAGACATCCTGTCCTTGTCTCAGTTCATTTTGTACTCCTCTTCCTCGTATCCTAAAAACAAGGTAAGTGGACTAGCTTTACTGTTGAGGCTCCAGGTATATAGACTAAGGCTGAATCAAGGTGGAGAAAACTGGCATGAAGCCCCAAATCCAACTTTATTTAAATTAAAAGGAACAAAGCAGTAAGAGTAATTGTTGCAGCTATTCAGGAGATGTTTAAGATTTGCATCTTCTAGTGCTTTGCTGAGAATCTGTGTTTATAAATTAGACAATTTCAGACTGGAGAGAGAGACAACTAGCCCTTATTAGAAGCTGATTTGTCCAAAATCCTACAGCTGTAGCTCCGCCTAATAAAATGGCTTTCTAAAACCTTCACTCTCAATCTTCCCAGACTACTGGACCCCTTACAGGAGTCTGAGCTGTCTTGCATACCTCATGAGTCACTTCATTTAAAACTACTTGCTTATATAAGCATAAATATAAAAAGTGCCATAGCATCCTACTACTGAAAAAACATTTTTTTCTCACTTACCATATAGTAAATCAATTAGATTAAAAATATATTTACGCTTCAGTATCATTAGAGTGGTATAAATAAGTTGTATGAGATTTTAATGTGTATTGATTTTGCTAATGCTTTTTATGCAGCCTGTTGTAAAATTAGGCAAATATCTGGGTGAGGTGATGTACCCCTGTAAGACCTCTGGTGTACTCCAAGGGTACACATAGCACTAGTTGAGAACTCTATGGAGTCCCAGTCTCCTGGGACAGGTACCAATAATCATTTTATAAATGCAGGAGGTGGCAAATTAAGACTTGTTTTACCTTGAAAAAAATTCCCCTTGTGATTCCAAGATCAGAGCATGCGATTTTTCTACACCTTGTTTCTGCCACCACTGATTTTAAACTCACCTTGCAGTGGTCCCCATGAGTGGTTGTTACTTCAGGCTTCAGTGGAAAAAAAAGCCTGTGGGGTTGGCAGAAGCTTTCGCTACATACACATTCAAATATTTTTCCACACTGCTGAGAGCGCCAAGGCTCTGGTGAGCTAGTTATGTAAAAAGGCCCAGTCCTGTAAGATCACAACTCTGTGCAGAAACTAGGCCACAGCTCTGAGACAGATAATTTATATTCCAACTTCAGGTTAACACTATGCTACACTGCAAAAATAAAGTGGGGTTATTTATTAAGAAAACTGAACTACAGTTAAGGTTCTGTCTCCTCCAATACTAGCCCCTAGGAAGAACCCCTTATTCCTCTCTCACACAAAGCCACTGACCATTATTGCCTACAAGCACAGCTTTCAGTATTCACCAGGGAAGAATTATCTTCCACCTTGAGTTACACCCATTGAGCCACAGCAAGAAATTAGTGCACCTGTGCATTTTCCTTATAGGAAATTATCAGGGCAAATCAGAGTTTCAGCTAGTTGCTTGCTCATTTCCTGTTGCCTCTGCTGTATGAACTAGGACAACTATTTGTTCTCCAAATACCTCTTGGAAAAAAATTAATCCAAAGGCAGCAGATTCTTACCTTGTTTCACTACAAAGGAGACAATGCACAGTTGTTTGATGTGTTTAGTAACTAATGTAATTACCTAGCTGAGCACCATAACTGGGGCCGGAACCATCACATTACAGACAGGGCTGAGAATCAGTTTGAGGTGCTTCCAGTCTGTCCTGAGAGGACAGTGAGGTGAGCAGGAGAAAAGCTGACATACAGCCATTATCCTTCACTGTTAACTATCCTGGTGCCTCCTCCTTTGTAAAAAGCTAAGTATGAAGAAGATTAAATGCATTTACTTTAATGGAACTCCATTTCATCAATTATGCAGCTACAAAACTGAACACTTCTTATCGGTAATTCTCAGGAGGAAGCAATGCTGAAGCTGGGTTTCCTGAGTCTACTGTTTATCCTAAACCTTGGCATTTCCCCACTAGTCTCAGCCTGCTTATTGCATGGCCGCTAACCCTGGAATCACTGTAAAATCTCTACCCCCACACAAGATTACAGTGCTGCAGTCACAGCAATGGTGAGTAATCTTAAAGAGGGGGAGGAGGCGAAAAGGGGAGAACACTGTAGACAGTGAAACACAGCTATGCGCAGATCCAGTGAAGAACAGGACATTCAATACCAAATACAACTGGGATTTCTACCCCAGCACTGCTGCCGTGGGTGAGAGCTCCTTAGGCTCAGGTCACTGAACCAGGGAACTTCAAGATACGACATCAGAGATGGCGTATAATACCTGCACCAGATATTACTTGTTTAAAAATGTACTTGTGGGTAAAGTCTGCATTGATACAGCATTACTAGCGTTATGGCTAAGCAGTAAAACGAAACCTATTAATTCCTTCTTTTTACCTTCATGCATTTGGCTAAGGAGGTTGCAGCCCACGGAAACTTATGCCTGAAGAAATTTGTTAGTCTTTATGGTGCCCCAGGAATCTCATTTTTGCTGTATGCAGATTAACACAGCTATCCCCCACACACCCCCTGGAATTTGACCCTCATGACACTATATCACTCCATAATAGCTCAACAAAAACTACTGCAATGAGAGGAGAGGGAACAGGTCAAAAAAGTAGACTGCACAGAGGACCACATCTGTAACTGACACAGCACTTCACAAGAGAGGAGCACAGCAGAACAGAAAACAGCTCTGACAAGCCTTGTAATGTGGAACCCCTACAGTCAGACAACAGACATGACCAAGAACGAGCTTCCCAAGTGAAGGTCAAGAAAGATTGCAGTGATGTTGGACCTGCTGAACATCCGTTAGGCAGAGAAGACAAAGTGGAACGTGAGCCATTACTTAGTAGTTCTGAGGGTTCAAACTTTTTTCCTCAGCACCCAGCTGAAAAAAAATTAAAAAACACCCACAACCCAACAATTACATTTTTGAGCAATGCATTCCAGTCTTTCAGGAATGGCAGCAGGGGGTGCTGTGACCCAATACTGAGTCCCAACCCATGGTTTGAAAAACCACTGTCCTAAACTACAATGCAAGAGGCTATGCCTTACAAATGATTAAAAAGTAGATGTAACCTGTATTATTTTTACCTGAATGATTCTCAGATGGGGAGCAGAGCATGGCTAGAAGCAGTGACCTGGGCCACTAAAGCCTTAGGTAAGCAGACATCCTGGAAGCCCTTAAGTAGCTCTGGTGGGAACACAGCCAAGAAACAGGATTAACTCCCTTCAGCCCCCCACGTAGCTACAACCCAAGGCTTTGCGTTCCAGGCCAAAGCAGGGGGAGGTTACAAAAGCCAGAGCAACTGGTGACCAAGCAGAACAGCTTCTGGGGCCAGGAGACAGGGCCAGCAGTTACGTGAGTGAACCACAGAGAGTGATGGAGTGGGCAGGACCACAGGGGGGCTAGCAGAAAGCAGCTCAGGAGCAAGAGTGAGGAGAAACTACCCATTCTCTGAAAGTGACCAAATATGGCTCTATGGCAAGGCCCCCCGAACACTTAAGAGAATCACCCAGAAACTGCACTTCTGATTGGCCTGGGCCAAGATAAAGCAGTGTGGAACAGCCCAACGCATGTGACAAACAAACAGGACTGGAAGGGATAATGCCACCGCTGTCCTACAGAAGTGGACGACAGGCAGAATGGGACAGACGCAGTTATGTGGAAAGCTGGAAGTGCCAAGTAAAATATGCAGCAAGCCAATTATAGCTGTTTTCATATCTGCACACTGCATTTAAGGCTACCCTCTACAATGGTCACATGATTAATTTAACAGCATTGTGCCTGAACCTGCAAGGGTGTCCAGCAAATGGCAAGAGGCTAGAAGAATCTGCAGAGACCTGGAGGTATGGATACACTGCAGTCAGGCACCCACTAGCTGAACCTGGCTCACATAGGTATAAAACTATAGTGTAGATGTTTGGGCTCCAGGACCCTCCCCACTCACATCTACACTACAGTTTTATAGCTCAGAGACAGATTCAGCTGGGATGGGCCACTTAAGCAGGTGTTTTGTTGCAGCATGGACATACCAGTGTGAAAGAATTTCCTAACTGAACTGACCAGGTTGAGACACGAATGGTTTAACAGGCCTGAAAGAGAGAGGATTTAGAAGGAATGCACTCGAAGACAAATAACAGTGCTATTAGAGATGTGGTGAAGAACTGCAGACCTAAAGAATGTAATCAATACCTCTCTGTGCCAGCCTACCATGTCCTTGTTTTTCCCTCTTCACATGTTGTGCTGACATCCTTGACTTGTTTTATTAAACCTGCCCAGATTGTGCTAACTTGTAATACTGTTTCTTTTGACTGTTATATGAGATTTTTCCCTTTTGACCCTGATTCCTTTTAGGGAACTGATATTAATTTGTACCAATTAGAGGATGTTAGGTCTTGTTACATCTACCTATGTATATGCATGTATGTTAATGTAGCTGTTAAGCTATAAAAGTTTCTGTAATGTATCTCAGGGGCAGAGACCAGAATTTTATCTGTTCTCTCCACTTCGAAGTGTAATTAAAGCTGTTGGACTGCACTCAAGTTTGGGTTCAGCTGTTTTCTTTGACACCAGGACATTTATCACCACCCACAGCTGGCATGTGTGAAAACGTTGTACTACTACAACTTCCTTATTAGTCACACCTGTTCTGACTCATCTGCATACCTCTGCCCAGTGTGTGTCACTCATTTGAACCAGGGTGAAATAGCAAGGTGGTAGACACTTCTTCCAGCTAGACAACCTTCCTGCATCTTTGCCACAGGCAGAGACATCAGCTTTAGACAGTCAACTGACTTGTAACTTACATGTTGCTGTAAGGGATGTTGCCCTTTTCATTTGGAGAAAGGCAATATGCTCCCAGGCCTTAGTTCTGAATAAGAGTCTGCTCCATGTAGGAAAAAATCTTAGGAGAAGGCAAAAAGTAAATGCTTACTGGCATTGACTTGGTTCTAAAAAACTAAGATTATGTGCTATCAGCAGCTAAACTTGTTTTAGCAATGGAAATAAATTTACTTGGTAGGAAAGCATTCTTCGATAGTAACAGGCCTACCTCTTAGCTTAAAAGGTGACCATGGAAGCATCAACATAATGTTCCTACAATTACCAAAATACATTGTGCAAGTCTTTGGTGCAAATTTCCCACCAAGCTAGAATTATATATTACAGCACTCAAATCACAGCAAGTTATGGAACAATCATTTTTTACTATTCAAAACTTTTAACTCAAAAGTAGTTTTCTAAACTGTTTGCTGTTTGCACATGGAATCAAGTCTTTGTTCTTTTGGCATGTGCGCATGCAGGCCCAAAAAAGTATTTTTTTTTTTTTCAGCAAAGTAAAGTTTAAGGCTGCATCAAAAACTTGTGCTGCTTTCAAACACTCAGTTCTGCATCCACTTCAAAAGAAAGATCAGTACCTTTGTAACAATTTAGGACTTCATACTTTTGGGAAGACATCCAATTTGTTTTTTTTTTCCAAATATTCTCCTCTGTAGGTTTTACTGGATTTTGCAATCTTGTTTTCCCAGACAGACAATGAAGGACTGTGACAAGAAACATTTAAATGAGTCTAAAAATTCTTTCATGCCAACATCACAAATATTATTAAAATGTATATTAAACACAAAATACAAAACTGTTAAAGCTTAAGGAAAGCGGGGGGGGGGGGTGCAAATCTAGATAAGCCAATTCTGCTTCTCATTTCTGCATTCTCTTTTTTTAGTATTCCTAAACTTTATGAGCACATCTGTCACCCTGAAAAGTGGATCTGAATTTGCTGCCGATTCTTCTTTTGATCTCTTTTTTTGTGGCATATGAATAACTTCCACAGTGGGTAAGTGAAATAAGCTAAAACAACAAAGATACTCTTCATTCAAGTTACCTTGTTACAAGCAAGATGTATTTAGAAGACTGTAGTTCTCCAGTGTTTTCCACGGAGGGTGGGGGACCCAGTGAATAAATATTACAAAAATAAATGTTATCTTCTATCTCCACAAAGTAAAACTAATATCTACATTCACATTTAGGTTCTCACCACATCTTTTTGTGTTTGGATACAAACATCAGACACAGAATAACCTGTGGATCATTTTCAGACAGAATTTAACAATGCAAGAGTCAGTACCACCAGGCAAGATCTAGCTTTTCAGCTTAATGGAGATATTTATTCAAGTTCTCTACAGTGTGTCACTTTCTCTTCACTTAGGCAGCAAAGGCTGACACTAGATTCAGTGCTTTCATACCCATCTGCCCTTTATAAAAGGCAGCAGCTGCTCTCTTTAAGGAAATTTTTAATAAATACATACAATTTTTAAACAACTATGAGCACAAAAACCAAATGGTATAAAAAGTAGAAGAAACCTACTTGTTACCACCTTTATAAAAAGGCACTTTTTGGCATTTTAAAAAATTGCCAGAAAGATTTTGTTTCAGCTGGCTCTAAAGTGTGGGGTTATTACATAAAAATAGAGGTAAGTATAAGAGCTCAAGTTAGTTTGCCCAGTGAAGACAAATTGATATGAAGGCTAGAGAGAAATCTAGCAAAATAATTTCTCGAGTTCTGACATTCTTCTAAAGACAAGAGATTACGGAAGATGAGCTTAGAGAAGAGATCCAAGGAAATAGAGTTCACAGGATACAGTTGTTCTGGTCATCAGTTCCTTGGTGCTCTTTGGCCTCAGTTTTCTGTTGATGCTGCTGCCATTCCAGATTTCATGCTCTCTCGTGCTGATGACGTTAGCTCCTCAAACTCTATGTTTAGTTTCCCAATAACCCATTCCAGGGCATCTCGACCCTGTCGGAAGATGATACTGGAATTAGTATAAAAACAGATACAAGGCCACTTAAAGATTAAAACTTCAATATCTTTCCTTTGTCAGACATCTGAACTGTTCTAAAGGAAATCTGTTTTTCATTATTTGGGGTTTGATGTTGATGTTTCAAGTTTTTACTGAAGCTTCAGTAAACAGAGCATTGGTATACCTATCATTTTATACACAAAACACAAGTTTAGCTATACTAAAGTGAGATCATTAGAAAAGATGTCTGCTGTAAAATTACTTTCTAATTCAACCTATCTGCTTGCTGGTTGCTTCAGCAATAAAGATATTTTTATTATTTGCTTTTCTGTGAGCACAGTAAAGCCAACACATGTAGGGAGAGCAAGATGGATTCTATTGCAGCTGATGCACCAGAACTGTTAAAGTTCCCTTTGGAGAATATTTAATTATTGAAGGTAAGAAAGCCGGAAAGACTTCCAGACTAACCCAGTAACAGCTGGGCTGGGGAAACAGACATTCCACTGGTCAGAAGAACAAACTGGATCAGGATGTGATTGTAGGAAACATGTCATGGAATTTATATTTCTGCCTCTGTCACTTTTCAGCATATTACTAGGCTAAGTTTTTAAAATCGCAAGTAAGCTTCCTGTCACTCTGCCCTGTTTCCCTCCTACTCCTTGAATGTCTTACTAAGGCCTCAGTGTTGTGACTAAATGCAATTAGAACCTTAAAGATAAGTGCAACTCCTTTATTTTCACTGGCCGCCTAGAATGGGTACTGCCCAGTTTTGAGTTCCTGTAAGAGATGCTGTTGTTTGACAAGCTTATCTTGCTGGACTTCAGTGATTATCCCACCCTTAACTGGAAGATTAGCTTTAAAATAAAAAACTGCTGGCCTAGATTTAGGGTACAATTTTAGTTCCTTAATAAAAACTAATGGAGTGCAGGTCTTTAAAATTCTGTTCATTGAGGCTGAGCAGAAGTTTTGGCCAGGTTAACAGGCTGAGTGAGGCCAGGGAGACACTGGCCTCTTTTCCTGAGAGAAGTGGAAAGGAAGGCCACAAAACGTCTCAAACATCATTGCTTTAACAGGAAGTGGTGTGTGCAAGTGGCAGAACGCCCAGACACAGAGAGGACTAGTGGGAAAGTGCAGGTCCCCAGGCATTTCCTGAAGAGCGTGGGAGAGGCAGAGGTGAAGGCAACACCAGCACCCTGCATAGTGGTGAGACTGGAGTGGAACAACTGCCTAGAGAGATGGAATTAAATTTATTCCGGTGTCAGAACAGATCAAGGGAGCTGTTTTGTTTTAATTTAGAGTATGGGGTTTTTTTTTCCTAGGTGGGAGATAAGATGTGGATAGAAATTCAGTATGCATGGATTTGGGGGCACGATAAACACAAGTTACTTGGCTTAGCACTCAAGCAATTGGCAGAAGCTTTTCAAGTTATCTTGAAGTTTAAAGAAAATTAAGCCCACCTTAACTTCTTACACCAACACTACCATAAAAGGTCCTCTCTATAGACTGAATGGTTCTTACTGGATATGCTGTCCTGGTTTAGCTACTCTTATTCATTGACACTTACAACCCATACATACATTTATTAAGAAATAATAGCTGAATTAAAAGTAGTCAGTTAATGCAAAAGTTCATTCTGATAGGAAGTGACACTAGCAGCTCTGATTCAACAGTGCAGAATACACGATGGCCCCTACACGAGCAGGTAGGTATCAGATGACAAGATTTCTTTCAGAACAATTTTTCAGCAAGAATTGAACTCTTGTGAAACAGGCAGCTCAGCAAGAAGCACTTGAATGCATGCTATGCTACTGTGGAGTTATGTCAGCTTTACAAACTGCCATGCATGCAAGCAAGCTGAATGACTGGCTGGGGAGGGTGGATGTTATTGATGTATGAAGATGATGTTACCCTTAAAGAGAAAACATTATCCTGTAGCAAATGTACATGCATATTTAAAGGGTCCCTATCCCCACTGTCTCCTCTTTCCTACCTAGAGTGTATTAAAGGCATCTTCAATCACAAGGAGGACATGCTAAGTTTCAGATATAACACTTGTATACAAATGGCTTTATCAAGTTTGATTTTTCACTCTGGAAGAGGAGCAGTCAGTGCTTGTTAGGAACTGCCCCCACATTAGTACAGTTCCTATCCTGAAAAGATAGGAAGTGTTAAAATAAAAAAAAAATATCCAATCAAAAATTCTCATTTCTGAGCTAAGAAACAAGCATGAGAAACTTCAGTACCCATAAAAGTTAATGGCTTGGAAGATGGCATTTAGAAGTGCCAGCTACACCTTAAAAAGGATTTATCAATGTAGTTATGTTTGAGTTGGACAATTAAAAAAACCTGAATTTATTTTAGGCACAGCACTACCCTTATGTATTTTTAAAAATTGTATTTTTTTTTCCTGTTCCATCAGCAGAATCCTTCTGATTAGATCAAAGGGCCAAACCAAACTCCTCTCTCCTTCCTTAGCCACTTTCTTTGTGCATGTACCTTTTCAGTTTATTTTGCTGCTACTATTGCTGACAAACTCCATCTTCCAGGGCATAGGGAAACATGCATGAGAGCTACACCAGAGTACTGCAGGCTGCTGCGTGCATGCAACAGGAAATAAATGCATAAAATAGTGAAACTGACTGAGCTGTCATATGCACAGAAATGGGGGGGGACTATCCCCCCATCCCCATGTTGCGTTTTACAAATAAGGTACGAGCTTTTCAGATTGAAAAGTTTGATTTTTCAAGTTGAAACTAGGACAGCAAGGACACCACCATACAAGGCACAGAAAAGGAAATAAACAACAATGTAAACAGATTGTTTAATGGTATCACTAGCAGAGTTTTACTGGCCAAAAAGTTAGCCAGCAGCTTTTGGGCTGGATTCAGAGCCACAGAAACACGGATGCTAACCAATCAGTGTTCCAAAGTCTGTCTGTTGGCTTTCCAAAACAAAACAACAGTCAGTGAGGTATCTTCTTTGGCTTTGGAAAGACTGCTTAACTCCACATAACTAAGTATCAATGCAAAAAGCTCACAGTAGTTTCAGAAGTGAAGCTTTGTTAATTTAACAATTCTGCAGTGGACTCTCCAATATTTATTCTAAGATTAAGGACCTGGGCAGTTCTATTCAGTAAAAGGAAAAACAGAATCTGACAGAGGATTAGCAGTTCATATTTATATATTATCTGTATAATATATATAAAAATAACATTTTATTAAATATATTAAGTTCTATATTATATGTAATATAGAACTTATTAAGCAAGCACATACATAATCAAGCATGCACATTACATTAACCTATGACTACATATGTTAGCGGTACATTATACATTCAACATTCAGTGAAATACTGGATATAAAGATGTGTTATTAGAGCCTAGATTACCAGTAACAGGTTGGCTATGCCAGTTGAAGTGTTTTGGGGAAGACAAAGCTTAACAGTTTGTCCAACTCATAAGAATTTAGTGAAATGAAAAGTAAACCTGAAAGCACGCAGCCATCATCTGATGATTTTACAAGTTATGCAACATGCCCCCAAAATAAAACTTGACATTAAAAGAGAATGAAGGAGAAGAGTTACGAAAAAAGGTTTTAATATTTTATCATCGGAAGCTGGTGGTTGCAACACAGGAATGATGGAGTCAAGCTATGCTAGCTATTGCACGGAAAGGTGGGGAACACTTTTCACTGACCAGCACAGAGTCAAGATGAGAACTATACCCGTTCTTTTTATCCCTGAGCTTTGCAAATGAAAGCAAGCAGCACTTCAGATGCATTTCAGTTTGTTCATGCCCAGAAAGCTGACCATTTTAAAATAGTTATGTTGCTTAATGCAAGCAATTCATTTGGAACAGCATCAATCCAGGAAGCCAAGTTAAGATGCTAAGCTAGCATTTTACTGCAGCCATATCACCTTATTAAAATGAAATACATCCAGCCTCCACTTAAGTTTTAAAAACCAAAAGAGGCTGCCTCTCTGTTAGCCATCATCTCTTACAAGTCTAAAACGAGACCAGATCAATTCCTGTCACAGAAGACTGAGCAAGCAGCAGTAACTCTGCTGAAGACTATTCTTATTAGCCAACTTGTTTTAAGAAAAATCAGTCCTTGACACGCTGAGTGCACTTTTGCTCCATTTTTATAATAAGGCGAATTCCATTATACCAACCATTTTTTGTTAATTCCTTTTCATAACTGTTCTTCTGTGGCAACTCTTAGTTGAATAAGCTGGAGTTGGCCTTATTAAAGAGTGACACATCCACATGCCTAGGTAGCTGCAGTAACCATACTATTTGCATGTATCAGAGACAATACTATGGTACAAAAGCACTACAGCACACACAGGAATAATTGAGGTCCACCCTTCCAGTGACACAGGATTTGGACAACTAGGCCCATTCTAAAAGGAGACATGATTCCAGTGTTATGAGAACAAGTTTGCCATTCCTCTATGCAACTGTTATTATATTACACCACATGCAAGCTAATTTACACATTTACTTCACATCACAACAGGCCATGCACACATTTGCTAGAAAGCTGAAATGCTGTACCGAGATAGTGAATGCCGGAGTTACCACTAGTTAGTACAAACTGCGGGTGTAGAGATAGACTGCTAGCTTAGAGCGCTTTCAGAATTTTGAATTATCCACTCAATAGCATCCCACCCCTGGAGTAACACAGAAAAGATTAACACATGGCACAACATTCATCTTTCATCGCTGTAGTATTCAGGCATCATGCCTACAGTCTCAAAACTTCAGAGCAAAATGCAAGAGTTTCTTCATCATTTCAAGATAAAGCAGGTGAACCCTTTTGTCAGCAAAGCTTAAGCTATGTCTAAGGAGACTTTTGAAAGCCTGGAAACTTAGTATTGTACTTTTGCAGTCACCATTTCCTTCAAAGTAGGCCTGCTTGTTAGTAATGAAAAGGCTGGAAACACCATACAAATACCTGCAAAGTTCACCAACTCCAAGAGGAATTAGAGGGAGAGGAGAGGACTGTAAAGTTTTAATGGAGGGAAGTTTATGGCCACCCATCACCAGCCAAACTAAAATACGATCTAGATTCTCAATATTCAACTAGCCACTTTTTCCTCCTCCTTTCCTGTCACTTCCCAAACCCTGGAGTTCATCCCCTTGGCCACCAACCTTAGCGCATTTTACTTCTGACAGCTCGTCTTCTCACATACCTTATAAACACTTCCAATGGAAGTGCACAGCAAGGATGAAGAGAAATATTCAGGTTCCCTCCTCCCACACTGTCCCAGTTCACTCTTAAATATCTTCTGACCAAGAAAGGCTGAATGATGCCCAGTATTGGATGAACAAGTGACAGAACCGGCTTTCCTCTCTAGCAACATTTTACTTCCCGGGTAAAGAACCGACCAAGGTACTCACTTCCCTGATGCCATCCTGGGGCGTAAAGACTGGACCTGAACTGCCACTACCCAACAAGGCCAGCTCCCACTTCTATTTGTGCACCACACCCCACATCTGTCTCACTACTCCCTTCACTGCTCGTCCTTCCCATCCTTACGCCTGTGCTCTGTCACACCACATTCATTTCCGTCAGTCTGCTGCTTTTTCTCCAGCTGGTGCCAGTGGAGAGATACAGATGGGATGCTTCATTGCCATCTAATAGTAGGGGAGAAAGATGCTCCACGCCCCCAAGAATAGTGAATGCCCCACCTGGTACCTGAGCAGAACTCTCAGCTCTTTTTCTAGGCTTTGCAGATTAAAACACAAACTGGGGAATTTACTTACAAGGGGGAACGCAAGCTGACCTATGTTCTTCCTGTTCTCATCCAAAACACCAGATCATTTAATCTCTAAGCAGGATGACTTCATGTCATAGGTGAAAGGAAAGAGCATAACGGGCAGATAGGAATTACAACAAATGAGACTGTACTGAGCACAGAGAACCTGCAATCAACATAAGCAGTTTAGATTTGTTGAACTCATTTTCCACTCAGTCTTTATAGACCTATCTTTGCTGGTGGCCTTTCTAACTCTGAACTGGTGATATGAGTTTTTAAGAGCTGCTTGGATGACAATGGGAGCATTAGACAGGTTAGCATGCATTTAAAAATTAATCATCCTTTAAGTTGCTTCTGGTGACATTTACAGGAACAAGAATTTAATGACTAAATAAAAGGTGTACACACTTAGGGTCCAATCTTGCATGTTTAACTCCACCTGCTGAGTCCCCCAATAAAGTCAATGCAAACTCCACACACACAGGACTGCAGGCTGAACCTTAAGTATAACATTCAGCAGCACAAGTGCCCAAGAATTACTACCATAAAAATACCTTTCTTGCATTGGAGGATATCGTGTTGGCCATTAAACTTTCCAAATAACTACTCAAGCTAACGCCTTTTACAGTTATAATTGCTTCTTGAATTAGCACAGTCCTGCAAAAAAGAAAAAATTGAGCTTATTGGTACAGAAAAGGACCAATATACCCTCTCACAAACAAGCAGACAAACCACTCCCCTCAACTTACTTTTCTGGGTTTTCAGGATGTGGAGTGTAGACCAATCTCTCATCAACTGATACCAAGTTTGTCAGAGTAATCTAAAAACAAACCACCACATACAAATCTTCAGTGTCTTCTCCTCGTTCCTATTTCTTCTATCAAAACTTCAACAGCACTAATTGGTGCTTCATTATCCTTAACAGCAGAAGCTGGAAAAACAATGAATCTAGTGGCACTTTTAAAGACTGAAATTTTTTTATTTGTTGCTCTTGAAGAGTGCCACCAGACTCCTTGTTTGTTTTGCTGAACTAGATAGATGCAGCTACCCCCTTAGAAACAGGACAGTGATTGCACTTTGTAAGAGCACAGTATTGTATTTTCAATTATAATATGAGGCATGCCGCGGGAAGGTTTGTCTCCTCCCACCACCAATCCATTTACAGCCAGGTAAACTTGGACTTTCGGTATGCCTCTTTACGCTCCATTTTATTCAAGGTCGTTCAGATAGCTTTGACATTAGAAAAGTTACTGGAGAGCTATTCTGAACGTCAACATTTTTTCGAAGATTAAATCCAGGCTTTTTAATTCAGGCTCTTCAAGCAATTCAGTGGCCTTACTAATCATACGCAGAACATGGGATGCTATTCTTGCCAATCACACATGAAACGTGTAATCAGCAAAGTCCTAAAGCCTTCTTTTACTGATACACGCACACAAATATTTCATCCTGCCTATGTATTTAAAATTGCCTACTCATGAAGAGAAGCAGTCAACAGCAGAAAGGAAGGATTATTTAGAGAATTGGCCAGTCACACTGAAAATGCTGGTCTTTGTTTAATGGCCATGAGAGCAAGGTTATGCATTTCTGAAAGCAAAGCTTGCTTTTGTATTGCAAATAAGCAGGCAGTTGTTCTATTCCTCACCTACAGCCATTACCAAAAGCTTCCTGCATTCACTCAGTCACTTACATTGGTGGAGCACAGTTCCATTTTCTTTTCCACTGGATCTACTACTGAATGTTCTTTGATGTATGTCAAAGTCCTACTTGTTCCCAAAATCTAGAAGGCAAAGCATTTTATTTCAGTATTCACACTGAAAAACAAATTTATCAGAGCAAACTCCTACTTTTACATATTTCTGTTGCACTTGTACATGAACGCCCTGATCAGGACCAAGAGCTCACCATGGTGAGTGCTAAGCAATCATGTAAAATGACACAGTCACTGCCGGGAAAATTCTACAATCTGAAATTTGATTAACGTTCCAGGGAACACTGCAGTGCATTCATGATAAGAGATGTGCTGCTTATTATTACACCTTCCTTATGATTTGTTTCCTACAAATCACAGAGGAGGTCCCAGCAGCTCAAGCGATCAGATGCAGTACACAGTCACTCACTCATTCAATTTATCGACATACCGCTTTTACAATACTTGGAAGTCCCCACTCTGTGCTGAGAAGTCGATGACTATGTAACCTTCCCTGGTTATCCAGGCTTCTGTCTAACACATCTACTCCTACCACACAGGGATTCATGGGATTGGGGTATTTTCGCATAGCAGCTTTGATAACTGTATCCCATGGGTGCCTAGGAAAAGAAGAAAACAGCATGTATAACTATTTTAAGCATTTTGTTAAGTGTTCATCTAAGGTCAAATCAATGGTGCATACCTGTCTGGCATATTAGGTAAAGTACCAGTCACCTTATTTCTAAGCAGATATTGCTGAATTAGAGAGGGACTCAGAAGAATAAAATAATTAGGGGGACAGAAAAAAAATTTACATGGAAGAGAGCTCCTTACCTGGAATGGAAACAGAAGTGACATGATAAAAGTACATAAAACAAGGAGGGTACAGAAAAGATGAGAGACAGGAAAAACAAGCTCCTGATTGAACACAAGAACAAGGCAGCATTTAATGAAGTTAAAAGATGGTATGTATTTACCACCCTGTATAGGAAATACTTTTCCATGCAACACAAACAATTCAACTCATTGCCACAGGACATTGAGGCAAAAAGGAATAAGATCTAGTCAATGTTAACAAGTTTCAGAACCTATATTAAGCCTCATATATTAAGTTTCAGGATTTAAACTAATCTAACTATTCGGAATTAGAGGAAACCTAGTGTATGGGGTGTATTTTTCAACATGCAACTAATGTGTAGTTTTGGCACCTTTCAGAAGTATCTGGTACTGGCCACAGATAAGAACAGCCACACTAGGTCAGACCAATGGTCCAGCCAGCCCTGTATCCTGTCTTCAAATAATGGCCAATGTCAAGTGCTGAAGAAGAAATGAATATTTCAGGTAATCATCAGCTAGTCCATCCCACTGGCCATTCCCAGCTTCTGGTAAACAGCAATACCTGCCTAGCCTGGCAAAAAGCCATTAATAGACTTATCCTCCACAAATTTTTCAGTTCTTTTATGAACCCTGTTATAATCTTGGCCTTCACAACATCCTCTGGCAAGAGGTTCCACAGATTGACTGTGTATTGTGTGAAGAAACATATCCTTTTGCTTGTTTCAAACCTGCCACCTATTAATTTAGTTTGGTGACCCTAGCTCTTGTGGATGACAAGGAGTAAATAACACTTTCTTATTTACTTTCTTCACACCAGATATGGTTTTATAAACCTGTATCATATAACCCCCCCCCAGTCATCTCTTACCCAGTATCAGTCCTACTAATCTCTTCTCATATGGAGGCTTCTTCATACCCTTCATCCTTTTGGTTGCCCTTTTTCTTTATCTTTTCCAATTCCAGTATCTTTTTTGAGATGAGGCGACTAGATCTACATGCAGTATTTAAGGTGTGGGTGTCATGTGGATTTATAAGGAGGCAAAATGATATTTTCAGTCTTATTATCTATTCCTTTCCTAATGATTCCCAGCCATTAGCTGTCTTTAACTGCTGCTGCACATTGTGTGGATGTTTTCAAAGAACCACCCCCAGCATCTCAGAGATCTCTTTCTTGAGTTGTAACAGCTAATTTAGATCCCATCATTTTACATATATAGTTGGTATTAAGTCAATACTGGGTGACTGGGTAACAAAACAGCAGATGAAATTCAGTTCTGTAATACTTTACATTCTGCTTTGGAGTTAACTATCTTATATCAGATTTTGCCACACTGTTTATCCCTTTACCCAGATCATTTATGAATATGCTGAACAGTAACAGTGCCATTATAAATCCCTGAGGAACACTGCTATTTTCCTCTTTACACTCTGAAAACTGACCATTTATTCCTACCCTTCATTACCTATCTTTTAATCAGTCACTGATCCAGGAAAGGACCTTCTCTCTTGGGCCATGACCACTTACTTTTCTTAAGGGCCTTTGATGAGAGACCCTGTCAAAGGCTTTCTGAAACCAAGCACATTATACCTATTGGAGCATTTCTGTCCACATGCTTGCCGATCCCCCTTAAGACTCCCAGCAGATGGTGTGGAACAATTTCCCTTTATACAAACCAGGTTGACTCTTTCCCAACAATTCATGTTTATTTCTACCCTAGTCTATACTTGCCACACTTTTCAGTGGCAGTAGACAGAAGATACTCAAGGTTCGTAAAATGCCGTGCAACTTATCTCCTGTTGCCTTACTAACTCCCACTTACCTTCCAGTTCATGCTGTGCTAAGACGATCAGAAATGCCATCCAGTCAACTTAGCGCTACTCCAGTTATGGGGCTGGGGTTACAACGCAAACCGTCTTGACAGACTGTTCAATCGAACCCAGAAGAGCGCACTGGACAGTGATGAATTTGCTGCCATCAGTCTAGACATACCCTCAGTGTATGATAATTCTGTTCTTTACTGTAGTTTCAGTTAAATTTGCCTGATACTGAAGTTAGATTTACCAGCCTTTAACTGCCAGGATACCATCTGAAGTCTTTTTTTTTTAAAAAAACAGTCTCATATTAGCTATCCTCCAGCCATCTGGTGCAGAGGTTGATTTAAAGTATAGCTTACATTATCAGTTAGTAGTCCTGCAATTTCAAATTAGAACCATCAGAACTCTTGGATAGATACCATCTGGTCCTGGTGACTTATTACTTACTGTCTATTAATTTGTTCCAAAACCTTCTCTAATGACACCTTAATCTGGGTCAGTTCCTCAAGATTTGTCAGTTAAAAAGAACGGCTCAAATTTGGCAATCTCCCTTCCATCCTCAGCCATAAAGATCAATGCAAAGAATTCACTTAGTTTGTCTAGAATAATCTTGTCAATTTCAAAAGGATAGCCATCTTAGTCTAGTCCAGTAAAAAAACAAGGAGGAGTTGTGTGGCACTTTAAGACTAACAGATTTATTTTTTGCATGAGCTTTCGTGGGAGAAGATCCTACTTCCTCAGATGCTTTTCTGTAAGTTCACCCATCTTCAAAGCATCTGAGGAAGTGGGATCTTCTCCCACAAAGGCTCATGCAAAAAATAAATCTGTTAGTCTTAGAATAATCTTGTCTTCCTTGAATGCTCCTTCACCATCTCCATTGTCCAGAGGTCCCACTCATTTAGCAGGCTTCCTGCTTCTGATACAGTTGCAATTTTTTTTCCTGTGACTTTCTGAATCTTTGGCTAGTTGTTCTTCAAATCAGTTTTTGGCCTGCCTAATTATGTTTTTACACTTCACTTGCTGGAGTTTATGGACCTATTTTCCTCAACAGGATTTAACTTCTACCATTTAAAGGATGCCTCTCTGCCGCTAGCTGCTTCTTTCATTTTGTTTTTTAGCCACTTTAGCATTGCTACCTTAGTCCTTTTACTGTTTGTTTTTGTTTTTTTTAGTTTGGGAGCTTACATTTAAATTAAACTTCTATTATGGTGACTTAAAAAAATTTCCATGCAACCTGCAGGGATTTCACTTTTGGCACTTTATCTTTTAATTTCTATTTAACTTCCTCATTTCTGTAGATCCACTTTGTCAAGTTAAATGCTACTGTGGTAGGCTACTTTATTGTTGTCCCTCCCCCCCCCCCATTAAAATAACTTTAAATTTAACATAATAAAATTTATTATGGTCACTATTACCAAACAATTGATCTAGATGCACTTCCTGGACCAGATCCTGTGCTCCACTTGTCTAAATCAAGAACTGCTTTTCCGTTTGTAGGTTTCAGGATTAAGTGGTCCAAGAAGCAGTCAAGGAACTTTTTACTTCTGCATGCCATCCTTGAGACATGTACCCAGTCAATATGGAAATGATTAAAATCCTCCCTTATTATTGAGTTTTTATTGTTGTAGTCACTCTAATCTCCCTGAGCATTTCACAGTGGTCATTATCACCATCCTGGTCAGGTAGTTCATAGTGTATCCCTATTGCCATATTCTTATTATTCAAGTGTGGAATTACTAACCACAGAGATTCATTTAAAGTTTATTTCATTTGACTCCAAGCTTTCTTCCACATAGTGCCACTCTCAAACTAGTAAGACCTATTCTCTCCTTCTGCTATATTTTGTATCCTGGCATTACTGGGTCCCATCGAGTATCCTCATTTCACCAAATTTCTGGGACGCCTGTCACATCCCTATCTTCCATTATTATGAGGCAGTCAAGTTCACCCATTTTAGCCTTTTAGCTTCTGGCATTAGTATATATAAGCACTGAAAACAATTATTTTTTAGCTACATGAAAGACAAGACTGGACTAAATTGGGGGTCTCAAACACACAGCCCATGGGCCGCATGCGGCCCCTAAAACTCTTTCCTGTGGCCCGCAATGACACAATCGTTACTGATACTTACAATATCATTGTATGGAAAGGTTTCAGTGGCACGGCCCTCGGGCTACTGTACTAACCTTCATGCAGCCCTCTACTAGTCCTCGTGCAGTCCTCGTGGTGATTTGAGTTTGAGACCTCTGGACTAAATGGACCACTGACTTGATCCAGTAGAGGAATCCTTATGTTCTTCAACACATGCATGCAGTACAAAGTGTCTATAACACATGACCAAGCCATTGCAAAGCAATTGCTGATTGAATGCTTGACTTAAACTATTAAGGAGGAGGAGCAGGGGAAAAGGAAAGAGACAAAAGGCATGTCATTAGCTGCTGTCAGTTCAAACTTCCTGGTTCAATTGAGGGGCCTGTGAAGACCTGCTCAGTTGATCGGTAAGTCAACCACTGGAGTCCACTCCCGCAAGGGAGGGCATTTCCCTTCAACTCTACTTAGTGGAGCCACTGAGGTAAGCAGACACCAGTTAATCAAAGAGAGAGATGCAAGTTATTTTAAGCAACTTGCATATCTCCCTTTGACCGCTGCCAAAAACAATGGCAAGTGTAGACCAGGCCTAAATCAACCTGACACAGACCTACTTATCTTGATAATCAGGATAAGGCCTCACTCACACCCCACCAGCACTTAGGGGACATTCTGTGAATCAACTGTTACCTTAGGGAACAAGGACATAACTTAACTCCCCCTGAACCAGTGCAGAATATAATGCTTTCTCTCAGGCGTTTTCTGCACCCAGGTCTATGTTACTACCACTAGTTCAGTTTCACGGATGTTAGCAACTGTGGATATGCAGTGGAAAAGACAATTAGGAAACAAAGAGCAGGCACCATGCTAAAAGCCTTGGTATGTCTATGGTGTTAAAACCTTTACAAAAACATCAATTTTATAGAACTGATTACTGTTTTTGTTTAGAAAAGTCAGAACCTTAAGGTAAACAGCTTTATCCGTAAACTTGACAATCAGCTCCTAGGGCCCAGCTTCCCAAGGTCAGTGACAAAGTACTCTCACAGACTGACTTTTAGAAGTCATTCCTCTCAATGCCAGAATCTGAATGAAATTTTGTTGTTGTTGTTTAATTTAAACTTCTGACTATTTAGTATTTTTTTCTTTTTTTTTTTTTTAAATTTGAGATGTTGGAATAGGGGAGGTTTTATAAAGGGTGAGAGTCATTTTGTCAAAAACTATTACAGGAGCTGCATTAGATCAATAAGGGAAACGAGTTAGTTTTAAATTTATAGACGACAGCTTCACTCCCCTTGTTCAGGAAGGCCTATTAAAGATAAAACAACGTGCCACAAGTAGGCCAATTGACCTTTTCAAGTCCATACAGGCAGTATATATGTTCTGTGACTGAAGCTCACATAACACAGAGAGCTGCATATGCTGCTCACCATGGTAAACAGGTTGAGAACAGTGCAGGAGAAGCTGTGGTTCACTCCTCACAACTACAGCTGTCACAAGCCTGAGACTAGGTCCTTGTCCACATGCCAAATGTACACCAACTTATCTGAAGTTATTTAAGTCAGCGTAACTACACGAGTACAAAGGTAACAAAAGCCCATACCAAGGAAATTTTTCAAAGACTTCAGATGGCTGCTAATACTGTTCTAGCTTTATGTATTTTAGCAACTGCAAAAGCCCTAGCACAGGGGGACTATCAATGACATTTTAAACATTCTGGATAGGTCAATGCTACAATAAAGCACCCACAGTTGGCCTATGTCAGTTGACTCTGGCTCCCGGGGTTTGGGTGACAGGGCTATTAAAAAAATACATCTATCACCTCTCTCAGCACAGGGTCCCAGCAACCAGCCTGAATGTCCACATTGCAATTTTATAGTTGCACAACCCAAGCTAAAGTCAGCTGACAAGTGCCACCATGGGTATTTTATCAGTTTAGACAAACCCTCTGTCAATTAGATATTTACTGAACCAGGCTAGATGACACGGTGCTTGAAATATATGTGATACAGTGAGACTCCCAAAGTTGCTAACAATAGTAAAGCAAGACATGAGTTTGCACTTAGAGGACATTTTTCAAGTCTTGCCTCAAAACTGTCTTCTATTAGCTTGCTTCTCACCACCCCCTTCTTACACAACATCCTTTCTCTCCCCACTTCCCCTGATTTAGTTTACTAAAAGAAAAACCCCCAAGGACACACAGAACCACAAATTTTATCTGTGACTTCATACTCATGTTCTGAATCTACTTCCTTCCCTCATCCCCTCCTATATTTGGCCAAATCTAGACTATAGAGTCCTTGAAGTCAAGGACTATATCATATTTCTAAGTAGTGAAGCTATATGACTGGAATGACTTTTAAAAACAAAACAAAACAGACACAAGCTTTACTTACTAATCTGTGCCACAGTCACAACATGTATATAAATAAATGCAAAGACAAAGCCACCATTTTGAAATGTTTAAACCATTGTTTCCGAGTTCCCTAACCTGTCATCTACAGACATTTCCCAATATGACAAACAAGGAATCCCGTGGCACTTAAAGACTAACAAATTTATATATTGCAGGAGCTCTCCCATGAAAGCTGATGCAATATATAAATTTGTTAGTCTTTAAGTGCCACAGGACTCTGTTTGTTTTACTGAACTAGATTAACACGGCTGCCTCTTTGCTACTTCCCAATATGATGTGGCTAGACATTGACACGGACACTCCCATCCAAGAACTTTGCTACCAACCATACGAAATCAGAATTGTACGACACTAGCAGTTTCCAAATGTGTCACTTAAGCAGTTGTGCAGTTAAATTCACCACTTACGTGAAGAACAACATGAAACAAATGACAAAGTTACTGACTTTGAATGTTAGCCAGTTCTTTAAAGAGCTCTCACAGATCATTTAAGGACATTACTACTAACAAAAAAAAAAAAAATTATGACATACCTCAGTTTTAATCTTTCATGACCTTGAATCAAGCACATCTGTTTGATTAATACCGTGAAAGGTCATTTATGGATACGTATTCCTCAAGGCCAAAGAATGTAACAGTTGCATCCGTTTCATAATTCTGCCCTATTGGAGTCTTACTTCACACATACTTGGGCAAACAGAAGACAGATGTGGAAATCTTTGACACTGCTTTCAGCCTTGCCCATTCAAGAATGTTTCAGCATGGGGGGGTGAGGTGAATTTAAACTACTGCAGGACACCTCTTACCTACTACAATTCTAGTTTTCAAACTTAGGGTCAGGCCCCAGTACTGGGTCACAGACCTTCAGACCCTGCTGCCACTGTCAAAAGACTGGAGGGCACTGCTCAAAGATGTAATTGCTGGGTTGCAAGGATACATTATTTTTTTCCAACTGGATCCTGAGGAAAAAAGTTTGAAGAGTACTGTACTGCAAGAGCTTCCTTGTTGATAGAGACATGACTTAAACCAAACTGAAAAAAAGCCACTCTCCTACAGGATTAAGAGTATCCACACCAGAGGTCATAGCATAACCAGTAAAACTTTCCTACATAGACAAGCACTCAGTCAGCTGCCTCATGCTGGCATGGAAGATTTCTCACACTGCCAGCCAACTGCATCACCTTTAAACAGCAAATGTACTCTCCACTCAGTGTGAGCTGGGCACAACCTTCACTTGAACCACAGCTAGGGTTATCAGACACCAAAGCATGAAAAGGAGGACAGGGAAGCACAAAAAGGAGGACACATGGAGAAAATGTAGTATTTAATGTAATATTCTTCTGGTTTTAGGGGGCCCTGGAACGCTTCCCCCTAAAATCAGGGTGTTCCAGCATACTTTGTGTGTGTAAAAAGCCAAACCAAAATCATGTAGTTTTAAAATGGCTGCTGGATGGAAGACACACAGGTAAAAAGGAAGACATGTCCTCCTTTTGCCAGACATCTGGTAACCCTAACACTAGCTAGGGTTACCGGATACCAAAGCATGGGAAGGAGGACAGGGAAGCACGAAGACGGAAAGCAGGACACCGGAGGTCACATGGAGAAAATGTAGCATTGTCATATTCTTCTGTTCTGAGGGGGCCCTGGCACGCTTCCCCCTAAAAACAGGGTGTGTAGGGATGCTCCAGCATACTTTAACCCCTGGAAGTAAAAAGCCAGACAAAATCATGTCTTTTTAAAACGCCTGCCGGAGGGAGGAGGTGACGGTAAGGAGGACACGTCCTCCTTTTGCCTGACCTCTGGTCACCCTACCCACAGCACAGCTCACGATCTGCGGGTGTCTTGGGCAAAAAAGGGGGAAGAGGCGCTCGGCAGCGGACACTGCCTGCACCCCGCCCCAGGAGAGCTGACGCTAGGCCGAGTGAAGGCCACCGCAGCAGCCGAGGTCACAGCGGGCAGCGACCGCACTTCGCCTCTCCAGGTCAGAGGAGCGCGGCGCCACCCGCCGCACGAGCCCCGCCCTCACTCCCTGCCTCAGTTTCCCCAACTGGCGCTAAGGCCGCGGGCGCGGAAGAAGGGCTCGAGTATCGGGGCGGCGCTCAGCCCGGTGACCGCGCGAGCCCCGGCCCCGTGCGCGGAGCTTCCCGCCGCTCACCCGAACACGTGCTCCGAGCTCCAGATCTTCATGGCTCCGCTCTGCCCCGCCGCAGCCTCGCGCTGGTCGCCGCGCGCCGGGCTGCCAGCCGAGAAGCCGGCTCGGCGCGGGCGGGGCGGGAAGCCGCGAGGCCGGAGGGCTTCCAATGACCTCACGGGTGACGTGGCGCGGGGGTGGCGCTCGCGGGACACCAGGAGGAGCCTCGCCCGGAGGCAGCCGCGTGACGAGGGAATGGCGTCCCCTCGCGTCACGTGATTCGCGCGTCATCGAGCTCGCGCCGACGTTCGGGCGCCTCTTGCGCGGCGCTGTTTCCGGGCTCGGCCGTGGCGGCTGCTCCTGTGACTCGCCCGCTCTCCGGGAGCGCGAGGCCTGGTTTGCTCCCCCGAGCTAACCACGCTGGCTGTTGCGGCTCGTCAGCAGTGTGCTCGCTGGGATTTGAAATTGGGGGGGGGCCGTGTAGGGGGAAGTGTGAGACAGCTCGCTGAAGTGGTGTAACGCTGTTCCTAGCTCACATCGGGGGGGTTTCGGGCACTCACTAAATTGGTGTAAGTTTACTAGCTGACATTGGGGGTGTTGGGGTGCTCACTATCGTGGTGTAACTTGTTAGCTGACACTGGGAGGGTGTTGGGGTGCTCACTAAATTGGTGTACCACTTGCTTGCTGACAGCTGTGGGGGTTTGGGAAATTCACGGGGTGCAAGAAGGGTGACAGGGAAATCGCTGCTCGTCACCTCTCAGAACAAGTGATAGACCCTCTCCCTCCCCAGAGGGCCTTAAAGGGACCCCCTGCGGCTGTGCTGGGTGGTGTCGTTACATCTGCCTTGCTCAGCACCCACTGCAGCAGGAGTAAAGTCAACTGGAGGAGGGGTGTCAATAACAGGTGCATCCAGAGATTTCCCTAAACCCCCCCCCTACACTCGCTATCCCCCCAAATTTCCCACCCCCTGTAGTTGTCAGCCACTAATATTGGTATGCCAATTTAGTGTGCACTTGAAATACCCCCCCACACCCAGTTTCAAGTCAATCAATCAATCAAATCATAGGGTTGGAAGGGACCTTGTGAGATCATGGAGTACAACCCCCTGGGGCTCGAACCCAGGATCTTCTGCATATTAAGCAGAGGTGCTAGCCACTACATTATTTGCCCAGGCTCCTGGATGCATCTGAAGCAAGGCTGAACACTCCATTTCCTTTCACGGAGAGTTTGACCATGGCTCTGCCAACACAATGTCTGGCGGGTCTCTCAGAGTTTGATTTTGGCTACACTTGTAGTTAAACTCTATTCAGTATTAATTCAGTTAGCCCCAAGGACCTACAGCAGTGATCTTCAGACTTTTTTTCTTAGGACTCAGTTGAAAAAAAAATCATTTATGCCCACAGCCCAGCAATTAATCTTTCAGCAATTCATTTCAGTCTTTTGGTGGTGGCAGCAGGGAGTGCCATAAGCCGGTAGGTGAGAGTCCATGACCCAGTACTGGGTCAGGGTCCTAGGTTTGAAAACCACTGGCTTACAGCGTGTGCTGAGCCAAGATAAGTGAGAGACACCCTACAGACAGAAGGGGGAGGGGAAGACAAGGGCAGCTGTGATGCTAAACTGTGAGCAGAAGGAGATGGTTGCTACTAGTGCCAAATCAACTTGGCTTTTGTTAAAACTAAATACATCCAGCCAATGCTGAAGGGTCATGCTCTGATCTGCTACAGACACCTCAACCTTTTCTCCTCACTCCCTCTCTTCCACCTCTTTTGCTATCTTGCGCTCTTGTTGTCCCTTTAGACCAATTTCTTGCTCTTTAGTGGGCTGGGAAACACCTGATGAAAACTTTCTCAGAAAAAATAATAGACTAGCTGTAATGGTTGTAATGTTTAGCTGTTATGCAACCCTGCAAAAGCGATTTAGGAAACTGAATTAAATCCAGTTTTATGAATGTAACACAGCTATTTCTAAAAATAGATACATAATGGTTATGCAAACAACTTAAAACTGAAATAACTGGGACTTGGCTGGCTATGGGGGAAGGGATGGAAGCTTTGCTGTGTCTGGGGAATTTTGCATGTCCCACCACTGTTACTGATGATTCCAGTGAGAAACATAAAGTGCCACAGCAAAGGAGCAAGGTGGTGGTAGAGGTCAACATGCACCTGGAAGCAGGGCCTGAGGGGCAGCAGCAGCCCCCCCCCCCCCCCCCCCCCCCTTGGCCCTGCCCCGGCGGCGGCAGGATGGGGGCTGGATCCGTGCTGCCTCCTGCTGGCCAGCAGTGGCAGGGGCTGGATCTCTGCTGGGGCTTCGGCAGCAGGGGCTGGGGCCAGATTGGACCCAGCCACCAGCAGCCAAATCTGGGCTGGCAGTGTCTGGGGCTAGATTGGGTCCGGCCTGCCTACCACTGGCCATCAGCAGCAGGGGCTGGACCCAGGCCAGGCTGCTGGCTGGAGGAGTCCAATCCAGTTCCTGGATTGGGCTCTGGGAAGTGGCCGTGCAGCAGCAGGTGGGGCCCTGGCCCGTATCCTTTTTTAGGGCAGCAATGCCCCTGCCTGAAAGCTTTGCTGTAATTGGGGCATTTTAAATCCAGGCACAGGTCAGCTCTCTGCCTTGCTGATTCTCTTGTCCCCACTTCTCTCCCTGCCGCCCGCTCACCCACCCCATGCAGAAAGGCCAGGGAACCATTTGACTGTGTTCCCCGGAGAAACGCTGCTTTCAACTATTTCCTTTGTTACTCTGTTCTTGTCCTTCCTCCCTTAGTCATGCCTCTTACCCTCACCCCCATCTTCGAAGCATCTGACGAAGTGGGATTTCCTCCCAGGAAAGCTCCTGTGAAAAATAAACGTGTTAGTCTTTGTGTGCCAGAGGACTGCTTGTTTTTTGTTGGGGATTTTTGGTTTGGTTTGGTTTGTTGCTGGACTAGACTAACAGGGCTGCCCCCTTGGAATTATCACAACCTTCCCACCAGAGTCATGCCACAGGAGAGGGGCGGGGGCGGAGCCAGGCGGGAGGGGCGTGGCTAGAGTGTGCTGAGGGGAGGGACAGGGAAGAGAGGCGAGCGGATGGAGGGATCCCAGCCGGGCGGGTGGCGGAGGGGCGGGGCTTTAGCGAGAAGGGCGGGGCCTAGTAGGAAAAGGGGCGGAGCTTAGGGGCCTCGCGGCGCAGCCAATAAGAGAGCTGCCAAGGGTGAAGGGGCGGGGTCTGGAAAGCGCGTGATGACATCAGACGCCGCGGCGGGGGCGGGGCAGGGCGCCTGGCCGTGTTTGGCGGTGTCTCGCGGGCGGGCGGCGAGGCGGCCGTTGGGCCTGGCTATGGCGCTGCGCTACCTGCTGCTCTCGCGGGGCTGCTGCCGGCGCCGCGGCTGGCCCCGTGCCCTGACGCTGCAGCGGCTCCTCTCGGGCAGGGTCCCCGCCGGGCCTGGTCCGGGCCTGGCGCTGGTGAGTGACATGGCGGCGGGGGCGGGGCCAGGCGGTGTCATTGGGGCTGGTCGCGGCTGTAGCGCCCGCGGCCGGGCAGGGTCGGAGCCGCTAAGGGCCGTCCCCTCCCAGCTGTTAGCTCAGGGGCGGGAGAGGGTCAGTGGCCGGCCCTTCGCGGCCTCTTGCCCGTAAGGAGCTGGGGGTGCTTCGGCGCCCCCCTGCAAAACGGGAGCCGTCGGCCTGTTTCCAGGGAGTAGGGTTAATGCAATGCGGGAAGAGCAAAGCCGAGGCTGTCGGAACCAAAAATCTCCTGTGGGTCCCTTTAAAAAGAAGTGGGGTGGCGTTCAGAAGGAAAAGTGAAGCAGAAACTGCTAGGCTTTAGGCCAGGGGGGACATTATACCTACTGGAGTTTCTATTAAGCTTTTGTGGGAGAAAATCTCACTTTGTCAGATGCTTATCTCTGCAACAAATTTTGTTAGTCTTTAAAAGTGCCACAGCACTCCTTGATTGTTGTAATTTTTTCACGTTTCACTGCTGTTTCTTTTACCACTTCTTTATTTGTGAGATGCATATAAATTGCTGTAGCCCTTTGTTGGCCACAGAGATTTGCCACTTTCCCTTAGAGCCTCTTCCAGATACTTATTTGTACTGGGCTATTCTTCACTGAAGCGGCAAGTCCGCAACTGTCAGTTTAACCTTCCTGCTGGACTGATTGGGTCTCCTGCTAGGCCAGTCAGGAGGCTGATCTCTAGACATCACCCTGGCAACTGAGGTTAGCACTGAGTTGAAGGGAGGTCCCTCACTTCAACTCAGTGTAGTCAAGGGGTCGCAGCGTGCGGCCAGTGGGCCACATGCGACCCCTAAAGCTGTTTTCTGGGACCTGCAATGACACTGTTGTTACCGAGGTTTGCAGTACTGTTGTATGAAAAGGTTTCAGTGGTGCAGCCATCAGGCTAACGTGCTAGCCCTCATGCGGCCCTTGTGGTGATTTGAGTTTGAGACACCAGATGTAGTCAAAGGGCTAGCAGTAGGGAGGTCAGAATGCAGGTACTTGAGTTATTTTAAGTAACTCGCATATTTCTGTTTGGCTGCCACCAAAAAGGGCAAGTAGAAAGTCTGTTTTATGGTCAGTATAATTGAAACACAGTGTAGTTCTTAATATTGTTAACACTGAGCTTTCCTTCAGAAGTCCAGCAGAGTCAAGATGATAGGATCTTGACCAGAGCCACACAAGTTGATTATTAAACCTTCGAGAGCTGCACTGAGGCCTATAGCCATATACTTTTACCGACTCCAAAATCACTAAGTTTAAAATTCATTGTGTTTTAATTTTATCATAAAAATGAGAACAAATATTGATCCTATTCGTGTCAGATTCTAATAACTGCTTGATGTTAACATGAAAATTAGGCCTATACAGTAAAAACTTAGCTGCTGCTCAATGTAGAAGACTGCAGGCTAGTGGTGAGGTTTTTTAAAATTCTGACTATGCCGCACTTCTGCCTCCTGAACTCCTAGGCTGGGCTGCTTTCCTAAATTGATTTGCTGATGTTCTTCTGGGAGCCACAGTTTTTCATTCAAGAGCCATATGTGGTTCCTGAGCTGCAGTTCGGCCATGCTTGATCTTGACAATGATCATCATGCTAGATCTATGCCCAGTTATTTCTGCTGAGTCACCCAATGTCAAGCTAGTTCACATCTGGCAGTTCCCTCCAATTCAGGAGCATAAAAGGATTGAGTGCTTCTTTGAAACAGGGAAGTGGGGTTGGGGGTAGACAATGATCTTCAATGAAAAACTTTTGAGCAGTGATTCTCAGGAGAAAGATTAGTTTAAATAACTAAACTACATAAAACTTAAACTCCAGGAATCAGGTAAATTTGAATCATATCCATAATGTATAGTTTGTCTGGGAGAAAAAGGGAATTCCACATTGTTATAAGATTGTATTTTATTCAGTATACTTTGAAAGTTTTAAGGACTGTTATCCTAGAAATATGTTTCAACTTAAAACAAATTATCTTAAGAATTAAAATGGTTTAAAATACGTCCTTTCCACTGAACTCTGGAATCTAGAACCCAGCAGACCTGAAATGTGCTTCAGTTAGCGTAATGTGAACTTCATGAATCTGCTGTAAATAGATCCTAAACTATACAAAAGCTTAGCTCTGCTGTGAGCCTTCTTCAGTTGGGCTTCTTGGTTCCAACCACTGTCTTACTGCAACTTTGTCTTAGACCTCAAATAGATCCCTTCTGGAGAGACGAAAAATCTAGATTTTTCTCATAGAAATTCATGCCGTATCTAAGAACATACCACATCATCACACCTGACCAGCCAGGCTCCGTTGCTGTGCCTCAGTACCCATTAGCTGATGTGAAAAATACATTTTAGTTAGTATCAATAATCTTTAAATCATCATACTTTATATCCCGTGTTTACGATTGTGGGAAACATAAGTGTAAAGCTAAATACCTGTACAGTGTACCATATGTAATTATTTCATAAGACATTTTTGTGCACTATTATGTGCCCCTATCTCCACTGTTGCTGGGAAACGATTCTAGATTTGTACGGCAAAGGTAACAAGCTTGCCTTTTTTCAGAAAACCATACAACTACTTTTTAACTTTCTTGTAATTTTTCATTTTCTCTGCTCACATCCACAGCAGTTCTTACTACATTAGGGTGGAAAAAAGAATCTTCCAACGTGCTGTGTAATGACTGGTGTCCTCTAAAGATTTTTTTTTTTTTAAAGAGTTTGATTGATAATATGTGTAATGCTTTCTTGTTGCCTAATGGTATTTGTACTTTATCTTTCAGCTCCATGAACAAGTTACCGGCAGAGTGACTACAAACAAAAATACCATCTTTGCAAGTGTAGTTGCTGTTTACGGAAGGCTCTTCTCCCAGCCTCCTAAAGGTAATTAAACTTAGTAAGGGTGACTGAAATGCAGCTCACTAAGTCTTTAATGAGGACTGCTGTCACATTTCATTTGGACTCATTGCCCTTAGAAACATCAGGTTCCAACATAAAATGGCCTTGATAGCAAGATGGAGCATGTTGAGATCTGCAGATTACACCTACTATTAAAGATAACTATTTGCAATTTAAACTGATCTTCAGGTTTCTGACGTGTTTACAGTGCATCTCTCAGTTAAGAAGGCTTTTGTATATCCATGATTTATTACTTTGTTTGTGAACTATAAAGCTATGATGAATTATTAATAAAATAGTGCTATAAATGTTCATTTTCTACCTGCACAAGTTGGGTTCTTGATGCATAAAGATTTGACCCATACATAGTGTGTATAATAGAATTTAGACATTGGTAGTGCACTTAAAGTAAATATCATATATGTACATAGTTGTTGCTAGATAGCTAGGAAGAGTATACAAGACTAATGCTCAGTGTGTGTGTGTAGTTGCATAACTGGTGCACAAGTGATTAGGAAGAAGGACATGTTCAGGTGGTTGGTGCAACTTCGGCTAACTTTTTCTATACTCTTTACTTTTTGCACCTTCCATTACTTGAGGGTGAGTACTGGAAAAGAGTTGGTAGTTAAAAGGCAGGCTTCTTGTACAGCACTTTTTTCTAGGTCTTTTTTTCCCAGTACCTTATCAAACACAGCTTCTGTCCTTCATTAGAAGGGCAGTTTGACTTTGTATTGGTGTTAAATTAATAAGAGAATAGAAACTTGTAAGTAAATATCTTTGGTCTAAATAAACCAAATACTTCCTGCTGAATATCATAGTTTGTTCTTCAGCCTTATGTAAAAATTACTCACGTCAGTGGTGCAGGGTGATAAATACATAATACTTATGCTCATCATTTTTGAGTATTCATCTTCAGAAAAGGATTTATAGCTAAAAGTATATCAGGTGCTTATAATGTGTTCTCTCAACAGGATTTGAAAAGTATTTTCCTAATGGGAAGAAAACTAATGAATCCGAAGGAACACCCGGAGAAACAAAAGGTACAAAGAAACAGTTCCTAATTCAAGCTTTGCTTTAGGACAGGGGTCTCAAACACAAATCACTGCAAGGGCCACCAGAGGACTAGTATGTTAGCCTGAGAGCTGCACCACTGAAACCTTTTCATACAACAATACAAAGTATAGTCAAAATGGGGGGGGGGGGATGCCAAGAATAAGAAAGAAAGAACCCCTTTCGTTCAAAATGGAGCTGTCATCAGGAAGACAAAGAGTAAATAAACAAACACACTAACTTTTGTGTTATCAATTATTTGAGAAATTCCAAATGTCATTGCGGCCTGCAGGAAGTAACTTCAGGGACTGCAAGTTTGCGACCCCTGCTTTAGGATATTTATAGTGTTACTATATGACTGATGCATTCATGTTAGATGGTTGTGGAAACCATTCTCCACGTTGACTCTGAAACTACAGGCTGCATTAAAGCCTTTTCAGTTCCACATGGCATCTAGACTTTGAAGTCATTTTTTGCTCCATGTTATGCCCCTCCCAACCTGGTATTTTAGGGTATATGTTCAGTGCCCTTAGTGGATGGTGCTGCATACCTAGCTTTCTGAGCCTTTCTCAGATCGGGTCAAAATATCTATTGTTTGAGCAGGAAGCAAACAGAGAATCACTGTTCAGAGAGTGGGGCCTGTGTTCCCTCTAAGCGGTGCGCACGCACACAGGTTGTGAAATCCACATACACAACAAAATAAAGTGCGCAGGTGTGTTGAAAAAACATTTTTATGCTACTTTTAAGAAGGTGATTTCAAGTGACATGTTTCAAATAAGGTTTTGTAATTTATAAAATCATTTCCATCACCAGATCAAAATCAAATTTAGATATTATTTGAATCATACACACTTACTTCATTGCACTCACAAGTTTGACCACACTCACTGTTGTGCACACAAATTTGGACACTGGCTCCTAAAACTTGCACACAAGAAATTTTTTGCATGCACAGCCTATGAAGAATTAGAGGGAACATTGGGTGGGGCCCCAGCAATAGCTGAGTGAAGGCCATTGCTTGAAGGGAGGACTGGCAGTCTCAGTCCCATAGATTTCCTTGCTC
This sequence comes from Podocnemis expansa, assembly GCA_007922195.1. Lineage (NCBI taxonomy): Eukaryota > Metazoa > Chordata > Testudines > Podocnemididae > Podocnemis > Podocnemis expansa. Next base: position 25,898,984 of record ML682005.1, on the reverse strand, counting down.
AGGTGTGTATGTAGGCCAGAAGATGGGAAAACTATTGATAGCAGCAACCACTTGGTTATCATAGTGATAGATGTACATAAGGGGCGGATTACAAGATGACAGGTGGTAATGCTGCAGTGGTTACTGTGAGGAGGGTGACCAGCATAGAGCTACAGCTCTGAGTTCATGTATTGTGATTCCCAGAATTCTATTGCAGTGCCTTACAGCTAAGGGGTCACACCAGACTTCATATTATATTTTAAATGCTTCCTGAACATAGAATGAAATAATGACATATAGGCTTAGACATCCAATGGAGTTTTAGTCAGATGATACTTAATGCTGGTAATGGGTTACAGACTGACAGCCCTGAAAACGTCCTCCATTTTTTGCAAGTGGAGACAGTTAGTTCGAATCTTCCCCACATTGCCCAGCCAGTACATCTCCATGTTCTGGAGGGGCCATATCTAGGGAATTTTTTATATTCAGTTCTTGGCTACCAGGAGAAGTGGGGAGGAAGAAACATAGTGGGGCTCCACTTGATTGCACTTGTATGATATGGTGATCTATTGATTAAAGAGGAGGCTACTTCACAATATTTTGTTTGAGAAGGAAAACAAAAAAGAGTGTGATTCTTCATCGGATCATATTTTGTAACTGATTTCCAAGATGCTTTGTATTGGTGAACTTATTTAGGGCTAGTTTTGTTCTTCAGAAATGCTTTCATTTAATTACAATATGAAGAGAAGATCCTTGTTAGTCAGAGATTTCTGTTAAGAAATAAAATATTATGAATGTGTCTGTCTGCTTCTCTTTTGTAGAAGCAAAGCAAATTGATGCCCAGCGATCTTCTGAGAGTAACAGTGGAGGTGGTGGTGCAGGAGGAGGAGGAGGAGGTGGAAGAAGAGGTGGCAAGAAGGAAGACAGTGGATGGAGGGCCAGGTTGCAGAAGGTATTCACTCTAAAACACATTGTTTTATGGCACCAGCTTACCTTATATAAACAGTGTGGTGAACCAATTAAAGAATGTCTTCCAGAAAGTCACAAGTACACGCTTAGCAGGAGTGTCACTGGCACCTGACACATGGTGCACATGCTGCGAGTCCTGGCACCGGTGCCCCATTCTTTCCCAGCCCCAGCTCTGGCGGGTATCTAGGTCTGGACCAGCTGCGATGGCACTTGCCTCTCCCGGGTCAGGCCGCCCGCAGCAGCCACTGTCTCACCCATCCCTAGCCAGGGATGAAGGGCCAGGCAGGCAGCAGCAAGAGCCCATGGCCCCTACTATGGATCAATGTTCCCTCTAATTTTTAATAGGCTGTGTGCACAAAAAAATCCATTTGTGCAAATTTTCAGAATCGATGCCCAAATTTGTGCGCTCTCCAGTGAGTATGGTCAGACTTGTCAGCACAATGAAGCAAGTGCATATGATGGAAATAATATCTAAATTTGATTTTGATCTGGTGATGGAAATGATTTTATAAGTTACAAAACCTTATTTGAAATATGCTACTTGAATCCGCCTTCTTAAAGTAGTATAAAAATATTAGCACTGTTGAATTTTTTTTTTGTGCATGCTGTATTTTGTTGTGTGCGCAGGTTTCATGACCTGCATGCGCATGCACATGCACCCAGCTTAGAGGGAACATAGTTCTGGATCGGGGCAGGGGTGGGTCCCAGGGGGGCGGAATCTGGGCCCCGGGTCTTGCCCCAGGGCAAGGACACTCCTGATGCTTAGTGTATTTATAGCTATGCTTTGAGTGTATGTTGTTGACTTTAAATGTATTATCGGGGAGAATGATTTAAGGTACTATACTGTTCAGTAGATCAAACTGATAATACTTTTCATAAAGTTTGGTACATTCAGTGAATGTAGGCAAAATCAGTGATTTTTTTTTGGCCTTGGACAAACAGTTGCCATAAACACAGCTTTTCTTGGATTTTATAGACACCATTAAACAAAACACCCAGGATTATAATAACTAAGTGTAGAAATATTATATCTATTTTCAGTTTCTTTGCTGGGTTTGTTTGACAGTACCTTGTGTATAATCACAGGTCTGGCCTATATTTAACAGGCAAACATGGCAGCAGACAATGGGAGTTACTCAAACTATGTAGAGTATCTTGCATAATTTGCAGTGACTTTGTAAAGTCCATTCTGCTACGCTGCACGGATGGGAAATGCATACCTGTTGATGCATTACTGTACTTTTGGTGGAGGGGACTTTACCATATGGATTTCTGCATCGATTGAGCAGGTCTTCACTTCTGCTCAATCAATCCAGATAAATCAATCTGACAGCGATGAATTTGCCACCATTAGTGAAGACACAGCTACAGTTTCTTCTGTGTAGGCTAATCAGTTTTCTCTTTTCATGTTTTGGGTCTCATACTCAGCAGTGGCAGAAAATGAAACTTTTGGGGGGGCATGATTGTAAAATGACAAATGTCAGGAAAACTTGGAACAGGAGTGAATATCTTGAGTGAATAACTTCAATTGGTTAGCTTTCAGGTTGTCTAAAGTGCTTAAGCACTTTATGATCCTCTGATAAAAGGCATTATTGTCAAAATGACACCATCTTGTCTTTTGAATATAAAAGTATGGTATCTTGGCAATCTTAATTCAATTTACCTTTTTGCTTCCCTGGTGAACCCTGGAAGCAACCATCAGATGCTCATGTGATAGCTGTTCTTTTTGCGTGCATTCACTGCATTAGGAAGATTTAAAAAAATAATTGTTTTCCTTCTTTCTGTATTCTAGGGTGACATTCCATGGGATGACAAAGAATTTCGGCTTTACTTCATCGGTGGGACTCTCGTCTGGTCTGTTCTTGGGTATTTAATTTTCTTCAGAAGCACTGGGAAGGAAATCACATGGAAAGATTTTGTCAATAATTACCTTTCTAAAGGAACGGTGAGTAGGTATGAGGAATAATGAAATGAGAAATAGTTAGAATGGGCAGCAGCAAATGAGTAGCGTCACTTCTTGTGTACAAAAAGCTCTGTGAAAGATACCAGCAAAGGTAACTGATAGGCTTGGGAGAATTTGGCTTATTTTGTAGTAATATCTCAATGTAATATTGTAATATATTATCTATGTATTGTTAACACTTTTGGTTCCAGGAAGTTAAGGGGAGACTAGGTTTGGGGTTGGGACAGTGCTGACAGTGGGTCTGGGAGAGGCTACCTGTATTATTGGGGATCCTAAAACACCTAGGTGTAAGGTGTGGTACAGTCCTGACCTGCTGGAGCAGAGACACCTGCCCTTGCCCCGCAGGACTGCAATGAGGAGGCCACTCTGCTACTGAAAAATGCCTGATCTGAGACCGCTCCCACACTTGAGGCTTGTGAGTGACTTAGTGAACAGAGCCATGACAGCACAGCTATACATGCATGGTCATAGGGCTAGTGACACCCAATACCTTTTGGCATAAGGTGCAGGGACAGCTGTGCCTAAAGTTGAGGTGCGTGCTGCAGGGCAAGGCATCCTGTTGTTGAATGGCTACAGCCCAGGAACAGCTTGCTTGCTCCTTGCTGTTCGGTGAGAGAGTGGGGTGGGAGAGGACTCCCTTTCCTGCATCAGGACTATGACACTCAAACCTTGTGCTGGCAATGATTGTGGGGAGGCTGCACTCATGATTGTTGAGGATGGATTTTTTTATTAACTTCAGAGTCAGCTGATGGATATTTAGCAACATACATTGATTTAAATTGAATCCTGCTGAGCCTACCAGTAAGGGAGTTTTAATTCAGTTAAAAGGGGCACTTGGTTATTATACTGAACCAAGCAGAATGCTCATTTCAGAAGAGCATTCTGAAAGTCTTATTATATTAAACCAAGAGAACAGAGAAGGCTAAATACCTCAATAGGTGAAATGTTCAGACAGTGTTCAAAACAGAAAAGAATCCCCCCTCCCATTCCTTTTTAAGTGTCTCCAAATATGCTAAAGCAAATTGTTTTAGAACAGGGGAACCACAAAGTGTAATAAATACTCAAATGGTTCACTCAGTCAAAGTGGTAAGATACTTAGTTTAAAATGACTCTTGTAAGGACACTGTCAGGTGTAATGAAAACCATCCATGGAATCTAGATCGTTTAAAATAAATAAATAAATAAGTTTACTAAATCTGAGCTTGCCTGCCAGCCTTTGAGGCATATATACCCAGTGTATTCAACAACACTTTGTATTTAGCCAGTTTCATTGTTTCTTCTGTATAGTCTATGTGTATGTGACAGCATGGGGGAGAGGTTTTTTTTTCTTTTTTTTTTTTCTTTTTTTTTTTTCAAAGGGAAATAATTGCAGAAGCACAGATTGGGAATTGGGGGCAGGTATGGTATCTTTAAATTACCACTGACTCAATTTTTAAGCTGCCTAGATTTCAGCTTTCTGTTTTGTATTTACAGTTTCTATTCCACTATTAATATGGTGCATTGGGCACAAGGTGTGTGTAAGATAGATGTTTAAATAAGTGATCTTACATTTTCTGTAATGTGGTAGGTGCAGAATTAAATTGCCTTAGGAATGTAACTTCTGAGTTTCCAAGATTTCTTGTATTGAAACTTTTAACCTTACTGTTGTATTCAGGTAGTGGTTTGAATTTAGTTTAGTTCAACTTGATTATACAGGAGGGGGAGCCTAACTTGTTTTTGAGTTTCCACAAATGTGGGGTCAGTAACTTCACACACACACAAAGTGCAAGGCAGTTTTTTCTATAGGTATGCAATTAAATCACTATTTCAGTGTTCTTATGGTTCTACAATTGGATATTTCATGATTTGAACCCAATTTTCAAACTTAGGTGCTCCAATAGGATGCTTTAATCTGGTATTTGGATACTTGTACTGAGATGTCATAGAAGCATAAGACTGGAAGGGACTTCAAAAGGTCATAGAGTCTAGCCTCATGTTCTGAGACGTGAATAAGTATACCTACTTATAGTTTTAACTATACCTATATTTGGAAAGTTTTTCTTAATATCTAACCCTAAATTTCCCTTGCTGCAGATTACTTGTCCTTTGAGTAGACATGGAGAATAATCAATCCTCCTCCTCTTTATAACAGCCTTTATCATATTTGAAGACTGTTACCAAGAGCTGAATGAGTCTTCTGTTCTCAAGATTAAAAATTCTGTTCCAAGCCTAAACCTTTCCTTATAGGTATGGTTTTCTAAACTTATTTTTGTTATAGTCCTTCGGATTCTCTCCAGTTTATCTACAGCTTCCTCAAAACACAAGGCGCTGTGCTCTGCCTGAGGTGTCTCAAATGCTGAATAGAGTAGGGTGGTTTTTTCCCGTACCTTATGTACAACACTCCTGTTAATTCACACCCAGAATATTAGCCTTTTTTATAACTGCATCACACTGTTGATTGATAAGCAATTTCTGATCCATTATAGCCCTTAGATACCTTTCAATAGTAAAACTGCCTGCCCTTTGTGTATTTGATTTTTGTGTCTTTATTGAATTTCATCTTGTTGATGTCAAACTAATCATTTAATTTGTCAAGATCATTTTTGAATTCTAATCCCAAACTCCAAAGTGTTTAAGACTCCTTCCAACTTGATGTCTGTGCAGATTGTTTATAAACATACTTCCCATTCCATTGTTCAAGTAACTAGTAAAAATATGGAATAGTGCCAGACTCAGGACAAATTTCTGAGAGACCTCCCTAGATGAGTGTTTCACTGCTTTGCTTCAGTTTAGCTGAACCATTGATAGCTGTTCTTTATGATCTTTCAACCAAGTTTTGCACACATCTTATAGTAATTTGATTTAGACCTCTCCTGTGACAAAAAGCTTTACTAGATCATTCAATCCTCCTTTCTAATGCAGTAGTCTTTGCTGCTGTTCGTTCATTGAGACTTGTGTATCTGACTGTTGAAATATGAGATTTGGGCATCCTGTTTAAATTATTGTATTTGAAAATTTGGGTCCTTCTGTTTGTTTGCATATCCAGTAACAGAAATAAATGCAGCAAAGTGAATACAGATTGGTTTTTCATGGTGTAAGGTGTTTCAAGAACAGAAATATTTTTACTTTAACATAATGAAGTCAGACTTGGCACCATGCATTCCTCAAAAGGATTAGGAATATATACATTTTGAAGCTTTCAAACAAAGCTGTTTGACTTGTGAATTAAAGATGAGGTGGACTACTGCTTCCACTTGCATAAATGAGAAGCACTCTAAATTTTTAAAGTTTAAATAATTCATCTTTTGGAATGACAAATAACAAAATGTTGACATCTAAGTGACTAAGCTGATGGGTTTGATAGAATGGCCACCTCAGTCTTAATTGTAGCTTCAACTCCAAGGTAATTTCAGTCTTAACGTTGCTGCTGCTATTGGTTTAACAAAAGATATGGAACCAAATCTTTGGCATAAGCAGATACAACTCCATTCTAATCATGAAATTGCAACCTGTTACACCAGCAGTAAATCAGGACCATAACATATAGCTCATTTTAAAATGTGTTTTTCTTCCTCTTGCAGGTGGACAGACTAGAAGTAGTGAACAAGCGCTTTGTTAGAGTGGTCTTCACCCCGGGAATGTCTCCTGCTGAGGGGGTAAATTTTAGTTTTTAATATGGATAAATATATTATGGGAGGCAGCAGAGCTATCTTCATTTATCATGAAAAATTGCTGCAGAACAGTTGGTCTGTCTATAACCATTCTGTATTACTTTAAATGTTTTAACACATAATAGGTTTACTTTTAATTGGCTGACAATTTTATTTTCCTGTCTCTTAGTTCTTTGCCGCTAAAATCATGGCACATTACAAAATTCATTTAAAACCTTTTGTCCTTTCTGTCTCCTGCCTGCGTCCTAGTCCACACATGAAGCCTTCAGAAACTTGTGTGCTTCAGCATCTAGTAGTTTCCTCTGGTAGATGGTGCAGCATGTTGTGACCCATGTGTTATGGAAAATCCTTCAGCAGCATGCATTTATTTATTAATAAACTTTGTTCCTTGTACATAAAAAGGCTCTTCATGATTTGCCAAACCTATTCCTTCCCTAGCTGAGTGAAAACTGAAGACAATCATAAATCCAGATTTTGACTCCTTACTATTGTCTTAAGAAACATGGCTCTTAGCTCAGTAAAACATTTTCCAGTTCTCTCTTGGGAACTACTTCCCTGTAACTGTAAAGAATGAGAGCATCAGTGCAGGTTAAAGTGCTCCAAAGTATCCAAAGAGAAGGCCCTGAAGCTTAAAATAATGATCAGTGTAAATTACATACACTTATAGCTGTGGCATGACAGTCTCCACTCATAACATGTGTTGTGGTGCACTTAACTTCCTGTGTCACTTGTAGCGGGTGTTGCAAGGGCTGGGTTAGTGACTCAGGCTGGGCAGGGCTCTGGCTGGTGGGGGAGAAGCAAGAGTGGGACATGGAGGCTAGAGACAGCTGGAGTGGCTGCCATGGTTCCTGGGACTGGGTAGGGAAGCATGCAGAAAATGGGGTTGTTAGACCGGGGCCAGGGGTGGTTGCACTGCCAAGAGAGATGCAGGCTGCTGAAAATCCTTCCCAGCCTGGGACTGCTGAGTCACTTCCAACACCATGAAGTCTTAGTAGCTCCCCTTGGTCCCAGTGTTGAGAGCCCACCCTAACTTCCCCTCATCACCCCAGCTCACACGGCTCCTCATGTAACACCTACCCATTTCCCCACTCCCCTGAAATTCTTATTCCACTGGTGGCTTCTACTGTGAAACTCCATTCCCCCCCTCCCATGCAGAGTAACCATCCCCACTTCTCCTAACACCTCAATAAGATGTTTTTTGGGTTTTTTTTGAAATGTACACTTTGCCCAGAGACTAAACTGTTACTGCTCAGTGAAATTTTAGGTGTATGCAACACAAAGCAAACTTAAAGGGGATGTTGGTAACTATTGAAATGTTTGGTTTTGATGGCAGCAGAGATTGTCAGACACATTCAGTGTTAGGCAGGCAGGTATCATGCACCATATCCCTAAAACCTCATTCCCTGTTCTTAAAACATTATATGGTTGTCACTTTTTTGTTTTTACACTGTGGAGCTAATGTGACTTACGCTCATTAACCTATAAACCATCATTGGTCTTTATTTCTCAGTCCATTAATAGTTATAATTTTGTCAATTAAGTTCTCAGGGCTAGTCATGGTGAAAAAGGCAAATCGTGAAAATGTTCCTTAAAATAAAATCAAGCTGCAACAGTGTTTCAAACCAAAGTGTATGAGGTTTTTTTTAACAAGAACAGTGGAATAACAGTTAATCTGTGATGCAAGTGAATAGTTGGTGCCATAGCAAACAAAATTTTGTAACATCATTGCCCAAATATAGATAAGTAACATTATTTTTCTTTTCAGACCTGAAGGTGAGCCTTCTTCCCCTTCAGGTGAAGTAGCTTTTTACAGAGAGCCAAATGACCACTGTGTATTTGCTGGGCTTTTGCTGTGTCTCTAACGCATAATGAGCCATATATTTGCCTTTGAAAATTTTAATTTCTATTTAGTACTGCTCACTGAATTCACCCTCTTTTTAAAAAGTAAAAAAGGCAGCATTTAAGCCTGTTTAAAATGCATGAAAATACTGGTACCTAAGGCTTTCATGAGTGCAGTGGTCAAAGCCAAACCTAAGTAGTTGTCCTACCATAATAAGTTAGGGGAGTGGTTCCTATCCTTTCTGGCTCAAGGACCACAGGTATCATTTTCACAGTCCTGAAGAACCTAGGCAGGGTGTGCTTTGCTGTGCTCCCCACTGCAGGCCAGGGGGATGGGAGCACTGTTCTATCTATCCTTTTGGCTGCAGCAAGGATCCTGCATCAATCTTTTACCCCTGTGGAAACATGCTCCACCTGGGTCTTTAGGCAGTGTCTCCATGCTGCAGCCAGCAGGAGGGGATTTGAGGGCCATTTTTGGCCCCATGAGAAGCTGGTTGGGAACCACTGGTTTAGGGGATGTATGAGTTTTTGTAAATGCACCTACTAAATCTAAACTCATTCTACTTTGCAGTAAATAAAAACTATAGTTTTTTGTCAACTGAAGTAAATATTTTAGTCCTGTAAAATCATTCTTTTAGTCTGAGATTAAGCTGCTGATTTGTCTCTGTTTTTATCTTTAGATGAATTGTGAAGTGTCTCAAGGAAATTACTCACATTGTGATGATCATACTTTTGTGGGTTTTTTATAGAATTATGTCTGGTTTAATATTGGTAGCGTGGACACTTTTGAACGGAATCTGGAAACTGCACAGCTGGAGTTGGGAGTAGAAGTGGAGAACAGATTACCTGTAGTCTATTCAACAGAAAGTGATGGGTGAGAATCTGTTTCCACACTAGATATGCTTTTATAAACCTTTCCTTTCCAGGAGAGCAGTGATTTTCAAACTTAGTGTTGGGCCCCAGTACTGGGTCACGGCACCCTCTGCTGCTGCCGCCAAAAGACTGGAACACATTGCTCAAAGATGTAATTGCTGGATTGAGGGCATAGATGATGGTTTTTCAACTGGATCTTGAGGAAAAAAGTTTGAAAACCATGGCAGTAATGAGACTGTCCTGTATACATATCATGGCATGCTCGCAGTATTACTAAAAACTCACCCTACCTTGGCTTGTGTTTGTGTTCAGTGTGGTGTACATGTAGTAATTTTTTATGACCAATAGTCCTAGGGACAAGTCTTATTTTTATTAAAGGTCTTCATCTCATGTAAGCTTTTCCCAAGCTCTGCTTCTCGTTGTGTATCTGTTTGGATGCATCCACAGCTGGTCCTACTTGTCCCCTTAAATAAGCAAACTTATTTTATTATTGCAGCACTTGTGTTACCCAAATAAAGAAAAGAGGTGCCAAACAAATGATTATGCCTTGCATTTATCTTCTGTGGCTTAGTTTTTTCTGAGCTAGCTTTGACACAGACCACAACTGCCTCTCCTGTCCAGGGTGTGTGTCCTGGACTGTGAAAGGCTCAGGTGTGTGGCAAATGGGATCTTTAGCTCAGTAATTTGGCTTCATTCTGCTCCAAGTGAGAAGTTTATTGAAAGAATGACTGTTGTTGATCTATGTAGAAACTAGTTTGGCCCTGACAGGTACTGCACCTTGTGGGGTATACTACTTCTGAGGGTTTGACTCCTTGAGAATCAAGCAGTTCTGACTTTGAGAAGCTCTTGATAGCAGATGAGTCACTACTACCAGACACTTCACTGTTGCCTCTCTGTGTATAAATGTTGTTTCACTCTCTGAATCACTGTTGTGCCTTTCTGTATGTGCATATTCTTTCCTTCCTTTGCTCCAAGTAGTGACACACTGTGGTGTCCCCTGTCTTTCTTGTTGCCATAGGAAAAAATGGGACACCCCAGCATATCGCTACCTGGAGCAGAGGAAGGAAAGAGTATGTACGTATGGAGGGTGGCAATAGTGATAGTCATTCTTTCAATAACTTCTTACTGCATGTTTTGCCTGAAATGTGGAGCCTGGATTCAGCGCTCTACTTCTTCATAAGACTGCCTGTATGACTTTGAAACAACTCACTTAAGCCTTGTCTTCATTTCTAAAATGGTGCTGTTTTTGTTACCTTGGATTAACTAGTACTCAAGTTATTCCCAGTAAAAATGGGGAGACAAGTGGAGACAAGACAGGTGTTGTTTTTTTTGGTTTACCACAAGGTTAATATTATACCCCTCCTCAGGTTGACCTCACCTAATTAATCTTGCAGTAAAACTCAAATGTGTTGACTTCACTGCATTTTCAGGGAAGATAACTCTCATGTATTAGCTACCCTTAGGTGAAAAACAAACTTTTTTCTTAGTAGTTAGGACAAGACTTGTATGTCTCCTGCCTCAGTCCTTGTCTTTGAGATGGAAATAATAGTACTGCCCTACTTTACAAGAATAATTGTGAGGCTGAATACATTGAAGATAGTTATTGTAAGTCAGGCCTCAACAAAAGGTAGATGCCCAGTCACCGTAGTGCCTAGCATTTTGCCCATAGCCCCTAAGAGCACCAGGGTGAAGGGCCTCCCCACCACAGAGTGTGTCAAGATCCCGCTACTGAAAAGCAGCTGTGGCTCCCCCTTCCTTGCCACCAAAAAAAGCTGTTGCTGGCTCATCTTGTGGCAGCATTGCAGGGAGGTGCTGAAGTCTTCTTCCTTGTGAGCGCTGCAGTCTCTCCCTCTTCTTCCCCCCCCAGAGTGACCAAAAGGGTTGCCAGCAGCATTTTTTTTTTTTGGGGGGGGGGGGGGTAGGAGGGTTTCTTTCAATGGCAAGTTCAGCAGACTAAGGAACCACACACACACACCACCTCACCTCTGAAAAAAACCACTGCCAGTGGCTTTCAGCAGCACTTGAACGGGGCAGCTGGTGGGGAGAGATAACGATGCTGATGGGGGAAGTGTGCTGTCACCTCTCCCTCTTCCCTTTTCTGCTACTACCAGAGGCTTTTTTTCAGCAGCTAAGGAGGGGGGGGTCACTGACAGCCACAGCTTTGTGGTATCTTCCAGATACCTAGGGGCGTCTGAGTTTTGGGGCTGGGCCAAGGTGTCTGGCAGATTTGTCATGGCCTGAGTTGAGTGCTCAGATACTATGGAGATGAGGATGTCCAAGTCCCTGAAGTAGCTAGCCTAAAATGAGCAAATGACTATAGAAGCAAAATGGGGCAAAATGAGCAATGACTATGGAAGAGTGTACCAGATGATGATGATGATTATGTAGGTGAGGAAGGGTGATACTGGTCCTGAATGAGGAAGAAAGAAGGGGAAAACACAATGAAATAACAGTATAACAAAAATCAGAACTGAAAAAATGAGTGAGGTATTTAAGGAGAAAGTGATGCCAGCTTTAAAAATTCCAGCCTAGAGGTTGGGAACTGTTGTCTTAGGATTACTGGTCCTAACTATTGGCCTTGTTAATAGAGAAGGTTTTAATTGGAATAGAAACTGAGCTGCTTCTGTGTTGTAGGTGGACCAGTGGTAAAATATTGAGGCACACTTCCATTTCTCATTGTGTTCGCTTGCATGGATAAGTAGATGACTTCAGTTTTGTCACTAGTCAGATGTATAGGAGACTCCCACCATTTAAATGCTTTTCATCTACAGTTACGTAACATTTTTAAAGGCTTTCATTCAAATACATTTCAACCCATATCTTTTAAACACTGATTCTGTAGAGCAGTGGTTGTGAACCTATGGTGCATGGGCTGCGGAAGGGAGCCCTAGCCTAAGGATCCAGGTGTAGTGCATTGTCCTGGAGCTACAAGACTGGTGCAGGCTTCTTGCTGCTGCCAAGGGGATAGGAGATCAACAGTTGTCTCCCCTTAGCTGTAGTAGGGAACACAACAAAGCACTCTGCATGGGTCCCTAGGCACTGGACTTGCTGCTGGAGCCACAGGGAGGGAAGCACTGATCTCCCACCCCCCTGGTCTCAGAAAGAGTCCACTGCCAAGAGACTCAGGTGGAGTGCACGTAGATAGATGACGCATGCAGTTTTCTTGCTGCAGCAAGAGGGAAAGGAACTCCTTCTGGCAGAGCAGCCAGGACCCACCATGCTTGAGGAGGAACAGGCCTCTCCCAAAAAAAAAAAAAAAAAAAAAAATCAGTGCCTTCTCGTTTGCTAATTGCAGGCCACCCGTGTGACTTAGGCTGCCCATCAAGGCCATGTGTTTGAATGTGTAGTGACAGTCTGTATTAGTGCTTTGTCACACTGTAAGTAATTTGTAGGTGTAATATAGGGAATGTAATAATGAGTACAGTAGTATGAAAAAGTTTACTTTAAATACATAGTGATTTGTAGTCCTTTGCTATATATGTCCATGCATGTAAAAATACTTGTGGTCCTTGATCCAGAAGGGTTGGGAACACTGCTTTAGAATCTCTCTCTCTTTTGTGATCATGATTGTATTGACTCTGTTTATGGTTTAATGCCTTCCCATAATTCCCCTTAACCATGTTGTGTTGTATGCAATTTGGAAAATATTTGCAAACGTCTCTGCTATGAAGTTAGTTTACAGATTACTGAAATATAAATTGTTAATTATTTTCCAAGATCTGTAATGGAAATTAACCTTTGTACTCATTGTAATATACAGTAAAGTATGATATTAAAAAAACTTTTTTCTCTCTCCTCAGCTCATTTCTTCTGAGCATGCTGCCCACTGTCCTTATAATTGGCTTCTTACTGTACTCATTAAAACGAGGGGCTGCTGGCATTGGTCGAACAGGACGAGGAATGGGTGGACTCTTCAGTGTAGGTGAAACTACAGCCAAGGTCCTAAAGGATGAAGTAGATGTAAAGTTCAAAGACGTAGCTGGCTGTGAAGAGGCCAAATTAGAAATAATGGAGTTCGTTAACTTTCTGAAAAACCCAAAACAATATCAGGATCTAGGAGCCAAAATCCCAAAGGTAAGGAAACAATAGCTCAAAGAATGAGGAAGACATAACACTTACTTGGACCAACACTGAATTTTTTTGTCATTTAAAATTTCAACTATAAAGCTATTCTCTGTCATTTGAAATTGAATAGTAACTTCAAAGTAGATGATACTTTCCAGTTGTCTTCTGACAAAGAATCTGAAGAACTAATAGGAAGAGCCAACAGTGCACAGTGTTACAGACTGTCCCTATTCTGAGTATGCTTAATTCATATTGGTCAAAATGAGCGAGAGAGAATTAATGGACTATATTAAATAATCGAGTGTTGTAAAGCTGCCAGTTTTTTTCATCTGGATCCCACCACCTGCTATATTTAAGCTCATATTTTCAAAATTTTGAGGCAAAAGCTTTGAATTTATTTCTTACAATAAATCTGTTCTTAAAATATCTCAGTACAATGCTTGATTTTGGTCTCTTGTATTCTGACTTAACCCCAGTATAGTTCCAGTGTGTTTAATTGAGATCAGAATCAGTCCCACACCATCCTAAAGGTAATTCTTCACCCCATTATCGACTCTTTGGACTGATTGATCATATTATTAACAGATAGAAATGTTATAACAAAATATGTTCTTCTTTGAAAGAAGTTAATTATGCTCTTTTTTTGCAGGGGGCCATTCTGACAGGTCCTCCAGGCACTGGAAAAACTCTTCTAGCCAAAGCTACAGCAGGAGAAGCTAACGTCCCTTTTATTACAGTCAACGGTTCAGAGTTCTTAGAGATGTTTGTCGGCGTGGGTCCAGCTAGAGTAAGTCTTTGGCCTTGCTCTGTTATTGCAGTGTCAGTTGTTAAAAGGACGCTGTCCAGGTTGGTAGGCCAAAAGTTTGATATTCTTTATGGCAGTCATCTATTCGGTGTCCTGATTGATAACTTCGGCTGTTTTTCTTTGAAAGAGCCACAAAGTTACTTCACTGATTATTTTTTTTAAGTTTAGTTATTCTTCAGTTGCATCCACCCTCAGCTTTTTACTCTTTATCAGTTTGCTGTGTTTATGTAAGTTGTTACTAAACACTTACAACTTATGTTCTGATGTAAATACATAGTATGGCTGCTGCCTTGGCAACATCTCCTGTCTCTGTAAATTTTTTATTAGTATCTCTCAGATGCTTGGTCCTTAAGTGTCTGTTCATATAGTTGTCTGCATCAAAATTTTGCTTCTGGATGAAATTTGAGCTGGAAAATTTTGGTACAAAAGTCAAGTTTATTAAACTTGTTTAGCTGTTTAATGGAAGGTTAAAAAGTAAACATTACAATTTTCAAAATACTGTTTTGCATACATGCATGAATAATCAGTGAATTAGAATTAAAAGTTAAATCATTAGGCACTGTCCAGCCCTGTGATTCAAGTAGTTTCAATGCAGATTTCAGTTGGAACTACAACATAATAGCTCATTCATCCCTAACATGATTTTGCAGCCATGTTATTGGTAAAATTGCTGCTTGTGTTAAAAAGTCTTTTGGGAGAGGTGAATGTCCAGTCACTGGAACTGTGTTTAGACTCTTGAGTTAAACTCTGACTCTAAGGTCAGAAGAGACCAGTATGACTGTGGTCAGACCTTGTGCACAATGCAGGCCACAAAACCTCACCCACCCATTCCTGTAATAGTCGTGTAAGCTATGACTGAGTTATTAAAGTTAGTTGTTTAAGTCCTCAAATCGTGATTTAAAGAATTTTAGGTACAGCGAATCCATCAGCAAGTGAGCTGTGCTCCATGTTAGAGGAAGGTGAAAACCCTTCAGAGCCGTTGCCAGTTTTCCATAGGGAAAATTCCTTCCTGAACCCAAATAAGGCAATCAGTCAGATAAGCCCTGAACATGGGGGCAAGACACGCCAGCCAGGCACCCAAGAAAGAATTCTCTATAAAACTCAGAACCCACCCAATTAAACATCCCATCTCAGGCTACTGGGATATCTACTCCCAGTAGTCAAGATCTGTCAGTTGTCAAAATAGGTTGTCCCATCGTACCATCCCCTCCATAAATTTGTCAAGCTCAGTTTTGAATCCAGCTAGGGTTTTTTGCCCCTCTCCCCCCCACTGCTCCCCTTGGTAGTGTATTCATAACCTTCATTCCTCTGATGGTTAGAAACCTGCATCTAATTCCACGTCTAAACTTCTTGATGACAAGGTCATGTGCTATTCTACACAGTGAATAAAAATACTCTATTCCCTCCATTTCTTGTCAGTGACTGGAGTGTTCCCCTCTAAGTGGTGAAGTATGCTCCAGCCCAGTGTTTCAAGTGCTCAGAAGGACTTTCCCTGTAATGAGTGCTCCAGACCTGATACTGAAACTATATGAGCAGGGAGCCTGTAAGACAACATGGAGAAAAAAGCTGTCTGATTCAACTGCAAAAGGGACAGAAGCTGGACTGGAAAAGGGAAATGAGTAGATTGGGATGGGGAGCTTGGGACAGAATTGGAGTGGTAGGTGGGAACTGATTGGTCAAGGAGACTAGAACAGGAGGGCATATGTTGAAGGAGACTGGTGCTGGAAGCCATAAAGGACACAGGTGTAGATGCAACTGGGAGCTGGCTTGGCAGCGGATAATGACACTGAGATAGGATCTGGAGTTGGAGTGACACTGGGACTGGCTGGATGAGGAAATGAGGAACCAGTGGGGGCAGGTCAGAGGACACTCAAATATGACAAGTTGGAATGGGGTGGGGAGAACTTAATTGCTGGTCATAAACACTGGAACAAAACAGGGAGAAGGTGGGATGAAGCAGACTGGAAGAAAAGCATGCTGAGGAAGAGAGGGTCTGGGAACTACTGCTGGGGAAGGAGAAAACTGATTGGATGAGGAGACAAGTGGTGAGGATTAGGACTTGCTGACAATGTTCCCTCTAAGCTGCGCTAGTGGGCAGGGGCGCAGTGGCCCCCCCCTCACCAGCGCGGTGAGCATGTGGGACAGCGCAGGCAGCCCTGCCTTTCCCCAGCCCAGAGGAGCCCCATGTGTCTTCTGTCTCAGCTCCCGCAGGCAGCCTGTGCTGCCTGCTGGAGCTGTGAGAGCTGATGGTCCCTCCCCCCTGCTGCATGTAGCCAGGGAAGGAGCAGAGGGGGAGGGAAATTTAAATCTCTCCCTCTCCTCTGCACCAGGCTGCTTGTGCAGAGATGGTGGCATCTTTGGGGCCTGTGTGGGCCCCAGCAGGTAAGCAGCCTTGAGCCTGGGCAAGAAGGGGGACCCTGAGAGATGGCAGGGCTAAATCGTGGGGCTCCCAGAGGCTGCCATGTAGTGGCCACAGGGACACAGGGCTCTCTGTGAGGGCAGGGGATGGGAGCTGGGCTGCAGGCAAAGGAGCCAGGCTGGAGCTGGAGGAGGACTTGGGACTTGAAAGACCCAAGCAAAATTGTATTGAGCCATTTAGCATCTCTATCAAGGGTGAATGCTTTGCTTGTCACTTGCTAAAAGGCTCCTGAAAGAAAAGCGATCTTTTAAAATAAGCAAAAACAAGTTGGGTTAATTAGATTTATTTTATTTTCTGTGAGAGATTCTAATGCAATCAGTTTATCAAGGTGGGGCTTTACAATGTAACTTTGTATAGACTCCTGTGATGGAAGGAAACAAATCCTAATGATTAGGAAAATGAAAGGAAAAACTGAAAGGATAAAAAGTCATTTAAGGCAGAAGGAAAAAAATATTGCCAGTCGTGCAATAATTTTTAAAAAAGAGACTTTGTATTTCTATTTCCCCAAAAATGTGTTAGAAAAATAATCATTTTCTTTCACAAATCCATTTATGCTCATTTCTTGCAGCTTTGATAAGGTTTGCTTTACCTGTCAAAAATTAAAAATTATTAAACAACCTTTATTATATTCCACTACCAGACACACAAATCGCAATTGTACCTCATTTTGCTTATTTTAATTCTGAGAGTATTTACACTCCAGGCATACTAATGATAGCCTCCCTTTTATTGTTGAAAATGATTTGGATTAAAAAAAAACCCATAAACTCCAAAACTGAGATGTTAGAGACACTTTATATTAAAGGAAGATACTCACAGTGTTTTAAAGTTTCCTGTATGCCTAATCAATTTTTTGTCATTCACTTAGGGGATTGTTGTCCCATATTTAGCTTTTGAGAGGTATGATTGGGCATGATAATGTAACAGACTCTAACCTAGCTCTATTTGATGCAAATTCTTTAGGCACGAAAGATGGCCCTGGTTACAGAGATGTGATGCTGTGAGAAACTGTCTTGAAACATGTTTTCTGCCTTTGCCACCTTTAAAAGTTTTTTGAATTTCTCAGATAATTTTACTTAAGGTGTTGCCCCAAGGGAATCTGGGAAGCAGTTGCTACCTTGTGATTGTGATTTGCAATGCATGGTAATTTAATATGTTTACTGAGGGCAGAATAGGTCTATCTTCAAAGTTGATAGCTAGATATTAAATACAGTCCCCATAACATGTCAGTCTCATGATCGAATGTGAAGCTACCTACTTAATTTCAATCTACGTTTTGAACATTTAGAGCCTGATCCACTTTGAATCCCTTTTAACCCAGTTGGGCAGCATAACAGGGACTTTAACACAGCTGCCCCTTTGGAATTTGTCTAGTAAAGCAAAAAAAAGCAAGGAGTCTTGTGGCACTTAAAGACTAAGAGATTTATTTTTTGCATGAGCTTTTGTGGGAGAAAATCCCACTTTGTCTATATATGTATTCTGGAAATCTGACAAAGACAGGCAACAAAAACTGAGAGGTGTAGATGATGGTAGAGGCTAGACAGGCAGCAAGTCTCATTCTCACATTTGTTTAGTAAATTAATAAAACCACAGTACATCAATTTAAAATTTTTATTGAAGTTTGAATGAAAAGACATCTATGAATTACTTTTGAATTAAGATACTTAGGCAAGCTGATACTTTCAGCACCAAAAAACTGTTGCCCAGGCCTCATAAATTGTTGCTCAGTAAATACCATAACTTGCTCAGCTGCATCATCAGCTTAGAGGGAACATTGCTTGCTGAGCAAAGAGACCTGGGGGACAGGAAGGTGAAAGAAGGGGCCCAGGGGAAAACAGCAAACAGATGGGCAAGAATAATGCAACTAGGACAAGGAACCAGAAGTGAGGAGAGACAGGATTGAGACAAAGAGGAATGAAGAAGTGGGAACGGGTAAAAGGCTGAGAACACTTCCCTCTCCAATATCTGGAACAGAACCTCTTATTCCAGAGTCTCACTATTAGTCTTTCAAAAAATATTGGTGAAATCCACTGCCACAGGGTTTTATCCTTCTCTAGTGCTGGTTTATAGAAAGACTAAAAACCCACCATTGCTAACAGTTATTGCTCAAGTGGCAGCGTTCTGTGCCAAGGATCTAAGAATTCCGGCCCTGCCAGTGATCCGTATGATTGTCAATAAAAGGCCACATGGTAGAATTTCTGGTTCTCAGTTGGCTTTTAAAGATTCTACAAAATTATACATTAAAAAAGATTGATAAAAGAACATTATTAAAGTTTCTATATTAACCACTCAAAGTTAAGAAATACGGGGGGGGGGGGTAAGATTACTTGTATAGTCTTAATTCTTCCTTGTATATGTGCGTTGTTATGATAGTTCTTAACTACATGATCATGTGTTAGTTTTTTCCAACAGAATGTCTGCCTCATTTGGTGCACTGTGTGGAAGATGCTTGATTAATGAGTATTGTTGTTCAGTCTGCTCCCAGGCCTTATTTTACTGTACACTCCTCAAACTCTGCTTTGAATATATATTTAATTTCCTTACTGATTTTTCTGTGGTGCTTCTCTTTATAGCATCAGAATGCCTCAACATTAATTAATCTTAACAAAATTCCTGTGAGGAGATGGTGTGGTATCCCTGTTTTCTAGGGAGCTGTGTCACAGAAATTAAAGTTAAGTTTTTTTTAGTAATTCCAGGTGCAAAATGTGAGAAAACTAGGACCGGAGTCTTCAGTCTGTAGCAGTATATAATATTTGTATATTCAGGTAGTTCTTGTTGACTTCAGCTTCAGCTCAATACCTTTCTAAAACAGGCCCTGGCGTCTCAAGTTGGGCACCTAGAAAATGAGGAATAGTTAGTGACAACCTGCTGAAAAGGCTGGTTCAAATTACTTGCTTTGCATCACACAGGAACCCCGACAGAGGCAAGAATGGAATCTGGTTCTCTGGAGCACAAAGTGTCCATCCTTTCTCTTTCTGCAGTGCCCTGCTTACTCATTACAAACCTCCCAACTTCAACAAATGAGTCTTGCAAAGAGAATTCCTTTATAAAACACCCCTGGTTCATCACCAGAGCAGGTCCGTCTGTTCACTGAAAAAAGTGGCCATGTCCCTTTTTTTATTATTTTAAGTATCATGATACATGTGCACAAGGGCACTGACAAGTTTTTAGAGGTCACTATAATCCTGGCACTTCTTTACTTCTGAATGCTTGACTTTACAACCTTACTGTTAACATAGTTTTATGTGTAACAAACAATTGTTTTGTCCAAAACTTATTTTTCGTTCAACGCCGTTTTGCCTTTTTGGGATATGCCTTTATTTTATAACCTTAGTAACCTCATTAATAAAGGTCTAAGTCTGGCCTATATTCTCAAATAGTTCTCCAGAGGCCATTGTATATGTTTTCTCTTTAAGTGGCTTATTCCATGTCATCTTTTCTGTTCTTCCCTGTTAGTGCCTTTTGTCATTTCTTTTTCTCTTGTTGATTTAGCTGAGCAGAATACTGCCATAAGACCAAACAGTATCTAAAAGCCTGATAGTCCGTCTTGGTTGCCGGAATCTTTATAGTGAGACACGATGAGTAATGTCTTTTGTTTAATTAAAGTAACTTCAGGTATAACCTGCATAGGAGGTTTTCTGAGAGAGAGAGCTATACTGAAAGGTAGAGATTAAAATAAAGTATTTGAGATTGAGAACACAAAAATGGTAGACAGTGTTAGATGTTCAAAATTTCATTTCACATCTGTTCTTTTTTTTTAAAATAACCTACCACTCGAACCCATTATTTTCAATCGTTTGCAGAAAATTTTTTGTGACTTCACAGAATACTTGTTAACTTCTAGGCCAATCCAGTATTCCTAGGCACTGTGAATGGGACTAAAATACAAGTATTCTGATCGAACATGGCTATAGGTTAAGTATAGTCACGGCCTCCTAATGTCTCTCTTGAACATATTGATCTCTTACTTGCAACTGATTAAACTAAAGGTGACGCAAACCATATCACACAGCAGACCTAAATACATCTGGTACCAGCAATATTTCAAATCTCAAAAACTTTGTCATTAATAAGAAACAAATCTCATTCCACATTTAACTTGCCTGCAGTGGAGAAATACTATATTCCATGCAGATTAAGCTTATTTAATTCTGCTTCTTATACCACTTTGATCAAGAAAATGACAATTGAAACGTTAGTCACGTTTTATAGTGGAACTATGTAAAATTGGTACCACTTTTCTCTGGTTATTCAGAGTATTATTGGTTTTCTTGGGTGGAAAAAAAAAAAGCTATAAGGGGATTTTTTTTTTTAGTGCTTTTGCTCCTGTCATCCTTGTGATGCTGCCACACTTACCAGTGACTTGAAGTCTGTTCTCTTCATTAAAATCCAGTTGGGACCTGTGCAAACCCAGCGAAGGCAGTGGGCATGTGCATGTATCATAAGGATAGAACCAGGAGCATTGCTGTTCCGGGGCAAGACCCAGGGCACAGGCATGGGCCCCACCCCTTGCCTCAATTCTGCTGCTCCCAGCCCCATTCTTGGCTGGGGGGTCCGGGGCCAGGCTGGTGGCCTGGCACTTGGGGCACGTGCCAGGTGCCAGCGAAGCACCTGGATGGAACTTGCCATACAGAATCTTTATTACCAGTGATAGTGTGTTGAGAGATTCCAGTCTGAGTTTGTAAGACATAATTTTCATTTATCCAGCGATGAGTTATGGTTTGGATAGTCATTCACTCTGTAAACAAAACATATTTTGATCTGGAAGCCATTGGGAGATACACTGAGCCCCGCAATGCAGTTTTTTAAAGTTACTGTTCAGAGTAGAACAGCGCTTCTGTTATGAAAGTACCATAGACAGCAATTGTTAATTATTCATAATAAATATATATAATACAGAATAAAAAAATATAATAAAAATGTAAATCTTGTCCATTACATTTTCTTGAAACAATGTATAAAAGACACATTTATTAAACCTCCAGTTCTTGAAGCCCTTATTTTGAACATAGAACAGTAAGATTAGCTGGAACCATAAAAGCCAGTGGTGTGGTACTATAACATTTATCTTGGCTCTGTCTGAAACTAGATAATTGAAAATAACTGAAACATTGTGTTCCCTTATTAAGGTTCGTGACTTATTTGCTATGGCTCGTAAAAATGCCCCTTGCATTCTCTTCATTGATGAAATAGATGCAGTAGGAAGGAAGAGAGGACGGGGAAACTTTGGAGGGCAAAGTGAACAAGAAAACACACTCAACCAACTTCTAGTAGAAATGGATGGTAAACTTTTTTGTTTCTTATACTGACTTATAAGAATAAGAGCACAGATTTATCTTGATTATTTTTTAACAAAAGAAGTAAATATAATATTGATCACAAACAAAAATATAAAGTTTACAGGTATAGGTGTGGAAGGAAGAGAATGAAATAATCCACTAACTGTTCACATCTATAAATCTTAGCTAACAATCTGGTTAATAAGTAAAACTAATAATGTGCCTTTCCTCGTTTATTTTAAATAAAAGGTCACTCCATTTGGCACACAGCGTGGCCTTCACTTTGTTCAGGGAGTAGAAGACAGGGATTTAACATTTATGGTTTGTTTCCTTGGCAGAGTTATATGGAAAAAAGTCTTTTAACACTAGTCCACCTGCAACCTATGTTGCTAATTCCACAATATCATTAGCATTATATTCACTGTCAAATACATAGGAAAAATTAAATTTTAGTAGCGACTTGCCCAAGCTATGTTTTTACTAGTGTAATAACTCAGACATAAATACACTAATGAGTTTGAGGTATTTGCTGTATCACTACCTTAGAGCTAGAGTGAATTACTTTATCGTGGCTTGTCTAAAAAGTGCTTTGACTTAACAGAGGTGCAGGTGTTCTGCAAAGTAAACAGTCTAAATTACTTTCTCCTGCATCAGTTGATTTTTTGTTTTCCTTAATGAATGGTGATATGGTATTATTTACCTACGTCATATTTTTTCTGTTTTTGTTCTTTGGACAGGTTTTAACACTACCACAAATGTAGTAATTTTGGCAGGCACCAACAGACCAGATATCTTAGATCCAGCACTAATGAGGCCAGGGCGTTTTGATAGACAGATCTACATTGGTAAGATTATCTACATCTTAGTCTATATTAATTTTGAGCCTACAAACACTTGGGCACATAAATATTCCACAAATTATCTGAACTGTTCTGATGCCTAAGAGTTTGCAGGAGTGGATCCTGAACCGTATTTTTATAGGAAGACCTGTTGTCTATATATTAAGTAAAAAGTCTATCTAACCTTTAAAGGGCCTCCAGATATAAAGGGAAGAGCATCTATTTTCAAAGTTCACCTCCGGCCCCTGAAACTAGAAAGCGTCATAGATAAAGATAACCTGGCAAGAAAACTTGCATCACTAACACCTGGGTTTTCAGGTAAGTGAACTATAAAGATATACTCACTCCAAATACAGTAATTACATTGGGATTGCCTGTTATTGGGACTGCAGATACTGTTTGGTTTCCCTTCCCCACCTTTTATATCTTCATTTTTCTGATTTGGCCAACAATTCTTAGGTACAATATGAAAGGGGGTAACTGTTAGTCTAGTTCAGCAAAACTAAGTGTCATGGGACTCCTTGTTTAAGGCTAACAAATTTATATATCACATGAGCTTTCATGGGAGAAAATGCCACTACATCAGGTGCTTTGAAGATGGGAGGGAAAACGTGCATTAATTTTCTTTTGACTCTAGATGTTACTAGGGAAAAAAAAATTCTATACACAATGTATTTTATTTTCTAGATTTGGAAATTCTTCCTCAGCAGATAGTTTAGTTATAACCAAATGTTGCAATGACTTTTTATTAATAATTGAGACACATTCCAGTAATGGGTTATGGAAACTCTAATCACTGTTCTAATCCAGCCCAGATCTGTATTGAACAAAAGCTGTTGCCATTTGCAAGTGGAGGTGTGTATAAATCTGTTTCTCTATGTAAGCTGTATTTCTCTACATCACTGTACTACTGCAGTAGTTGTCATTAGTTGGTGCCATTATTTGCCATATCCGTAGACATACCAATGACTTAATGGCTGGTCTGGTTTTAATCTTTTGTTTCTACAAGAGATCACTGCAAAGCAAGGTTTGAGATAAACTGGGTCCATGGGGGGAAGCCTTTGCTGCTGCTACCCATTCTGAACCAGATCTGTGGCTAGATAGCAGACTTTAGATGTGGGATTTATTAGTTCAGTACTACACAAATAGTGAATTCCTTTAATTGATTTTAAATAATTGGATCCATTAATCTTACTGAGAAATATGTATATAGCATAAAATATATACATTGGAGCCCTGGTTCTTTATGTATACTTAATCTGAGTCACTGTTAACAGATTTTTCTTTAGTAATTGTAACCATTCTCTCAAGCTTTATTGAGACTTTATTTTATTGGGATGCTTCTGTCATGTAGCCGACATCAGATTGTGATCCTATTAGTGCTTGGACAAAGCAGTTGCTGGAAATAACACATGCATATCCTCTGCTTTTGGTTTTTAGGTGCTGACATTGCTAATGTTTGTAATGAAGCTGCTTTGATTGCTGCAAGACACCTTTCAGATGCCATAAACCAAAAGCATTTTGAGCAAGCAATTGAACGAGTAATAGGAGGTGAGAGAATCAAATGGATCAGTGGTTAACAAGGTTGGAGAGTGACAAAGGTTCTATTAAACTGCTGCAGTTCATATCTGTTTTAGATATTGTGGAAAAATGTCTTTTTTTAAATTTTGCACTAATTGACTTATAGGTTAAAAGAACTAACGTGACATTAAAGTCTTCCTCTGCCTTGCTGATTCTTCACTCCATTAGAAATCCTGTCAGGAAGCTTTTTTTTTTTTTCTTCCCTCATTTGCTTAATATGAAGGGAAGAACAGTTAACATTTATCACTTAAGTGTTTTGAGACTTGGTTGAAAGATGTTGTGGTAGGTATTGGTATAATGCAGGGGTTGGCAACCCAAAAGATAAGAGCAATTTTTAAAAATTCCTTCAATAACAAGTGTTTTGAGAGCTGCAATGAGTGTAGCTTCCTAATGGAGGGAGCTGGGCCATGGCACTTGCCACAGGGTCCCCCACTGGGGGGTGAGGGGAGCCCAGAATGGAACCCTTAGAAGGCATTCTGGTGCCAGGGGGCCCTGGAGCCTAGCACAGGATGCCTTCAGGATCCCCCAGTGGCAGTGGAGTGAGGACAGAGCCACCAGAGGGTAGCCAAAGAGCTGCACATAACTCTGGAGCTGCACGTTGCTGACCCCTGTATAGTACATCAGTATATACTGAGAAACTGTTGTCCAAAATAAAAGAACTTTACTGATAAAAGTACGAAATAAAGTATGCAAATTATTAATTTCTTCAGGATATGTGTAATTTAAAGTCTTTCCTGTCTTTCTCTTCCTTTGACTTAATATATGCCATGGGGATAGTTAGGTACCATGTGTGACAAAGATGTTATCAGTGTGTAAGAGATGCTAATAGTAAATGGAATGCTGAATGTTTTTAGTGGGAGAGAGTATGTCTGAAATTTTTAAGTTCTTGTGTTCTTTGAAAGGTTTGGAAAAGAAAACACAGGTATTGCAACCTGAAGAGAAAAAGACAGTGGCATATCATGAGGCAGGCCATGCAGTAGCAGGATGGTTTCTGGAACATGCTGACCCACTCTTAAAGGTAAAAAGGGGGAGCAGGGATTAAAAATCTTCTTGTTTAGTAAAAGGGACGCTAATTGCCACAATTCATTTAGCAGTATTAAGGTTACTTCTGGTTTTCTTAGTCCTTCTTTTGGGAAGAAAATACAAAAATGTGAGGTATGTTAGGACAGTAACTATCAGATTAAAACAGTTTCATGGAATACTTGTTTCTCCTTTGTAGCTAGCTTTTTCTTAACTATTTCTGCTCAGTTTTTATGCAGTCTGCTATAAAAGCCTCTTTGGAAGGTGAAGCTCCTATCTGGCTCACAATAAACATGTTATGTTGAATAGCTTGATTTACTATGTTACTAGGAATTGTCCTGTCCTCTGATTGTCCAGTGTCCTTTATGAAGCCAGCCTACCATCTTCCTAAAATTTGTTTAAAAAGAAAATTCATGGGATTAGTAGTGGGATTTAGATCCTGCCTTAGTTAGATCAATTCAAATCTGGGTCAGTTCAATAGTAACTAAGTGTGTCAACCATTTGACAACTATTCAGTGGCTTGTAAGAAATGAGCTGATGAGTCTCAGTGCAATTTTTCAAGGACAAAAAAACCACAACATGTTGCATTAATTGGCAACTTCGTAGTGTTAGCACAGAGGCCAAAGACAGAGTAGAATTGAGACTTTATTTCCAATCTAATGCCTAGAGAGGTGTTCTGTAGATTTAAGGAATACTGAAGAAGGGTGGAAAACATACTTCTTATTCTGGGGGTTTATGACCAGGTATCATAGGATTGCAACAACACTGTTGCTTTCATATAACTAAATGGGAGAGGGAGGATCCGGGTCTATGCACTGACAGCTTGAGAGAAGATGTTTCAGTATATAAGACATTGAGAACTGCTGAGCTAGGTGTAAATTCAGAATACAATTTAAGGATTGCAAAAACAATTCTACATCATGATTGATAATAAGCCCTTCTTAAATTGGGTCAGCTGAAGTACTGTAACCATCCTTGCTGGAAAAACAGTGGTTAAAGTATAAGTTAAGGGGCCTTGCAACCTTCCTGATCTGTGAGTCCCTTTCACGCATGTGTGGGGCTGATTTTTCTAGATTCTGGAAACGGCCCCAGAACTCTGCCCCGTCAGATTTGTGGGCCCCGGAATGCTGTTCTGGGATGTTCTGGCTTACTTTAACCCCTGTGAAAAGTACATCCTAAACCTGTATTACTTTTAGCATCTGCAGTAATGCCTAAATCATGCCCATCCATTCCCTCCATTTTGTTGATCACTCTCCCCTGTTGTAAACTGCTTGCTGACTTGACCCAAAGCCTTCCAGCTTTTTGTGCACAGACTAGATTGCATCTAAAGTATCCGTTTGTTTAAAATTGGTGAAGGGTGCTAGATTAACAGCAGTGAAAGTAAATCTTTTGTTGTAACAGGTATTGCATAACTTAAAGTAGGCCAATCTAGACAAGTGTTTGGTTTTTTTGTGTTTGTTTTTTTTAATGGCTGCTACTAGAGGCCTGATTGGAATAGGCTACAAAAGCCCAGAGTGCAGGGTAGCTGAAGCTGCTGCACATATGGGGAAAAATAACCTTTAATATATACAGACCGAAGTCTTAGTTTGCAGGAGAAGATAATTGCTCATTTAGTTGAAAGGGTAGGCAGCAATGACTTTGTCATGGAGCTTTTAAAGCATTATATGACACTTTGATCATATGACATGGTCTAGTGCTGTGGTTCTTAACTCTTTTTGAGTTGAGGGCCCACAGATATCAGTTTTACACCCCTGAAGGGCCACCAGTTTCTGCCAGCAGGTTACCAACCCATGCAGCCAGATGGAAGGAATTGAGTGAAGAGGCAGCCTCCTCAGGGATCCCTCGTCACCCTGACTGCAGCAGGAAAACTGCCCAGATTCTGTAGCTTTCTGTGTGCTGGTGGGGTCCTTCCTAGACAGTAGCTCTCTTCTTCAGTCAGGGGGGTGGAAGATCAGTGCTCCCCTCCCTCAGGCTCCAGCAGGGACCCAAGCAGAGTACTTTGCCCTGTTCTGTGCTATAGCAAATAGGGAGTGTTGATCTTCCATTGCTTTGGCTGCAGCAAGAAGCCTGTACCAGTCTTTTAGCCCTGTGGCAACATGTTCAGCCTGGCTTCTTAAGAAGTGACTTCCTTCTGCAGCCAGGAGAAAGAGAGCTGTGGGCCACTTTGAAAGTTCCTGTGGGCCACATGCTGCAGGTTGGGAATCAGTGTTCTAGTGGCAGAAATCTGTGGGGCTGAGGTCAGGAGACCTGGCTTTCAGACCCTAAAATGAAAGGTACTGCTGAGGTAAAATTATCTTTTTGAATATTGTTGCTGTTTATATTCATGTGTAGTTTCATCCATATAATCTAGCCAATCTATTTTTCTTCCTTTGGATCAGAATTCAGGAGTTACGGTTTTTGTTAAAATTTTTAAAAGGTAAAATAGAAATGTTTCGGTTTGGGAATAAAAAACTAGTTCTGTATCTGATATGAGTTTCTTTTAGCATTTCTAATGTCTCTGTCCCATATTTCAGTTTATATGAAGTGAGTGCAGGTTGAATTCAACTGTGAATGAGTAACCTTTGGGAGCATTCAGTTTTTTATAATTATCTGAGTATTTAGACTCATACACAAAGTTTTACAAACAGATGGGTAAATATGGTCTCATCATTCCAGTTTTAATCATCTGAGTATCAGGTAAATTGTATAGTCAGTCATTTTCTGTCTTTCAGTTGAGCAACTCATCTCTGTGTGCAAGTATCCCAGATTCCAGTAATTATGCAGAAGGCTTTTAAACATGGACAGCCTTCTTGCCAATTAACTGAAAAGGCTGTTTAAACTAAAGAGTCCTGTACACTCTGTCTCAGGACCCTTATTTTTAAAAGGGCTTAAAGTTCATTACTATCACGAAAGCCAATGTAAACCAGTTTAAGTACCTTTGAATTGTCATTGGTAGAATAAAATATTAGGACATGCTATAATAGCTATATCTCAGATACTTCCCTTAGTTGTAGATGTCCCTGAGTGATAGAATCCTCCACATCGTACTTATAACTTTGTTTGTCAGGAATAAGAAACAAAAAGCACCATGTTTTTAAGTTAGTTGAATATTTTGAAAAGGCTGTGTCAATATTGCTGTCCTGTCAAAAATTCTAAGTTTACTCTCAATCTGAAGGCTGTGTTTTTCTTGAACCAAGGTATCTATTATCCCACGTGGCAAAGGATTGGGTTATGCCCAGTATTTACCCAAAGAACAATACCTTTACACCAAAGAGCAGTTACTTGACAGAATGTGCATGACACTGGGAGGCCGTGTGTCAGAACAAATCTTCTTTGGAAGAATTACAACAGGAGCCCAAGATGACTTGAAGAAGGTGACTCAGAGCGCATATGCTCAGGTTTGTGCTTCAAGTAGAGAATTTTATTTTCTGTGTTCCCCCTAAATAATTGTTTAATACAAAATAACTTAAAAGAAGGCAAACTTTGACTGACTGTCCCGATTTTTTGAATTGCAGACTTTAGACCAGGCTTTATTATGCATGGTTATGTTGCCATGCATTATGCATTTTATTGCATGGTATTGGTAGTTTGTCTTCAGCGTCTGTATTCTGTTTATACCCATAACAATCCATGGTTGAGCAGTGATTATCTCACACACAATTTAATGGCATGAGAGGAAATCAAAGGTTCCTGCACTGCAGGAATGTTTGTGAGGGGATGGTTACACTCATGTATGGAAATTCTGCATTTAGAAAAAGACTTCAATATTTTAGTTTACAAGCTTGGTTTTGTGGACATGTTCTCATAGTTATGTATCTTAAGTCCAGATTGCTGAACTAGATTGAATCCCTGGGTGTATAGTTAACAGCTGGAAACCATGTGTTTAATGCAGTACATGCTGTACAGATGAAAAGTTAATATTCTAGTGTTTAACGTAATAAATTACTTGGAAATGGCTTTATGTAAAGACTCAACTGAGTAAGATTAAGATAATTAGTATTTTGGACCCAAGTAGTAAGATCCAGCTTCCAGCACTTGCATGTAATTTACGGCAGCGGTTCCCAGCCTTTTCCTTTATGTGGCCCACTACGTTGTCATTAAAAGTTTTTGCAGACCACCGCGTAAGCAAGCCGTTTTATACATTTTTCACATAGGCTATGGCTGATGGGAGTCAAACTTGTATAGCAGGGGGTATTAAAAACACAACTATTTCTAATAATTTCTTATGCTCACTCACAAATGTATTGCCCTAGTAGTATTTTTACTTGCAGTAATTATCTTTCATTCTATCCTCATGGACCACCTGCAGTACCTGCATGGACCGAGGTGGTCCACGGACCACAGGTTGGGAACCACTGATCTAGGGTGTCGTGGTTCACCAGGTTAGCAAATATAATTTAACTCTTCCATAAAAAGGGAATTTCAAATTTTATATAAAAGCAGGGCTTAAAGTATAATTTGGTGGGCCCCCCAATACCCATCACCAGAACCCACTCCCTGCTGCAGTACGTCCGTAGGTACGTGTACGGGTGCATGCACACCCCCCCCCCAGCAGCACTACCCCCCTCCCCCCAAAGCCCTTACCTTGGCTGTTTACGTGCTGCCTTGACCAGCTGGAAGCTGCTCCACGGGGGGGGGGGGTGGCAGGCAACTGACAACCTCCCAGCCTGCCACAACTCTCTGCTGCCTGGGTTAAGGAGGAGGAGGGTTTAAGGCAGAGCCACTGGAAGGCTGAGTTCTGGCTGCTTATGCTATTTTGAGGGGGTGGGGGGTCCAGAATGCAGCTTCCCAGTGCATTCCTCTATTTTTATGGGCCCTGGAACGCTGCCCACCTAAAAATGGGAGCCCCTGGAACTGCGTTCTGGTGTATTCCCTATTGTTTTAACCCATGCATAAAAGTTCATGTGCAACTTGTTTTTGTGGAGTTACCTTGTAATTTAGAAGTAAAAAGCATAAAAAAAGAAACATTTAAGGGGGTAACTTTTTTAATATGTTCCTCACAGAGCCTCTTATTCAAATTTAAATCAACATTTTAGCTAGTTTTAGATGCTGTTGCATGTTAACTAGGCATGTGTTTTTTAAAAAGAAGAATCTGAAGCTCAGGATTTGTCTGAATTTCTGTATTCTAGTGATAGATAAATGGCTCCCCCTTCAGATTCAGGGTATCCTCCACATCAGTGTTTCTTAACTTAAAGGTTGGCCACCAGTACTGGGTCACGGCATCTGCTGCTGCTGCCATCAAAAGACTGGAATGCATTCCTGAAAGATGTAATTGTTGGGTCACAGGCATAAATGATTTTGTTTTTTCAACTGGGTCCTGAGGGAAAATCTTTGAAAAACACTGCTCTGCGTAGTCTTACCCATCTTTGTAATGTGCGCATAGGAGTGGAGACATGACTACTATTAGGGCACAGAACTGGTGGTAGCCTTGGGATAAAAGTAAAAGTGATATGCTTTTAGGTTTTAAAAAAAAAAAAAAAAAGTCCTGTTAGGGCTAGGGAGCAACTAACACACCTATACCTACTTTGTTACTGACTCTTACTAAGCTACTTAGCCAATTCTTGTGTGTCATCGAGGCTAAGGGTTAGTCTACTCTAAAACTTACAGGAGCATAGGTGTGTCTGTCTGTGTGTCTCTGTAAGAACACTTATGTAGCCACATGATGTCAGCAGGAGATGCTTTCCTGCTGACACAGCATTGTCCATTACAGCGGTTGTGCCAGCAAATCTTGTCACCTTGGAGTGGTGTTTTCACACCACTGAGCAGCAAAAAGTAGTTTAGACAAGGCCTACGATTAGACACTTCAGTAAATAAGGATAGTTCATGCAGTTATTTATGCTAGTTAGGATAAAATCCTTCAAAGGCCTCTATCTTAATGGTTTGATTGAATTAATCAGTGTATGGGATCAGGGCAATTTTTCCTACTCTTCTGGGGTACCTTAGCAGAATGGTGATGCTTTTACTTTCTGACAGTCTTGAATTAAATTGTGAACGGTCTCCTGATGCACTAGTGTCACTTGTGTGCTGTTTAAAGTATTTAAAAATTGTATAGAAAAATCTTTCAAAAAGAACATTACCATACTTTGTGAGACAAGGGGCAAGTAATACCTTTTATCAAACCTTGTGTTGGTGAAACAATCTTTTTAGCTACTTCAGCTCAAAACATTGTCCCTCTCACCAACAGAAGTAGCTACTGTAGCTCAAAAGGCTCTCTCTCTAACAAAAGATATTACCCACCCATCTTGTCTCTTAATATCCTCCGACTGACATGGCTACAAACACTGAGTACATTGATACATTGTAACTCAAACGTCCAAGCATGATGAGTATTTAAATAGTACAATGTTTGTCTATCTATCCTTGACATATTTCAAAGATCTGTAGCTATCAGTCTCCTACATGAAGTGATCTACAAAAGAAGGCATTAATACTAGTGTTGGTATGTGATTTTTTTTAAGAAAAACTGTTTACATTTTCTTCTAATAAATGTATAGTTTAATTCAACATAAAAATAATTACTTTTGCATGATGCTCTGTTTTCCAAATTCAAGATCTAAGTCTTCCACTTCTTGCACTGTTAATCTTTCAGATTGTTCAGTTTGGCATGAATGAAAAGGTAGGGCAGATTTCCTTTGATCTACCTCATCAAGGGGACATTGTATTGGAGAAACCATACAGTGAGGCAACCGCAAGACTGATTGATGAAGAAGTGCGAATTCTTATAAATGATGCCTATGAAAGGACATTAACTCTTTTGAAGGAGAAGAAAGCAGAAGTGGAGAAGGTATGCTTTATAATAACTTTTACTACCAGTGTGAAGTTTACTGGTTAAAAGAGTCAGAAAGAGCTGAAATGTAGAAAATATGCATAGATGTTGATATACGTGTTGAATATCAGACCAGTAAATTCACCAGCAATATAAAGGATTCAGTTTTCCTGTAATAAGTTCAATACTGGCATTGTTTCCCATCTGTGAACATGTTGAGGATCTCTCTGTGGTTCAGGTTCCCCTCCTCCATATTCTGTCTCATTTAGGTGGATTGATATTTCAGAGACAAGACTGTTTTATTCGAGGTACATTGTCCACAGACTTTTATCTGCAAGAATATGGCAACTTGCATGGGTTTCTGTAAGAGTAATATAGCTGACTACCACTCCCAGAAAGACAATGTGCAGTTGTGTCCCATTGTCAAAAGGGACAGTTATGAAGCTTGCCAAACTTATCTTTAACACTAATAAACAATAAAAATATAGGAGCCAAGTATACATTAGTTTCCTACTGTTCCCTGTTTATTAAATCACCACATGCTTTCTTGTGCTTTCCTTGTAAGCATTTAATCCTTCTTTTCAATCTCTCCCTCCCTACTTCATATTGTTTCCATTTTCTGTGATGAAATATTCTGTATACATTCCAAAGGAATGTGTGCTATTGTTTGTTCTTGTCATAGCTACACTTCCATTATTTAGCCATTGAGCACTGTAGAAGAAATCACTTTTCCAGGAAGCTTACAACCTACAGTCTTGCAGCACTACTTTCTCTGTACTGTACAAGCTATATTCTGCAGAGCAAAACTTAGCTAGTAATGGCTTTGTTTATAGCCTGACAAATATCCGGAATGTAACAGCCAACCTCAGACCCATTGTGCCTTATAATAGTTGGTGAGCAAAAATATAGGAGCTGCTGAGAAGTGGTCTTGGATCGATCTTTCAATCCCTGTAACATTCTCCAGAGTCCTCTACAGCAGCGTTGTTCTGAAGCAACCATCCTTGAACAACAGTGGTATGCCAGACACTGAATCTTGTACTACTGGCATTTTAAATGTGCAAAACTCAACTTTTTTCATGTACATTGAAGGTCTTGATTCAGAAGAATAAATGTTTTCTGAATATCTCAACTCTTCTCTATGTGCTAGCATAGAATTTTGAAGCACAGGCTGTCAGTGCAAGTCGTCTTCTGCTTTCCTGTGAGAAAGCAAATTCCCCTTGTTTCTGTTTTAAGCAGTATAACTTCTTGCTATTTCAGGTTGCTTTACGTCTGTTGGAGAAGGAGGTACTAGATAAAAGTGATATGGTTGAACTACTTGGCCCAAGACCATTTGCAGAAAAATCTACTTATGAAGAATTTGTTGAAGGCACAGGGAGTCTAGATGAAGATACTTCACTCCCAGAAGGCCTTAAAGACTGGAATAAAGATCGTGTGAAAGAGGAATCCACAGATGAACAAACTGCCAGGCAGATCACAAGAGGGGTGCCATTTTAGTTTTGAAGTATGCTGTGGTAAAAAATTGCACTGTATTTTGACTCTTATTCTGAAAAAAATCTGGAAGACACTTCCATAGTTTGGAATTAAGAATCATTTGCTTATTCAAACAAGCCTTTAGTGATTGTAAACAGAAGAGCAGTGGTTGACATGGAAACAAGAATACTAAGATCCCTCACTTGATAGGTGATCACTCCTGGACTGTCAGCTAAAGAATGATAGACATGCACTGTAACCCAAGAACTGAATTCCTCTCCCTGGCCCCCCCCCCCCAACATGAGAATTGTTTGGATCAAAGACCAAATTTCATGGCACAGGTCTATTTCTAATTCAATTCAAGATGATGCAAATTCAGGTTCCCTTAGGATTGATCTAAAAAGCTGTTTCTATATGTGACCTCTACCCAAATGTAAATCATTTTAACATCCTATCTGTGGAGAAATGTATTAAACACTTGGTGAAGGATTTGGGCAAGTTACAAAAACAGTTGATGTTTTGCAAAGGATCAGTTTTTAATCCTTCTGCTATTTAATCTTATCTGTTCCCCTCTGCTCCCCTCCAGTTTGTTCACAAAGAACTGCCATGTAAATTTGCTAAGAAATTGGAGACCTGTTGAACATCTTTACAATTATAGTCATGGTTCAGTGTCTTAAAAATAGTGTAAAACTAAATTCAGCTGCTGCAGTTTTAATAAAATGTTTGTTTTTTACAGGGAGCTGTAAGATATTGAATATGTGAATGCACTGTGTTCATTGTGTAAATAAGGTTTATTTGACAGTCATTAAAATCAGAACATTGTACTTTTCTGAATACACAGTCTTGCTATATTAATTTCAGTTGACTGCTTACTATGAAATTTTGGCCCAGTTCAGATGTCTTTATTTGCGCAAAATGCCTACTGACATGAATATAAGCTTTTCCTGATTTAGGACATAAAAATTATGTATTGTGAATGTAAACAGACTAAGAAGCTTATATTTCTGGCTTTGTGCAGGCCCCTGGGAGTTTGTAAAGAGCTGGAGTAGGTGAAATAGTTAATATATCAAATGTCTTTTTCATATCTGAATACTGGGTTCAGACTACTTAATCCTGAGTTTATGGTTGTCTTTCTAATCTCAAGTGAGTAATCAGCATAGAGTCAGCATTCATTTTAACCCTATACTCCCTTACAATCAGCTTCCAAAAATCTGTGTTCTCATTATGGGTTGTATCTGTCAAGGAGTTCTAATTTTTTTTAAAACTCACTGTCAAGCTCCATCACAGAAAAGAGAAATGAGTCCAGTTTTATCATCTGCCTTTTGAAGAGGAGGACTAGGAAAACTGAACCATTGGTCTCCTTTTTTTTTTAAAAAGTGCCACAAGACTCCTTGTTTGTTTTTGCTGAGCTAGACTGACTGTCAAGGCTAGCCCCTTTGGAACTGGGGTTCTATGGCACTTAAAAGACTAACAAATTTATTTATTGCATGAACTGTTTATGTCAGATGCTTTGAAGATGGGGGAAACTTACAGAATGGGAGGAAGTAAATGCAGGGAAGTGTAAGTCATGGTACAGATCAAAGCAGTTGTAAGGATTCAGACACTGGGGAACAGCAGAAGAGGAAGATGAGGTCAAATCACCTGCTCTAATGAGAGAACTGCTTTGATTCGCTGTTACCTTGTGACCTGTTCCCATGACTTACACTTCCCTGCACTTATTTCCTCCCATTCTGTACATTCCCCCATCTTAAAAGCATCTGGTGAAGTAGGATTTTCTCTTATGAAAGCTCATGCAATAAGTAAACTTGTTAGTCTTTAAGTGTCAGAGGATTCCTTGTTTGTTTTACTGAACTAGACTAACACAGCTGCCCCTTCAGAACTTGACTAAAGCTTCTTGTTTAAGTGACTGACAATTTAATTGATTCCATTAGTACATTCTGACTGAAAGGTAGTATGGGAATAGAAAAAATAGGTAATAGATTTCTGAGAAAAAATCTAGTATGCTAATGAGTGAGACTTGCACATAAGAATTTAAGTCCTTTGAGAGAACTGTATGGAAAAGTAGTATCTCCTGGGTTGGGGAGGGGGTGTCAAGATCTGGGCCTGAGAAGCTGTGATAAAATATTGCTCTCTGTTTGTTTGAACTTCTGCTAATTGCCAATGCTATATACGTTTGTTGGCACCTTATGAATGCCAAAAAGTCAAAAGTGTAGAGCAACTATAATCTAGTCTCTTGAAAATTTTCTGGAAAATTCTCTATCTTGGGGGTAAGGCTAGTTGGCAAATGATGGATGAGAAAAGCTTGTACTGTATAGGAAAAGGCTTCGGCATCTAGGACTATCAATTTGGGTTGGTCATAAATGCTAAATTCTCTTATGAATACAATTGTAAGGGGAAGCAGGTCTCCAAATTGTGTCATCAGCAACCAAATTATATGGACTGAAAAGAAAATGCCCTTTCCCATTCCAAAAAAACCCATGTATTTAAAATGTTCTTAAATTATATCAAACAATGTTAGCAGTCCTTCCAGAGCTTTTTCTTCAGAATTAAACAATATGCCATAGAACTGAACGGAAGGTATTTAAACCATTTTGCTGAGATTGTGAACAGCATATCTGAGGACTTGTTTGCAGCCTGGGGTCTGCAGGGAGGCCACCGACAGCTTGGGAGCTGGGGCTGCATGCTGCTGGGGTCTTGGGTTGCCATATAGATGAAGCTTCCCCCAGGGAGGGAGCTTTTAAAATTCCCACGTGGAGCATGCTTAGGGAGAGTATCCTGGGGCGGGGCAGGTGGCAGTAGCTGTGGCCAGGTAAGGGGAATGAGAAAGGTGGGGGGGGGCAGTTGGGGATTGGGCTGGTGGGTGGAGAAAGGGGGGGCAGAGGGGCAAATGGCCATGATGGCTATGCTGCCAGGTAGGAGAGATGGGGGCTGCATTCTGCTGGCAAGGGCTGATGGGCTGCAAAGGTTTTTCATTTTAAAAAGGGGTCCCTGCCTGGGAAAGGTTGGGAACCACAGTTCTACCACTTTGTACACAGTGAAACTTGTTCTTGTGCAAGATTAAACTGAATGTCAAGACAGGATTAGAAGATGTGTACCTTTTCAGGCAACCACTTGTCCAAAGTAATGCCATTCCCCAGGATAACCTTCCAGTTGGGGAAACTGAGTTGGAAGAAATAAAATGGGATGGGTGTGATGGTGAAGGAGATAGACATGCACACTGCAAACAAGGAAAGTTGTGGGAATGAGACCATGATTGGTCCACTTCCCAATTGTTCCCCCCTCCCTCTGCAGTGGATTAGTCCACTCCCTGCCAGCCACAGCTGCTGGATCCCAGGCCTAGAATGATGGCTGTTGTTTGTGCTGCTACCCTGCCACCATGACAGGAAGTGACTGCCTCCCAGTGAGTACCCCTCCAGCACCACTAATGCCCCTCCTGGTACCCACAGTCCTCCAGCATACACTCCCCACAGCAGTGTCCCCAGTAGGAGCCTGAAAGGTCACAAACAAGTTGACCTCTGAAGAAAGAGTTGGGGCCTGGGCCCCACTGCGGGGCCTGACCCAGGAGCTGGATTGGGCCTCCTTTCCAGCCTCACTCAAATCCAGCCCCTGCTGCTTCTGAACAGCATGGCTCTTGGGGCTGGGGCTGGGCTGGAGGCATGGGGGGGCTGCAGCCCCTCAGGGCCACCAGCAGTGATACCCCTGACTGCTAGTGTTGCTTGATATAGTATACCCTGAGGTAAATAAACACTGGCTGGCTAAGTGGAGAGACAATGCCAGGGAAGACACAGAACAGTGAATGAATTTGGTAGAAAAGGTGAAGGGGGGTGTAGGGAAGAGACTGTGAAAGAGAGAGAAGTGGAGAAAAAGGCAGACAGAAAATTCCTGTGGAGGATATGAAGACTAAAGAGGAGCAGAAACTATTGAAGTTGGAAGGGAGCATGCTAGGCTTCAAAAGCAAAAATTGCCAGGCTTGGAGGTAAAGGTAGAAAAATCACATGAAGGGACTGGACTAAAGAGAGAGAACAGTGGTTTAATTGGCATTCTCTTTCACCCAACCACTTACTGAAATGAGTTTCTGAAAGTATGACACTGATTTTGGAGGGATTCACTAAGGAGAAGGGAGAGTGATGAACAGGTTAATGTTGCTGTCTTTGCTGTCCCCATTCATGTCTGTCTGTCTCACCCAAACTGGTCCCCTATGCCAGGGATTGGGGACCCAAAAGAAAAAGTCACTTTTAAAAATTCTTTCAATAACCAAGTGTTTTGAGAGCTGCATTGGGTGTAGCCCATGTGGATGGAGGGGGAGAGCCTGGGATGAGGATCAGGCCTCCCACAGCATCCTCTGGTGACAGAGTAGAAGCTAATGGCCAGGCACAGGCCTGCGTACAGTGTTCCCAGAGAGTGGGGCGGGGGACCTAGAGCTGCAGAAGGGTAGCCAAAAATTTGCATGTAGCTCCAGAGCTGCAGGTCATAGAACCCTGCCCTATGCCAGGCTGTCAAACTCATTTGCTATAGCAAGCCAGATTTGACTTAAATTAACTTCAAGTGAGCTGCACATGCTATAAATCAAAATACTAGGGCACTTCCATGGCATCACAGAACACTGTGTATATGAGGCTGTGCTCCATGATACCACACACACTCTCCCTCTGTATGGGAGAGAGCGTGGTTTCCCAGAGCAGTCAGGCTGGATGAAGGAGGTTTGATACCCCTGCCCTATGCTCTTTCCCACTGAGAAGTGACTGTAGGGGTGGCGGCAGAGAAAGAGGGAATATGTCCAAGTTTTCACTCCTTCAGGAAAAGAGCTGAGACTGTTGTAGAGGGAACTCTTCTCAGAACACTCATGGGACTCTTTCCCCAGAAAACAAGTACAGATAGAAGTGCCTGGTGAGAGGCAGTGAATTCGGTGGGTGTAGGAGAGGGGTCTGCAACCTGTGGCTCTTGAGTCGCGTGCGGCTCTTTAGCTGCCTCCTTGCAGCTCTGGACTCCAGCTCTTAACCCCTGCCACTGGGCGACTCTGCAAATGGCCCACTTCTGGCTCTGCCCCCACCACTGTCACCAGGGGACTCTGCACCAGCCTCCAGGCTCTCCATTGCCACCAGGGGACTCTGGCAGGTGCCTGGGCCCAGCTCCCTGCTCCTTCTCACCATTAGGCTACATGCACTGGGGCTCTCAAAACACTTAGTTGTTGAAGGAATTTTTAAAAATGGCTGCTCTTATCTTTTGGGCTGCCAACTCCTGGTGTAGGATTGCAGGACTTGTTGGTGCTCCAAGGTTCAGAATTCATACGCCTGATGGTAATTCAGTGTTCACATAAAGATAGTAATACAGAAATAGCTTAATGATCACCAGATGAGCTCACAAACTGACAGCTGTTGGGTTTGTGGCTTATTTGAAGAATTGTCCCTGAACATTTTTTTGGTAAATGGAGTTAGCTGGGGTTGATGCTCCTTCCTAAATCTGTTTGCAATACACAACTAATTGAATGTAATGCTTAAGATAGGCTGTTGAGTCATCCCATCCCAGCTAGCATTCTAAGGTAGCTATTATTGTGATATCTAAGCACATTTTTAAACTTGCTGTTTTGTAGTGGGAGCTAGAAAAAGCCATGCTCGAGGTCTTAGTTACATAGCAAAAAAATTAATAACTGTAGATGATATGTTAGTGTAGTAGTAGGCTTTTATTCTCTCTGGTTGTACAGCATACATTTTTCCACTCTTTTCCTTGAACCTGTTCTATCAACAGTGTTAATGAACTTACTTGTGAGTTCCCTTTCTCTTTGTATTGCATATTAGAGTACCATTTTTAGAACGTTATGTAATTCTTACTTAACAATTAATACAGAGTTGCAACCAAATTACTCAACACGTGACATGGTATACCAAATTTATGATCGTGTATGTGTGTGTGAGAGAGAGAGAGAGAGAGAGAGAGATTGCACACTTTGAAATTACCAGGTGGCACTTTTTTGACTTTTCAAAGTATACATATCCAGTGTCCCTGGGTATACTTTATAACAGGGTGGCCTGCATTTTTCAGGTTGGGGATAAATCATCCTCCAATTTATCAGATGCAAGTGGAGAAGGTCAGGTGATTTCCTGTAATTGGTGGAGAGAGGTCAGCTGCATGTAAATTGAAGGGAAGGCTACATCCTCCCTTCAGGTTGACAGAGGCAAAGGAACTACTTTTTGTTT
The DNA here is from genome assembly GCA_007922195.1 of Podocnemis expansa. Lineage (NCBI taxonomy): Eukaryota > Metazoa > Chordata > Testudines > Podocnemididae > Podocnemis > Podocnemis expansa. The sequence goes on along the minus strand of ML682005.1, from coordinate 25,859,294 downwards.
TACTTAAGTTTTATACTGAAAAATAAACCAGTGACCTGAAGAAGACTTGAGCATGGCAGTGGGTTCTTTCAGGCTAGGATCATCAGCTTACAAGTACTGGAAAGTAGGGATGCAAGTGATTGGCTTTGGAATAGAGAAACAGAGGCAACAGACAAGCTAAAGCCAGATCAGGTACATAGGACTGTGACAACACTTTTCTTGGGCTTAGTCAATTAGTACCTGGAATTCTTCAGTCCAAGGAGTCACTATGTTGTACAGGATACTTTTTGTTTGTAAACATTAAATTAGTAAAGCTGAAATATGAATAAAAGCGTACATATAATTTTATAAAGTACATAGTTATTTGTCTAAAATATTTTTCACAATTCTGGCTCTCTGAATTAATACTGTTGTAAGTTTATTAGAAATGATGGATCCTTGGACAACATTAAATTATTCTAAGGTATTTTTAAACTTCTTTAAATACTGAGTAGTACTTCAGCTCAGATCACATTTTGGAAGGGGGGAAGCAAAGAAACAGAAGGTTCCTGAAATTTTTGGAGTTGGAGTTTTCTGATTCCCACCCCCACACACACTTTTGGCCTTTCCCTGGGGCTTGTCCAAGTACTTGAAATAAATCAATATTATGGAGTGTAAAGCCTATGAATTAAGTTGTAGCTGTGCTTCCTTTTTTACTATTTTAAATCTTTTTATATTCAACTCATAAGAGGGGTGAGCTTGCATGAATTTCATATCAACAGTGTAAGTTATAATTCTGGGACCAGTTGTTAAACAAGTTAAAAGATCAAATGTAAAATGACTCTAGCTAGAGTGCATTGCTAGTGACTTTCACTTCTCTTGATGTTTAGGTAGCGCTGACTCCTGAAAACACTTAAGAGGGTACTTGTCATTTTTACTAAGATTTGCTGTTAACTATCTGAAGTTGAATATCAGTGTCAACATTTACTGTACAAAAGAATAGAACATGATTAATTTCTTTTATTATGGATAGATTCTGTTCCTGGCATGTAAGTACTAAACTTTCAGTACAGAATAACACATCAAAGGCACATACATTTTTTTGCTGTTATTGCTATTCACAGTTTGATGAAAACAGGACAGTCCTATTTTCAAATGACTTTCCACGCCCATTCTACCTCATATACAACTTTTTGTAGAAGATAAGTCTTTTGTTTATTTCACCAAATCTAGTGATTGCTGTATATAAATGTTTAGACTAAAATTCTAACACTGGAGGCCTAAAATTAGCCTTCGGAATAAAAGTAGCATAATTTCCAGAGGTGCTGAGCTCCCTTAGTTCTCACTTAAGTCAATGGAAGCACAATGGTTCCACTTAAGTTTTCACTTAAGTCAATGGAAGCGGAACTCATCATCTCTGAGAATCAAGCTACTTGTTTTCTCTCTCCTTCTTTTGAGGAGGGAAGGGTGGATCTTAAATATGGATTTACAAGACTAATTTTAGAAATCCAGATTTGAGAATTCTGTTGTAGATAAGTATGTGAAAAGCAGAATTTCTTTATTCATTGATCTCTTCCTCATCATCTTCAAATGTTTCCTCTCCATCGTTTGCTGTAGCTTCTTGGTATTGCTGGTATTCTGAAACTAGGTCATTCATGTTGCTTTCTGCTTCTGTAAATTCCATCTCGTCCATCCCTTCTCCTGTAAACCAGTGGAGGAAGGCCTTTCTCCTGAACATGGCAGAGAACTGCTCGGAGATCCTCTTGAAGAGCTCTTGAATAGCTGTACTGTTGCCAATGAAGGTAGAAGCCATCTTGAGGCCACGGGGTGGGATGTCACAAACTGCTACTTTGACATTATTTGGAATCCATTCCACAAAGTAGCTGCTGTTCTTGTTTTGGATGGCCAGCATCTGCTCATCAACCTCTTTCATGGACATGGGACCTCGGAACACTGTGGCCACTGTTAAGTACCGTCCATGTCTTGGGTCACAGGCTGCCATCATATTTTTAGCATCAAACATCTGTTGAGTGAGCTCTGGAACAGTGAGTGCTCGGTATTGCTGGCTGCCTCGGGCTGTCAAAGGAGCAAACCCTGGCATGAAGAAGTGAAGGCGTGGGAATGGCACCATATTTACTGCCAGTTTTCGAAGGTCAGCATTAAGCTGGCCTGGAAAACGCAATGATGTAGTTACTCCACTCATTGTAGCAGACACCAAATGGTTTAAATCTCCATAGGTTGGTGTGGTGAGCTTCAGAGTGCGGAAGCAAATGTCATACAAAGCTTCATTATCAATGCAGTAGGTTTCATCTGTATTTTCAACCAGCTGGTGAACTGAGAGTGTAGCATTATAAGGCTCTACCACTGTGTCAGAGACTTTTGGAGAGGGCATGACACTAAATGTATTCATTATCCTATCGGGATATTCCTCTCGGATTTTGCTGATGAGTAGTGTTCCCATACCAGAACCTGTTCCTCCTCCAAGGGAATGAGTGAGCTGAAATCCTTGCAAGCAATCACAGTGTTCACATTCTTTCCTTACAACATCAAGTACTGAATCTACCAGCTCTGCTCCTTCTGTATAGTGTCCTTTGGCCCAGTTATTTCCCGCACCAGTTTGTCCTGAAATAACATAGGATAAAGGAAGAAAATATATATGATTACTGATAGGTTTTTGACAGTTGGAGGCTTAATGGTCTCTAATTACATACAATGAATTGTTCTAAATTTGTGAGCTAGTAAATCCTACTCTTTTTGGTCTTGCTTACAGATAGGTACAGAAGAATTACAAGTGCCAGTTCTTAACAGTGGGTACAAAGAAAAGCATTGCCAATTATTTTAGCTGTGATGTCTGACAGACCCTGGAGGGGAAATTAGGTTTTTCAAATATTTGATATTAACTGATTTGGTCTTGCTCTGTAGCTTTTCACCTTTCTCTGTAGCACAGGGCATGACTCACTTGCTGATGGATTCTCTGTGCCTTAAAGCCTTTAATACATCATTTGAGAACTATAATAACTCAATCATAGGTTACAGGTTATAACAGGACTGGGTGAATGACAGGGATGTCCTGGGGGAGGAAGAGCCCATGGCCAATTGGCCTGTGGGAGGCAGGGCAAGATGGCCCAGAGGATGGGCTCTGTACTCCTGCCCTGCCCCTGGGCTGGCTGCTGCCCCCTCCCCATGGCCCCAAGGCCCAGCTCCGTGCTCCCACCCCACCCCTTGTCTTTGGCTTGCTGCTGAAGGCAGCAGTGCAGGGGGAGTGGGCAGCAAGGCAAAACTGCAGGGCTTGGGGCAATTGATCCGTTCATCCCTCCCAAGGATGGCCCTGGTGAATGAGGTTCTGTGGCCTGCATTGTGCAGGAGATCAGACTACATAAATCATCATATTTGTCCCTTCTGACCTTAGCCTATGACTTTAAGAGTCTAACGAAACTTTTGGCTTCAGTTATTAAGCTTGCTTGAATTTACTTCCTGACTTTCACTCAGCTGGGATAGTGAGAACTGTCTCGCCCATTTCTCTATTGTTCACGGTCATACCTAATAATTTCCACATTTGAGTTCCCATTTATAAACAATGTTTGAATTGCAGACTGTGGTGAGGGTATTCCTGTACAAATAAGCTGTTTCCACTGAATGATTTTTAAAAAAAATAATGAAAATATTGCTGTGTACTACTTAATCTTTAATATCTAAATTCCTTTTAATGTTCCAATCTGATGCTAATCTTGTCACTTTAATGTCGACTTTGAGATCATTATCACGGAGTTGTCATATTAAACTCAGAAATCAAACCCATTGTATCCATCCACAGAGGAATTGTAGCAATGTGCAGTTTTAGAGCTAGTTTTGCATGTTACCTTGCCCAGTGTGCCCCATCCATGTTGGGACTGGCTCAATTCTAGGCATTAGAGGGTATATTTCTATACCCATTAATTTCTTGGCTTTATACCTGCATCTTGTGTCATCAGCGATGCTAGTACAAGGTGAGAGCAAGAGACACCTGTCCTCAGCTGGCAGTGGCACAGCTAATGAGTATGTATTGAGACACCTTTTCACAAAGTGAGAGTGCACACCCACCCAACACAGCAGCGACGGTTCCTGTCCTGTGGGGCTGAGCCTGGCTTCCATTTTCAGGCATGGTGAGGTGGTAGAAGGAGTCACAGCACCCCGAGTGCCATGTCACAAGGCCACTCCCTCAAACTTGGCCTGGCCATTCCTCCATCATAATGGAGGGGCACGGCAGCCATGCCTGAGTGATGCTGCATCACAGTGTGTGGGAGTGCAATGCCCAGAGAAGGGAGCCAGACCCAGGCTCAACCCCACAGGACCCGAGCCACTGTTGCTGGGTGAGCATGAGCAGATTGGTTCTCCAACCCCTGCCCCTCCCCTGGATCTCCCCACTGCAGCACGAGGCAGGGATTAGCATTGTAGTGCCAGGGAAGTGGGTGCATTATGGGTAGTCAGTGCCTCCTTGGTGGGGTGAAGAAGAGGAATGTATTCATTAACCCATTGCCCATAAATCTATCGCTGTCTGGTAATGTTTTAAACCCCATCTCTCACTTTATGCTGGTGTAAACAACTGTGCAAGATGAAGAATTGGACCCTAGATCTTAGAATTGCGGCAATTCATAGGGAACTGGTGGAGGTTAGGTTTGATCTTCACTTTAAAGAAACTGTTTTGTTAAGCTATTTTAAGAAAACTTGAGTTGTTTAAAATATTATTTACTTTTGTCTTATGTTACTGAAGGGTTCATTTACATTTAAAGAATCTTATTTCCGTATTGTGCCTTCTCCCAAACAGATCTAGAAATAAAGTCAACGCCTTGCTTTAGAAGCTTCTGATACCCCCTAATCTTGCTTATTCCATAAACATAAAGCTATTGTTTTCACATTTTATGCATGCTTTTTATAAAGAGTATATGCTGTATACGCCATTGAATCATAGATACAAATCTTTTGAATTATAGGATGTTAGTGTTTCCTGTGGTTACTGGGTTCAAGAAGAGTACACAATTTCTGTAACTGGGTTTTATACCAAATACAATGAGTTATTTAACTTGATGTAACCAAAACAATGTTACTCCACTTAACAGTGAGTGTCCTGAATCAAGATGTTGGTGTTAACAGGGCCCAAAGGTCTGATCTTCCAAGTTATTGAAAATGTCCTAGAAGGTACTGAACACCCTCTCATTGGTGTCAGGAACCTATAAGACTGAACCTCTAACTTTTCCTCAGCTTACATTTTACCCTTCCATGCTACACTGTCCCCTCCCAATACATTATGGATGCTACTGGACCTCCCCTGTCTCTTTTCAGCATTGTTCCATTAACTGGATAACTGAAGATTGTAATAGTGGACCACATGTTTACACTCATCTTGCTATTTTTCTGGATAGTCCCATTGAATTCAGTGGGACTTCTTTTGTGAAGAAGTGCTACTCAGCATGAGTAATGGTTGCAGAATCAAGCCTAGTTTCTGACTTTTCACTGCTTTGCCCCACTCTTTTTCTCCTCCTTCCCACTTTAAAAGGTTAAAAGGAGTGAGGCAGAGCAATGAAAGTCAACTTCATCCTTGAATGACCTATTTTAGGCCCCAGTCTGTGTATAAAATGCTGCTGCCAAACCATTGGCTCAGCTAATCTACTGGTTTTGGTGGTGGTTAAATATTATCCTTTTAACTTCAGCATGCCAACTTGTTGTTTTCTTGTTCCCTTACTGGTTAGCTAAGACATTGTTTTATATGATGCTATAACTTCCCCTCTCTTGAGAATGTGGGAAGCTCTGTATTTCCTGTCCAGCTGTGCAGAGTGCAAAACAATATGCTTTCAGAACTGAACAAGATAAAAATTGTCCTTGCTCTGCTTGAGCCAACTACAGATACTACTCACCTTGGCCCAGTGTTCCTCTGCACTCACTAAGGGACTAGAAGTGGAGGGGAGGGAGAGGGAAGTAATACCAAGGCTCCCTGTATTCACATCACTTTTCCCACCTGGGCTGTGCTATGATATCAGCATCAGGAGCTGCTGCTCTTTACCCTTCCCTTACGCAGCCCAAGTGGGGAAAGTGACCTGGATGCAGGGAATCCTGATATTGCTCCTTAGCTGTGTCTACAATAGAAAAAGTTAGGTCAAATTTGTTAATTCAAAAGAATAAGTTCAACTTTAATTCAAACTAAACTCAACCTTATTAAGTCGAATTAACAAAGTGGACTAAGTTGATTTAATGTTAAGTTGACTTAGTCCACTTTGTTAATTTGACCTAACTGCCCCTAATTTGACTTTAATAAAGTTGAATTAAGGGTTAATCCAAGTCTACACCATCCTTAGTACAAACTAAGATGTTGAATTAAAGCTTAGTTTCAACTAACATGTGGTTCTTATTAATTCAAATTAAGCTTTCATTCAGCCAAATTAAGGAATTTCTTTATTCGACTTAATGAAAGTCTAGTGTAGACAGAGACTAATTTAGTTTGAATTAAGCCTCCTTAATTAAACCTAAATTGCCACTGTAGACATAGCCTTTGTTCCCTCTCTCTCAGCTCCAAAAGGGTGCATAGAGGAGCAGCATTCGAACAAGGAAGCATAGCAGCAATATAAGCCATTGTGTGCCTGCAGGTCTGTTTCCCCATATGGGCACAGGAGTGGGTCGCAGGTGTTATAGGTGAGAAGGGTACAGTGCAGGGATTAGAGGTGAAGGGAGAGTGGGGACTCAGGAGACGGGCAGGCACCCATGGAAGGTGAAGGAGTCACACTGAGATGCTTCCTATATGAAAGAAGTTTCCAATATAAAAAGTTTTAGGATTACTGGTTTAGTATTTTTCTCTGCAAATTGTCCCCTGAGTACAAGTAGTGGAATGTAGCTCAGACAGGAATAGTGATAAAGCATGAATGGAAACAAAACATAAGCAGGGAAATTGATGGAAATGATGCATAAAAAGGCAAACTGCTTAGGAAAAGTAGGTGCATGGGATTTGTTCACTGCAAAGAGAATAAATAGCTAAGATTACACTTATTTTCCATCCTTTTATTTAGATAGTTATAGATATCTTTTTGACCTTAAAAGCACCTATTTTACCTCCCTGAATTTGTACACTGTGACAAGGCAGTGATCTGAGCTCATCCTGCTTACCAGTAGGAGATTTGTTTAGCTTCGAGTTAAATAATGCAAACTAACTTGGGATTTTTCCATTTAATTTTACAACTTCAATCTTGTAAAAAAAAATCCAAGAAATGAAAACTGGTCTTGTAAAGGCGGTGGGTGGGTGGGGAATTATAACCTACTATAAAATAAATGTCAGAGAAGGCTTTATATTTTTAAAATCCATTTGTCTGATGATGACAATATTAAATCACAGATGGAAAAACAAAAGAGGCTCAACTCATAAGAAAACAACAAACAGTATAATATGTATATCAGAGCTGATCTGCCTATGGATTCCTTCTCTCATGGTAAAATATTAAACCTGGGGACTTTAGAAAATGTTTTGCTGATTTTTAACATTCTGAATTACCAGTTTCACATCTTCATTAGACACAATGTATTGTTAGAGCTTATGACACTATGATGCAAAACTTTGCAGTTTATAAGTGTCAAGGAGATGCCTATTTTATTAATACAGATTGTGGTAAATTATAATTTACTACTAAACATAACTCTGATATATAAGATCCTGCTGGTCAAACACAAAGCTAGAAGCATTATTATTAAGGTTGTGGACCAGTTAAAAAAACAACAAGGAGTTGTGTGGCACTTTTGTGGAACAGTTGCCACTACAAGTCTTCAGTTGCTTATACCTTTTCCAAACTGTAAGTTTAGGGCTAAAATTTTCCATGCTGGATGTCTGTCCCAGATTGGAATTTTTTTTGGAACATTTCAGCCAGCATGGTACAGTCATTTCTGAGAATGAGACTAAGGAAAGATGCATCATTTTGCCCATGTTTAAAAAAAAAAATCTGGCAATGTTTTATTTGAACAACTCTAGTGTTCCCATGTTTTAGAGCAAAGACTTGAAAATTGACCCTGAGGTGGGTAGCCTTTGTTTTGGGGTTGTGCTTTTTGCTTTCCTCATGAAATTCTGCCCAAATCTGGCCAGGTTATATGCCTTTCAAAAAAACCACAGTTTGCATATGCTCAGATTGATTTGATTTCTTTCAGCTGCTAAAATCTCTGAAGATTGTATCATCTCTGCGCATGCTCAAGCCTTTCGCAGCTCCTAGTACTGATCAAACTGTGCATGTGTCATCTCCACTGAGCATGTTCCAGCCCCATGCTGTAACTACCCTTGTAATGACCGCTCTAAGACTGGGTAGGGGCATGCATCAGAACTGATTTCAAAGTACCTGTCTCTCCTGCGTGCACACACCTGTGGGCATGCACCCAATCTCTCTCTCTCTCTCTCAGCCATCCACCCCCATTGGTACCCTGGCAGCTTGCAGGAGGAGGAGGAGGACACTGTCTGATCTGACTGCAAAGGGGAATAAAAGCCAGACTGGAGAAGACAAAGAATAGGTTGGAACAAGGAACCTACTGAAATTGGGATTGGTGGAGAGGAGGAATTGACTGGGAGCTGTAGGAAGTAGGTAAACTGAGAGTGACACTAGACTGGTGGAGAGGTTAAACCTAGTTTGACAAGGAGACCAAAAGCTTGGGAGATGGTGAGGGGAAACAGGCCATGGAGGACGGGGAGCTAGTTGGCTGTGAAATGAGAACAAAATTTAGATGAGGTATTTAGAGGAGGGGTGGCTGGGACTGATAGGACAAGGAGGGTGGAACTAAGAATGAGCGGGAGGAAGGGAGAAAGGTTAATCAAGGAGGTGTGGAGGGCACCTGGAATTGGCTTGTCAACGAGACTGAAGCAAGGAGCAGGAGAGGTTTAGTGAGGACCAGGGGACTGAAGTTAATGAGGAACCTAGGAAGGAAGATTGATTCTCATTCTGGTCCTATACTATAACCAGAAGACTTACTGCCTCCTCTGAAGGGCCTTATCTACATTGGGGGGGGGGCCTTGGAAGTTGACTTAACAAGGTCAACTTTAAGGGTATGTCTGCACTGGACAGAGTGTAGACATCTGGCTCCAGGAGCCCAGTCCAGCTGCAGCTGCCTTGCAGCAGGTGGCAGGGGCTGGTGGCAAAGTGCTGGGAGCCCGATCTGACTCCCAGTCCCTTGTCGTATGCAGTGGGGGCCAGAAGCTGGCTCCTGCTGCCCACGGCAAGGGGCATGGAGCCCAGTTGAGCTTCCAGCTCCTTGCAGGAGGCAGCGGGGACTGGAAGCTGGCTCCTGCCACCTGCGGAGAGGTGCTTGGAACCTGATCTGGGGATCCCAGTCCCTGCTGCCTGCTTAGCCTGTGAAATTGACCAGGCTCCAAGCTGCTGCCTGCAGCAGCAAGCAGTTCAGAGCCCAGTTGGGCTCTTCGCCCCTTGCCACGGGTGGCGAGAGCCAGCTCCAAGCCCCCACCACCCGCGACAAAGGGCTGGGAGTCAGATCAGGCTCCCAGCTGCTTGCTGGTGGCAGTTGGGACCAGATTTGGCCCCTGGAGTGGGATCAGACTCTGGGAGCCTCTTTGGGACCCAGGATGGGGCCCAGGGCTTGTTGCTCTGTAAAGTTGACTTAAAAGTTTGTTGACTTACAGGGCAGGAGTTAGTAAGTCGACTTAAGCAAGTGCTGAAGTCGACTTAATAAATTCTAAATATAGCCCTAGGTTTGATTAAGTCGACTTAAGCCCCTAGTGTATACATAGCCAAAGAGAGAAAAATTTCCATGTGCTTATTCATATTTTAGGTCAATAAGCTTGTTATTGTAAACTTTACTCCCACTGACTTAAGGCGAAATTTTGGTTGTGCAAGGAATACAGGATCAGAATCCATGAGCACAGAGAAATGTAAGGCACTTAATACACTTCAACTGTCCTACTGTAGCATTTTGACGTGCTACTATAAGTTATACCCTTAAAAAAGCAAAAAGATTACTTCGGGAACAAACCCCACTTCATGAGCTTGTGTCCTATCAATCTGGGATATGGCAAATATAGACTCTCCAGTCTCTGTCACAGAATCAATTGTGGGGACCAGACCAGATTAAAATAATAAATAAAAGGGTTCAGTGGGGGAAGTGAGAGGGGACATGACCTTGGCTTTCAACATAGTAGCTTTACTTCAATTCTAAAGCACTCCATTATTCAGCAGGTTTACAGGCTGCAGTTAAAAATTTAAAGGCCTTTGAAATCCTCTTATTCCCCTCCTCAGCTGCAAAGTCTTGGGATTTGTTTTGTTCTACACTACTAACATAATATTTATCATTCCAGTGTCTGTCTGATACCATTCCATCCTTATATTGACATAGCCTGGTCAACCTGTATGTTGCAACTTAACAGTGATCTAGGGATGAAGGATGGTTTTGTGGTTAAGGCACAGAACTGGGAATCAGGAGACAAGGGACAGTTCTGCTTCAGACTTTCTGTTTGATCCTGGGCAAGTTCATTCCCTGGACACAACTTAGAGATGCCTCATTTTCATCTGCAAAATGGGGCTGGTAATACTTTCTCACCTGAAAGACGTACAGTGAGACTTAATTCACAAATGTTTGTAAGGTGCTTTGTGACCCTCATGTAAAGCATAACAGAGGTACAAAGCTGAACGAATTCTCTTTGGATGGAGAGTTCTCATTTGCTTTCAGAGGGACAGTTCTATTTAGTTTTGAGCAGGTTTCTTATTTTACTCAAAAGTAACTGCACCAGTTTGTGGCTGTACATAAGAATCAACTTTGCACTCTGTTTTCCTTCCGTTTCTGATTATGCTACACACTAACCTACTGAAAAAGTAAGAAATTCCACAGCCAGTGAAGAATTTCATGCCCATGGAATGTATCAAATTGGAGATCCAATGAACAGTGGATTTTGCACTGGAGAGCAGTTCTTTTGTTCCCTTGTCTTTTTAATGCAAGTACAGAGAGCCTGTAAGCTGAGTGAATAGAATGCAATTTAGTGTGTCACAATGTCATTGGGAAACATTTTGCATGTCTGTATAATTGGGAGAATTTACAGTGTAATTAATAGAGCAAGGCTGGACCCTCTTTGTATTCTTGTTTTGTTATGTGGGTGACTGATATTGGGATAACTGAATTCCATTGTTCAGCTACCAAATTTCTTGTTACTAATAGCTGCTTACAGTTGTCTGAACAACAGACATTCTGCTGCCCCTCTCTATCCCAATGTCTATTTTGACAGTTGACTTCTTGGTAATTGAGTACCTGTTTTAAAAGGAAAACATGATATCCACATACCAAAGATGAAATTATCAGGTCGAAACAGTTGACCAAACGGACCGGATCTCACACTGTCCATGGTTCCTGGCTCCAAGTCCACTAAGACTGCTCTGGGTACATATTTTTGTGCTACAACAAAAATAAAAGACATTCTTAAGCTAATGATGTAGATTAAGCCCCTTCTATTATATTTCTTATACAGAAATCAGTTATATGTCATAGTATTGATTATTCTTAGCTTGCTTATATATCCTGATACAACTTGTATTCCTATACAGGGGTCTTTGCTGTCAACCATGGAAAAAATGACTTCTGGTTTAGCGGCTGACTTAAAATCCCTTTGGGGAGGGGCATATTCATCCATCTAAATTACATTTTGAAAATTGCTTTTTTACCAGTCGATATCCATATATGCAATTATCTGGTAAAAATGGGTTACATGATCTATATAAAGGGTTTAATCACACCTTACAACTGCTCTGATTTGCTGTTACTGTATGACCTGACCAATGTCTTACACTCCCTTGCATTTATTTTGCTCCAATTCTATAAGTTCCCCCATCTTCAAAGCATCTGACGAAGTGGGATTTTCTCCTACAAAAGCTCATGCAATAAATAAACCTGTTAGTCATTAAGTACCACTGCACTCCTTGCTTTTCTTACGTGAGTAGAGGGTCTTTTATGCAAATAATTCCAAAATATTTTATAAATGTAAAGAAACACTTGTATTCCCCACTAGAATGGAGGTTGAAAACAGTACCTGTTTAACAACATTTAATAACTGAAGGGAAGTGAAGAATGCCTTACTTAATGAAAAGTATAGGGGGAATTTTATGTAGAACAGGGGTCTCAAACTCAAATCACCATGAGGGCCGCATGAGAACTAGTACATTAACCCATGGGCTGAACCACTGAAACCTTTCCATGCAATGATATTGCGAATATTGATAGTGTTGTTGCAGGCAGCAGCAAGTAACTTGAGGGGCTGCAGGTGGCCCACGGACCACGAGTTTGAGACCCCTGATGTAGAAAGAACTACCAGAGCTGGAATTTGTCCAAGATGACAGATTAACATTCTCCCATGATTACAAAAAGTGCCAGGGATCTTGAATGTGCACAAGTGGTCCGTGTATCAGTTTTACAACTCATAGGGGGGCAACATCCTCAGCAGCACCATCCCCACTGACACCATGATGAGATATTGACTCACAGCATTGAGGGAAGCTGCCATCTGAGTGAATCATCACTTCCCAGCCCTCCTTAGCTGCTGAAATCCTTGTTACTGTACTCTGAGGGCACACTCACATTATGAACCGCTTAGCGTCAGTCAGTCAGCAGGCATGTTTATGTGACTGACTCATACATTCACAAGCGAAAACAAGCAAACAAAAAATAATAAATCTGTTAGCACTGTTTCCTTCCTCTGCCTAGAAAGGGAGGAGTCGCAGCAGATGTGGGCTTGGGTGACTGATCCAGAAGAAGGCAATGCACACATGTTGAATCAAGTTTTGTAGCTGAAGCTATGAGTAAACCTTTGCTTTCTCCATCATTCTAGCATGCCTTCTCTCATGCAGGGAACCACTGTCCTCGCCCCTCCTGCCTACTCCTCTGCCACGTGGCCCAGAGCCACTTACAGGATGATTCATTGTAGTAGACATTAATTCTCTCCAGCTGCAGCCCTGAGTCACCGACATAGCCTCCTGCCGGGTCAATGCCATGTTCATCGCTGATCACTTCCCAAAACTGATCAGAAAAGAGACACAGAAAGACTCAGTTAAAGGAGGAGGCATAGATCTCTGTCTAGGCAAACTCCAGTGCTTCTTAGTTTCACCAACTTCAAAATAACCAAACCCACACACTTGGCAGGGACTGTGAACAGCTGCTGAATTCTTGAGCTGCTTCCCTGAGCCCCACCCTGGCCCCAGCCCGAGCACCAGAGAGGAGATGGGCTGGGTTGGGGAGAGACAAAAGCCAGGCAGATATACAGCCGGATTTCAAAGCAAACACAAACGGTTAAGATCACACACACTGTTGCCCAGGCCTTTTTTTTTTTTTTTTTTTGGGGGGGGGGGGGATTTTTGCCGCCTTTTATTCTTTCAATCCACTGCTCCAAATGTGGGGGGGGGCACATGGCTTGCCATTTTTTCCCCCAAAGCCATAAAAGTTTACATGAAGGAAGCAACTTTTGCTAGTTTTCGAGCTCTCTAGAGTATATGCACAGGCCCGCAAAAGAAGGCAGAGTCCAAACTTTCTGTTGTGAGAAAACCAAGTCTATATATATCAGAGGAAAATCTACCAATTGTGCCAGAACATCTCAAGGAAAAAAAAAAAAAGAAAAGAAGAAGAAAAATCCTAACGCAATGACACATTCTGTTGTTTTACAGAACTTTTCACTGGGCCTCTTAAGGCTTAAAAATCAGCTGCAGTACCTTGTACAACAAAACCCAACATTTTCAAAAAATGACTATATTTCCCTATATGCAGTTCCTAGAAAATAGGAAGCAAAGTTACCATTTAGAGATGGAAAAGCTCTCTTACCTTAGTTCCAATTTGATTTCCACACTGGCCAGCCTGGATGTGGACTATTTCTCTCATTGTGATACTTACAAGCCGCCTTTCCTCTGTGACTCACAAGACTCTTTGAGGAGTTCAACTATGTGCCGTCAGTGCCTCTGGAGTCTGGCTCAATGAGTTTTATTGGCTCTGGGACTGTGTGATCCTCCCTCCCCGCTCTGCTCACTATGTAACTTCTCTGCAAAAATAGCCAGCCCAGGCTGAGCAACTGGCTTTGGCCAGCCTCCACTGGGGCTGGATCTCTGTGTGAATGGCATTTCATCGCTGCTTTCATTTGTGGTCCAGAATGATGTCAAGGGGCCAAGAGTGGAGCAGGCTAAAACATTAACCATTTGCAAGCTGGCATGTTGAAGTGTTTGTTTATCATAGATAAGATAACCTGGCAGTAATAAAATATTGCCAGAGTAATGATTTATGGACATAACTTAATTATTCTGAACACTTATTATATAGTCCATTATTCCCTGCCCTGCAGTCATATCAAACTTGAACACAGGTGATTGCATTGTACTAAGCGCAGAGTAAGTAGATTTTTTTGTTCGCATCTGATGGCTGCGTTTTCATAATATTTCTGCTTATTTTAGCATTAGATGAGTAAGGAAATAATTAACTGCTTTCACATAGTGTGATTAGTATCTTACCACATACTTCCACATTTAACATCTATAAGGGAAGTCCCAAATATTTCTTGCGTGGTGTAGCAAGTTGTTCACTCCTACACAAGCTTACCTCTGCTTTAAATCTTGAAAACAGTTTACAGACTTCAGCATCACAACACTCCTGTTAAAGAAGTGGTATCTTAATTTTACATGGAGGGCGACCATTGTCTTCACTGGGATACTTGCGTGAGGAAGGGTGTGCAATATAAGGCCTTAAGTATCAGAGCTAGGACTGGAATTCTCAGTCGCTTCTGGTACCGTATCCTGTACGCCGACCACTAGACTTTACAACAAGCATGATCTTGCATAACTGAAGTTATTTTTTATATTACTGTTGTGGTTAAAAGTCCCATGGACCAAGACCCTTTTATACTAGGCACGCTAAAGATGGAATAAAAAGATGGTACTTGCTCCAAAGATGCAGCTAGGCAGATGAGTGAGTAGAATGAAACATTGAGACAATATTGCCCAACTTTAATCCAGTGACGACAATTATGGCCACCTTTAATCCAAATGATGCCCAAAAGACATTATGGATTACACAAATCATTGTTCATATATATCTAAATG
The DNA here is from genome assembly GCA_007922195.1 of Podocnemis expansa. Classification (NCBI taxonomy): domain Eukaryota; kingdom Metazoa; phylum Chordata; order Testudines; family Podocnemididae; genus Podocnemis; species Podocnemis expansa. The sequence continues at coordinate 25,844,271 of ML682005.1, read as the reverse complement.
TACACATGCTGGCTATAAATAGCAACTGATTAAAGAAAACATGTTTAAGTGCCAAATCCTTGCTTTATTCCCACAAATAGTTCCACTGTAGTCATCAGAACTATTTGTGTGAACATGGAAAGCAAAAATTGGCCCTTTGCACACATTTCCAAAAGTTGAAATATGCCCTGGTATTCTGACTTGAATCAACCTTAGAATCTCACTCGCTTTTCCTGGTACTTTAGTGTGCCTGAACAAAACATTGCCACACCAGTTTGATGTTCACTGGCCATAAACATGCTCACCATTCCTTTGTCATCCATGATAATGTTTACTGACTCTGTAGCCAGACTGAAGATGGGTTACCAGATTCAACGTCCTTTATAATTTGTACGTATCTGAGGTACATGCAATCCTCTTAAATTGTTCATAGTTTTGATCCTGGAAGGGACTGACCATTCTGGATCCAACAAAGCCCTAAGAAATGTGTTTAAGTACTTGAATATATCCTCAATTACTTTCAATTATGCAAATACCCAAGGGCCATGTTTTAAGGCGTTTATATGACTAAAGATCCGCACAAGTAGTTTTGAAAATCCAGCTAGGCAACTAATTGACCATGCTTATACATTTTTTAAAGTCTGTCTGCATTTTTGGTACCTACATACCTTTAAAAATGTAGCCTTAAATGATTTGGGGGACTGACCTCCTAAAGAACAATCTTATAAACAGGTATTAAAATATGGACGCAATATAAAATCTGTATTATAGACTTATACCTATTGCAATTTTATACTGATCTCTTTTTCAGCTGCCTAATACCCATCATTTTAAATTAGCTACAACTAATGGCCTTGTTTTTCCATTTATTTTACATCTTGACACATTATATGAATTTTGTATCTTCTGCATGAAGAGAACAGGTCTCAAACCATCTTATGCTAGCAAAGTTCTCTCAGCCCTTTCAGAACTGTCTCAGACTTTGGATCCTAATAAAACCGCTCTCACTAGTTTTGCAATAGGTAGCTGTACATTCAAAGTAAATATAATAAAAGCTCATCACATGTCCTGATGTTCAGAAGATCCAGCCTCTCAAATCTGGACTCCACACTGAGCTAGCCCTTTGAAAGCTCATCTCACATGGCCTACATTCTCAAAAATATTACCCTCCAAAAAGTTTAGGAACAGGGGACTGGGTTAGTCCCTTTCCATGATATTCAATAGACCGTATAAAACATATGACCTCTAGGACACCTGTCTGAAATTTTCTACCATAGATGTTTGTTAAAAGCCTTTAGCTTTAGTTAACAAACAGTTCTTTGGCGTTCTATGTAAAGTGGTTTGGAGATTTCTGTCCATGTTATAGTGTACAGACAGACATCCATGTCACAATTCGCATTGACTGGCACCTTCACTGATAGCCTCACCAATGACAGAATGAAGCATTAAATACTTTTATCCTTCTAGAGGTAGTCCGAATTCCTCCAAAATACTGCTCGTCTAGGGTCAAGATGCACTGCCAGTAAGGACAAGTTTACACTGCCATTGGCTGTTCTGTACTGCACATGTACTTTAGAAAAACAGAAGACTAACATTTATCATGCTTTCAATCTGGCACCTTTCACGAGAACTAAAAGTTCACTTTAAAACTAAAATAAATATTGAGACATTAATAAATTCCACAATACAGATAAAGTGTCTAAATTCATGACAAATTGCTACAGGACTCAGAAAAGATGTTCCAATAATAACATCATCTTCTTCTTAGTAATTGGACACGCCACATCTGGGAAAACACCACAATAATTCTTCCCTATTTAGTTGGGCAAGAGGTTTGATTGTTAAGCTGTTGGGTTGTTTCCTGATTTTCCAGAAATGTATTTGTGTTCAGTGCTAGGTTGCTGCTGGGACCATTCCTATTTATTATATGAGTTTGTGTAGGCTAATGAGATATTAATGTTGCAAAAGAAATGTTAACATAATTCCTAATGTTATATGTGGATTTCCCTAATTAATTAATAAATAAATAAAATATTTTATTTTTAAGAACATCAGCAAGTGCCCATCACACATTCTGGGTGGCTTTACAAAATTTTAAAATTCACAGCATCAAAATAATATTCAAATTTAACATCTTTGCCCTACAGTCAATTTAACAGCAAAAGTTTGTAAATAAAATTCACCCAGCACAAAAAAAATGAACAGCAAGGTCTCATTGTAGACATGATGCTTATTATTATTATCTTTTTTTTGGACTGTCAGTTTGTTTCCATGTGTTTTTAAAGAAAAATTATGTGATATTCATTTTATTTAATTTATTTAATGTGATATTCATTTTATTTAATTTCTTCACCCATACCGCAAGTGAAGGACCTTGATTAAATTTGGTAAAAGTTTACTTGAAAAAAATGATTATTTTGATACTTTAAAAATTAAACTGGCTGAGATATTTAACAAGGATAAAAAATCTATTTTATGCAGTTATTTATTTGTCATGGATGTTTTGCAGCATATGTACTTAACATAGAAGATCCCTCACATTCAGTCATGTCAGCTCTCCTTTACTCCAAGGACTATTTGCTTTTTTCCTTTTTGATTGTGAGCCACAGAGGCAGGAAAGCTTACTGGTAAATGCTGTCCAGACTGGGACCCTTAATCTTTTTCCATTTGACAAGAAATGCATATTTTCTACCAGTGACATCAGGCATTTGTGCAGGTCTCCTAGAAGTATTTATTAGGCAACTCCTGAGGATGCAGAGGAGACAGGTTTGGTGTATCCTATGTACATTATGTCTACATTTTTTTAACTCAGCAGTTGGATTTATCTAAGTAAAAAATTCCAACAAACACATCAGAGCATAAAATCCCCTGAGATTATAAAACCGCTGATTTAGAGCAAATTAGTGGACTAAATACCTGGCTATGTTCTTCAAAAGCACTAACACAACACAAACTAAGGGCTGATCTACACAAGCTACGTTGGTAATGTGTATTTCCCGTTGACATACTTACACAGATGTATGACAGCCTCTTCTTAGTGCTGTAGTGATGGGAGATACCGCGCTGCCAACATATCCTTACTCCTTTTGGGGAGCTGAACTTGTAGCATCGACTGGCGAGCTCATCTCCCATTGATTGAGCAGGTCAACCCACTCAATTGATCCTGCTGCATCAAATGCTGCAGAGCCTGCAGTGTAGACATACACAAGCAAGGAGATTCAAAGACAAAATTAGTCTCCGTTCAACTTCGATGACACACTGTGGCACAGACTTTTGGGATCTGATTTGCTGGGGACATCAAGGCTCAGATCCTTAATGTATTTAGACACCTAATTTCCATTACTATCTTTCAGGATTTGGGCCAAAGAGAAATCTAAAACATACTCTAGCATGAACACACTGCCACTTCCACAACTCATTATGAGCATCATACAATTGCCAGAGAATACTGAATCTGGATATTAATATTAGTATTTTTAAAATGTTAGATTTTGAGCTGTCCGGGCCATAAGTACTGCTGACCATGAAGGATTGCTGACTATATGTCCACTACACTCCTGCAAGCAAATGAACTGGCTGTTTCCCTTTTAAGGGATCCCAAATGCCATCATAAGCAGTCTTGGGCTACATCTACACTGGGGGGCTATTTTAGGTTGACTTAACAAGGCTGACTTTATGTCAACTTAAAATTGACCTTATTAAGGTGACTGAGGGGTATGTCTACACAAGAAGACATAGCTCGAGGTTGGGCTGCACCCCCCAACCCCAGGGCGTGATCTGGCTCTGGGGCCCTGATCCAGCTCCAGGGCCTGATCCAGCTCCTGCTGCCACTGGCAAACAGCTCAGAGCTGGCTCTTGTCACCCGTGGCAAGCGACTGGGAGCCCAATCCAGTTCCTGCCACCTGCAGCAAGGGGCTGGGAGTCCAATCCGGCTCTTGCCGGTGGTGGCAAGCAGCACGGAGCTAGATCTGGCCCCAAGTCACTTGCTGCAAGCAACTCGCAGCCTGATCTGGCCCTGAGCTGCTTGCTGCCACCAGCAGACAGCTCAGCAGCCTGCTCAATTTCACAGGCTACTCCTGATGCCTGTTGATATAGACCAGGCTGCTGAGCCATCTGCCACCGGCAGCAAGCAGCTCGGGGTGGGATCAGGCTCTGAGCCACTTATGGCAAGTGGCTCAGGGCTGAATCCAGCTCCACGCCACTTGCCAGTGGCCGGCTGGGGCCAGATGGGGCCCCCCTCAGGTTTGGGCCCGAGCCTGATTGGGACCCAGGGCAGGGCCCATGCCCCTTCCTGCCCTTGAAAGTTGACTTAATACTGAAGGCAGCTTTCAGGGCAGGAGTTATTAAGTTTACTTAAACAAATGCTTAAGTCGACTTTAATAAATTCTGATTGGGGCCAGAGAGTGCCTTAGGTTGACTTAAGGCAGGTTAAGTTGACCTATGGCTCCAGTGTAGACATGCCCCTGGATTCTGGTTTCTCAGTGCTCCTTTGCAATATAAATGTGAAATCACCACAAGACACTGGCATATTTTGGGATGAATTGTAATTTTAAGCCAATGATGAGCAACATCTTCTTTTCATCCAGATTCTGGAATCTAGATTCTAGGCTCCAGATTGTATAGTCATATCACATTTGCATATCTGCTTGAGATGAGGCTTTGAATCAAGGCAATGTCAACTCAACCTTCATAAAATAGAAGTGATTAGTGTTTTGCAGGGGAAACATTGAGAAAGATGGGCAGCAAGGTTGGCTGTAAAACTTCTTTAGCTTTGTTTTTAATAACATTGCATGACAGAACTTCATACTCCTAATCTGTGCATTTAAATGGACTTCATCATCATACTACCTCACAATCATTAATAGATTTTATCTTCACAGGACTCCTTTGATGTAGAGAAGCACAATTATCCTTTTACAGATGGGGAACTGAGGCACTGGGTAAAGTGAACTGCTTGCCCAAGGTCATTGGTCATCTGGGAATTCAACCCAGCTCTCCCACACCCAGGGCTGTCCCTAGAGGGGCAGAGCCCAGACCCAATTGGCTGTTGGGGGGGGGGCCCTGGCTCCCCCGCATTGTGGGAACAGGGCAGGCTGTCCCCTCTCTCCCTCTACCCTTTGCCTTCTGTTTGCCACTAAAGGCAGTGGGGGGAAGCTAAGTGTGGCAGTGGGGAGGGCAGCAGCACAGGTCTGGGGTGGTTACCCTTCTCAGCCCCCCCCAGGACAGCAGTGCCCACATCCAAGTTCTAACCACTAAGCTATCCATCCCCTCATGCCATTTATAATATATGTGCCCTATTGTCTTTTTCTCCCTCCACATGCAAGCCCCTTGCATCTGTACTGTCCTAATGAAAATCTATGCATATTTCTGACCAAACATGGTACAATGAGAGAGACTGGGCCTAGCGGACGGATCTCAAAGTAAGTGAGAGTAGAATCTAGTAGTCAATGCTGAAGAGATGCCAGCGCAGTGTAAACATGATTAATAAGCTTATCTGCCACACTATTCAGTCTTGATTCTTTGAGTGAGGGAGGCATCAGTATCAAGGAAAATAATTGTTTTGCTGCCCCCAGACAATCATTCTAAAGAGTATCAGGGAGAAAAGTATTTTCTGACAAGAGCCTTTCTCTGACTAAGGTTTATGGAAAAAATAGTTCTCAGCTTTTTGTGTTCTCTGACAAAAGTGCAAACAATATTGCTGTATGACAAGGGATTGAGTCCTTTGTTAATGGTCAGTCATGTAATGTGTGGTAAAGTAAATGATCTTTTGCGATTAAACATGGTAGTTTGGAAATGGCAATGATTATCTCACCACGAGTGATTTGATTCTACCTGAAAAGCTTGGAAAGTGAGATCATTTATGCCTTTGCTTTGATGCGACTCATGAAGTTACACAAGTAGGTCATGGTTTTGCCCCTTTCGCACCAAGTGATAATTTCCTCTCATCCTCTACCCTTTCCGTTGCATCCACTCATTAACACAGCTCCCATTCATCTGTCACACATGTCCAAACCAGCTCAGCATACCACTTCCAGGCCTCTTGACAAATGATTCTCTCAGATTACAGTTGTGGAGAGAATATCATCATTCCAAGCAAGCCCATCTAGGTTTAGCACAAACAGTGTGGCAGAAGCTGCAACTCAACAGCTCCCAGGCTATTTTTAAAATGCCAGTCTGAAATGTAGTCAAAGACATGGTGGTATTGCCCACCAGAGGAATTCAGTCTCATATTGATTGCATGAAAACAGCTGCCTGACGAATTACCCTTTTGCACTGTACATCATAAAAGATATTGGTCAAGAATCAGACTGGGGGAAAGGGACAAATCACACAGTAGACTGATGATTTCATTTGCAAAACTTCAAGTATTGAAGCCAAGTCTCTGAACTGTTTCACAAGATTGCAGCCTGCCAGGATTATTGCAGTATTGATGATTTGAAAGGCTTATGAAAACTTAGAATGCAAGAGGTCATTGTAGCCTAGGGGTCTCAAACATGTAGCCCACGGGCCGCATGCAGCCCCCTAAAGCTATTTCCTCCAGCACACAACTACACAATCATTTCTGATATTTGTGATATCGTTGAATGAAAAGATTTCGGTGGTGCAGCCTTTGAGCTAACATACTAGTCCTCAGGCAGCCCTCTACTAGTCCTCAGGCAGCCCTCATGGTGATTTGAGTTTGAGACCCCTGGTGTAGCCCATGCCCAGAGTTCATCTCACTGCCTGGCTTCTCACATTAAATAATCCATTTCACGGCCCATTTGTTTAACAGTGTTCCCAGAATACTGGAGGATACAGGATTACATTGCATAAGAACAGCCATACTGGATCAGACCAATGGTTTCTCCCTTTCCTAATCATTCCCAACATTGTTAGCTTTTTTGTCTGTCACTGCACTTTGGGTGGATGTTTGCAGAGAATTATCCACAATGGGTATGTCCACACAAGTCTTTTATTTCGAAACAACACTGGTTGTTTCGAAATAAAAAACTGAATGACCACATGATGTTTTCTTATTTCAAAATGACAGGCTCTGTCATTTTGAAACAAGAACCGTCATTTCGAAACAGCTTAAACCCCATTCATTTCGAAACGGCTCCTATTTCGAAATGGTTATTTCAAAATAAGGCCGTTTGGACATGTTGTTTCAAAACAACACGTCCAAACGGCCTTATTTTGAAATAACCATTTCAAAATAACAGCTGTTTCGAAAGCAGGCTTACCCTTAATTCGAATTGACATTTTCTTAATTTGAATTAACTTATTTCGAAATAAGGACTTTATTTCAAAATAACTTATTTCAAAATAATGATGTATGTGTGGACATAGCCAATGACTCCAAGATCTCTCTCTTTCTTGAGTGGTAACAGCTAATTTGGACATGCTCATTTTATCTGTATGGTTGATATTACCCGTTCTAATGGACATTACTTTGCATTTGTCAACATTGAATTTCATGTGCCATTTTGCTGGTCAGTCACTCCATTTTGTGAGATCCTTTTGTAACTCTTTGCAGTCTGCTTTGGACTTAGCTATCTTGAATAGTTTTGTATCATATGCAAATTTTGCCCACTCTTTTTATCCTTTTTCCCAAATCATTTATGAATATGTTGAACAGTAAGTGGCCCCAGTATGGGACACCACTGTTTACCACTCTCCAGTCTGAAAACTGGTCATTTATTCCTGCCGATTGTTTCCTATCTTTTAACCAGTTACAGAGCTAGAAGACCTTGCCTCTTACCCCAGGACTGTTGACTTTGCTTAAGAGCCTTTGGTGAGGGACCTTGTCAAAGGCTTTCTGAAAATCTAAGTATACTATATCCACTGGGTCACCCTTGCAGGGCTGGATTAAGGTGCTGGGGGGCCCCAGAATGCCCAATTTCATGGCCCCCACATCCTCTCTCCCCATGGCAGGAGCCAGCAGTTGGCTAGCTGCGAGGGACCCAACCAGCGCTGTGGAGGAAGGAGAGGGCTGCAGACCCTGCCAAGCTACAGGACCAGGGAGAGCCAGTGCTCAGTGGTGGGGGGGCTGCAGCTCTCAGGCCATAGAAGCTGTGGCTCATGGTACTCATGCCCTACCCCCAGGCTGGCTGCTCCAGGACCTGCAGCAGACCAGGCCAGGCACACCAGCCTGCCACCAGGCAGACCTCCAGGAGCGAGGACTAACTTCCCCTGTGAGCTCTCTTGGGACAGGATGGGGGTGGGCAAGAATTTGTGGAGGAGAAGGGTGGGATGGGGCAGAGGGGCTGGCACCACAGTATATGGCCACGGCAGCAGTGCTCCACATGGAAGCAGGGTAGGGAGACCAGGGGCAGCAGGGAGGTGCAGGCAGCACTCAGGACTGGATTTTTGCAGGGCTGTGGGTCCTCCATTTAACCCAGGGCCAGGGGATGAAGCCCCTGCATTAATCCAGCCCTGCACCTTGTCCACATGGTTGTTGACCCTGACCACAAAGTATATTGTTATGAAGGTAGGTCTGGGGAGGAAGCAGTACTGTAATCGCTGTGAGGGAAATAGGTGAAAAGTTTTAGCTCTATTTTGTAAAATGATTTCCATTAGGTACCACAGCTCTACATGGAACTGAAGCTAAATATAATGTAAAATGGATCACCTCCATGATATGTTGTGAGCACATTGTGGCCTTTCTTTTTAAGTATTTATATTACTGTGTGCCAGAAGGCCTCAGATAGGAAGAGGGCACTTTTGTGCTAGGTATGGTATAAATATAGAGATAGACTTTCTGTGCTGAAACACTTCTGTCTAAGATGAGTAATATACAAAGACCGGGAGCAAGTGAGACAATTATATATATATTTTTATATATATGGACTATTTTTAAAGTTTTACTTTAGCTTTGCAATTATATGAAAAAAAATTATACTCTCACCAGAAGCCCCTCAGCTTAATCATTAAACTTTGGATGATCTCTTTTTGGAAGCAGAAGTACATCTTGACAATGAATTTGAAGAAGGAAGCAATCCATTTAAAGATCATGATTATCTCAGGAAGTGCCTTCTTTAACCCTGCCTTCAGAAACTGTTAGGCACAGCTCCTACGCCTGCCTTACATTTTTATAAAAGGTAGTGTGGTACAGAACACAAAGATAGTTGTGGGATGAGTGAACAAGAGAGTGGATGAGGAGTTAAAGAGAAGTTGGGAGCCTTTGATGAGGCTGATGCATTAGTAGACAAGTGTGGGTAAATGGAAAAGGCCTGAATTATGAATAGCTTTTAAGACTGGGACAAGGAATTTGAACTTGACACAGTTAAACTGGGAAGTTAATTACATTATCTGAAAAGGAGGAGGATATCTGAGTGATGGGCACTGAGGATGAGCTAGGCAAGTTCATTTGCTATGGAATGGAGGAAGTGTGAAATGGGTATTGAAAGAAGAGGTGGTTGCAGTGATCAAGGTGAGATAAAGAAAGAGCAAAACATCTAGCTGGATGGAGAAGCAGTAAAAAATAAATTGTAGGAATTTTATGGAGGAAAAAACATCAAGATTTAGGCATAGCTTGGATGTGCTGGGCATGAAAGAAGGAGGATGCAAGGATGATGCCCAAGCTATAGGCCTGACTAACAGAGACTGGTGCTGTCCACAGTAGCCAAGACTGGGGGACATGGAGAAGATTTCAGAGAAACATGAAGGGATTCAGTTTTGATCATATAATGTTTGTCAGGGGTAAGGCATGTAGGTGGAAATGTGAAAGAGACAGCTAAATAGAGTGAGCCCAGTCAGGAAGAAGAAAGGTTAATATGGAAATCATTGACATAAATATGGTAAAGTCATGTAAACAGATGAGAAAATGTGTAAAGGGAGAAGAGGAGTGGCCAAGGACAGAGAGTCTTGTGGTTACCCCCAGCACACTAACAGAGGGAAGAAAGAGGGAAGTGAAGCTTAAAGTACACACCTGGTCTGAGAGGTGACCATAGAAAATGATGGCTTCTCCCTCAACAGAATTGCTCCCTGTGTGGATTCAGTCCAAATGGTTGACTTCAGTAACAAATATTTTTGATTGCTTTGCACTCTGGTGACACCTACAGAGCCAGCAATGTGTATTAACAGAATTGTTACTAATTTCCATTCAGTTCCATTGTGAAAGCTCAGTAAAGATAAAGGGGTTACCACGGTGTCCAATGTCATAATCTGATCTCAAGAAATTTTTGAAAAATTATGCTTAAGAAATAAAGAATGATAACTTCAGATCCCAGGCTTGTCTACATGGGGACATTGACTATACTAATATTCTGGATTAAGCTATTCTGCTTTGGCAAAGCTCCTAAAGTGGGCCCTCTATTCAGAATGTCCACAGGGTTAGCTATTCAGGAATAACTTCTGTCACAATAGCATTTCAGTCTGCTTTTCTCTATAATCAGGACCCCAGTCACCAGGGCTGGCCATAAGAAAAAACAGCTTTTTCTGTAAATTAAGCACATTTGATACAGAAAGCTCTGAGACTTGGAATCCTACAATGCCATTTCCACAGTCATTTTTCAGAACAGAACACAATGCAGTAAGTATTGCTGCAGACTTTGTACTTCCCCAGTACAGTAATCAGTCAATAGTCCCTTTCATTCGTTCACCACAGTGAAAGGCACATGTCTATGTATTCTCTTTTAGTTACAAACATTTGAAATTTGGGATGGAGGAAGGGAGAGAAGAGGTATTTCAAACACAAAATACTAAAGAAACTTGGGCAAATAGCTTGCTTCTGCAATGCCACGTTCTGCAATGTTTTACTTTCCTATAGCCATAAAATTTTTTATCTAATAAGTGATTAAGGAGTACACAGAATAATGAGATTAGTTAGAAATAATTAAACCAAACAACTGTATCCATCACTGAAGTATTCCACCACATGTCTGAAATTTCTTTCCACAACAATAAAAAAGACTAAGTAATTACCTCAGTAAGGGCAGAAACAAACAAATTAAAAAAAAATTGTATTTGAATAGCACCTTACAGCTATAGATTAGAAAATGCTGTATAAACAAGCATTTAAGACTCACAGCAAACCTCTGATGTTGCTGATAATGATACTGAAAAAACACACCAAGTGTTAATATATCCACTTTATACTTATTAAAACAATTTGACCATGTTTCCCTTTAAATGTAAGCAGTCATTTCATTTATTTTATGTTAAACTGGTTCCAGAATGTATTAGTCCACATTGTATTTTTTATAAAGTTGTATTTTGTTTGATGCCTTATAAAATTTTGAAATCAGCATCATTTCAGTATGGTCTATCAAAGAAAGAAAGACAGTATAAGAGCAAGTGAAACTGCTCAATCTAGGAAAGATTAAGAGCCAAATCTATTATGGACAACTGAAGTGATGAGTATCCTCAGAAATACCTAAGAGAGAGAAACATATTTTCTATTTATTCAATAGTTTGTACCATAAACTTTGATAACAATATATTGACCCTGCTCTGTCTACAAAAAGCCCAGGATTGTCTCTGCAAACACCAGAATCTAGGGCTATTCAGAAAGCCTTCACAGTACATTACTACAAATTTCAATGACTGATTATGTTGTTAATGCCTAGTTTTACTAGATTGGTTTTTTTCCTACCTGTTTTTTTTTTCTTTCTTTTTACTATTTTCTTGTTGATGTGCAGTGCCATTTAGGTCCCAATCTCAATTGTATTCAGGTGTCTAAATCCCTTATTTAGGAATCGAAGTCTTGGGTTTTGGTGCTTATGTCCAGTTTTAGGTTCCAATATGATCAACAAAGCTTCCACCAAATCTTGTCGGCACCTAAACTCACTCCAATGCCTACGTTTTCAGGGCAAAAGTTCCATAGGGACCTAAGTTCCTCCCTGTGGGCATGTGCACCACTGCCTTACTCTAGATGTCCAGGCCTGTATCTCCAACCTAAGCCCCAAAATTGCGTGCAGAGCCCAATCCAATAGGCACGCTCAGATGATTGGACCCCATTCAAAATCTGACCAGAGGAAAAAGTAGAGGTAGCGCTCACATTATAACTTTTAGCCCAGTGTTTAAAGCACTGTGCCAGAATGAAAAAGAATCTGAATAGAGGTATCTCAGCTCACCCTGAGCTATGGAACAATCTTGTTGGCTGTCTCTCTGTCCCACCACTGAGCTATTGGATGGTCTTGCTTGCTTTTTTTTTCTGTCTCAGTGACTGCTACACAATGAATAAATATTTAAATAGTCATTGGGTGGCTGAAAGAATATGATTGCAGTTCAGTTGTTAGGGAAGCCACCTGGGAGATGGGAAATCCAGGGTCCAGTCCCCCTCTTCTTTCATTACCTGTCTACAGAGGAACAGCTTCAACAGGGGAGACTGGGAACCCCATATTGAAGTATCCCAGGGTTCAACAGTTAGAGCACTCTCCTGAGCAGTTGGAGACTCCCATTCAAATACCATCTCCCCTTGCAGCAGAGGAGGGAATAGAGTCTCTCATGTCTCAAGTGAGTACTCCAGTCACTGGACAAAAGTCTGTCAGGTGAGCACTACCTCCTCCTTTTCGCTCTACCCTCATTCTGTGTGAAGCAAGGCAAGTGCCTAACATATTTCCTCAAGAAACTGCTTTGGTGCTGAAGCCATCCAACTGTGGCAGCAGAAGACAGGTGATTGTTCATGGCTCACTAAGCAGAGATAGGCACTTAAATCTGGACTGAAGAGAGGCACCTATCTTTGTGGGAAGGGTGAGGTTTCAGATACACATCTATCATCAGCATTTCCCATAAGCTAGTTTAGATGGATCCCTACATGACCTTTCTCAAATGCATTCAAAGGTGGCTATCCTTCCCCATTAATTGTATAGGAAAGTTATGTGCCTCACTCAGGCGTTGTGGACTGCCATGTTGTTCCTGTGATTTTCTAGGTGCCACAAAATTCAGCTTTGCAACAGCCAAATGCCTGTGTGGATCTGGCCTTCAATGCCTGTCCTAAAGCCAGAAGTATGGGGGAAAAATTGGGCTTTTTGTTGCCCCAGAAGGGGACAGACCTGTCCCAATAACAACTATAAATGAATAGTCTAATTCTGCTAGCTTTAATCCAGCAAAACTACCATTAACATCAGTTGCAGTTTTGCTCATTTAAGATTTGTAGAATTTGGTACAATAGTGCTACTTTAATTAAAAATGTTTCCAAGGGAAACAGAATAAAGACCTGTCAGTCCTTTGGTACCCTGGTCTGTATCTTTTACTGCAATGAAATGTGTCTGTCCATGCAGTCAAGGAAGAGTCACTGAGTGAGACGTGGATGACCACAGGAAGTTTTTCCCCTTAAGGTGATCTCAGCTGTCTTTCATGGAAGTGGGATTACCATACATGAGGCTTTTTTTTTTTTTTTTTTTTTTTTGACATTGACTCTTTGAGCCTCCCTCCTCTGTACAGGGGATTTTTCAAATAACAGAAAATGTTGATTTTTTTTTCCCCCAAAGCAAGGCTGCAGCTCAGAAAGAGCCCTGACTGATGCACTTTACAGGTGGTCCTTCCTCTGCATCAGTCCATTCCCCTGCAGGCACAGCTGCTGGATCCCATCCACCAAGACTTCAGCTCCCAGTCCTGGGAAGGGGATCCTAAAGGGAAGTGCTGACTGACACATCACTGTTGCTGTATCGTAGGCTTGCACCAGCCAACCAGCTCCCCCATTGCATCCATACCACCAATTTTTATCCCCTCTCTCTACAGTGTCCTCTTTTTGGGAACCTGAGAGATGGTAACCCTGCATCGCCCACAAATGAGACATTCCCAGCCTCTCCTGCCCTGCCACATATACGCTACTTTATAGCATACTAAACAGAGCTAGATGGAAGAAACATCCTTATCCCCCTTATGCAGAAGGAAAACTTAGGTTACATGAGTTGTCCAAGATCACAAAGCGAGTTAGCAGCATAGGCAGGGGTAGATGTCCACAACCATGCACAGTTCACGCAAGTGGACAATTGGCTTATTTCTATAACCCTGAATTAAGGAGGTGCCTGTGGCAGATCTGCTATGCATATAGATCTGTTAATATTCCTCAATAGTTCAGGAATAAAATATCCAAAAGATAAAAATAAACTCCTCACTCAGATCACTACATTCCCATATCTATGCATGAGTTAAGTAACTGTAAATATTACCTCATACAATGTAGTACTACTATTCTTAATTTTATAATTAAATAAAGAGAGCTGTCTTAAAAGTTGAAAATTTGTCATAAGTGGTGAGAACACCACCTCTTTCCCCACCAAAACAAGCAGTATACAAAATCATGGTTATATTTTAAGTTCACTTAACCAATAACATGTGTTTTCCTTTTGAAATAACTTATGAAGCAGCATGTGTGTCTCTGCTGCTATTTTGTTACTAATCCAGCAAACTTATTAAATGTAAAAATAGGTCTAAGTCAAAGGAATGAAACAAAATATTTTAAATGTTTATAATATTTTGTTAATTAAATTTGTGTACTGTTCAACTGCTGAAGCCACACCACCCACATAGCACACTGGCCCCCAACATAATACATTTCTGACCTACATAAAGATTTCACTTCAAATGTAAGGATAGCATTGTACTTCCAAAGTAATAGGTATACTGCGGTAGTAGTGGTTCGCCCTGGACAAGCTCTTTAGACCAGCTCTTCTCTCTCAGACTCTGCCAAACTGCATGATGTAAAGTCCCACAAAGGTTTGAGAGAAGACACTAGAAAGCATTTCATCCAACACTTCTCTCTTAGGAGAAGGAATTCCTATGTACGAGACTGCAAGTTGTTCTTGGGTATGTAATAAGAACTACTGCAGGTATATGCAGAGGAAGATGAAGGAGGTAGGTCCTTTACTTAATAAGGAGGAAAAGCAAATAAGAGGATACAGATGGGTTATATAATTTTTGCTTCATTCTTCTCCAAAAAAGTTAATTGTGATTAGATGTTTAACATTTAATATTTACCAGGGGGAGGAACACAAACCAGACTATGGAAAGAACAGGTTAACAAATAAGTTAGATTATTTAAGTTGGTAAGTCTTGATGAAATCCACCACAGAGTACTTAAAGAACTAATTGAAACCATCTCTGAATCATTAGTGATTATCTTTGAGAATTTGCTGAGAAAAGATGAGATACCAGGGAGGACTGGGGAAGGTCACACATAGTAATTATCTTTAAGGAACATGGTGAGAACTTGGGAAAATTACACACTATCTTAAGATACTGGAATGATGATACGTAACAGCCAAAATGGATGTCAAGAACAAATGAGGTCAAGCTAATCTAATTTCTTTCTTTGACAGGATAACCAGCCTATTGGATGGTAGAAAGCAGTCAATGTGATATATCATGATGTTAGAGTTCTGACAGTCCCATATGACATCCTTATAAGCAAACTATGGAAATACAGTCTAAAATAGATGAAATAACCATAAAGTGGGTGAACAGCTGGTTGAAAGATTAGTTATCAATGGTTCACTGTAAACTGGGAAGACACATGAAGTGTGGTCCCACAGGGAACTGTCAGTATTCATTATTTTTGTTAATGACTTAGATGAAGCAAGATACATACAGGGCTGTCCCTGCAGGTGGATGGGACCCAGACCAACTGGCCAGGCTTCATGCTCTCATTCCTTGCCTTTGGCATGCCCCTGAAAGCTGCAGGGCAGGGGGTGGGGGGGAGGCAGCTGTGTGGGCCCTGCAGTGCCCTGCTATCACAGGGTAGCACATTGTCCATGGAACTGCAGAGCTTGGGGTGGTTGACCTGCTCACCCTTCCCCCAGGGCAGCCCTGGATACACAGATACAATTTGCAACAAGCTAAAAGGGATTGAAACACTGACAGCATTAGAATTCAAAATTATCTTGATAATTGGAGAATTGGTCTGAACTCCATGGAATTCAATCAAGTGTATACCACTCTGCTTAGAAAGGGGGAAAAAAATCAAATGCACAAATACAAAATGGGGCATAACCAGCTAAATAGTAGCACCACAGAAAATGATCTGGGAGATTAGTGGGTCACAAATGGAACATTAGTCAGTGTGATGCAGTTGTAAAAGAGGTAAACATCATTCTGGTATGTAATAATTAAAGCAGGGGTCTCAAACTCACAGCCTGCAGGGTGCATGTAGCCCCTAAAGTTATTTCCTGCAGCCCACAAGGACACTATCATCAGTATCTTCAGAATTGTTGAAGGAAAAGGTTTCAGTGGTGCAGCCCTCAGGCTAACATACTAGTCCTCACATAGCCCTTCTGGTGATTTGAGTTTGAGACCCCAGAACTAAAATATCATTCATAAACCATGGTATGTTCTAATATACTTGGCATTGTTGAAACCTTCAACTGGAAAATTATGTCCAATTTTGAGCATTATGCTTTAAGATGCAGACAAATTTGAATGAATCCAGACAACAGCAACAGAATAAGATTTAAAAAACATATCCTATACAGAAAGGTTAAGAGAACTAGACATGTTTAGTCTGCAGGGGGAGAGCAGAGACTGTTTTCACATGTGTCAAAATGATTGGATGACCATTGTTCTCTGTCTGCCAGGGGAGGACAAGGTAGACTATATTGAAAGTAAAAACTTTAACTGCAAGGACAGTTTTTACTTAATGTAGGGAATATATGGAACCACCACCACTGGATTTTAACAACAGATTAGACAAACAACTGTAAGGCATTGTCTAAGTATATTTAATCCTGTTTCAGTTAAGCAGGAGGGGTAAAAATGGCCTATAACCTCTTATGGTCCCTTCCAGGTCTGTATTTCAGTTTCTAGAAAACACGTTGTCAGCATATGGTATAAAGCCAGTGACATGCCCAAATATTAGTTGAGGTATAGCCCAGTGCAGTCCATAGGCTTTTACAACTGCACCTATTACAATTACATACCTAGCTGTTTCACTAGTGGTATCAAGATACCAAATATTTACAACTAATATACAAGACAATCTGACAATGTGGGAGACCAGGGGGATGGGATGGAACTTGAGGGGTGCCAGGACTGTAACTACAGGGATAGAAGAGAGGATAGTTGGAACATGCAGGGGGAATCAAATAACCTTCTTAGATGCTCTAATGAAGCCCTAATGCCTGAGGCAGGTGGGGGAGGTCAACACCAAAAGAAAATGCAGGGAGGTAGATACAACAGAATTGAAAATCAAAAATGGGAAAGTAGGGCAATCAGCCAGGTATCTTAGGTACCTATACACAAATGCAAGGAGCCTGGGAAACAAGCAGGAGGAATTGGTAGTACTGGCGCAGACAAAGAACTATGACATGATTGGGATAACAGAGACGTGGTGGGATAGTTTGCATGACTGGAGCTC
>ML682005.1:25735289-25822014 GCA_007922195.1 Podocnemis expansa | reverse complement strand
GCCATTTGAGTACCCCTGGTGTATACCAATCTTATGAAAGGTTAAGGGCAGCTCTTCTACCAAGTGAAATTAACTTGTTTAATCAGACAAATAGTTCATTGCACCAGCTCCTGTGGTACTAAAAAAGTTTATTTACATTGTTACAGAGGGAAAACAGTGAATTGGAAGCCTGAAAGGATGAACACAAGTCTTAACAGTACTGAGGATGTGAGAAACTGAAATGCCACAGAGAATCCATTCAGAAGAGGTAACATGGTTGTTTATTCACAAGACAGTCAAGCCACTGCTTGGTACAAATAGTCCATGCTTCATGTACCTTGTTCTTCATTATGGATGTGTAGGGGGAACTATTCAGTTCTTAAACAGGAGAACTCTTTCCACTCACCACATTTAAAAAGACTGTAGACTCCGATCATATTTACAAAATGTCACATCATCATCTTACATGTAAAAGGGATCTGCAAGTATGCCAAAGGACAGGTTAGATGCACTTGACTGGACACATTTATAATGCAGGATCATGAAGCTGCCCTAAACCATATCTTTAGAACTGGACAGGAAAATGTTAGGTGTGAAGAGGGGTAAATGATATTAGAAGTGAGATTGCTTTAACTAGTGCTTTTAGTTCGTGCATATATGCCATCTTCCTCATAATCATCCATCAGCTGCAACACATAAGTTCCAGTGTAGAGAAGAAACTGCCCACTTATTTGGGCTGCATGGGACATAAGCTGAAGTACTCTCCTGAAAAGGAAAAAAATTAAAATGTCATTGCTAAAATGGAGTCTTAGAACACTGACTGCATCTTGTTACAGAACACCTAGGGGCCCTTTAAAAAAAAAATAGAGCGACTCCTCACTTTCAGGACCTAGTGTAGAGCTGCTAAATAGTGGGTGGATTCTGCAGCCACTACATTACATGCAACTCCCACTGAGTTTGAGGAAGTTGGTTGCATGTAGCAGGGTTAGTCCTAGTGAGAGAAGCTTAAGTTACACAGACAAAGCCATTACTCGAGTTTTCAAAGATCATCCAAATACCCTTTACTGGGACTCCCATAGTTCCATTAGTAACATTAGCAAGTCAATTTGATCATTACAACATTAATCCATTTCACTTCCCACTTGTGCAACAGGTAAGGAGGACTGCCAGGCCAGCCACAGAACAACTGACATCTCTACTCAGGTGTTCAGGTCTTGCACTAAGCTTGAGCCATCATATTGCATTGTTTGACTGCAATGAATGCGTCATTAATGGAGTTAGGAAGACAAAGCTTTGTCTTCCTAATTCATAATTATTACTGCTCACATTCCAAAGTAAATTATTGGCTTGAAACATGCAACTTTAGGAGTCTAAAGCCCAATATAAAGGACTATAAGAGTAAGACAATGTGAGGACTAAGGTATGATCAAGACCCACAGGTTTTAGTGCAAGTTTCAGGGATATGAAGAGGCTAAAGCTGGGCACTTTGGGTATGTCCAGTCTTTAAACTGAAATAAGACTGATCATTTTGATTTAAAAGAATAGGTCCACACTGTTTCCTTATATCAAAATGAAGTGAACCCTCATTTCACCATAAGGAAAGTCATTTTGATATAATGAAACCTAGTGTTATAGCAAAATGACAGTTAAATCAGAACTGTTAAATCAAAATGCATTATTTCAATTTAACACTTTTTGCTCTTCTGCTTCCCAGGGTGCCTTCTATATATTGGGTGGGGGCATGGCTCAGAGAGGGCCATCTTGCCACATCTCCCATCATGCCCCTCTCCTAAATCAAACTAGCAAGTCCTGCTAGTTCAATTTGAGTTTCTAGTGGGTACATGTTGAATTAAATAAAGTTTAAGTTTAATTATAATGATTTAACTTAAAATCAATTTAACTGCTTAAGTGGGGACATAGCCTCTGGGTGTTCATAACACTATTACTATTGATGCATGAAGCATATACCTCCAGTCACTCAGTGTGGCATTTTCTAGAAACTCAGCCCATCTACACCAGGAAACTAGACTTCAGCTTTGTGCATCAACTCTATATTTTTGCTGTCCTACTTCTTCTCCAAACAAAAAAATGACAAATACCTAGAAGTTAACTGAATTTAGTCACAAGCAGAATATACTAAAGAAGAGAATCAAGGGGAAGGGAACAAAAAAAAGCAGTCAGAGGGTGGCCAGTCTGAAACTTAACTACTGCTCTCTATGAATGAGATCATCCAGTTCCTTAGAGAATAGTCCAACATGTGCCTTGAAGTAAGAGCCTCACTGTTTGTCAGCCTAGTTCTCTCATCCCCATCCAAGGACCAATGCAAACGTTACCTGTTCATATGGTCCACATCTACAATTTCTGTTTAACAGAAAAGGCAGATCCTCTTTCTTCACTCTACCACATCAAGGGAATTTCACTGTTCTCAACAGGAAGAGAATTTAGATGAGGGGGCCCATCAGCAGTTCACTCTATAGAAGTTGAATAAAGGATCCCAGCAATGTTTTAAATGCAATTCTTTTTCTATGCTATGCAAGGCACCTGTTTTCAAGGAACTACTGAAGTCATATCAGCCAACTGAGGCAGGCCAATGACTATGGAACCAGGTGCAGCCTTCTTAAGCCTCCATGCAGTTGAATCTTACAACAGCTGCAACATCAGTGACAACTGGCCATGGGTGCAAGTGGCCCTTTTACTTGTGGAGGAGATTGTTGCTTGTGGACTGGACATTTGATCTTTCATTTAATAAGACAGCAAGAAACAGACAAGTTTCCTGGCATGGAAGGGACTCCCTGCCTGCCAAGAGAACCTTTTTTCTGGGGTTGGGGAGGAAGAGGCTACAGAGTACAAAATTTCAGAAGTCAGCAGAAAACGTTTTTCTGTTGAGTATCTTGAGACTCTAGTACAGAGTATGTCTTCAGCTTGCAGTCATTTGGGTAGTTTCTCACCTTCTCGCCAGCTAGCTTTCTTTGCAGAAAGAATTTATTTGCTTGTACTGGCTTTGACTCTGACCCTAGAACTCTAATACAGATATGCTTCTAGCAGGAAGCCAGATACCTCAGCTGTTTCCCTGCTGCTTTCTGTACTTCCTACGTCAGTTTCTTTCAGCAGCTGCAGCATGCTAGCAAGAATTTGGAGGTCACTTAAAATCCCCTCTTACAATACAAAAAATTCCACTGTTTGGACTCTTAATTCAATTAAGACTCTGGCACAAGACCTTACTTTCCATTTGTCACAAAGGGAAGTGCTTAATGCTAAATAACATTCTGCATATGACAGTGGGTTGCAGGCCACAAAAGCTTATGCCTGAAAAAGTTTTAGTTTTCAAGGTGCTGTATTATATATGTAGACTAATAAGGCTGCTGCTCTGGAAATTCTGCATTCTGTTACCCATCTGGCCTCACTGAAATCAGTGTTGTACAATGGCATAATACAGTGCATAACTCATTTAAATCCAGCAGAAAGAAGCCAAACATTAATGGATAGGCTATCAATCCATGCCAGGATCTTGTTTAATCTCAGGTTATACAAGATTTGGGGTCAGAACTTTATCAGACAGGTCCAGCAAGGTGTGGCATTCACAGTTTAACATTGCCAAAAAACACATCATCTGAGTCAGGAAGCCAGTGTCTTTTGAAGTCCTCACTTAAGTGATACAGAACCTCTTAGTGTTCATGTAGTCCAAAACTAAAATGAACAGCCATCCTATATTCTGCCTACTCAGCTAGTCAGAGAATTTGTTCTCTTCAACCAGGGAGTGTCAATATGCTATTACTTTCTCCATTTCAGCATCTGAAGGGATAGCTTTATTAGACATTACTGAATCAGGAAAAGGCAGTTCCCTTGGGAACTAAGGCATCTCACCACCTTGTTCAATAAGAACATCTAAAAAGTTAGTAAAAAATCCACTTTATCCCCCATTCCTCTGTATTCTCTCTATCTGCCTCAGATGGGAAGACTGACTGTATTATGCAGTATATGGGAGGTTTACTGTTATTCACTCCATTTCACTTCACTGAAGTAGCATTGATTTTGACTCAGAAGTTGGCATCCTTCCCAGTTTCATTTACCTGGATATACCATGTGCCATGGTCTGTTTTATGTTCTTCAAATGGGAAATGTGCTTTGTTTAAAAAAAATCAGCCTTCAATCAGGTACTGTACAGTCTGTTTTTTGGTTATTATAAATGCAAGTGTTGACTTAGTACTGTGGGAAAGTTGTTTTAATTTCTGCCAGACCCTTAACTACACCAGAATCACAATGCAGTGATTCTTCTTAGCTTTTTATAGTGTGCAGAAACACTAACATGCAAAAAACTGTACAGACACACCTTTGCTGCTAACACTGACATGAGTTACTAGTTCAGCATCTTCATAGCTGGATCATTTAAAGTCCATGCTCTTTAGAGTTGTTTAGGTCTTCCATCTATTTAGTCCCAAACTGAGCAATAAGAATGCATACTTACCGCAGTACAGTCTTTGCTCCCATACATTTGATGTCATATGACACAGAGTAGATTTCATAGAAGGTAGCTCTAATGTTTAGACAGCCAATAAAATCCTTTGGATTCAGTTTGTACAAGTCCAATGTGATGTTGGCAACTCCCATTTTCTTCCTCTGCTGTACACTGACATAGTTTTCTCCCTGATTTAAAGAGAGATTTACTTTTATATCACATCCAGTATAAGTGACTGGAGACATGCCTCATGAGACTAGATAAAGCAATTATGCATTAACAGTATCCAGTGTTAATTTGAGTCTACTCTAATGGCATGGCACCTGAGTCCAAGTTGTGGTTATGAGATGCATGCTACAAACTTGCAGCTTTCATCATGGTTTCATTTAAGGTCTGTTCAGACCATTAGAAGGTACTCTAAAGCAGGGGTCTCAAACTCAAAAAATCACTATGTGGACTGCATGAGGATTAGTACATTAGCCTGAAGGCCACACCGCTGAAACCTTTTCATACAATGATATTGCAAATATTGATAATGGTAGTGTCATTGCGGGCTGCATGTGGCCCATGAGCGAGACCCCTGCTCTAAAGTAACTAATCCTTTCAATATTTCTGCATATCCTCTTCAAGATGAGATTTTTGCATATGCAGCATTTCTTTAGTCTGACTCCTGTCCCAGGATGACCTGGGAATTCTCGAACTACCAAGGTCAAATTCCAGCAGTATAAACACTATGATGTGTTCAAGTTGTTTAGAAAGCCAGCAATATTGACATAAAGACACCAATTTCAACCACAGCCACCAATAGCTGGAGAGATTGCTTTAAAAAAAATAGTCAGTTTGCTGCAGCTATCTGCTTAAAGTAACCAGGAGTCCAGGTGCCCAGCATTAACCTTAGATGGGTCTACCAAGGCCTAGTCACCATGCAGCTGGGAGTGGCACCTAGGAATTGGGCGACTAGTGAATTGTGGACCCAATCCCTATGATTAGGATGAAATTAACCCCCCCCCCCACACACACACACACAGTAGCCTAACAAGTCACTGGGTGGAATCACTATGATGGTACCTAGAATGGACATACAGCTCTAAATTGTATTTAAGCAAACTTAAGGAGTAAGAACAGAGCTAGTGATTAGAAAGCAAGCACCTCTCACTAAATCCTGACCTCCTCCCAGGTTGTCTGCCAAGTGACCATGTTCTGAAAAGCTGTTCAGTCAGTTCTTAAGATGTGATTGACAAACATCTGTGGCAGTCCAATGCTGTAGGGAGACACCTACTGGATATATTCTGTATCTTACAGAATGATATTTTACTGTAATTCATGCTTTTGAGTTGAATCATAGGGTTGGAAGGGACCTCATGAGATCATCTAGTCCAACCTCCTGGGGTAGCAATGCTTTGTACATCACTTATCACTACTTCTTAAAGTGAGACTGCCTGGTGCAGCTTTGCTATTTCATCTAGCAAGCAAGAGTCATTCAGACACTTGACCAAGCTAATGTTTACACTAGACTGCTCTGCACTTCCATTTTTGCTTTAATGGTCCAGAGTAAGTGTCTAGGGTCTGGATCCCTTTACAAAAGATGGATTTTAAACACTTGGAACTGGTTTACAAGCAATCTTGCAGCATTCTTGTTGGCTAGGTCCTATACCATTCTTAAGAGCTTGCATTAAGTTGATGAATACAGGCTCAGTCATACTTCAGCGTTCCTCATTCTAGTTTCATTGTTTTGTACACCACATACAACACTGTGGAGTCAGAATCTTAAGGTAAGGCTGGGAAGTGATCTCAAAAACTGAAGTTCTGCTCCCTCCCCCACATGATGCATGATCATGTAAACCAGACAATTCCTGACAGGTTTGCGCCCAACCTGTCCATAAAACTGCCAGTGATGTGGATTGTACCCCTTTACTTGGAAACTTAATCTAGAGTTTAATTACCCTTGTAGGTATCAGAAAAGCCTTTCTATCAATTTAGATGTCCCTTGCTACAAGGAAAGCTAACTTTTTGGAAGTAGGGTAATAAGTAATGGAGAAAAATTGATTCTCCATCCTTTTTATAAACAGCCATTAACATAGCTAAAGCCTTACCGGGTTCCCCCTCACTTCTTGTGTCAGGGCAAAAATATGCTGTTTTTAACCTTTCCTCATAGGTTAAGTTTTCTAATTCTTTTTTGTTGCTCCACTCTGGACATTATAATTCATCACTTTCTTTCTCAAAGATGAGGGGCTTCTCCATTAATGAATGGATATATTATGCTTGTTAAGATGCTCTAAGGGTAGTTTGACTGTGGATGAAGGTTGAAAGGAAGCCTTGGGGGAATTAAGAAGGAAACAAGCTACAGATAGGGTACCTCAGAGAAGAACACTTCCAGGATCATTAGGGAAACGTCTGAGCTATTAGCTGAGAAGGGCCTAGCTGCTGCCAAGGATGAAGCCCAAGAGAGCCACTAGATAGACAGCAAGTCCCACTTCAAAGAGAAAGGAGAGTCAATGTCAGAGGAAGTTTGAAGAAGTGAGGTCTACCTGGCTAATGTCAAAGGGATGGTTAACTCTACACTTGCTTAGGCAATTTCAAAATTCTTGCTTTATGCTGTGATGTTCCAGCTGTTCTGAAGAGACTGGCTGGTCACTGGGGACTACTGTCCAGTACCAGCAGTTCTTCTCCTTGAGTGTTGTGACTGAAACCACCATGGTTTTCACACAGGAGCATGCAACTCAAGTTCTAGTGCAAGTCAGAATCCTGCAGTTCCATCCCCAAGAGAGGCAGCTATTTGAGGCTTGTCATCCACAGGAGTCATAAGAGATGACAGTAGCACACTGCCTTTTCCTCACTATGAGGAAATTTTTCTAGAGAGACTTGTCATTTTACAGACCAGTCACTGCAGAAGTGACCCAGTTTCCTACTTGGTTTAGTTAGTTCTGCAATATTCCCACAGTCTGCAAACTGGAGCCTTCATTCAGAAGGGAAGGAGGGTCCCAAAATCACTAGGGAAACCAGGCATCTTAATCTTAAGAGTGCTCCTATTCCAAGAAAAAAGCATCCAAGTGTATGCTTTTCTATTCAATAATCATGTTCTGATGGTAAGCTTTAGCCCTACAAGATTCTGCAGTAAAAGGCAATAAAACTTTTCTAAATTAGTAACCTGCAATGAGTAGCTAATATAAGCAGAATATGGAGCTTTCCATTTCAGATTCTGTAATCATGTCTTTTTCCCCCCTTCCTTTAAGGGGACCTCCATAGAGGAAAAATGTGAGAAAGCATGCTTTTTAAGCATTTGGGTTGTTTGATGTTAGAAATATTGGTCTTTAGTTCCTTTTTTCCTGTGTAAAAAGGAATAGTCACATGTCTATAAGAGAAACAGGCTTGACCAAAGGAGGCATTCTCAGGCTCAGAAAAGATCCTTTTGTGTTATAAAATCCTTGTATGACTTGGAATTAAAAGCGTAAGAGGTTTTCTGCCTGTTCAATTAGGGGCCAGAAGAAGGCCCTACCTCTAGTCCTCTAGAAGGAACTTGCATTTTAGTGCAGTAAACAGCTTTGGCTTTCTATACCCCACCCTTCTTTGAGGAAGATTCCTCCCATTCCTTCCCCATGACCACACTCAGTCCTATTGCTGGCAGCCACCATTTTCCTTAATGGAAAGGAAATTTGCAAAAAAAAATTACCCCCTCCCCCAAAGCTATTAATACTTTACTTGTGTCCACTTCTGTCCTTTTGCTAGAAGAAGGAAGTGTGTATTATCTCCCAGGGATTGAAAGAACTCTTCTGTATCCACAACTGTGCCGTCTTCCTCCAAAACTAGAGTCATCAGTCCAGCAGTAATCACCAAAGCATCTAGGGCCTAGAATAAAAATAGTGGATGGCTCTAATTCAGAATATGATCTGCTTCATTCAGTTAATTCCTTCTGTCATTAACATTCAAGCAGGACAGCAACCTCTTACTCTTGCAGATTAATCCAATACCAAAGAAGGTACTGATTTGTTTTGCAAAGACCTCTGGTCCAATTTTCACACCAAGGAAGACTTGTGACACCTTAACACCATGAGGTCCTGTATTCTTCAGGGTAATTGCTCTGGCCTTCCATCCACTGACCAAGCTGATGTGAAAGTGCACAGAACTTCCAAAAGTATCCAGATCTCATGGTAGTATAAGCAGGCTTTGATACTGTGTTTAAATGCAAAGGGTTAATTTTAAAAAGGATAAATCCCACTACAGGACACAAGGTACAACTCCACAAGAGTGTTATTGTCCTTCATTGAAAGACAATTTTAGTTTTGAGACTGTTTCCAGGATCTTTCTGTTGAAAGACTAGGCTATGTTTTAATGGAGTTTCATTAGAAAAGTTAGTTTGCACTGTTTTAGTACAATATCCCTGCACAGATCAGATCTGGCTAGTCCTGCTTAAATATCAGAATACCCAACAGATATTAATCTGGAAGTTTGTATACAGTTCTCTTCTCCTGCTTAACTCTGAAGAGAGTGTTTAGCAGACTGCTTTTTCGCTAGCGCCCTGCATTGGCACTAAATATCCCACATACCATGGCTTTTAGAGAAGCCTTTTTTACACTCCAATTTACCAGGTTTGAGGCTCTGAATTCTGAAGGAAGAGCCTGCATCTCGGCCATTTGCCTTAATCCAGACAAATGAATTTTGCTCTTGTGTACAGTTAAGACCAGAAAGCCTACATGTTACATTCTTATTGTTCAGTTTTAAATCTCAGCCACAGTGGAACTGTTTACTGTACCTTGCTAACAAGCTCTTGCAGATTACTTGCAACAATGCCTTTCCGACTGCTACGGTCATGATTTGATACACGGAAAGGTCGTGGTGCAGGTGTCTGAGGTGGGAACAGGGTCTGTCTTGTCACTGACCCCACAGATGCTCCAATGGATACCAGAGATCTAGAACAAACAGTTTCATTTTAATTGAATTAACATTGAGGACACGTGTATATTATAGAACTACATCTGAATGTTATCACAGGCCATTCAATGCCAGATTAGTTTTTATAAACTAGACAAGACCAAAAGTTGTTTCATTAAAACTGTTGAGTATTTGCTTGCTTTCTTCTTAGCAGGACAATGGTATAAAGGTATGGGACCAAATCAAAGAGGTCACCACAGATGTCAAGTTCTGCTTACAATTACTTTGATCTCCTTTCATAAGCTATTACTTGTCTTAGAGCAGCTGCTTTCCAAGTTGGATGACTTACCTTACAGCCAAGGAAATTGATCTTTCAGTTGGATGATGCATTTAGGAGACCCCAAATGAAAAAGTTCTTTACAAGAGAAGACAAGCCAGTTTTGGTCTAGTAAGTTGTGTTGCATAACCAACAGCTGTTGGTCCTGTCAACATAGTGCCTCTGCAGCTATTAGCTATGAGGCAGGGATTCACATGTAATAGTGGAAGTTAATGTCCAGTGCTTTAGTGTTGGATAGGTACCTGTGACTGGCAAGGTAGTTAACAAAAGCTATTAAGGTAAGAGCTTTTACTTCTCTGCAACATTTGGTTTGTAAATATTTAAAAGCCTCCTGGTTAGACACTTCAATATTCAGTCATTAGAATGGCCAACCTACTAGTTTTCAGTTTATTGAAATTATTTGGTTGAAGTTAGATTTGGTATGGCAAGTCTGATGAGATCCTCTCTCAGCCCCTGTTTAGGTCAGCAGATGATATGGATGATTTCAGTCCAAAAAACCTCAGATTGCTAACTGATTCTGGCAAGTTACATTTTAGTTCTGTTTCCTGATAACCTCTTGTGTCACAAGTTTAATTCTAGGAAGATGTTTCCTTCAATGTATCCTGGCTTTGATCTTTGTTGTCAGCATTCTCCTAGTTTGATTGCTTCCAGAAAAGTAAAAGTGGTAATTTAGTAGTGTAGTTGGAGCTATTACTTTCTGAATTGTTTTCTGTAGAAGACTAGCATTGAAAGTTACTTCAGGAGATCTAATCCAGTGGTTCCCAACCTTTCCCTTTAAGTAGGCCACTACACAGTCAAAAGCTTTTGTCAGCTGCCATGTAAACAAGCCATTTTAAAATGTTTTTTTAACACAGCCTATGGCTGACAGCAGTCAAGCTTGTCTATTGAGGGGTATTAAAATGCACTTATTTCTAATTATGCTCAAACATATTGCACTAATCTCAGTACATTTACCTGCAATAATTAACCCCCCCCCCATACACACACACCCATCAACCACCTGCACTACCCACACAGACCACAGGTTGGGAACCACTGATCTAATCCAACCCCCTGCTCAAGTCAAGGCCAACACCAGCTAAATCATGCCCACCAGGGCTTTGTCAAACTGCACCTTAGAAACTCTGGAAGATCTGTCCATGGTGAATTCAGCCACAGACTTTCAGATATACTAATCCAGATACTGTTCCACCACATATGCTTTGAAGAGCAAATAAGCATCATTTACTATAGTCAGGTAAAGTGCAAAATACAATACTACAAGTTTCTCCGCACTAATGTTCATTTGAACCCTCCCTTGAAGATACAACTGGGGTGAACAAGCATTTCCCTGTCCCATTATAGATTTTGGCTAAATTACAGCCCAGTTAAGACCACTCAATATAGATATTGACTCTTAATCTTATGCCCAGTGAACAATGTGTTGCATGTTGTGTACCAGTGTGCAATTTTTACCTTTTGAATCCTAGCAATATGGACTCAGTTTGGACCAAGAGCATACAACTAAAGAGTTTCACATTCCATTATCAAGCTTAAGGTCTCCATAATCTGGAGAAGTTCTAGACTGCTCCCAAAGTCAGGAAGCATCTCTCACTTTTATATAGTTACTTTGCTTAAATGGTATCATTCTAGATTTTCTGAAAATCACAAGAAGTCTAAGCCCTGGTGAATGGCCAGGATTGAAGATATTAAACTGCAATATTTTTACTTTTTAAATATCAAGCTGAATTAGATCTTGGAAAAATAAGACAAAACAAAATAAGAATGACATTTACTCACTCAATTAGAAGACAAAGCTTACAAAAAACAAATCCAAGGCATGCACTATGTAGCATACGAATCACAAGACAAGGAAACATCATATGGACTTGATATTTAGGATTCAAAGCCATGCAAGAGCTAGGGTTTGGGTCAGATAGCTCAAGAGCTGAGCTTACATGACTTCTGCCATCTTATACAGCTATTTATCCAACACCAGCACACAAATCTTGTGGTTTTGGATCCAAAACACTGAAACAAACCCATACACTCAGCCAAAATTTTTCACCAGAATGACTTTTTGAGCACCATGAATTGGGGTTCAGATTTGAAGTTCTCTCATGATCAGGAGCGTCACTGCCCTGGGAAAGACCTGGGGCATGGGCCTCACCCCCTGGTCACAGGCCCCACCCCTGGCCCTGATCCAGCCTTGGAGTCCTGCTGTCACCAGCCTGGCCCCAAATCCCTGGCTGGGGACAGAGCCAGGAGAGGTAGGTACCACTGCCAGCAGCTCCCCCCCCCCGCTGTCTGTCAGGGGACAGGGAAGGGAGAGCCAGGGGCTGGCCCAGAAATTCAGGGCACTGTGCTGGGACTCAGGACACATGCCCTGTGCACCAGGTGCCAGTGACACCTGTGCTCATGATTTCTAGTAATAGCATTAATGACTGTTTCCACCTACAATACCTGCCTCCGTTTATACCAAGACAGTCATTGTAACATTTAACTTGAAACTGCTTCTGCTTCTGCAGGCAGAGAACCTTAGGTTCACAATTGAAGGAGCAAAACAGGATTCCCAGACCAAGGTCAAAAAAAGAGCCATTATGATCAACTAGTCTGACCTCCTGCACAATGCAGGCTCCAAAACCTCACTCACCCACTCCAGCAATAAGCCTCTAACCTATGACTGAGTTTAAATCCTCAAATCATGATTTAAAGGACTTTAAGATACAGAATTCACTGGTGTGTGAGCCATGCCCCATGCTACAGAGGAGTCAGTAAAATGTGCCTTTGGCTCTGCTGTCAAAACAGATAAAATCCTTCCATTTCTGTCTATACACTGTTCAGATGACTGCAACCACAGACTTTCAGATACACTAATCCAGATTTGTTGGCCCTTTATGCCACAGCAATTGGAAAGCCACCCTGTGAAGCAGATAAATGGATTCTCCTGATGTAAAGGAACCCCCTGGTGATTTGGTGCTTCTGCAAGACTTTATAGACCATAATTGCCAGAAGAAAAAAGTGAAAGCCAAGAAAAGAAAATAGCATAAGAGCAAGAAAGGCTAGATATATTTAATAACTTCATTAGTAAGTCAGTTAAGTCCACAGGTGCTTTGTTTTTCTTTTAAAAATATGGTTTATGGAGGCATTAATAGTACAGGTGTTTTGCTCTGGGGTCATCCAAGGCATGGAAAAGTTTTCTATAAAGATTCACATGCACCATTTTCAGACTTTTGTCATTTGCCTGACTTGTTCTGTAGCTCAGTGGTTCTCAACCACTATGTCAGGACATACTGCTGTGTGATGACACAGTAATAAGTGTCTCAGAGAGCCAGGGAAATGACTGGATTAGGCCTAGAGGGAGTGGGCTAGTGTGTCATGTAGAGTCACAATGCTGCCAAGTGTGTTGTGACCCTCAAAAGGTTGAGAACCACTGCTATAGATACATTTGTAGAACTGCACCCTATTGTTAGAGCCACACTAGGTCTTCATTTTGAATTAGGAACTTGCATGTAGTATTCCCCCCCACCACACACACACACACTTATTTCCTTCCTAGAATTCTTCCACTAATTCTGCTTCTTTTCAGAAGGTAGTACTTTACCATGAACCCTGTGCACACTGTTGGCTGCAAAGCTTGGATCACCCTGCACATTTTTTGGAATCTGTCATGAATGATTGGCTAAGTGATGTGGTGCAACACCCTTCAGACAGACTCAGGAAAGTCACAAGTTGCACAACAATCAGACACACTGGTTTACGACCTTTAGCATAGACTAGATCAGCCAAAGTGATTCAGTTAGTGTTTCAAGGAGGAGATGTGCTACTAAAATTTTCCTAGACTATGCATTTTAGAGTTCTATCACCCACAGAACATGAGAATTACTGGAATAGCTAACTTTGATTCATTAGATTGTACAAGAGCAAACAGACAAATACAAGACTGCTCTACAGTGAGCACTGTCTTCTTACACATGCTCAATAGGTCTATGTTCATATTGCAGCTAAGTCTTAAGCCACACCTTAAATGTAATGGTTGACTCACAACCCTTAAACTTTCTAATGTCATTTAGTTAAATATACATTATGGTGCAGAACATGTACCGTTTCCTAGTTTTACTGCCATAGTACTGGCCATCTGATTTAGTAGCCCATGTATAATTAACTTTTGTATCTTACTTAAAATACCTTACTGTTTGGTCAAGATGCAAGTTTTAGGGAACTGAAACCCAATTTCAGAATGCCAAAGCTGTATAATGGAGCTAGAGGGAGTTTCATCTTTGAACACACAATGAATGGAGATTTTTGCCTAATCCAGTCTTTACTAGGACAATCATGATCCAAACCAACTATCTTCTTTGAACCTCAGTTTCCACACATTCAAGAAATATTTAATAGGTGTGTACACTATAGTTACTTCACTAAAGCTGGAGCTAACCCTGTTCTCATATGGATACTATAACTGAGATCACAGCTATAAACAGCCAAGAAAACTTTGCTCTCAAAATAAGTGGACAAAAGGAGAGACACTGCCTTATCAGTACAAGCAACATGCAACTCTGTTTTGCAACTTCTTTGCATTAGGAAACTGCTAACCCACCACCCTGTTTTCTGGCTCACAAAAGCGACGGGTGTGTCAGAAGCAGCAAGATGCCAAGCTGGGATAGCTGCTTCCCAACACGTCTAGCCATTAATATCCCCAACACCCCCCCAGCTGTATTATAGCTATTTAGTGAGCACCCTCCATACTCCCTTACACCCCCTGACTTTCCCCACACCTCCCAGCTGTCACCCAGTAACACAATTATACCAATTTAGTGAGCACCCCAACACCCCTCCCAGCTGTCAGCTAGTAACAGTGTTATACCAATTTAGTGAGCACGCCCTGCACGCCCCCATTACCTCCTCTTACACACACCCCCAATTTTAAGTCCTGGGGAAAATACTGCGTCCAGCACCACCGATTTAGCAGCGGGAGCTGTTTCTTCCCAGGACGCCTGCAAGCCGCAACACCTGCGAGAGGGCGGCAGGCGACACTGACTGCAGCAGGCGCCCTGGGGCTCCAAATGCAAACCCCGGGCGCCTCGCTGGGCTGGTGCCTGCACCCCCAAAACACCTGACCCGGCCCCGGGAGGGACGTGCACTCACTCACCGCACCAGGGCGCCGGCGTACTCCCGAGGATTGGCCATCACCAGCCCGCCCCGCTGTGCAGCTCCTGCCGCCTCCCGAGCGTGCCAGCCCCGCTCCGCCGCTACTTATGGAGAGCTGCAGGGCAGCTAGCCCCGCCCCGCCCCAGCAAGCCCCGCCCACCCACCTCCCACATGCTCCCCCACCCTGCGGGATCCCAAAAGGGGTCAGGGCTGTGTGAGTGGAGAGGGGCAGCAGTGGGGATGGCAGAGGGGGAGAGGACTGAGGAGAAGGTTTAGGGTAGAGTTGGGGGGTGAGGGAGAAGAAGGATGCAGAAGGGAATGGGGAAGAAGAAGAAGCTGGAGTGGGAATTTCCCCTCCACCCCCCCACACACAACCCCTGCATTTCCCAACACTCCCCCAGTTGTCAGCTAGTAACAGCCTTATACCAATTTAGTGAGCTCTACCCCTGCACCCAGGGCTGGCTCAAGGGGTTGTGGCGCCCCAAGCCAGATTTTGATTTGGTGCCCCCCCATCTCATTCTTGGAGGTTGAAAACAGGTTTCCAAAGTGCAAAAATCTCTAGCGTCTGCCTGCAGAGGGATTTATAGTGCACTCTGCCTCCATGACTTAAGCTGCAGGTTGACTAACAGTGCCTGAGCTGCTAGGAAAGAGTCAAAGAGGCGGGAGCCAGATGGGCGCCCCTAAGAATTGTCACCTGACGCTATGTCTGACTCTTGCTTCATCGTAGAGCCAGCCCTGCCTACACCCCTTCACCCAATTTCAAGTCCTGGCAGCTCTGGCGCTACGGTTTCTGGCGCCCCCCTGTAGCGCAGCAGATGACGGATTATGCCTGGGCAGACGAGTGACATCCGCAGTGCAGCACAACGGCCTAGCAGTGCAGTCGCCATTTTGGCGCCGCTCAAACATCAGCGCCCCCTGCAATGCTTGCCTCGCTTACCGTGTTGCGCCGGCCCTGAGTCCTGGGGAAGCTGCTGGGTGGAAGAGATCTGCACAGAGGGGCAAGGAGCTGACAAAAACATATATTGGCAGGGTGCAATCCCCTGGCTGTTGCGAGGCTGCAGACAACAAAGAGCTGTTTCTCAGCGAAGTCAGCTTGGGTGCACCCGACCTCTCACTTATCTTCATAATAATTAATGAATCAAATGTGTCAGTGATGCATGTTTCTGATTCCACAGTACCTAGTGTGAGACTCTTTTTACTGCCACTTGATTTTCCCCAGTCTGGTTTTGCACAATTTTTCCTGTATAAATAAATAAATTTGTTAGTCTTTAAGTGCCTGAGGACCCCTTGTTTGTTTTCCTAGAGAGCTTTTCATTGTTTTAGGCAGGATTTGTCTTTGTTTGGGCCTACATACATTCTGATGGGATCATAGCAGTTTTTTGATAGGTATAGGTTGATATAGCTATAGTCCAATAAAAAGAGCAACAGGGTGACTATACGAGGTAGGGCATGGCTCCCCTGCAGCTTGTGCTGTCATTTACATCTGTGCAAAGCATAAAATGAAGAGCACATCAAAATGGTAATGTTGGCACAGGTATGAATCGAGTAGTCAAGCTTCCAAGAGAGTGGAGAATCAGGACCCAATCTGTTATGGGAGCTATTGCCCTGAGCTAAAACCAAGTGTGTCTGAAGAGTGCTCTTATAGTTTTGCTAATGCTAAGACTATACAAAAGTTATTAGATACTGGAGTAAAGTATCATGAACAGGGCAAAGGTAATATATAGAGTGGGGTGGCCAAATTTATGGAATTCAAGAGCCACACAAGTTGATTATGAAACCTTCAAGAGCCGCACTGAGGCATACAGCTATATGCTTTTACCTACTAAATTGATTTGCTGACGTTCTTCTGCGAGCCACACTTTTTCATTCAAGAGCCACATGAAGCTCCCGAGCCACAGTTTGGCAACGCCTGATATAGAGAATAGGGAAAAGGAGCAGCAGAAGAAAGGTGATAGATGACAATGCTCACAAAAGCCTCTGTTTTTGCACCAGATAAGACATATCTGAAATACCAATGAACTTGTTAACTGATAAAATCACAAGACAAAAGTATATCTTAAGAGAACTGTATTTTAACCCTTATAGACCATGTGTTGAACATGATTTCTTCTTGCTTGTGTGAACAGAAAAAGCTTAAAATAACTATGTCAAGGAACCCTGTTTTAGCCTAGCTACCTACCTGGGATAAAATAGTTCCCTAACATGAGCTCTTCAAACCATACAAGCAGGGGCAGGTGCGAGAGTGAGCATACTGAAGCACACCCTCCTCCCCCAGTAAGCAAGGGCATAGGCTGCCTCTAGGACAGGCCTCGACAAATCAATATTTCTGGTCACCGTGGTGACCAGTTTTAGTAGCCTGTTGCTAGTTCCACTGTAAAAATGTAATGGAGGAGTGCAGTCTGGTGACCAAAAGTAAAAGCGCTGGTGCCTACCTGTGAGCCACTTTTGTCCACCCTTGCTCTAGGACCATGGTGGAGTGGAAGATGACAACCCTTCTGGCCTGGGACTGCAGAAAGCCAACTCTACCAGTCATGGAGGTGGGGACAGAAAATACTTCTCCATAAGTGGACAAATTTGTACTCTTGTAAACGCCCCTGCACACAGGCAACAAAAAGCTTGTTATAATGTATTTGGGGCACTACCACGTTCCTCAGATATGTTTATGAGCAGTTATTTTGGTAGTATGCATGGGGAACTAGTGGCTGATTTGTAGTGATGGGTAAATTGAGCAAGAAATGCACCTGAAAAAGAGAAAAAGTTCCTTTTAAATGTACTGTCGCTTGATGATTTCACCTGTGAAAGGCTTACATAAAGGTTCTTTATACAAGAGACAGACTCATTGTTGCATAGGTGTATTACCAAGATGGCCAATGTGACAGATTGCTGAGGGTTTAATTAATTGAGGTACCAAAACTGCAGGATTATTGATAGAACATACATGTCCATTATATGTTCACATCAACTCCTCAGTAAGACACTAACTAATAGAATGGAAAGCTGTTAAATGGTGATATTTATTAATATACCATTATGGCTAGCTCTTGGACATTTGTACAGCAAGATTAGGAAAACACCTGATTGGCTGAAGAATGAGGTGTTCAATATAAAGTGCAGTGAGGAGGCAGGAGGTCTTGGAACATCTTCTGATCAGGCTGGCTGTTGCACTGGAGGCTGTTACTTACTTTTCCACAGCATGCGGTTGTCATGCTGTCCAAATTAGAGATGTTCTGAGCATATGATTTCATACTGATGGTGCGGAATCATGAATGATTCATCCTTATCAATGAACTGTTTCCATGTATTTTTACTTGGAATAGTTTCTTGCTATGTTGGTAATGGTTGCTCATCTGTTAAATAATGCAATAATTAAATTATCCCATTCATTTAATTTGTATGGTGAGGGATTTTACAGAGTCTGGAACTATGGGTGTATTGATGTGGCAATAATAATTATCAACTGCAGCTATGATGTTTCTTTATGTAGTCTAAAATGGTGGACTTTATGCCATTGTTGATATGCATTTATTTTTCTCATAGTTTATTACTCATTTGTAATGGCCATAGTAAGGGAGTTTATGAAAGAGTAGTTTGTGAGATTGATACCAAAGAACATTCTGACTGATGTAGTGGTTACATACAGACATTTTTTCAAAATCTGCTTTATTACAAAACAAAGACAAGCTACAACAAAAAATAAGTTCCGAAGGGGTATCCGTGTTAGGCTAGTTCAGCAAAACAAACAAGGAGTCCTGTGGCACTTTTAAAGACTAACAAATTTATTTATCACATGAGCTTTCATGAGAGAAAAACTCACTTCATCTGATGCTTTGAAGATGGGGAGCCTCCAGAATGGGAGGAAGATAAATGCAGGGAAGTGTAAGTCATGAGATCAGGTTAAACTGTTAGGGTATGTCCACACGTCTCTTTTATTTCAAAATAACACTGGTTATTTCAAAATAAAAAAGGTTAGGTCCACACAACGTTTTCTTATTTCAAAATGACGGGCTCTGTCATTTTGAAATAAGAACCGTCATTTTGAAACAGCTTAAACCCCATTCATTTTGAAATGACTGTTATTTCAAAACGGTTATTTCGAAATAACGTCGTTTGGACATGTTGTTTCAAAACAACACCATCGTTTCGAAACAACATGTCCAAACGGCCTTATTTCGAAATAACCATTTTGAAATAACAGCCGTTTTGGTAGCAGGCTTTCCCTTAATTCGAATTAACAGTTTCTTCATTCGAATTAACTTATTTCAAAATAACAATGTATGTGTGGACATAGCCTTACACCAAATAAATGCAGTAGTTTAGATTCCGCTAAGGTGAACCACATACAGAGGAAGGTGAAGTCAAATCACCTGTTGTAATGAAAAAAAATCTTTTGTCTTTATTTAGCCCTGAGCAACAGCATCAAATTTGCATATGAACAAGGGTCATAAGTGTTCCATTTGTATTTTTCCCTTTTCATGTGAAGAAGTGGGATGGCTTGGAGTGTATGTAGGGAGCTAGAGAGTAGAGGGCAGTCATATGGTAAGTACTCTTGTTCTGAGGGACAGTGTTGTATTGAGTAGATGATACCTATGCAGGGGCAAATTGTGGCACAGATGTGCTGTCATCTCTTCCTGAGCCTTTAAACCAGGGGTGGGCAAACTATGGCCTGCAGGCTGGATCTGGCCCATCAGACATTGCTGTCCAGCCCCCCAACCTTGGCCCACTCCCCCGCCCCCCTCCACCCTCCCAGGCTGGTGCTGCACGGGGCTGGGGCTGTGCCACCTTCTTCTGCCCCCCCCCCCCAGCGCTGGGGGGTTCGGGATGGGGTCAGGGCTGCACCACCCTCTTCTTCCCCCCTCCTCCAACCAGCTCTGAGCCACACCGCTCTAGGGCTGGGGCCATGGCTGCGCCGTCCTCACAGCCCCCCACCCCCAGCTTGTGCGGTGCTGTGCCACAGAGGGGTTGGAGCTCCTTCCCCTTTCTGCCCCCCTACTGGGTCTGTGTGCCTCCCTCACCTGCTGGCTCTTCACACACACCCCCACTCCCAGCCCCCCCACCAATCCCCTGGCCCTGGACCAGCTCTCTGCCACCCTTGCCAGCCCACCTGCAAATTTTATTGCCCACCCCTGCTTTAAACACTCAATAAAAACTTCTTTTTCAAACTGTATGTCCTCTAGTCTCATTTCCCTCCTCCTTCCTGAAGCTGTCCCTTTTTTTCATAAGTAGCCCTGATTTTCTTCTCCTTATCAGAACATTCAGTGCATGTCCCTTTTTATCTCCCACTGGATGTCCAGGTGAAACTCTGTCCTGGTTTCCTTTTTCTTTGTTTTCAGGTTAGTCAGTCATGCCTCCTACTTCTATGCCTGCCCAGAAGGTCAATGAAAATTGAAAATGATTGTAAGTTCCTTGGGACTATTGCTTTCTCTTGTAGAGCATCTAGCACAATGGGGTCCTGGTCCATGACCAGAACTCCTATGTGCTACGATAATACTGATACTCATAGAGTTAAAAACCTTTGCATTATGTGCTACCATCTCTGGACCCTGTGACTTCCTGAATAAATGTGTGTTCTCAGCAATGTCTTCAATCTCTCCTGTTGTGGCTACTTCTCCTATGGTTTGATCCATTAATGAAGCTGCTGTTCTTCTCCTTGTCCCTTACCTCAACAGTATGTAGAGCCTGTACAGGGCTGTCTGGGAGGAGTGAGGGGCAGGGCCAGTCGGCCCAGGGGGGGCTTTTGGCTCTGCCCCAGGCTGGGGGGTGGGGTGGGGTGGCCCAGAGACTAGGCCCTGCACTTCCGCCCCTCCTCTGGGCCAGCCACTTCATTCCAGCCCCACCCCTCCAGTCAGCTGTTCTGCCCTGCGGGCAAGGAGAGCTGGCCCGAAGACTGGGTTCCACAGTCCTGCCCTACCCCACTGCCTTTGGCTTCTCACAAAAGGCAGTGGGGTGGGGTGGGGAATAGCACAGCAGCAGGGGGGGGTAGTGGTGCAGTCCCCATGCTGCCCTGCTTCCAGTGAGGCAGTGCAGAACCTATGGAAATGCAGAGTCCGGGGCGGTCACCCAACTTGCCTACCAGCAGGGACGGGCCTGAGCCAGGATATTTATGAAGGAGGCTTGGAATTATTTCACATCAAAGTTTCAGAAACTGTCTGAAGCCTGTATCCCAAGGAAGGGGGAAAAAAATCATAGGCAAGAGATGTATACCAAGCTAGATGAGTAAACATGTCAGGTGATCAAGAGAAAGCAGAAACCCTACAAGGAATGGAGGATGGGAAGGATAGCAAGGAAAGTTAGGTCTTGGAGGTCAGAACATGTAGAGATAAGTTGAGAAAGACCAAAGTTAAGTAGAATTGAATCTTGAAAAGGGAATTAAGACCAACAGTAAATAGGAAGACAACAAAGAAAGAGGGAGTGGGACTGCTAAGCACTGAGGATAGGTGGAGGTTAAGGAATGCCAAGGCATGGCTGAATAACTAAACAAATA
Organism: Podocnemis expansa; assembly: GCA_007922195.1. Lineage (NCBI taxonomy): Eukaryota > Metazoa > Chordata > Testudines > Podocnemididae > Podocnemis > Podocnemis expansa. Next base: position 25,800,762 of record ML682005.1, on the reverse strand, counting down.
TTTTGCCTCTGCTTTTGCTGAGGCTAATGATCACTCAACTTTGAGATAGTGGTAGGGTGGCTAATGGGAATGAGGCTATGGAGGTAGAAATTACCATGTTTGAAGTAGAAGCCAAATTCGAACTGCTTAATGGGACTCCTGGGGGGCCTGGATAACCTCCATCCAAGAATATTAAAGGAACTGGCACATGGAACTGCAAGACCATTAGCATTAAATCATAAAATTAGCCTTTGCAGTATGTGCTGCTATGTCTGGACCCTGTTACTTTTTTAATAGATTTCTGTTGCAGCAATGTCTTGGGTGTCTCCTGTTGTGGCTACATGTTCTATGGTTTGCTCCATTAATGGAGTTGATCTTCTCCTTGTTCCATACCTCAGTAGTATGTAGAACATGTACAGGGCTGTCCCCGGGGTTGGGGGGATCAGCCTGTTTGGGGGCGTCTTGGATTAGCAAGGATTTTTAATCAATCTGTAAACTCAGGGGTTGTACTGTGTGACTGGAAAATTGCTAACATAGTTCCTATTTTTAAGGAAGGGGAAATAAAATTATCTGAATAACCACAGGCCTCTTAGTTTGACTTGAGTAACATGCAAGGTTTTGGGGGGGAAAAATTGAAAGGGAAAGTAGTTAAGGACATCAAGATTAACAGTAATTGGGATAAAATACAGCATGGCTTTACAAAAGGTAGTTCATGCCAGACCAACCTGATCTTTTTTGAAACAATATTAGATTTTTTTTGAACAGAAGGATTGTGCTGGATCTAATTTACCTAGATTTCAGTAAGGTTATGATACAGTTCCATATGGGAAATTATTAGTTAAACTGGAAAAGGTGTGGATTAATATGAAAATAGAGTGGTGGATCAGGAACTGGTGGGTAAGAAAAAGGTGAACAATCAGGCTGGAGGATGGTTACGAGTAGAGTTCCTTAAGGACTGGTCTTGGGACCAGCCTTATTTAAACTTTTTATTCACTTCGCCAGATGCAAGTGGGTTGGAGCCTACGGAAACTTATGCCCAAAGAAATTTGTTAGTCTTTAAAGTAACACAGGACTCTCATTGTTTTTGCTGTGTACAGACTAACATGACTACACTTCTGGAAACACTTTTATTACTGACCTTGAAACAAAAAGTGGGAAAGTGCTAATAAAGTCTGCAGATGACACAAAATTGGGGAGGTGTTGTCAATACAGTGAAGGATTGGGATATCATACAGGAAGATCTGGATGACCTTATAAACTGCAGTAATAGGAAATTTAATAGTGGAAAGTCCTAGGTCATGCATTTAGGGATTAATAACAGGATTTTTTCCTGTAAATTGGGGTTGTATCAGTTGGAAGTGATGGAGAAGGATCTGGGAGTACTGGTTGATCACAGGATGACTACGATCCACCAATGTGACGTGGCCATGAAAAAAGCTAATGCAGTCCAAGGCTTCATCATACAAGGTCTTTCCAGTGGAGATAGGGAGGTGTTTGTACTGGTATACAAGGCGCTGGTAAAACTTCATCTGGAATATTGTATGCAGTACTGGTCCCCCATGTTTAAGAAAGATGAATTCAAACTGGAACAGGGAGCAGAGAAGGGCTATATGGATGATCCATTTAATGGAAAACGTGCCTTATGGGAGGAGAATTAAAGACCTTCGCTTGCTTAGACTGCTCACTATAAATACATCAGAGGACTAAATACCAGGGAGAGAGAAGAATTATTTAAACTCAGCACAAATGTGGACACAGAACAAATGGATATAAACTATCCATTAGGAGGTTTAGACTTGAAATTAGAAACCATCAGAGGAATGAACTGAGCTTGATAAATTTATGGAGGAGATAGTATGATGAGACAGCCTAGTCAGGCAATTAACTGATCTTGGACTACTGGTGGCGGATATGTCAGTGACCAGAGATAGGACATTTGATGGGGTAGGTTCTGAATTATTACAGAGACTTCTGTCTTGGGCATCTGGGTGATGAATCTTGCTAGCAGGCTCAGGGTTTAACTGATCACCATATTTGATCTCGGGAAGGAATTTTTCTCAGGACAGATTGGCAAAAACGGTGGGTTTTGTTTCACCTTTTTCTGTAGCATGGGGCATGGGTCACTAACTGGTGGGTTCTCTGTACCTTAAAGTCTTTAAACCATGATTTTAGGATGCTAATTATTCATTCATAGGTTAGAGGTTTATTACAGGAGTGGATGAGTGAGGTTCTGTGGCCTGCATTATGCAGGAGATAAGATTAGATGATCATACTGGTCCCGTCTAACCTCAGGGTCTATGAGTCTATTAGCAAATAGGGCTGTGTAGGACACGTATTGATGATTTGTTTCAGCCCTTCAGAGAACAGATACTTTTTCCTTCCGTCCCTGCATTTATTACCCTTATTGCATTTGATCTTAAGTCCCTTCATACCAAAAGGCACTGACTGCTGCTCTAAGTGGTGTCCATCTCAGCCCTCAGCAAGATGATTGGACACTCAGTCATCTATGACTTCAGACCGAGCATATGAATTCAGCAGGGCCACCGTTCCTTGTTGCCCAGATTATCTTCATGTAAGTGTGTGTCTGGCCAGGTGGCAACACATTGGGTAAGCGTTAAGTCGACCTAGCAGCTGCCAGTGTGGATGTGGGCAGTCTACAGGAGTTTGGAATTTGGACCTTGCAATGTTGACCTTGTTAAGTTGACTTAACAGAGCCTCCAGTGTATACATACCCCTAGACAGGTGCGGAGCTATTTGTATGGGTAAACACCTTATGGCAAACTTTAATCCATGTGCAATAAGTACAGAAAGTATGCCAGACAGAACACCAAAGCCATGACCAAGGTACTGTTGGACAGTAGTGATTGAACTCTTTGAATCTTTAGGGGTATTTTGCCACTGGTTACTATCTATACTGACACTGCACTGGTGGACTCCGGCTCAGTGGAGGACCTCTTAGTCACTAGCATTTCTTGAACAAGGCCTCATTCAAACAGTTGTGTGGTCACCTGTGGATTACTAAGACCATTTTTGTATGTTGACGTGATAGAGGGATGAAAAAGTATGTCCATTTAAGTGTAGGCAGGATCTGGGATATTTACAAAGAAACTGGAAACTGTTTTGAATCCCCAACATTTAATCAATACTTCATAATACCTGATAGTTTTAACTTCTGTTGGCCTTTGGACATGTGAGTGGGAGTGTGATTTCTTCTTACTTCACCCCAGGATGGTCTTTCAGAGCTGTGTGTGCCTTTGTAAAGTATCTTGGGGCAAATTCTGCCCCAATTTAAGCTAGTGAGGTTCTGCTGAAATCCATTCCATTCTCTAATGTACAGACTGGAAATTTAAAAGCAGCATTTTGGTGGACCAGGGGAAGTATCTGTCCCATACTGAAGTTTTCTGAAAAAAATTACTTCAGGAGACAAGGCCATGTGATTTTTATTCTTTTTATTTTGTGATATTTAAAATTTATTATAAAAATATCCTGATATTATTGATGGGCACATATTACAAACATGAAAAAAAACCAACATGATTTTTTAGTGTCGTGGGATTTTTCCAAGACAGGTTCAAACTCAGATCAGTCAGTGTTAGGTGGGTATTAGGTACAAAATCTAGCTTGTGTAACCTTGTTGAAGTTAGTGGGTCATATGGGATGTTTATCGGCAGGAGCTGACCCTGAATTCTGAAAGCTGTTTTGCTAAATTTAGGGTTCAATTATGGCATCACTAATAGTGAGCAGAATTTTGTCTATACGCTTCATTAGCATACGTCACGGGTAGGCAACCACTGCCACATGTGCCAACAGTGGCATGCAAGCCCATTCAGAGTGGTACACGGCACCCTCTGCAATGCCACAGAAATTGTCACTCCTGCCACTGAAAGCCAGACAGCTTCTTTTGGGGGCAGCTGGGGCGCAGAAGGTTGCTGCCGTGCCCATGCCCGAGGCATGCTGCCAAAAGAAGTTGCCTGGAGCAGCTTCTCTCCATGGTGTGTTGCCACCAAAAGGAGACATGCTGGGTAGTTTCTTTCTGCAGCATGCCTGGAGGACCCCCCAAGAGGAGCTGATGCAGGCAGCTTCTTTCCATGAGTGGCTCCTTTCAGCAGCATGCCTGGGAAGCAACCCCCAAACTCCAGCCATGACTGCTACTAAATTTTCAGGCAGTTGTTGCTTTTTTTTTTGATGGAGAGAGGCACCAGCACTGGCTGATGGCTGAGAGGAGGGGCTGGCACGGGGGTTGGCAAACCTTGCTGACTTCTGCTATGCATCATAATACATCATAAAATTAAGTTCTGTTTATTATAGCTGGAGCCACAGCTGATGTAATTAGTCTAAGCTGAAAAAATGACTTATTTCAAATTGCAAAATTTGAGAATTAATTTTTTTTCAAGTGCAGATTGAGTGTATTTGCATTTTCTAAAAAGGTTGGTTGTAAATCACTTTTTATTTAATAATGTTTGGTTTTCATAGAATCATAGGGTTGGAAGGGACCTCATAGGTCATCTAGTCCAACCCCCTGCCAGAGGCAGGACCACTCCCACTAAACCATCCCAGTCATGGTTTTGTCCAGCCAGGCCTTAAACACCTCCAAAGATGGAGATTTCACCACCTCCCTTGGCAGCTCATTCCAAGGCTTCACCACTCTCCTAATAAAAAAGTTTTTTCTAATATCCAGCCTCGACCTCCCTAACCGCAACTTGAGACCATTGCTCCTCGTTCTGTCCTCTGTTACTACCGAGAACAGTCGAGCTCCATCTTCCTTAGAGCATCCCTTCAAGTAGCTGAAGGTTGCTATCAAATCCCCCCTCAATCTTCTCTTCTGCAGACTAAATAAGCCTAATGCTTTCAGTCTTTCCTCATAGGGCTTGTGCTCCAGCCCTTTAATCATTTTGGTTGCCCTCCTCTGAACTCTCTCTAGCATGTCCCTGTCCTTTTTGTAATGGGGAGCCCAAAACTGAACACAGTATTCTAGATGTGGCCTTACTAGTGCAGAATAGAGGGGAATGATCACATCCCTTGATCTGCTGGTAATACATCTTTTGATGCAGCCCAGTATGCCATTGGCCTTTTTGGCAGCAAGAGCACACTGCTGACTCATATGTAGCTTCCCATCCACCATGACCCCCAGGTCCTTTTCTACACTGCTGCTACTTAGCTGAATGTTCCCCAGCCTGTAGCAGTGCATGGGGTTTTTTCGTCCCACGTGCAGGATTTTACACTTGTCCTTATTGAAGTTCATAAGATTTCTATTGGCCCACTGTTCCAATTTATCTAGGTCCCCCTGAATCCTGTCCTTGCCCTCCAACGTGTCTACTGGTCCCCCCAGCTTGGTGTCATCCGCAAACTTACTGAGAATGCAGTCTATTCCATCATCCAGATCATTGATGAAAATGTTGAACAGAACTGGCCCCAGGACCGACCCCTGGGGCGCACCACTCGTGACTGGCTACCAGCTAGACATGGAACCATTGATTCCTACAGGCTGAAACCGTTGATCTAGCCAGTTCTCTATCCACCTTATAGTCCACCTATCCAACCTATACTTCCTTAATTTGCCAATGAGAATGCTGTGGGAAACTGTATCAAAAGCCTTACCAAAATCAAGGTACATCACATCAATGGTTCTTCCTGCATCCAGAAAACCAGTCATCTGCTCATAGAAGGAAATGAGATTGGTCAGACATGATTTACCCTTGGTAAATCCATGCTGACTGTTCCTGATCACTTTATTTTCTTCTAAGTGTTTGAGGATGGATTCTTTAAGAATCTGCTCCATAAGTTTGCCAGGGATTGAGGTGAGGCTGACTGGTCTATAATTCCCCAGATCCTCCTTTTTCCCTTTCTTGAAAACAGGCACTACATTTGCTTTTTTCCAATCCTCTGGCACCTCCCCCGTTCTCCATGAGTTTTGAAAGATAATGGACAGCGGTGCTGCTATCTCATCGGCCAATTCCCTTAGCACCCTTGGATGCAGTTCGTCCGGCCCCATGGACTTGTGCACATCCAGCTTCTTTAAGCAGTCCCTAACCTGACCTTCCTGGTTTTGGTTTCTTGAATGTAACAAAATATTTGGAGGTACTCCAAACAATAAGGAAGCAAAGGATTCTTTCACCTTTAGAGGAAATAAGATCAATTCATTTAAAACTTTATAGATATTTTAGTATTTTTTGGCTTTTTCCATACCTGGGCTTCCAGGCATGGAGCTGTTCAACACCTACTGAACTCTGCCTTAACTGATAGGACAGAGGCCAAAAGAGTTTCACAGACAACACTCCAAGAATTGTAAACTATTGCTGTGTGTGTGCAAGTAGCTCAAACGGGACAAAATATCCAGACTCGCATAGTAGTTTGCCTAATGGTTTGCAAATCCTTACAGAAGGGCCTATTTCTGTTTCTATCTTATATAACAGACGTGGCCAAACTGCAGCTCAGGAGTCGCATGTGGCTCTTGAATGAAAAAGTGTGGCTTGCGGAAGAACATCAGCAAATCAATTTAGTAGGTAAAAGTATATGGCTATATGCCTCAGTGCGGCTCTTGAAGGTTTAATAATCAACTTGTGTGGCTCTTGAGTTCCGTAAATTTGGCCACCACTGTTAACACTGAGTATATTTTGAGTGTTTAACTAATCATTGATTGTATTTTATTACTGTCCAGAATATCAAAATTAAAGCAATAATGGCCAAAGGGATGCATGGTTTATAAAAGGACTATGGTTTCACAGCCACATCTGGCTACTTTCTCAAGGGCTCACACAGCATGTAAGTTTAGAATTCTGGGCCATAAATTGAAATTACTGGGCTTCCCCTTCTAGCTATCGAGGTTCCTGGGCAGCAAGTAGACTTTGGACAAACCGCTAGCCAACTGAAACACACTGGAGTATTGTAGTAAACATTTCAATTCCACCAGCCCCTTTTTAAACAAACATCCTCTTTTTCCTTAACAGGTCTCTTTTTACATTTCAGCTTATTTCATGTTTGTAGCTGCGTTTCTTTATTACCTCTGTGTGTGATGGTCCTATGTCAGTCATTGATTTAAAGGTTCTGGGTGATATACTAATTTCTGCTGGCTTTTCCCCTTTGCTAAGGGTAGCGTTGTGTAGAATATTGAGCTTGAGGTCTGGCCCTTCTCCAATTATTCATGTGGGAAAATGTACTGAGGAAGTTTAGTTAATATTTAGATTTGTAAACATCCATCTTGTCTAATCTAGCAGATCTCTGCACACATTTTAAAACATTTTCTCTCTTCTTACATTCCACCTCACCCCCACCCCAGCTTTTAACTGCAGTTCTTTACTGTTTCTAGGGCTCAGGCTGCTTAACAGTCTTGGTTTCAAGTTCTGACCCATACGTACATAAAAGCCCATTATTTTTACTCCTTTAGAGTATGGTGGGTCTTCTGGTTGGGGGTCAGGTGCTATAAGGGTTAAGCCCGATTTACAATCTGACTTAGGTCATAAGATCGCTTTCATTATCACATCAGGCATATTGTCATTTCTGGTGACATCACAGGATATTACTTCACATCCAGTGATACATCGTGTTTATGTTATTTCTCAGTCAAGTTCTTATCTCATCCGTCACTCCAATATGAATGGAAACTAGGGGCGTAGCACTACTGTCACAGAGCTACTAAGTGAAACCTCTCTACACATAATACTGCATTATAGCTATCAAGCCTTGGAACTGGAGAGATGATAGTTTATTAATCTTTTTGTTGGCTTCCATGAGGTTCTGAAGAGCAGTGCTATTATATGTGCCTTTTCCCACGCATGAACAGTCAGAGTCCTGTCCCAGTGCCACGCAGCTTCTATTGGCCTGAAACCTATAGTTTGATGTCCCATGACTTACTTACAATCTAACTGTTGTTATTTGGCCATTGGACATTTACATTGCATTTATATGGTGTATTGAGACAAATTAATCCCTTGTAAAATTTCACTGAAGTCATATGGAAATAGGCCAGTAATTAATTTTGCCCTTAAGTGCCAGTCAGAATAAACCTACTGAGGTAGTGACATTTGTAGCTTGTGTTTAGTAGAGTCTCTGAACTTTGAGATTCTGAGGAAGCTCTTTTAAAGCTTAGGTCAATAAAATGTGCCATGCTTTGATCATGCCCACACAAGCATAGTGTGGGTTCAGTAATGTGCATGCCAAGTCTAGATTTTATAGAATCTAGCCCACAATGATGGTCTGGGAAATTGGATACCTAGCTCATAGTTGTTACTTACCTGTGTCAGTTTAAGAATTCATTATGGCAGTGTATGATGCTCTCCAGTAAATAGATTTAATGTAAAAGGCCCTTTTATCTTAGATGACAGATATTACTACGCCATAGAAGCTAATGGGAATCAATTCCATACAGTGGGAGCTCCAAGGGTTTGGGGTGGGTGTGGATGTCTCTGGAGGGCATAGAGATGGGGTAGCTCTTCTGTGTGGGAGTCTCACCAGGTAAAGTGTCAGAAATAAAAGCTGGCCTGCCATGCTTCTGGAGACAAGTAACTACATCTTGTTGCCTCTGTGGCAAAGATAGACAATGTCTGAAGTGCTTTAGCCACACAGGTATGTGCCCCTTTGGCCCTATTCCAGTGGCTCTACAGAGCTGTTCTGTGCCTTGGCAGGCTTAGCATCTTTACTGGGCACAGATCTCATGTCTGCTCCAAGGACAGTCATAATCAGTGGCCTCACCTTCTCTCCACGAGATTGCTTATCTAGCCTCCAGAGTGGCTAGTTAATCAGAAATGTTGTGAATGGAGCCTTGGAACTGTTGGCTTTCATTTGGCCTTCTTCTGGAGTTTTTAGGCAGAGGCACATGATCTGACCTGAGTGAATAACTTTCTGTTTTGGGATGTGTATGTGATGGCTTCAAGGAAAAAGCATTCACACATTTGGGGTCCAGCACCAGACAAGCAATAAAATGCAGGAACTTTAAAGAACGAGACAGTATGGGGAGTTATCATAATTGAATTGAATTCCCACTTACCATAAACTGTTTTTTTTAGAGAGAAGGCTTAAATTTTTTTGTCTGTTAGTTTTAAACCAGACAGTGTTATTGGGCTATTTTAATGTGGCAGGTAATTTGTAGCTGCTTTTTGAGGGGTTACAATACTACCATCTTCATAAATAGATTGCTTACATCACACACACACAAACACACACACTGTAGTACATTGCAGAATATGTAGGCTCTTTCATACCTGTTTATTTAACCTATGTATGGAAATATCTCACATGAATAATAATTGTATATGTCTATGTATTAACTATACCAGGGACAGTTTTATTGTTAGGGTGCTGTTCGGTGTCTGTCATAGAGTTTCTGGTTGGGTCCAGTTGAGTTCATTAGCAAAATAAAGACAGATGGCAATGGATTAATTCTAACTCTTCTCTATTAGCGTGCAATCATCCCAGATTTTTATCTTTTTTTAGGGGACAATCCAAATCCTATTAGTCAAGAGACAAACACCTGTTGACTTCAGTGGACTTTGAATCAGATATTATGTCTAATTAGAATTTTCTTCCACATGGCTGATGTAGACAAGCTTTTTACCAATTTAACTATTTCAGTTAGAAGTGTGATTTTTTTTTTTAAACCAGAATAGTTATACTGGTTAAAAGCCTGTGTGTGAACACAGGTAGACCATTGTAAAGGTCCCTACATTTTTGGGGAATAAGCTATAGCTGTGTAAGCACTTTTATAGTGATCCTCTTCTTGTTATTGATATACTTGTAGACCCCCCCCCTCCTGTTATCCTTCACATCCCTTGCTAGCCGCAACTCCATTTGTCCTTTGGCCTTTCTGATTTTATCCCTGCAGTTCCAAGCAATGTCTTTATACGCCTCCTTAGTCATCTGTCCTAGCTTCCACTTCCTGTAAGCTTCCTTTTTATGCTTCAGCTCAGTGCAGAGCTTTCTGTTAAGCCACTCTGGACGCCTTCCACATTTGCTATACTTTTTCTTTATTGGAATGGTATCTTCCTGTGCCCTTAGCAGGGTGTCTTTAAAACGCAACCAACTCTCTTGGACACATTTCCCCTTCAGATCAGCCTCCCAAGGGATCCTCCCCATCAGTTCCCTGAGGGAGCCAAAATTTGCTTTTCTGAAGTCCTGTGTCTGCATTTTGCTTCTTTCCTTCTATCAACATCTTGAACTCAGTCATCTCATAGTCACTGCTACCCAGGTTGCCATCCACTTCTACTTCCCCGATCAATTCTTCTCTGTTTGTGAGCGGCAGGTCAAGAGGTGCAAGGCCCCTAGTTGGTTCCTCCAGCATTTGTACCAGGAAGTTGTCCTCAACACGCTCCAGAAACTTCCTGGATTGCCTGTGCACTGCTGTATTGGCCTCCCAGCAGATGTCAGGGTAATTGAAGTCCCCCATGAGAACCAGGGCCTGTGATCTGGAAACTTCTGCCAGTTGTCCTTAGAATGCCTCATCCACCTGCTCCTTCTGATCTGGTGGTCTATAGCAGACACCCACCACAACATCCCCCTTGTTGCTCTCCCCTCTAAACATAACCCACAGACTTTCAACTGGACCCGGAAGCTTCTTGCCATGACCAGAAGCAGGACCAGCCAGGTCCACCCTGAAGAGTAAGGGGCCCAGCCAGAAAGCAGTGGCTAGCTACCCCCCCTGAAATGGGTGACAGCTCTTGTTAGCAGATTTAGGCCTGGTTTACACCTAAAATTTAGATTGAGCTAGCTATGTTGCTAAAGGCTGTGCAAAATTTCACACCCGGAGTACCACAGTTAGGGCAACCCAATCCTGGTGCAGCCACAGCTAGGTTGATCGGAAGACTCTTTGTTCTTCCTAGGTACCGCCAGGGGCTAAAGTATAAATCGGCAGGCCCCGGAATCCTCCTAAATTGGCACGCCCCCCCCCCTCCTGCCGGTACAGGCCCCCCTCATGCAACCCAGCTACTGCCCCCCAAACACCTGCCCCCCACCCCACCTACTGCCCCCAAATTTCTGCTCCCCAACTCCAACTACTGCTCCCCCCACCTCAGCTATTGCCTGTCACGGGGTGCAGCAGCCAGGTTGGGCTAGCACCCTGTTGACTTAGAGGACAGTAGAGCCAGCTGGGCCAGCCAGCTAATGAGCTGGAGGGAAGACCAGCTGGGTGGGCAAGAAAGGGGGGCCAGCGCAGGTGCCGGGAAAGGGGGGAGGAGTGGCTGGGCTCATTCCAGCCCACAGCCCCTCCCTGAGCCAGCCCGAGGGGAACGTGCAGGAATGCTGCGTTCCAGCACCTTCTTTCTATTTTTAGAGAGCCCTGAAATGCAGCATTTTGGGGTGTTCCCCTATTTTTATGGGCCCTGGAATGCTGCCCCCTAAAAATAGGGGGGGCCTTGGAATGCCATTCCAGGGAGTTCCAGCTAACTTTAACCCCTGTGTACCACCTGTAGGAGAGGTGATTAACTACATCAATGGAAAACCCCTTCTCTCGGTGTTGGACATGTCTGCACTATGGTGCTACACCAACAGAACTGCAACACCATAGCTATATTGCTGTAGCCAGTGGCTATAGTGTAGACAGAGCTTTAGTTAGCTGCTAATATAACCACTCTGTGCTGATAATATGATCACTTAGCCAGGCTTACATTCAGCCAGAACTGTCTGGAGCAGAGAGCTGGTAAATATTTTCAAAATTCTGGGACAGAAGACTTGAGCCCTCATGTACACTGCAGGGCTGAAGCCATGACACATGGTTCCTACCGAAAATCCAAACCTTTGTAAACCTCATGCGTCTGAAATCGCATCATCTCTCCAGCCCAGCAACTGAAGCCCCAAGTCTTGAGTCCCTTGTGCTGTGCCCTGAAGTTTTTTTTAGCATGCTGGGGAGGGGCATAGGGTAATCCTGGAAATAATCTGTGAGAATTTAAACTCTGACTCAGAGGCTATTCTCACTTGAGTTGAGCTAATTCAAGAGGTGTTACATTGAGAATAGATAACTTGAGTTAATTCTGCGGTTAAGACAGCTTCTGTCACACAGAACATAGGCACCTAACAAAGAATCACTGCTTCTGCAGTATTAAAAATATGGATGTTAGAGAAGGCAGACTAGTACACCCCATAATCCTATAATAATGATACATCTTATTGACATTTCAAGAGTCAGAAAAACAGAATTGGTAGCCTGAGTAAATATGCATTACAGTTTTTGCATAGTTCATCTTAAATAACAGCCACTTGAATGGCCAAAAAGTGCTTGGTTGGTAGATAGGTTGGTCAGTAGGTAGGTTAAGAGATAGATAGATAATGGGAGAGTTAATGCTCATTATAGATTTAGTTGTCAGAAATTTAATTTTATTGAGCTGTTTAGAGAGCACTAACTTTGATTCTTGTAGGTAGGTATAGGCCGTCAGGCTGTCAGGGATGAAAAAGTTACAAAGGAGCAAAAAGGGTTTGAAGGACAGGGGACTGATCTGTAATAATTAATGACTATTGTATAAGAACTGTTTATTAGGCTATTTAATATATGGCAGTATTTGGTTACTGGATTCTTTAATGTATGCATATTTGTATTTAGTATAATAGCTGGGCTGTTGCGAAACAAGTACTGAGATAACAACAATAGCTTTACATAAGCAAAAAAACAAGGAGTCGTGTGGCTCTTTAAGACTAACAGATTTATTTTTCACATGAGCTTTCGTGGGAGAAAAATCCCACTTCATCAGGTGCTTCGAAGATGGGTGAACTTACAGAATGGAATGAAAATAAATGCAAGGGGGTGTAAAATATAGGATCAGGTCATACAGTAACAGCAAATCAGAGTAGTTGTTAGGTTCAAATCATGGGATGCCTGAAGTCAAATTACCTATTGTAATGGGAAAAGAACCCATAGTCTCGATTAAGTCCTGCTTTCAGGAACGCTCATGCAAAAAATAAATCTGTTAGTCTTAAAGTGCCACACAACTCCTTGTTTTTTTGCTGGACTAGACTAACACAGCTATCCCTTTGGAAATTTACATAAGCAACCTTTGGCTAACAGCAGTGTCACTAACAGCCTATGATGAGCTCTTTGCTTTGAAGATGCTACTTCCAGGCTTCAGCCAGTTACCAGATTTGTTTGCTGGTTTTGGAAGCCAATACATTTAAACAGTTATTAATGCACTTTAAATAGTTAAACAGAAAGTCTAAAGGGGGTGGTGGTGGTAAGAGAGCTGTTCATGGAGAACAGACTGACACAGAGATCAACTCTGCTGGACTGTCAGAAGCAGTTGGCCGTAAGGTTCCAGAGGGGATAATAAGATGTAGGTAAGATAGATGTGGGTAGCCCACTGATTGTTTTTAAACCCTTTCTCTCTCATGCTATGTTTTCCTCCTAGTGTTAAGCTTAAACAGTATTTTGGTTTGAGAAAGCTGTTTGGTCTCCTTTATTAATCACTGGTCGCAAGTGCCCAAAGGGAAGACTTGCTGATGCCAAGTCCAGCAGGCCTGCTGAGTAAGTGCAGTTAAACCATGGGGTGCTGTAGTCCAGGTGCCAGTCTCAGAATAGGAGACACAAGCAGATTTATAAGTTTTTTATTGCAGTGACCTAGAGAGGGTGCTGTAAGCTGCTGCTTACTAGAGAATTGCTGGAGACCAAATTGTGTGTGGATGAAGCAAAGGCTGCTGCTGATTGAACCAATTAATGTATTTTCTCTAAGCTGTGTTTTAACAGTATTTGATATTAACACGTGACTCAAGCCAGGAAAGCGTGCTGCTCCCAAGATACCTCCAATCCTGGTTTCAAGGGATTAAAATAACTATACTTGGCTGGCAAGAGGCTATATGTTAAATCTGGGTGAATACAGAATTGGAACACTTTTGAACAATCTTCTTAGCTTGTAAGCCAAACAGGGAGAAAACAGAGAGTTACTACTGGGTAGTAGTATGTATAAGTGTGGAGAAGATAACAAAATACAAGCTCCTGTGTGAAAGAAGCTATAGCAATGGTGATGCTATCTTGCTGGGTAAAAATAAAAATAGTCATTGTACAGCTGCCAGAAACACTAGAGGATTTTAAATAACTGCATCATGCATTTTATTACTGTCAAACATTTTTTAAGCTCCTCCTTCTTTATATAGTGGATATTTCCTGTGGAATGAAAGCTATGAGCGCCTGCAGTGTTTATTGAAAACAATGGATGTAATAGGAGTTGAGGGCCTGCTTTAATGACCATTGAAACTAATGGAACGCTTTCCACTGATTTCAGTGGTAATGAGGTTGGATCCTTATTAGTGCCGCAGTGTCAGACCCAACTTCACTACTGTGGTTGTTCAGCAAGCTGCAGCTCAGAGGGGCATTTGAAACTAATCCAACTGCAGTCAGGAGATCATGAATTTATTACAATATACCATTGTTTGAAACTGCGTGCCTAAAAGGGCAAAACTGAGTTCACCTAGTTTGCAGCATTCCGTTCAACCACTAAATACAGAAGCTACTAAATCCCACCACTCTGAACTTGTTGAACCCCCGCGTTCGTGATGTAACTGCGATGGACCGACGACACCCACCAAGGAGATGGACAATAATTTTCAGTAGAAAAAAATTTATAGTGGTCTCATAAAGGCATACAACGAAATAGCAACAAAATTGCCTATGGGGGGGGGGTAAACAGCTACACAGCGAAAAAGACTAAGCAAGATACAAGTGGGACAATAAACAGCTATGTAGTAAAAGGACTATACAGGGTACAAACGAAAAACCACACTTATAAACAAACAATGCATACATGGGAAAAAGCTATACTTATAAACAATGCCTAAAGGGAAAAAAAAGACTACACTTATAAACACTGCATACATGGTATTATAGAGAAAAGGGGAAAAAAAGGGGGAAGAAACAAATCGAGAGAGGCAGAATAACTGTATCAGTTTATAATACCTGTCCTAGTACCGTAGTGGAACCCAAAGTGAGGAGGCAGACCAGCTGCAGCATCCCAGTACATAATCGTTCGGCCGGCAATTCGAGTACACCCAAAAGTCTCACGGGCGGGAGCTCCCTGTCTCAGTCAGGGGATCAGTCCGACCAGTTTGTGACGTGCCCTTTAGCATTCGAGGGTGGGAGAACACTAGCGCCAACTGAGGCAGGGGCTTAAATAGTGTACTGCACAGCCAGACTATAAAATAGCCAATTGGAAGTGAGGTGCAAGTCAGAACCAATGATGTAACTGGGACCCTGGACAATGATCCCTCCTTTGTGGTGCCAGGGGTGTGGAGAAACTGTTCAGGGGGATAGAAACTCACCCCCCCCTTGATGACACAAGGCGTGGGAGGTAGAAACTCACACAGGCAATTGAGGCCCATCAGGGGAGATCAATCCTTAACACTCTTCCCCTTGAGCTGGATAGCCCAGAGATGAGACCCATGGGGGAGATTGATACTTAACACTCCTCCCTGTGAGCTCCATAGTCTAGAGAGCTACATTGGGGGGGGGGCGGGCGCGGGGGCCATTATGTCTGCCACCTCCGTTGACAGAACTGTACCCACTACTGTTAGTTTTTGGGTGTTGAAAGCTCATGCCACCCTGTATAGGACTTTGCGCCACATAATTAACATTTAAAAAGGCAATGCAAAACACACTGGATGAATCAGAAGAAGGTGCAGACACAGAGTATTTTTTTCTTTATGTAAATATATGGTTGTCTTTAAGTTGGTGACAATATCTGTATGTTGATATGAGCATTTGTGGGATAAGTAAGTTGAGAGAGGAGAGGTGAAGATACTTGGCATACTGGGATAGGGAGAGAATTCAGGGTGCAGAGGCTGGCACTGGATATTGTTTAGACTGAGTTAGATACTGAACGCTATTATGAACCAGAACTGGGGGATGTGCCAAAAAGCTGTATATTAGGGCATACACTGAAGCACAGTGGGACTGCAGAGGCATAACTGAAGATATACTAGGAAGACAATGATTGTGCAGGCAATATTACATCTTCTGTGATGTGTAACTCAATCTCTACATTACTGGTGACGAAGATGTATGAGAAAGACATTTGAGTGTTAGAGGCTAGAATGAGTTTGTGGATCTGGCAATTAGTTCAAACCCTTTTTACTTGGGAACTAAGCAAATGGCATATGGAAATCAGTGAGACACAATGAATACTGAAACCCTACCATAACATTTTTCAGAGTCACTTTTTAGGGAAGGAATTCACTTTACAGGCAATGTCTATATTTTCATAAAAGTGAAACTAAACTCATGTATGGTTAGGATGTACTTCATTTAATAATTTCTCACATATATAAAATTTTACCTATACTAGATTATCCAGAAAAGGATTTCCAAAGGCCATATTGTTATGAAATGGAAAACTGAATAGAGCAATGATTTGGACTACATCACAGTTGAACAAGTGTTGGCAAATGGGACATCTCCCAACGTGAGTGAAGAAAATTGTACAATAAAAAAATTACAAACTGACCAAGCAACACAGACATAATTTGCTTTTATTATATTTTATATGTATGTAACCCAAAAGATCAGTTTTGCCACACTGTGGCACAGTTTTATATTGGTCAATTGAGTAAGTTTTGTGACCATTAGTTTTTAACAGGTATTACAAAAATAAGCAAACATTTAAAATAAAAACTAGTTACATAGGGGATAGTACAAAATAAAAGATACCTTTTGACATACAGAGCATAATATTACAAAACAAAACCGCAATAATACAATGTAGACATTTCTGAATTTTGTATAAACATATTTTCAGAGCAAAATCCGTTTTCTTACTATAGACATTGGCTCAAATTTAATCATGACATTAGTGGGGGAAGCTCACAATGAAACCGATGGAAATTGCACTTCTTACATCAGGCATTATTCTGACCCTTGATTTCCACTTCCTACATATGTTTTTAATATACTAGCCATTTCCCGATTTAAAAATATCAATAATTACAAAGTGAAAAGATGAGCCCAGTTATATTTATGAAGACAGGTCATCAGTCAAAACTAAGAACAGTAAAAGCAAACCATATATGGATATATTCTATAAAATCTTTTTTTTGCTAGTAAGCAAGTAAAAATAGAGCAGCTAAAATTATATTAAAACATGGATATATTTATATTGCTGAATAAGTGATCCAACCTTTTTATGAGTTAGAAGGTGTGAGAAATTAGCCATCATTCTCCCCCCTAAAAGTTTACAGATAGATTAAGTAGTACTGGAACACAGCACAACTCGTACAATCTTTTGCAAAGTGTGGTAATTTTCAAAATATTTGTAGTTAGAATGCACTTGCATGTCTCATAATTATTCTGTCTCTGCAAATGTGTGCAAAATAGTATCTCATTTATAGCATTTTTCACCCACTTTGTGTAAATGATTACACTGCGTGAAAGGCAGGAGCAAATCAGATCCAGATCCACAAAGGAATTTAAACTTCTAGTTTCCATTAAATTTCTTTGTGGGTCTGGACCTAGGTTTCCAAACTACCAAAAAAAAAAAAGAAAAAAAACCTAAAAAATTTGGTTTTATTTATTCAATGTATAGCAAAGGAACTAGTTAGCATATTAACTGTCTGAATCTTTGGGCATCATCCTGGAAAACACCAAGCATCTAAAACCAGTCTTTAGGAGCATTCAGCACCCCTTGAGAGCATTTGCACTGAATACAGAAATTGTAAGTTTTTATGATAAGTAAGGTCTGTAAGCTAAACATCAGTAGCCTTTTTCAGAGCTTATTTCTTATTTTTAAGGCTTTGGGGAGTTAGGATTAAATTCACTGCAGAGGGAGGGCTCGACATTGGTGGAATTATGCCCATTTACCCTACAGGTTACTTTGGACCCTAGTTTCTAAACTGAGGCACTCCTGCATAAACTGTTGATACTGGTTAACAAATAAAATGATCAACACTGAGTCCTATGGAATATCGGTATTACAGGAGAACAATGTGTTACTCCATTAAACAAACAAAAGTAATTGAATTCTGATATTTCATTTGATTACTAATATGTGCTTGACAGCATTCAAAACATACCTGAATTAATTTAAAAATTAAAGGTCAATGTTCACATTATATCTACCAAATTATTTATTTATAAGTGATCATTTATACTACTGTATTTAAAAAAACACATCGTCTCACTTCATATAGTGACAACAGACTTCAAGTCCTCGCTATCACACTCACACACACACAAAATGCGCAGCTACTCTCCTTATGGTTAGGGCCAGATATATACCTTACATACTCCTAGGCCTACCGCTGACCTCACGGCACGCCAGCAGTATAACAGAGAAGAGAGGGACTGTCCTCTAATAAGAGCACAGCACTCATCCAGATACTCTGATATCTTGTCTATGACGGAGGACAATAATAGAAGTTCTAGAGAAGGAAAGAGTAAACTCTCCTCCAACCCCAAATGCACTCCGTGCAGTGCAATAATATTTTTTATCCTGACCTCGTTAGTGTTTATGGTGGTAATAATCTTATATCTTGAAGTGTGAAGATCTATGGCCCTGGTAAATTTTTATCCTAGCCTGTGTGCCTGAAAAAGCTATCTTCTTCCAATCACTAATCGTTCTTTGAATTTTCCTAATTTTTCTATTTGGCTGTGAGCAAAGACATTCATGAACATCACCACCAAACCCACAACCATGGAAACTTGAGCATGTCTAAGTTTTATGGCTTTTTGCATGTAAAGTTCATAAAGCTGAGAAATACAGAATCTGTCTCTCAGTCTCTGTCTACCATATGGTTAGTGCAGATTTTGATCTTTTCCTCATTGAAAGAAAACAGGGTTACCAGAAAATATATTTAAAGCAACTTCAAACTGAGTTAATATCTGGGTTTACATTACCCATTAAATGTCATACACAGTGCTGACAGACTGCAGGGAAATAAGTGAACAATATTTTCATAACAATCACTAGTACATGTTTCCATTAATGATTATATTGAACTTATCAACTGTCAATAGCCTGGCCAAAGAAGTGGACAGCATTCCTTTTGGAGTCAACTGGCACTGTACCTGCTAAATCTGAAGACACTGTTGTGTAATAAGAGTCACTCCCTCCCATACACCATTAATGTTTTACCACTGTAGTGTATCTAGAGCAAAATGCTCTGCTGTAAACAGGTGCAATTCCATTGACGGCAGTGGGATGATTTTAAAGGGCATATTAGTGAAAACCTGAACATTTATTTTCTCTTCTGCCCCATCTACTTATAAGAAAAGCAACAGAAAATTTAAACTGGGGAACCAGTTCTTCTGGATTTAATGTTTTACAGTCTTGACATCATGGGTGCAAGTCAACTGTGGTGTTTGTGATATGTTACAAACCAAAACCTGGGCATGTATAACATCTGTACATTAGGCCGTAGGGCATGCACTGAAATATGTATG
This sequence comes from Podocnemis expansa, assembly GCA_007922195.1. NCBI lineage: Eukaryota > Metazoa > Chordata > Testudines > Podocnemididae > Podocnemis > Podocnemis expansa. Next base: position 25,781,447 of record ML682005.1, on the reverse strand, counting down.
CCACATGACAGGAACATGTAGTGCAATTCTTATATGTGCTGTATGTTACAGAAAAATATAGAATTCCTTTTTATGTTACTTAGTATTTGGCGAATGGCGTGTCATTTCCCAATGCCATGTATCATCATATAATGGAAAACCATTTTCAGCTTACTGTTGTTCCCATAGTTAGTTTGTTGATGCCAGAACACACTTATACATAAACTCTATATTATCATTTTAGATTATTTGGCTCTAGCAGGGACCCCAGTGCTTCCAGACCCAGGCAGAACACTTTGCCCTGTTTCATACTATAGCGAGTGGGAGAGAAGTGTTGATCTCCCACAGGGCCATAACTAGGGCAGGGCAACCGGCTCCCTATTTTAGAGGGTGGCAGAGCCCCTCTGCCCTGCCCTGGCAAGGGAAGCAGGGCTGGCTAGCCTGAGGCCGGGCTCTGAGCTCCTGCCCCGATCTGCCCCCAGGGGTGGGGTGAGCCAGCCCACAGCCCAGCTCTCCCAGTCTCACCCCACCCATTTCAGCTATTCCAGTGTTTTTCAAACGTTTTTCCTTGGGACCCAGTTGGAAAAAAATCATTTATGCCTGCAACCCAGCAATTACATCTTTGAGCAATGCACTCCAGTTTTTTGGCAGTGGCAGCAAAGGCTGCTGTGACCCAGTGCCTGAAGGTCTGAGACCCAGTATTGGGTCCCAGCCCTAAGTCTGACAACCACTGAACTATTCCACCCCCAGGGGTGGGGCAGGCCCACCAGATGGGGGGAGGTGGTGGTGGCAGGGCTGATTGTGTGTCACGCAAGCGGAACAGGCTCCAGTATGGTCCAAAGCTGCACCAACTCCAGCAGTTAGCTCCACCTCCCCCCAGGGCCAAACAGCCAGGCTGTGGCTGCCCTCTGGTCCACCCCCGGTGCTGGTGGGGTGGGAGGCCCTCCAGTGGGGGGGCACCTGTGGGGAGGCCCAGGGGCCTTGTGGCCCCTTATCTGCCACTGGTGGCAGGGGCTGTTTCTGGCTCTGCGCCACTGGCTGGCAGCAGCACAGCACCAGATCGGGTCCTGAGTTGGGGAAGGGCGCCTTTGAGGCTGCTTGCCCCAGGAGCCAAAATGCATAGTTCTGGCACTGATCTCCCATTCCCTTGGCTGCAGCAAGGAGCCTGCACTGTATTTTAGCACACTTTGCCTGAGTCCTTAGGTAGCAGTTCCCTCCTGCAGCCAGCAGGAAGGGAGCTGTGGGCCACTTTGAAAGCCCCTGCAGTCCACTTTTGGCTCCCAAGCCAAGGGATGGGGTAAAAGACTAGGATGCTGAGCAGTATTCACGTAGAGTAAGAAATACCATTTATTCAGAACCATGTACACACTTCCAATGCAAATAAAGGTATCTTAACCCATTTTGGTCATCCAGTGTACTCAAACATGGTCTAAGAAATTCATAATTGCAAACATCTGAGTCATGCTAGGTTCCTTTATGCTTCTACAGATAGAAAATGAGTGTTTTGTGCACCTGCCAAATACTAATCTAAAATGGCTATCATTTTTCTTTCCAAAACCAAATTATTTCTAAGCACCAGTTTTCATTTCAAATTAAATACTAAAAAGATTAGAGCTTTGAAATATTTGTTTTTGAGTTATTGAAGCACAAACCAAGTATATTTGAAAAATACAAATATATTGCGGGGGGGGGAGGGAATCAGCAGCTGGGAAAACATCTAGGCCTGATTTTCCAATCAGATTAATGCAGGCAAACCCCTCATTTTAATAAGGCTCTGCAAAGGGGCAGGGGCTGCCTGCATGGATCCACGTGTAGTATCAGGGTCTTACTTTCCACATTCTGACAGCTCAAAAGAAAGAAAGAAAGAAAGGCTGAATATCTTTGGCTGTGTCTACACCTAAAATCTTAGTTCGGATTTGTTTAGTCTGAACTAAGTTGTTCGAAAGTTAGTTTGAACTAAGTGCGTTTTTTTTAGTTCAAACTAAAAAAAAAAGAATGTTTCGTTCAAACGGACTTTTACTTCAAACTAAAAAAATGCTTAGTTTGAACTAACCACTAGTTCAAACTTAATTAGTTAGACAGCAGCCCTGCAAATAGTGTAGTGGCTAGCGCCTCTGCTTAATATGCAGAAGGTTCAGGGTTCAAGCCCTGGGGGGTTGGACTTGATGGTCTCATGAGGTCCCTTCCAACCCTATGATATGATTTGATTGATTGAACTAGCATGTCTACAGTGTGCTAGTTCAAACTAACTAGTTAGAATGAAGCTTTTAAAATTTTTTAGTTCAAACTAGGCAAAGCCTAGTGTAGACAAGGTTCAAATTAAAGCTCTTTAATTCAAACTAATTTGCTAGTGTAGACATAGCCTTTGTACAGTTTTCTGGGTGGAAGTGAAACATAAGCATCTTCAACTTAAAGGTACATTTTAAAAGAAATTTACAAATGACTGTCCCACAATTAAGATGATTAGACTAAAGTTTGTAAAGCAATTTATTTTTCATCCTGTATACCCTGGAATTTGACACTAAGAAGTGCTCGTTGGTCTATCAAGAATCGCCCATGGCGGCTTCTCTTTACTTTCTTCTGCCGTCTCCACCTGCATTCAGCAGGATACTAACATGGAAAGAGTGCCAGCACAGGTTATGACATTCAGGATAGGAAACATTTGTTCTCAAAATTTAGCCCTTATCTTTGTCAACATTTAAATACTGTCCCTGCTTTTAGGAACTGGCCTCCAAAATAATCTAAACCCTGAAACGTGTTTTAAAAACAACCCAGAGCATGTAAAATGGATTGTAACCTTTCACATTTTCACTGTGTTAAAACTATTAATTTTATAACTGCTGGTAAAAAAGTAGCTAAAATCTTCTTTTATTTAAGAAAAAAAGACAACCAGTTAAACAGGTAAAGATTTGGCTAGCCTAACTATATGCACAGTATTAATTTAAACCTTAGAACAGAAAGTCTAAAGAATAGGCGAACAAAAGAGAGCTTTAGCTAGCAAGCAAGGGAAGATGGAAGGGAAGATCAAAATCTAGTAGATGATTTACCTGTAAGAACTGTCAGTTAATTAATAATTCCAAGTAAAATGTGAGAGTCACTCTGGCCAATGGCACTCAACTCTGAGGCGTCTCGTGAAGCAACTTATCACCTCTAACTCCCACTAACATCAATATGAGTCTGAGGCACTAATCAACTCTCAGAACAATTTATTTTTAAAAATTAATGTTCTATCCATGACAACGACAGGTGAATCCCAGACTGGATTTCTGGATATTCCTCCGCCCCTCTCACTGAGGCCTCAATTCAGCAAAGCACTTAAGTATGCACAAATACCATGAAAATCAGTGGGCAGGATTCTTTCATCCTTTAAGTGCACTCCGTAAGTAGTGAGAGTGAATTTAAGCCAGCCAGAAGAGTCTTCTTCCTGTGTACAAGAAGCCTCTGATGATATAAAGCTGGCAAGAAATGGTATAGGCATCTCCTATGCCAGTTCCCTCTGACGTAAAGAAAAGGAGAGGGGCTTCTTGGTATAAGTTGATAGGGAAAGAAGGGGGAATGATGGAGCTGAGTGCCACTACACCAGATCCCCTGCTGGTGTAAGCTCCTTTTAAAAAGCTTGCATCAGTGGCAGAAGTTAGAGCAGCAGGGGGCCTACTCCATCTTCCTCTCAGATAAAATGGCCAGAGATCAGGGAGATACAGCCAGCTTCCTGCATGTCATTGTCCCCTGCACCTGAGGTGTATTTTGATGGAAAGGAGAATCAGGGCCAATGAGACTTAGGCATTTTGTTTAAGTACTTTGCTAAATCTGGCCCCTACACTTTAGCCATTCTCTCCACAGTCAATATTTTGCATTTCTCCTTTAAAAAAAAACAACACAGTATATAGGTTATATTCATAGTGAAAAACATTTTTTGAGTAGAAAATGAAAAGGCATGTATGGTTAATATTTTCAATAATGTGCTCTTTAGATGTGCATGCAAAATGGATAACAGTACACACAATTCCCAAGTTTCAAAGGGGTAGCCATGTCAGTCTAGTTCAGCAAAACAAACAAGGAGCCTTGTGGCACTTTTAAAGACTAACAAATTTATTCATTGCATGAGCTTCTGTGAGAGAAAGTCCCACTTTGTCAGATTCTTGAAGATGGAGAACTTGCAGAATGGAAGTAAATAACTGCTGGGAATTTTAAGTCATAGGGTCAGATCAGACTGTTACAGCAGATCAAAGCAGTTAAGTGCCACAAGAGTCCTTGTTTATTTTACACAATTTCCAGTTTCTCATTGCAGTCTACATGCATATTTACATAGACTGCATGCACAGTTTAGGAACAGATCTTGAACATTTAGATCTATCTGTATTTTGTGGTCTTTTTTGTATTATTCAAAATATACATTTGAAAGTTCAACATCAATAGAAAAGCTGGAGGTAGTCTCCATGTTTAATCTCAGACTCTTTTTGGGACACTAACATTTAAGAAGTTCAGTTGTGTCAGGTGACTTTTTTTTTTAATAGAAGCTATCAATTTGATAAAATTTTTAAAAATGTGCCAAACATAAAACTGGTGTTACATGGACTTTCTGTTGCTTCATATTTAGTCATTTACTCACAAGCTTTCTGTATATTTTGATAGTGACTACAATTGTGTTGCACAAATGAATACTTTGTGTTTACAATTATCGTTTTGAAAGCACAACTAAGGTGCTAATTTTTAACAATTTATCCTTAAAGACCAAATCCTGCAGTTTCTAGTTCAGTAAAAATTCCCTATTTTGCAGAACTTGCTACCATGAATAGTATTTATCACTGTAAATAGTCCCCATATTCTTCAGTATTCATGGTAGTAAGCACTATGCCCACTAGTTACAGCTATTCCGTGGTAGGTTTGAGTTTTTAGTAAGGATTCAATAAGGACTGTAAGATTTCACCTCAGAGGGTTTACATTCTCTATAAGCTAGAGCTGGATGAACAATTTGAAAAAAATCATGAAACGTTTTCCATTTTTTCTGCAGCTCTGTTATTAACCATATAGATGATTCCCATTGCATTCATAAGTCATATATACTCTTCCCTGAAACAAATACTAAAATCACCTTGTTCTGTACATTCTGTAAATCACTGTACACATCCAAAATATACATATACACACATATATATATATATGGCTGTGATACAGTTAGAAAAGAGTAATTGAATAATAACACTTTTTATTGCATTCTCAAGTACTGTTGAATATGGGTACTGTAGGCACACATTTTAACTACTTATCTTCTACTACAATCCTATAGCTCATTCACCTGAGATCTGCATTTTGTAAAAATAAAGTTTTCTTTTCAGCTGCATATATTACAAAAGACTCAGTTTCAGCTCTGAACAGATGTGAAAGTTTGACTAAATCTGGGGGACAAGTGCTACAGGTGATCATATAAAAAAAAAGATACTGCTGAAACAGATGCATATTAAAAAGCCACAAATCTTAGAGGTTTTAAAAATCCACCCCTCTCCCATTTCCCCACTTTGTAATAAAATTGTTTAAAACATTTGACACAGAAGACCTGCACAGAAAGCATGCTGTTAAAACCATGTACCCTCTAAGACACCCATCTTGGAACAAACTAAGTAGTTTAGATGGAGAGACTTCATGTTACTTGTAAAAGTATTTAATTTCAATCAGTTCTCATCATCCCGTCTGTAGTGAATAGTCTGTATTTCCTGAGCTAAGAACGTGGCCAGCTCTTTAGTGCCTGCAGCAATCACTCGGCATGACATGAGATCCAGAGGTCCCCCTAAGAACAAGAGGATAAAGAATTACATTTAGATACAAAAGGGACGTGTGGTATATTATATACCTTTATTGTAGATACAGAGATTAAAAACCACTGTAACTAAGCACACGCAGCTGTGTGACACGTGTGTGTGTGTGTGTGCGCGCGAGAGAGAGAGAGAGAGAGAATGCTCATTGAGGAATTCAAATTCAGAGATCTCTTGCAAAGTAAAGTGTTCTAGAAATCACAGACTTACCAAACACCAAAGTACATAGCAGAAGCAATCAATGTTTTCACTTGTTTAGTACACAAAAATGAATGCAATATATTCCATTTCATTCTCTTAAACAAAACAAAACACCAGATGTTACGTGTGCAAAATTAGGGACAGTAAGGAATAAAATAGGACCAAGATAACTAGTTTTTCGTTTTTGCCTTACAAATGGCAACTGTTATTTAACACATCAAGTCTTTCCAGTCAAGCACATTTTGGTCACCAGTAAATTTGATTATTAAAGAGTGCTCTACTTGGATGATGTGTGCTGTAGAAATAAATAAAATAACAATTCTTAGCATTTATGGTCTGTATGTCTTCGAAGTGCTGTATAAATATTAACATTCAGATAAACACTTTTGTCACTCCCTTCCAAAGGACACACTTATTTTTGCTAAAATCTGTTTAGGGGTATCAGTATATTCACCAAACTCTGCTGGCCAGCTGTGTACTTCGAATGTGATAGTTTAACACAGACACAGATATTTGTCCTAAGCACCTCTGATCTGGAAAAGCCTTACACTGGAAATGCAAAATAATGATGAAACTAACCAGCCAGAGCCTATGGGAGAATGGACTGGACCTGAGATATTTCACTGGGTTATCATTACAAGTAAAGGTCAACTATGGGGGCAAACGGAAAAGAGAAAAGATAGTGAGGCTACAGAAGCTGCCCACGAATACCTACCCAGGAATATTTTATTTAAAAAAAAAAAAAAGTCATTCAAAATTGTGGGAAACTGTACTCCTAAAAGGCCAATAGAGAATGAGAACCATCATCTGAAAACTCCTACTTCCACCAGGAATGTAAGATGTCCACAGAAGCAATCAGGAAAAGAGCATTTGTTAGCTGCATTTCTAGTAGAATTTTCCTCTAGTTACTGACTTATTGAAGTTGCATTGCTAGTGCCTTTGGATCAGACAGCTTATCTCACTCTAGTGCTTACCACAGCCGCTGTAACTAGAACAGCAGCAGGGAAAATTAAAGCTCTCCCCTGTGTAAAACAAATAGAAAAATTACCATGGTCCACCCCAAAATAACCTTGAGCAGAGTCAAACTCCAAAATTTACTCTTGGACAAGTAGGCAGCCAAGAGGAAAAGGGATAGAAGAATCAGTGAGGCACTATAACTGTTCACTGACTACTGCTATAGACACACTAGCACCGAAGGGCCCTCACATTGCCCACACAGATTCCCACAGTTCTCAGCTGACCAGAGATATAAAATTGCAGGCAGGAAGAAAACTTGAGTGTTGGTGGCAAAAAACATTGGGAGACGGAGAAGAAAAATATTTCGGTAAACATCCTTCTTAAAAGGAGGCAATGAATTTACCTCTGCTCATCTCTACTGCATAGGCAGCAAAGTCATATCTTGCAGAATTTTTCCAGACCATAAATTCAGATGTACAGAGTCTCCACTCAATCCTAGAACACAATGCCTCTTGCTGAATGGAATTACGTCACAAAGGGGACTCTATCATCCCCTCTCAAACATGCAATAGTCTAACCAGAATTAAAAAAACTATCATTCAGTTCCAGAGAACTTGGAAGCTACTGCTCAGCATCCAAGCTTCTGTGAGAGCTGGCAAAAAGGAGCTCCAACTCCACTCATCTGCCAGAATCATGGATCCCTCTAACTGAGGCCTTAGGGCATGGAGTATAATACTGAGACAGCATTTGTTGCTTTGATGGATTACTTTCTTTGGTCCATGCCTATTCTACTGGACCTGTCTGATGCATTTGATACTAATGGCAAATAACTGTCTTGCTTCCAAGAGCTGAAGAAATGAATAGAAATGTGTTGAATTGGTTTAGATCAGGGGTCTCAAACATGTGCCCCCTAAAACTATTTCCTGCAGCCCACAATGACATGATTGTTTCCAATACTTGCAATATCATTGTATGGAAAGTTTTCAGTGGTGTGGCCCTCAGGCTAACTACTGATCCTCATGCGGCCCTCGTGGTGATTTGAGTTTGAGACCCCTGGTTTAGATCCTTTCTCTCAGAACAAAGCCAGAGGATTATTCTGCATAAACTGTTCCTCTGCCTCCTAACCTTGCACCTGCAATCCCAACAAAGCTCAATTCCTCTTCCATACTATTCAGCACCTGTGAGTAAACACTGGAAGCACTTGCAAGATAACACAGACTGAAATGCAGGCAACACCCAACTCTGGTTCCTTTACATCAAGCATAAAGAGCACTATCTACCAGCTTTCTGAGCATCTAGCTGAAATTACATTCTGGACGAAGATCAGATGGCAAAAACCAGAAAGCAGGAAAGAATCAGATGATGCCTGTAGGATGACAGAACTGCTTTGTAGAACCAGTTTTCTCTACAACACCCTCACTTTCAAGAATGTTCACTCTCATGTTGTTATGCTGGTCCTTTGCCTTGCAGTTCTTATAGAGCTGACAGGAAAAACTCCACTTTTAGAACGAAATAAAAAACTCTTATTATTCCTCTTAGTTCTCCCTCAAGTTCTTCTCACATACATACACAAAACTTCCTCCCTTCCCAGCCAAATACAAATCAAGCTTTCTCTCCTGCCAGCTGGGAAGGAAGAGAGAGGTTAGAACTATCTCTGTGTCAAATAGTTGGGAGATATACTATTACAACAAGGACCATGCAAGTACATAGGTAGATTAGACAGAGAGGGGAAGTGAAAAAGAGGAATATAACCCAAACTAGAAAGGCTAAATAACTGAACATTTATCTGCCTTACCCCTCTGAGCGTATGACGGAAAGGTGATTGGAAAAAAAAAATCAAGTACGAGTGACAATTATTTAGATTGCACAAGTGCCCACCTTGTGCTTTCCAAACACAAAGACACAGTCCTTGCTTCAAAAGAGTATACTTTGCTCACCTGAAGTATCAATCACAATACCACCAGCCTCTCTAATAATGACAGTAGCTGCTGCCAAGTCCCAGCAGTGTAAACCAAATTGGTAGTATGCATCTGCAGCACCAGATGCTAGATGGCACAGAGCCAAAGTAGCACTTCCAATAACACGGATCCTAGAAGCAGAGAGGAGAGGGATACAAGATATAAAAGAATAAAAGGAGGAAACCTCTTTTATTCAACCCAGGTATTTATTAACAGGCTAAAATATGAATCACTTTCAATTTAAATAGAATAATACTCTGCCTGGAATTTAAGAAAGTTGAGAATGTTTATGATTTTTAACACAATAAGAAATCTTTTTTAAAAACCTTACCCATGTACTTGGGCTTTGAGTAAGCGCTCCATATTACTGAGGAACAATTTTAAAGTCTCAGGGTCACGCTTTGGACCTATTTCTGTTAAGATCAAGGCCTTCGACTTATCTGCAATATAGACAGATGTTTTCATTAACTCAACAGCCTTTCAAAGTAGGTCTTTGCGATTTCTCTATATTCAACATGAAAGGGCTTTCAAGGCAAAACCATTTCTTATGCAATCAAAAATTGTTCCTTCTTTTTTCATATTCTTTCACAGGATGAAAAACTGCTTGGCTAAATGACTGTAACAAGACTAAATTGTTCATACAATTGAGTTATCTAAAACATTTTTGGTAAAAGAAGGGAATGAGGAATTAAAAATCAAAAACTGCAGTTTTTGTGTTTCCTTTGTTGACCAGTCACTTACCTCACATACTTCTCTTCGTCAGGGTGGCTAAAAATCACTGACCTAGTATCTAATTCCACTATAAATTAATTGCATTTGAAAGGAGAATGGTTCCTGAATAGGTAATTTTGATCTCTTAGATAAGACCATTCAAATTTTAATTAGACAAAGCTAGGTATATGACAATAGTGGAACTGTGAAAATGATTAAACACGTCCCTGATTAATAAACAAACATTTCCTAATTCTTATTCAGAGTCATGCTCATTTAGGAATTGGATTTAAAGACTGAAGCACTTTAAGCAGTGTTGGTCATAAGGCATAGGAAGGCACTGAAATTAGAGAAGAGACCATCTGGCAAAAAGCACCTGGTGGCTTCAAGAAATGCAAACTACAGGAGACAGCAGACCCAAACACAAGTTCTCTTTGACAAACGTTACAGCTTAAAGTCAGACCTGGCCTTAAGGGTGTTGAAACCATAAATTGTGTGATTTTTATTTATTTATTTCATCTCCACCCTGCCCCATTCTATAATCAAAAATCCTGATCCCTTGTCTCTTTTCCTCCCACATTTACTTATCCAGGTCACTATATCATCTCTCTTCTACCAAGCTCTCCCTGGTTCTCTTCTCTTCATCAGGGTGGCAAATTTTACATTCCTGGGATCCTCTTTCATTACAATTATTTAAATCAATTATAAATCGTAAATGTCCAAGTCCATAGTTCACTTTTTTTTACTGAGACATAACCTCTGCAAAATTCCATGTTATCACCAAAATGTGATTCTCTTTAGTTCTGAATTGTTAAATGCTGAACATACCTAGCATTAGTCTAATTTTACACTGCACATCAACATTTTCTGTAGAAAGTTCATTTCCTGAAATAAATGCATAAAATAACATGGCAACCTCAGCTATTGCACTGTGTCCTGGATGCAGGGCTACTTGGAAGCTGCAAATTCCAGAAGCCAGCACAAGGGAAACATCTTGTACTCCAGAGGTGGTTCATTCTGTTGAAGTCAAAGTCCTTACTGGACAAGAACAACTGTAAATGGGTTACATTAAGCACCATACAAATCAATACAAATGTTCTCTATCTTTCCTGCTAAAAATCCCCCCCACAAATCAGTGCATATCAGAATAAAAAAATTATAAAGCGTCTTGAACAATATGGGAACTGAGTGTTCCCTTACATTCTGGGCTCCCACAGTAAAAGCAAGTCCACAGGGAACATGGATAAAGTGATGCAAGTCTCTCACAATCATTGTTCAGCTGTGGGCCCAGGATCATTTAGACAGAAAAATGAATGTGGCCAGTTTATGAGGGGTTCCATAATCCTCCAAGGCAGCCTCTGCCAAGGAATTCCTGTGGAACATGGACTAAATTTTAGAAACTGCCTCCCCTGGCAGAACACCCTTGGAAGAGTGGCTAGGGTAGGACTATGGAGACCTACTCAGGGTGGTAAATGTCCCTCCTCAGTCATAGCTGCTCTCCTTGAGGAGGAGAGTACCATTTGTTCTGTCTTTGTCTAGTTGGAGTAAATCTGGCAAACTAAAGACTGGCTCAGGCCAGAGAGTCTGGATCTGGATCCAGATTTTCCCCAATTGTCAGGGAAGTTCTGACCTAGGTTTGACTTGGACCCACATCTGAGCTGTATGTTAAATTTCCTGAATTTACTATGATTTCAACCTGCACCAAACCTGTACTTTTTATCATTTCTGGGATACAAAGGTACAGCGCTACGACAACCGCTTCCTTCTGTCTTCTGATTAATGATGCCTTCTCTTCTGCATTGGATTTATTAAAAGAAAACTTCTTATCTTTATGTTTACTTGATCAATCTCAACTATTATAGCTAGGCAAATACAGAGTCACATTATTAGGTTTATAGTAATAAATCCCAATAAAGCATGAACTAAAAGTTACTAACCAAATGGATGACTAAACATACCTCTCATGTATAACAGCAAGGTGTTTTTGAAAAACTATAGCGTATGTATGCATTAATTCCATTTACTACTGGCATCTAAGTTAACAAACAAGATGAAGTACAGGAAGCATGAATGAAAATAAGTGCATGACAGATGCCATGATATTCAGGGCCCAATTCATTATTCACTTGTACTTTGTACCCCAGAAGTTATACCAGTGTACAACATGGAATTTCATCCTAGTTCTTTATCTGAGAAAAGTTGATATGTATCAATGCTGATCAAATTGGGTGGGAATTACAAAATATTTTAGGACCATTTAATGCTAAGTCACATAAAACTACATTTTAAATAGAAATGTGGGAACACCATTATGTTTTGTGGAAAGCCAGTTATAATTCAGGAGAGATACTTTAAATTATGATAATGTTTTTCCACTTAGATCAACAGCAACTCAATGTATTCCTTTTAGATTTCTAACAAAAATCTAGACCAACCTGTCTCTTTTGATACCTGAAGCCTTTTTTCATTACAAAATGCCCCTTGACCTCTTCTACCAGTGTATAATCGTTCTTCAGTGCAATGGTAAATTACACCAAATTCAAGCTTTAAGATTTTGAAAAGAAAAGAAATAAATGCAACTCAAATTACTCATCACAAGTATAAACAACTACTAAGATCAAAATTATTTAATTAGCATATATAACCAAAGATTATGCTGCAGCTGATAAATATTTTCACCATTATGCTGAAGTTTTAGATATACGACATATAAAATTCAGTTTAGAAAGACAGATGTTAATTCCATCTGTTCACAGTCTTCTGAAAGTTTTAATCAGAGCTCATTTGTATGTACTTTATTAGAATGGACTAAAAAGTTACTCTCAAATTTAATTCAAGGAGTTACTGAGAATATATAAATCCCCAAGGGCCAGATTCTGAACACTTTAGTCCTTTTGGTGAGCAGTTACTCACATGAGTAGGCTCATTAGCTATGTCTACACTAGAGGGCTCAGGTAAGTCAACATAATAAGGTTGACTTAAAGTCAACTTTTTTAAGTCAACTTAGAGAGGCCCCATTTGTTTAAGTCAAATTTATAAAGTTGACTTAAATGGCTCTCCTGCCTTAAGTCAACTTTATTAAGCTGACTTTAATGGCCACATTTTGTTAAGTCTTAAAATTGACTTTAAGGGTGGGAGTTATTCCATCGACTTAAACAAGTGCTTAAGTCAACTTAATGAACTCCAAACGTGGCCAGGGAGTTGCTTAAGTCAACTTAAGCCTCCAGTGAAGACATAGCCATTGATTCCAAGTGGGCTATCAATATTGCCAATCTCAAGCACCTCAGATTCATGAGTCAGGAGTCAAAAATGCATGAGATTGTCTTACATATCATGCACTTTTAAAAAAAACAAAACAGTTCACATGTCATAGTACGTTTCATCTGCCTTCTATCTTTTGAGCCCTTGATGTGCACTCAAGTTGATTTAGGTGTTTTTGAGTTTTTCTCTGCAACCATGAAGGCTAGAAGCTAACTGATATTTTAAAAGAAAGCCAAGATCCAGCAGCTGGGGCTTGAAGAAAAAAAAGAAGCCAACTATCACAGGACTCATTATAAAATCCTGAGAGCTGGCAATACTGCTGCAGCTGCTTACCAGTGGGAATAAGGGATTCACAACTGAAGCTTCACTAATCAAGGTTGAAGTTACCTAATATTTTGCATAACTATAGTACCTGTCACTGGGAAGATGCTGAAACACTTTACAGATATTAATGAATCAATCCGCACACCACTACTGTTAGATAAAATATCTACGTTTTAGTTATAGGGAAACAGACACAGAGAAGATAAGTGACTTGCCCCGAGATTACAGATGAAATCTGTAAAAGAGCCAGTTATAGGACTCAGACCCTCTAGACTTCCAATCCCATGCTGCAGCCATGACCCATGCTACATGAGTGATCATGTTTTTCACTCAACAGCCTCAGAGATAGCCCAAAGGGAATAGTTTTTTCTTGCTCTTCTTCCTGAGGTCTCACCTAAACCAAGCTGGAGTCAGACTCTTTTTGATTCAGGTCCCTATATATGGAGTTTTGGGTCTGGAGATATCCACAAGTAGCTCTCTTTAGCAATATTAAAGGCACGATGCTAGATCCTTCTATCCAGGTCAGTTTCTATTGCCCAGTTTGGCTCCTTTATTGAGTTATATTTTTTCCTTTTGCCTATTTTTTAATTGGAATGGATGATGACATTTAATATTATTAATTTTTGTTTTAGTTTTATTTAGATTACCAAATCCCGTAACTATCATCAAAATCATGATGGGTACTATAGAAAATAAATATTAAAGAAAACTGTTGTGATGATATGCAATATTTAAAAACAACTGGGAAGGAATAATCTTTGGAATGGCACTAAAGCACGTCTCTGCGGTTCTATGTTTTTAAAGGTAGGCTGAGGTCAATCTAGATACCACAGGGAGTTGCTAGGCTTCATCACATCTGAAAATGAGGCCACTGATGAATTTGCCTGATGCTGAATTCCTTGCACACATACAAGATTTCTGTTGGCTCCAATGGGAACTAACATGTCAATGCATGTAAATACAAAGAGCCAAAGTGGCACATGTTACAAGAGTGTGAATAAATACTTAAGAATGCCTCCTTCTGTTTTATAAATCAAACTGTAAAACTACAGTGGCTGGACTAGCCTCCCCAAAATGAACTTCTAGAACTAGCAAAAACAAACAGAAGTCCTGGGGCACCTTTAAGACTAACAAATTTCTTTGGGCATAAGCTTTCATGGGCTGCAACTCACTTTGTCAGATGCACACAGATGCATGGGTTGCAGCCCACAAAATCTTATGCCCAAAGAAATCTGTTAGTCTTTAAGGTGCCACAGAACTTCCACTGTTTTTGTGATATACAGACTATCACAGCTACCCCTCTGGAACTTATCACCACGCTAGAACTAGAAATCTTAAAAAGAACAGTATTCCAATGCACCAAGGTCAAGTTCTTTGGTTTTCTATGGACAGGCTCTTATGAAGGTATGTGGGATAATATCGAATTTACTGCTCCTCAAAAGCACACAAAGGCAGAGTAAGGGAAACCAAACCAAAACTTTGATTTTTCATAGAAAATATACTGTCACAACTGTCTGAGAGTCAGGGAGATGGCTAACATCTTTAAAGCAATAGGAATCTGCACAATAACAACAGAACACTAGAAGATATATACATAAATGTTAAATCATAATTTAAACATAACTTATTAGTGACTGATTTTAGTGACCCTTACATAAGTAATCCCTTAAAATCATATACGTTCAATTAGTATGGGACTTATCTACAGGAGTGTAAAGGTTTACAGGATTAAGGCGTTATACTGGTGCGCTATGAACAAACAAACTTCAATAGTATGGAAAGTGCCTTTGTATTAAATATTTTTAGTTCCCACATGGCTCTGAGTTTTGTAGCTGAATCTCAGGTTACCAACTCACAGAACATAATTTATACCTCTTGATTAACAGCAAATCCAATGCTAACAGCCACTGTTGGAAACCTGTGGAAAATAAAAAATAAAGTACTGTTCATCAATAATCTCTCTAAATGTGCAAATTCCACAACTCCCAGAGAGAGTTCTACAACTCATCTATAACGTTCATCTTCATTATACCTCCCTCTATTCCCACATAAGGCAGTCCCCTATAATTTCTCAATTTTTTAAAAAATTTGCTGAATTATCATTTTGAAAAGTTTAAAAATAAATTTATCAGGGCGTAAGTAAGTTTAGTGTATTAAACATCTATTTGAAATGTTAGGGATTTTCCCCTTAGTGTAACTAAATATTTTGATCTTACGTTATTAATACTATGGTAATAAATAACAGTTTCCAAAGGGATAGAGAAGAATGCGTTGTAGGTTGGTTTTCTATGAGGGAATCCAGTTTTGAGAGTTCATTTTTAATTTTCCTGTTTGCTGTACAGGATGCTGATCAGGTGTTTTCTGAGTTTCTGTGAGAGTGTATGGCATAATCTCTCACTGTAGTCTGTGTAATATGTTGATCGTAAAGGATTTTTTACCTTCAGTCCATTAGGCATAATGTCAAGCTGTTTGCATTTAGAAATAACAATTTACACTTCATTTCATCCAGTGATATCAGAGCACTTTAAACCCTAATTAATTAGAGAAATACTTTGTATTGGAAGTCAACAAGAAGTGAAACTTGTTTTACTACTTTCAGTCCTGCTAAAGTAATATTTTGCTTGTTCCTTTTGACTTAGTACTGATTGTCACAAAATTCAAGAATGAACTCACAAATTAATAGTTTCTTAAAACTTTTAAAAAACAATAGAATAGCATCAGAAAGTATTGGTGATAGGCACGATTTCACTGTATTAGATGTAACATCAATCATCAGAAGCTGGCCCAAATCAGCCACAGTGTAACCATAGATTATTCAACTTAGGTTAGTACAGTACATCAAGACAATTTGGCACTTTAACCTTACTACACTGAATTATTTTATATTTAGTGGGACTGGGAAGGTGAAAAATAATTACTCTTTTTTTTTTAAATCAAGTATTTAAATTTTGAGTTAAAATTGTCGTTTTGCTGTAAAACTGTTAGGTTCCTAACTAGTACCATGCTAGGTATTTTTGCAAGATCCTATTTTAGGGGATTTAAAAATAAGATCTTCAGTATAGTAATATGACAGTCTAGCATTCAGTCCTTCCAGGTTGTATTTTTCATGTACGTGACGGCTACCAGTTGCAGGGCTATCTGAAAATGAATATCAGAACTGAAAGGGTCAAAAATATCCACTGTTAACTGCAGTCCTTAATTTGTGCTAGGGCTTGCTAGGGCTGAGCCCCGACATCTCTAGGTTTGGCAGTTCATAAGACTGGCACATCTGGGCTTGCTGCACCAGTTATGAAAGTAAAAAATTGCTTGAGCTCCAGCACTACTTTCACCACTAATTAAGCACCGGTTAAATGACATGAAAAAAACTACACACAGTTATGCCAAACTATATCACTGTACAGCTTTGTTCCTCTTTTACACCTCAAGTCTCCGCATGCTCATGTATAACAGGTAGCTGTGATTCAAAATTTCCTGGAGGCTTAAGCAAGGGCTCAGTAGAATTTTTACATTTAAGAAACAATTATATAGTTCATTCTTGCATAACTACATACAACATCTTTCAAATACTATATCAGATATAAAAAGATATTGAAATGGATCCTTCAGGTCTTGCTTGTACAAACTCCTCTTAGATTGTAACTATAATATTGTAGATAAGTGTAAATTGAGCAACTTAACACAATGAAATATTCTTCAGTAATGAGGGAGAAAAGGATTTATGAGAAACTGAAGAGTTACTATATTTCAACAATGCTCCATGTCAGTATTTACCTGTGCACAAAATTGCAGGTTCCATCAATCGGATCAATAATCCAGGTAGGGTTGTCAGTGAGGACACATTTTGAACCAGCAGCAGTGGACTCTTCTGCAATAAACCTATATTTGACATTGAGTAAAGTATCCTCAGAAAACTCAACCCCAGGGTCTTGGTTTTGGGGGTTAGTGTTACACTCATGTATTTCAAAAGTTTAGTTACAAAAACAGACAAGCAAGCAAGCATCACCATCTCACAGAAACTTTATAAAGAAGTTCAAATAAAGGTTAGCTCAGAAAATTGTTTTATATGTTTAAGAAAATCCCACTCTGGTTCCTCCTCCCTATATTTTAATGATACATATTTCTAAGTCATGTAATACATTTGGAAATGCCTCTGGAAATAAAATCCTTATAGCTCTGGCACAAATTGACATCTGGATCGTAATTTGGCAGCTCAGGCCCATTTCTAGCAGGAAATGCAAAGCTGTAAAATGTTTCCTCCATTCCTTGCAGGTATACTCATCATGAAACAATACAGCTTTAGAAAATTCACACCCCAGTCTCATCACAGCTTTTAATAACAGAGTGGATCAGGAAATAAAAAGTTCACAAAACTGATCTCCTCTTTATAAGATCCAGAATAATTCAACGGGGGGTGGGGGGGTCAGATACATGTACTGAATTCCTGGTTGAGCAGCTGATTTTCTATTGTCACAATTTCTTTCAGTAGGCCTTCTATTTTCCTTTTCTTAGGAATTTTACATTCAGTTTCTGGCATCTGTCCTGCCTTTCTTAATTATCTTTGCCATTCCCTAGATGACTCAGGGTCTGATCTGGCAAATGCTTTGCATAATGGAATTACTATTGACTTCAGAGGGAATTCTGAGTATGAACTCTGCACGTTAGGGCTATGTTTTGTCATTTGCACCACACTCAAAAAGCTAGGTTTGACATGGAAGGGTGGGGAGGTTACTGCAAGAGGTAAGGGAAACTTCCTTCTCAGGCCATGAAGGGAGTGGTAGATATGCTGGAGGGAAGGGACAGGATACAGAGTCAGACAAATCAGAGGATTGGGTCAAAAGAAATCTGATGAGATCTGACAAGGACAAAGTGCAGAGTCCTGCCCTTAGAACAGAATCCCACATACTGCTAGGCTATGTTCACACACAGGGGGTTACTTCAATACAAGTTGTTTCGATACAAGTTGTATCGAAATAAAGCCTTATTTCGAAATAAGTTAATTTGAATTAACAGTTTGTTAATTCGAATTAAGGAAAAAAGCAGGAATCGAAATACCTTGTTCAGACAACAGTTATTTTGAAACGAGTCACCGTTGTTTCGAAACAACATGTTCAGATGGCATTGTTTCGAAACAATCATTTCGAAACAACGTTGTTTCGTCCCCACATGGGGTTTAAGTTGTTTCGAAACAACGGTGTGTTGTGTGAACATGGCCTTTCTTATTTCGAAACAACCTCTGTTGTTTCGAAATAAGACTGCTGTGTGAACACACCCCTACAGACAGGGGACTGACTGGCTAAGCAGCAGATCTGCAGAAAAGCACCTTGGGGTTCCAGAGAACAAGAAGCTGGATATGAGTCAACAGTGTGTCCTTATTTCCAAGAAAGCTAACAACATATTGGGCTGCAGTAGTAGGAGCACTGCCAGCAGATCAAGGGAAGTGATTATTCCTCTATATTCAGCACCAGTGAGGCCACATTTGGAATAGTATCCAGTTTTGGGGCCCCCACTACAAAAAGGACGTGGACAAATTAGGAGGAGTCAACAGGCAACAAAAATAAGTAGAAGGCTAAAGCACATGACTTATGAGGAGAGGCTGAGGGAACTAGGCTTGTTTGGTCTGAGTGAGAGAAGAATAAGGGAGGATTTTATAGCAGCAAAGGTTTAACTACCTGAAAGGGAGTTCCTGTGAGGATGGATCTAGGCTATTCCCAGTGGGTATGTCTACACTGGAGGCTCTGTTAAGTCAATTTAACAAGGTCGACTTCAAGTCAACTTAAAGTTGATCTTGTTAAGCTGACTTAGAGTGTCCACACTGAAAACTCCTGTTGACTGCCTGTGTCCACAATGGCAGGTGTTAGGTTGACCCTTCCTGGTAGCCAGGAACTCTGGGAGGGGGGCTGGAGGCCAGTTAGGTTGACTTAAGGGCTCTTCCTCATCCACATTGGCTTAAGTCGACCTTAAGAGTTGGTATTATTAAGCTGACTTAAGGAAGCACTTAAGTCAACTTAATGAAAGCCCAGTGTGGCCACAGGGGTCTGTAGGTCAACTTAACCTTCCTGAAGTCGACCTAAGGCTCCAGTCTAGACGTACCCAATGGTGGTAGATGACAGAACAAAGAGCAATGGCTTCAAGATGAAGTGGGGAATGTCTAGCTTGGATAATATGAAAAAAATGTCACTAGGATGGTGAAGGACTGGAATAAGTTACTAGGGAGGTAGAAGACTCTCCATCCTTAGAAGTTTTTAAGGAGGCTTGACAAAATCTCTGGCTGGGATGGTTTAGTTGGGGTTGGTCCTACTTTGAGCAGGGGTTTCGACCAGATGACCTCCTAAGGTCCCTTCCAACAGTAATCTTCTATGATTCTGTGACACAGTGGAGCCCCTTTGTAGCTGCTTCTGCTGCCCTAAGATTCCACTAGTTCCACTAAAATAAACAAGGAGTCCTGTGGCACTTTTAAAGACTAACATATATATAACTAGAACTAGACTAACATGGCCACCCCTTTGGAACTTAGTAGCTCCACTGCTTGTGTCACTGCTGCACTGATGGAAAGGAAATGTGGATTTTTAGAGTGGTGTATCCACAAGCCTGAGGTGATCTCCAAGGCATTTGAAGGGATGCTGAAACTCCTTGGGTTCCCTGAACTCTTTCCCTACCTCTGCACAGTAGAAATAAGCAAATTCAGCTGCATCAAAGGCCTTCCGTGTACATGGAGGTAGGGTGTGCCCATTATTATCTCAAAAAGTATTAAAGAATAACTACACATATTGTAAACATTAACTCAGAAGGGACAGTTATAAAACATTATACTGGGAGAAGAAAAGGACTGAAATCAGTGCTATAAGTTTCTAGTCAGATACAAAACAATATGAGTTCTCTGCTCCCAGTAATCTCATGTTTTATATTTTGACAGTTATTTCACATCATCTTTTAAAAATTTAGTAGATTTTTAGAATTATGAACCAGAACAAGCTTCTCTCATACAGCTCTCTAAGGTTGAAGTTCACGCCTATGGAAAGGGACCAAAGAGCTATGCACCCTTGAAGTATCAAGCAAAAGCTTATGTGATGCACCACTCTTGGCTGGGACCTCTGCACAGGAGTGAATTTCACATAGAATGAATCTTATTCCTAACCTACAACTTCCTCGTTATTCCAGTAGAAAATTGTCCCACGTTATGAACAAATGTCCACTCAGACTAGGTCAAAACCATTACAGTCTTTTGCACAGGGATAAACCTAATAGATTAAATTAGTGATCAGATCTGAGAGACTCATGTTAAATAAAACAAACAGGGAGTCCTGTGGCACCTTTAAAGACTAACAAATTTGTTTATCGCATGAGCTTTCGTGGGAGAAAAATCCGACTTTGTCAGCTGCTTGAAGATGGAAAATTTACAGAATGTAACCCTTGGTTTTTTTTGCTGAACTAGACTAACATGGCTACCCCTTTGGAACATGTGTTAAATAAATGACTGTGACAAAATAGCCCTACTTCCCACCTTTCGAATTTTATCTGTTTAAAACTTGGTATGCTGAGTGTCAGGCTGAACAACACCTCATTTTTTTTCTTACTCTGCACTACCATACTGGAAGCCCACATTTGATTTTCCTTTTTGACTCCTGCCTGCTGGGTTCCATGAGAATTGGAATGGTGTGATGCCAGAGGCACTCTGACTTGAGAGAAAGTGGGGGGGAACAGATTCATGGTACCCCAGAGTAAACCATGTTATAAAGAGAAACAATGACAATCTCTGATGCAAACCCCTGCTAGTCTTCTTTGGCTGGGAATATGTTGGCTAAATTCAGGACCTTGTGGGTGGGCTCGAGGGAGGTTTGGACCAGTGAAGAGAATGATGATAGGGACAGACTCTCAGGGCTTTGACAGGAAGGGACACAGGGAGAAGACAGCAGGTGCAGGGAAAAAAGAAGGGGAAAGAAAGATTTTGCTATATTAGATGAGTTATATTGAATATTTACTTCCAAACTTTTGTAAAGTAGGAAACTTCCTTTTTAACTAAAAGTTTATTGGCATCATTGATTTTAAAAGGACTTTACATAGTAAAAATAAATGTACAGGTGGTAAAGCTCCATCTCATTGGGTGTGTTCACACAGCAGTCTTATTTCGAAACAACAGAGGTTGTTTCGAAATAAGAAATGCCATGTTCACACGACATACCGTTGTTTCGAAACAACTTAAACCCCATTTGGTGATGAAACAACGTTGTTTCGAAACGATTGTTTTGAAACAATCCCGTCAGAACATGTTATTTCGAAACGACGGTGACTCGTTTTGAAATAACTGTTGTCCAAACCTGCTATTTCGCTTTGAGCTTTTTTCCTTAATTCGAATTAACATTTTCTTAATTCGAATTAACTTATTTCGAAATAACCCCCTGTGTGTGAATGTAGCCATTGACTTCTCTGCTGCAAGGTCAGACTCATATGGTCTCATGCTGCACCCAGTGAAGCAAATGGCAGCAATTCCATTAATTTCCATGGGAGCAGGATCAAGCCCATGGTGCATAACCTAGCACAGAAAGACACCCTACACCTTTTGTGGTAAGAATGTCATTAATGGAGAACTATGTGACAAGTGCCTCATTCTGTGAAGAGTCCAAGTTATATCTCTATGTATATTTTTACTATGCAAAGATACATTAGAAAAGAAAAGTTAACAATTCTGTTATCTGGAAAACATGCATTAAAATCCATGAAAGAACTAATATGAAGGACAAAGAGCAAAAAAAGAAAACTAAGGCAGAGATTAATGGGCTAACTCCCCCCACTAGCCAAGAAGAGTGTGAGACATTCAGCACTGAAAAAAGTTTTTAACACATTTTTCCACTATTTCTCTTTACCTCTGTGTAATCTTCTTGATACTAGCTAGTGCATTGAATGCATTATTCCCCACCTCACAAATACCTCAGCTTGCAGTGACACCTCTGGTAATATTTGTCACTACTAGGATTTCCTTTCTGAATTAGGAAATACCAGTACCAAAATAATTTACGAGAAGGGGAATAACAAAATATCTAAAAATCTTAGTCAACTGCCCCTGAAAGCCAAGTTGGTGGAGAGACAGAGCACATAAAGCTGTACTTAAGTCTATTTTCCTTTTTTTTCTTTGCTGTTAACCCTTGTAAATAGCTACTGTAGCTCATATCTTAGAAGATGGACCTTTACTCAGACAGAGGACTATATTCTGTAAACTGAAATATACATCTGGTTCAAAACAAATTCTCACCAAAACATAAACTGTCTTAAAGAAAGCATAGTTCCCTGAGATACTTTAGGAAAGAAAAAGCCAAGAAAAAGGCATGGGCAAATTCTAAGTGGAAGTTGACTGTATAGGGTTAATAATTTCTCATCCTGTTACAGACCTCCGTTTCTGAGTCTATGTTGACCTTGCAACTGCTGTTCCTATTCTAAGTAGCCTGATGGCCCTAACACTTTACGCTCATGTTATATGAGCCTTGTATACAACACTTCATCTAACAGATCATTAATGAAAACTCTTACACTACAAAACAAAAAGCCAGCAGTACTGTAGGTGAACTGTTATGCAAATAATATGTTTGTAAATCCCAGCATTACCTAAGAATTGCAGCCAAATACTGTATAACATGCTTCAATTATGTAGTATTGCTGGAGTTTTGTATCACACAACAAATATTTAGAAAGATACAATTAGATCATGTTTTTTTTCCCCCCAGTAATTTTTGTACTAAGTATTCTCTTTACATGTGCACTACGAATGGGATCAGATTTTTCAGAAATGCTCGATTTTAGCTAAAACCTTTGGAATCTGACACAAATTCACCCCTATCTAGAGGACTAGTCCCAGGCCTAGTCACCACTTCAAACCCACATAAAATATACATAAAGGCCTTATGCAGATTTAATGGTACACAGGCCGTGCGTTGGCCTCTGCAAAGGGCTGAATTTTACCCTCATCGTTTAAAGTCAAATATGGAAATCAGTGGTATAGTATATACTTGTGTGTGTTAAGCTGAACTTAAACAACTTTATAAAGCCTATTTGCAGTCAGTGATTGTTCTAAAATGTATCATTTTATGTCTTCTATTTATGTCTTCTAAAGGGAATCACATGTCTGAATCACATGTTTAAGTCACTCAAATCCTCTGCATTCATTTGTACATTCATTTTTGTATACAATAGGAGCCTGATGCTTCAAAGAACTGAACCCCCTTGATTCATTAAATGAAGTAAATGTGACTTAATGCTACATTCAGTCCAGATTTTAAACACGCATACACATGTGAGTAAAACAAAATTATTCACAAATATTTGCAGGATTAGGGCCTTAGTGACAACCAAATGCAGCTTGATTCTAATGTCTATTTGTTGAAATATTCTTAGTATTATATTACAGCAGATAAAAAAAATACAGTGCTGTGAACGACTTAAGGTTTCCTACTGACAGTTTAATTTAGAGACCCTTACAATAGTAGAGTTGTACTACTATTTAAATCCAAGAAGATTGCAAAATATTCAAAACCTCAGATGATGACTCATGTTAATTCAAAACAACAATGCTGTTTAGCTAATAAATGAAAAATACAGTGTATCTTCTCAAAATAATTTTCCACATGAAAGTGAATCCAGAACAGCAATTTTTAAAAAAAGGAAGATTACAAAAATATCCATTCTTCTTAAATTTAAAACATTTATTAATTCTTAACAAAGGAAACAGGAACTAAGTGATAACTAAATAGTAATAAAACTATTAGGAGTCAAATTAATATGCACAGTTGTTATCTGACATCTGTGGACTGAATTGTGTGAATTTCTTTTTTAGTGATAGTCACATACACAAGCCATGCAGAAGAAAGGGTCTTGGGCAGTTCTTTTCCTCTAGAGATACTTACCTGTGAGAGGGAAACTTCTTTTTCAGAGCAGAAATAATTTCATTTTCCACAAAGTTGTCAGTTTCTGTCACAAGATCTGCTGCAGATGTTTTTGTAGACACTCGTTTCTCCTCTGTCAGAGCTTTCCTAATAATCTGAAAGAGGAGTACACACATCAGGATTTATTTCTGACATTCTTTCCCTATACACTAACAAAATATATTACATATGAGGTTCACTTCTGACCCTGAAATATATTGACAGATCAGTATGCTGCTATAGGCACCTATTACCATCCACCCCTTGTACTGATTTTTCACATTTGCTGTCTGGTCACCCATATTTGCTCCTGAAATCCAAGTCAGAATCTAGCTCATCATGATTACATTTTTGGTATTATAAACAATACAGCTTTTATTCTTCATAAAATGAAGTTGATCAAGTATCTCGTAATGGGCCAGATTCTTCATGCTGAACAGTAACTTGCACAAGTCCACTGAAGTCAGTAGGATTAACTGTAGAGTAAAGTGCTTCAGGCCTGAGTACAAGCATTAGAATCTGGCCCTATGGTGGAAAAAATACAACAGAATCCCATTAGGTTTGGCTCCTTACAGAACACTGGAGATAAACACATTTTTAGTGGCTGAACACAGTGGTTCTCAACATTTTTTCTGCTGTGGCACACCCTACCACCTTTAATAGAGGCACACCATCATATGATTCCCAAATAAACTCATGAATATTCATGAGCCAATCCAGGGGTCTTTGAGTAGTT
This sequence comes from Podocnemis expansa, assembly GCA_007922195.1. NCBI lineage: Eukaryota > Metazoa > Chordata > Testudines > Podocnemididae > Podocnemis > Podocnemis expansa. Next base: position 25,756,600 of record ML682005.1, on the reverse strand, counting down.
TTTTCAAAAAAATTTGTGGCACACCTGTGTGCCATGGCACACTGGTTGGGAAACACTGACTTAATGCATTTCTCTAGGTTTCTAAATTAGTTGAGGAGTTATTTAAAAGCATCCTTCAAGATGAAAATGCTCTGACAGATAAGTGAAATCTATTCAGGGACCATAAAAGATGTCAATTAAATAAAAATATCTCATAACCCCACCAATCAATACTGTGTAATGAAACTGGAAACCAAGCTAAGCAATTACACGTTGGCTATAAAAGGAGTACACTGACATTTGCATTAGATTACAGTTTGTGCGCAAGTTCCAAAGAGGTAGCTGTGTTAGTCTCATTCAGCAAAACAAACAAGGAATCTAGTGGCACTTTTAAAGACTAGCAAAATTTATTTATCGCATGAGCGTTTGTGGGAGAAAAATCGCACTTCATCAGACACTTCAAAATGGAGAAGTACAGATGAATGGGAGGAAAATAAATGCAGGGAAGTGTAGGTCACATGATCAGGTCAGACTGTTACTGCTCATTCACCTGCTCATCCACCAATGTGACTTATGCCATCATGTACCAGAAATGCCCCTCTCAACTTATAGGTTGGATAAACAGGATAGTCTCTGTGCAAGAGAATAAATGGACACAAATAACATTAAAAAAACCAGTAGGGGAACACTTCAGTCTTCTTAATCATACCATCAATCATGTGTTAACAGACAAACTTAGGCAAATAGATAACATATCAAAGCTTCAAAGAGAAAGTGCACAATTGGAATTCATATGCAGATTTGACACTGTCAGTTTAGGATTAAATACTTTTTTCCCCCATTACAACAGGTAATTTTGCTTTCCTTTTTCCCCTCACGTCTCTCCTCTATGCTGCTGTCCACTGTTTGAATCTAAATAATTGCACTGATTTCTTGCAACATTTTGACCTGATCCTATGACTTACACTTCCCTGCATATAGTTTCCTCCCATTCGGTAAGTTCCCTGTCTTCACGGAGTCTGACAAAGTGGGATTTTCTCCCACGAAAGCTCATGCGATAGATAAATTTTTTAGTGTTTAGAAGTGCCAGTAGACTCCTCCTTAGTTTGTCCATAGTTTAACTGTGTTTATTTGTATATGGAAGGGAAGGCAAGACCTAGTTGCTGATCTACGAGAGTTGGTGCTAATTTAGATCAGTGACTGTTGACACCTCATCGCACACCTAAGAAGCAGACTGTGACTGACTCTGGTGTGATTGCACAAAAGGCAGAGAAGTGAAGATGCAAAGGAGCCCCTTTCCAAGAGCCTGACTTAATCTCAGCCTCAGTGAAGGGGATGACAAGAGACTAATCCATCCTAGCACATTGAGAGTTCAAGCCACCCTAAGGGGGATGGAGAGTGGGCAGGGCCATAGCACCATATCAGACAGTAAGAGGATGTGGAAGAGGAATCATGTAATACCCTCCCAAGATATAGTGCATGGTATGCACTTGCCTGGTGTGCCTTTGAGTTCCAGCAGGGAAAGTGCCTCCTGGCAGCATGACTCTGCAATGCCCCCCAAAGTGGCACAATCAAACCCTAAATACTGAATGGTTCAGAAAGTGCAGTACTCAAAATAAAATTATCCTTTCAAATCAGCCTATATTTCACTAAAAGATACTCTAAAAATGGCACAGAAGGACAAAACACATAAGGTCCAATCTGGACCCTAATGAAGTCAATGGGAATTTTGTCACTGACTTCAGCAGGGCCACGACTTCATGCCTAATTTTCCATCTAGGAGCATCCTCCTTTTGCAATTTAAAAACACATGTAAACATTAACATACTAGACATAGAAAATGCCTAAGCTTCCTCCTGGGACCTCACGAGAGGGGGCCAGTCTACACTATAAAGTGAAGTCATCTTAACTACATTGCTCAGGGCTGAGAAAAATGTCTCATCCTGCCCTCGGCAATGGAATGAAGCTGATGACCTAAGCCCTGGCATAGACACTGCTAGGGCAATGGAAGAACTCTCCCGTTGACCCACCTACCACTTCTCAGACACGTAGATTAACTACAGTGATGAAAGAATGCCATCCATTACTACTGTAAATGTCCACATTACATCTGTGCCACATTTCTAATGTCAACAGAGCCCTGGTTTTACACTGGTATAACTCCACTGAAGTTTCTTCCAATTTACACAGGATAAATGAAAGTAGATACTGTCCAGTATTATTAGAACATCATATATATGGGGAGCTGGGGTCAGCCACATATGTATTTCATTAATTATCTGCTTCCCAACCTGAGGGAGTGAGATTAAAGAGGGCCATGTGATAGTTTAATGGATATCTGGGCCTTATAAAAGGCATGATAGAGATCAATACAGGAGCTGGAACTGCTATGAGTGGGAAGGTTCCTGTGAAAAGCCATGGGAACCATGGTTTGCAGGAGGTCAAATACTTTAGAAGGCCCAGTGCTCTATACCAGAGCAGAGAAGAGCACGAGGAACAGAGCACAGAAGGGACAGAGACTAGTACTTTACACCAGAGGAATCAGACGTGGACTGAATGCTTTATCTCAGAGCCACAAAGACTCACACAGCTGGCCTAAAAAAAGACTGGGAAAATTGCTCAGTTGGAGAACGAAAGAGAAGACCCTGAAATGCAGAAGAACCTTTCTATTTGTTGGGACTTTTTCTGACAGGCTTTCACTAGCCTGGATGGGCATACGTTTTGTTTGTGATTGGGTTGAGGGCCTAAACCACATCTCCAGAACAGAACGATACCTGCTGAGCTGAAAAAAATCCACCCCGTGGAGGGAAAATGAGGCAGGGACCACCTGTCATGCCGTGGTTGTCCAGCAAGGAGTGCTACAATGCAGCCACAATACTACTATAGAGCCTAATCCCACTTACTTTACTTATGCAAACACTAATATTGAAGTTAGTAGGTTTACTTACATGAAGAAAGTACCAGTAACCAGGATTTGGTTAGATCTAGGCTTCCTATCCAGTGCAGATACACCCTACCCTTCAGGTTGAGACATGTGTTGATCTCTAAGGCCCTCTCCACATTAAAAAAGATAGTACTGCTGTAGATATTTAAGCAGGGCTTACACACCTGTGCCCCCCGGCCCCGAACCCTGAAGATGGTGATACTGACAAAAGAGTTCCTTTGCTGGGAGAGCCTAAAACCAGTTCCCTGAGCAGATTAAGGTCCAACAACTTAAGGAGTTTTTAGCAGATATAATTACACCTATGTTATAACTTTTCCTGGCACAGCTATTTTGGTCACGGGGTGTGATTTTTTCACACTTCTAATTGACACAGCTATACTTGCAAAAACTGTTACATGTTGATAACTCGTTATTTACACTGCTATAAATCTTCAGTGACCTTACTGAAATGACTCCAGGTTTACACCAGTGTAAATAAGATCATCTGCTCCATTATCAGAATACTGGCAAAGCCAGAAGATAATATAGCAGGCAAGAAATCAGTGATACAGCTAATATCTTTGACATGCTCACTTTCTTGGAGGGAAACCCCACCAGTTATAAAATGGAAATATAAGATATTTTGGATGTATGCATCATGATACAAAGTGTCCTCAATACCACAGAACACAATAACACCTAACAGTATTACAGCAATACATGTGAAGATGCTTTTTTCTTACTAAGAAAGAAAAAAACATTAAAAAGATGTTTGCTTTGGTAAGTCATTCTTATCTTGTTTTAAAAATAAAAATGCTCCCAGTCACAGAACACGTCTGCTTCCAGAAGGTGCACTGGAGCCTTTTCCTTTGTACTGCTGATTACAGATTTACAAACCCCGTGAACCATTATTTTAGATACATTTTGAGATTATTCCAAAATGTGAAAAAACCCCAAAACACTCCCACGGTGGAATTTCCCTTATGCACCCGTACCTTGCTAAGCCAGTATATCATTATTGCATTCTCAGTTTCCACAAAACAGTGTGATTTTGCCATTCATCTAAAAGATTATTGGTGTCTTGAATAACTGCACTTCAGACTGCTAAAGACTACCAAAAAAAACCCAAACAAAACAAAACCAAAACAATGATAGGCTAAAGGCCTCACTGCTTCCTTTGCTAAAAATATCACTGCTCTGCTCAGCTTATATGAAGGAAAAAATCCCTCATTGGTATTCAGCACAGTGCTGAAAACTCAGACATGTACAGCATGCAATGACAGGTTTCTATCTCAACAAAAACATCTACAGCCAATATGCTTTCCAACTAGCTCTTATAGCTACTTAGCTTGTTTAAAACCTCCCTGTGGATGTTTAAAATGTATACCCCGCCTCCTTTACAATCTGGTGGAGAAGGGATGTTTCTGCGAGCTGGATAAGATGTAAGGCAGCTTTGTCACTGCGTTTGACCTGACCCAGTTGGCTCCCTCACCTCCTCTAAAACTCACTCACCGCCTCCCTCGCAGAGATCACTCCGCTTTCCCCTGCTCCTTTGCCCTCCCGCATTAGCACGGCAGGCGCCAACAGGTTAGCCCGCCGTGGACCGAAGCGTGCAGCGCGCAGCAGGGAGCTGTCCCTAACAGCAGCGCTCATTAACCCTTCCAGCACGGCTTTCTTTTCCCTGGGGAGGGAGAGAGCCGCTCTCTGGAGACTGCAGCACAAGCCAAGCCACACGGAGCAGATCAGGGGCAGGCAACCCCTGGCACGTGTGCCAACAGTGGCACCCGAGTCCATTCAGCGCCGCACACGGCACCCTCTGCAGTACCACAGAAATTGCCACTCCTGCCACCGAAAGCCACTCTGGGCAGCTTCCTTTGGGTGCCGCTGGGACACAAGCGTCCCCCTCCGCGTGACAGAGAAACAAGCTCCCCGGAACGGCTCCTCTCTGTGGCGTGATGCTCCCCGAAGGATCCACTCCAGGCAGCCGCATGCCTGGGAACCCCGACAGGAGCCGCTTCTTTTCGCGGCACGCCTGTGGACCGCTGTCTGCCGCCACAGGACCCGCTCGGGGCGACGTCTTTCCATGGCACGCCCGGGAGGCGCTCCCACTCCAGCCGGGACTGCGGCCCCATCTTTTCAGCAGAGGGGGCCGGACTGGCGCAGGGGTCGGCAAATGTTGCCGACGCCCGGAGCGGATGCCGGGGCCGGCTTTCCGGAGAGGAAAGGAAGGGCACCAGCGGCCCAGGCAGGGGAAACTGAGGCCAGGGCACCCCGCACCCGCGCGGGCTCCTGACCTGCCCAGCCCGCAGCGCCAGCTGCACCGCCAGCTCCATGCACTCCTGCCAGGGGTCCCCTCCGGCCGCCGCCGCCGCCTCCTCGCAGGGCTTCATCCTCCCGCCGGCCCGGGAGCCGCCAGCTGCTCGGAAACTTCTCCCGCCGCAGCTGGGGGGCGGCCCCCGGCTGTCTGTCCGTCCGTCCGCCTTTCCTGTCTCTCCCGCCCCCTTCCTGCTCCCCGCCGCCGCCGCCGCCGCCACTCCCCCAGCGCCGCCCCGAGAGGCGGAGGGGAAAGGGGCCGGGCTGCAGCTGGCGCCGGGGGTGCAGCTCGGAGCGCGGGTGGCTCGGGGGGCGAAGAACAGGATGTGGTCAAGAGCAAGGCAGGGCGCTTACGTGCCTTTCATCCTCCCCCCAAAGCCTAAAGCTTGCGAGCTGCACTTCCTGCAGGGCTGCAGCCGGGCCGCTCTTGCAGGCTAAGAATGATGGCCAAGAGCAGGTCCCGAAGGCGGGGCGCCTGGAGAAAATGTAGCATCAATGGCACATTTGTCTGTTTGTAGAGGGAAAAAACAACAAGGAGTTGTGTGGCACTTTAACAGATTTGTTTTTTGCATGAGAGCGTGGAATGATTTTCCCTAAAAATGAGGTATTCCCTGGCGTTCCAGCATGCTTTAGCCCCTATGAGTAAAGAGTCAGACAAAAGCATGTATTTTAACATGCCTGCCAGACAGAGGACATGAAGGTGAAAAGGAAGCGATCTCCTCTACCAATAGTGTAGTGGCTAACCCCTCTGCTTAGCATGCAGAAGATCCTGGGTTCAAAATGCAGGGAGTTGGACGTGATGATCTCACCAGGTCCCCTTCAACTCTATTCTATTCCTCCTTTTGCCTGACAGCTGGTAACCCTAGCCAAGTGTCAAAGGGGCTGCCATCTTAGTCTAGTTCAGAAAAACAAAAACAAAAACCAGGACTCCTTGGGTTTTTTGGGTTTTTTTGCTGGACTAGACTAACACAGCAGCCCCTTTGACATTTGGCAATAATTCTTAGTAATTTCTAAAGCAACAGCCGTGTTAGTCTAGTCCAGTAAAAAAAAACCCAAGGAGTTGTGTGGCACTTAAAGACTAACAGATTTCTTTTTTGCATGAGCTCTCATGGGAGAAGATACTACTTCGTCAGAGGCTTCAAAGATGGGTGAACTTACAAAATGGAATGAAAATAAATGCAAGGGGGTGTAATACACAGGATCAGCTCATACAGTAACAGCAAATCTGAGCAGTTGTTAGGTTCAAACCCTGGGAAGCCTGAAGTCAAATTACCTTTTGTAATGGGAAAGGAACCCATAGTCTTGAGTCACTCCTACTTTCACAGAATTTAATTTGCATAAATCTGTTAGTCTTTAAGTGCCGCAGGACTCCTTGGTTTTTTTACTCGACTAGACTAACACAGCTATCCCTTTAGAAATTACTAAGAATTATTGCCAAGTGTCAAAGGGGCTGCCGTGTTAGTCTAGTCCAGCAAAAAACAAAACAAAACAAAAAAAAACAAGGAGTCCTGCGGCACTTAAAGACTAACACGTTTATTTTTTGCATGAGCTTTCGTGGAAGAAAGTCCTGCTTCGTCAGATGCTTCGAGGATGAGGGAACATACGAAATGGAATGAAAATAAATACAGGGGAGTGCGAAATGTGGGATCAGGTCACACAGGAACAGCAAATCAGTTAAGGTTCAAACCCTGGAAAGGCTGAAGTCAAATTATCTGTTGTAATAGGAAAAGCACACATAGTCTTGATTTAATCATGCTTTTGCACAATCTAATTTGCATATTAATTCCAATTCAACTGTTTCTCTTTGAATTATTATCATCTATTAGCACCTAGCACTGTATGGCCTTGATGATCCCTGACTGCACCACTTCTTGATCTCAGAAGATGAAGTCTGATGTCCCTTAGTGTCTGTTAACTTAGAGCAGTCCCATTTTGGTCCAGCTCTGACCCTTTGATTCTCCCACCTCTATTTCTGGGTATCGTGCAGTCTGTTTTCCCAGACTTTTGAGAAGGGTGTGAGTTCCTGGTTCACTTTACAAATGAGTTCAGAGTTTGTTATATTTGTACAATATTTTTATGTTTTTTCAATATTAACCCTCTAAGACAGTGATTCCCAACCTTTCCTCTGCCATGGCACACCTTGCTACCTTTAATTATTTTGAGGTGCACCAACATATGGGTAGAGCCCTGCAAATATGCAGATGTCCGCGGATATCCACATTGTATCCGCATCTGCAGATACAACACAGATATCCACGGACCATTTCTTGCAGATGCAGATTGGATACAGGTCCACATATTTTTATCTTCACAGAGCTAGAGCGCTGCAAATATGCGGATATCCACGGATATATGTGGATACAACACGGATATCCACAGATCATTTCTTGTGGATGCAGATTGGATACGGATCCACATATTTGTATCCATGCAGGGCTCTACATATAGGCTCCAAATGAACTCAAGGACATTCATGAGCCAGTTCAGAACTCTTTGGGTAGTTTTTCCAAAAATTCTGTGGCACATTTGGTTAGGCCTGATGGCACTGCTGTGTGCCATGGCACACTTGTTGAGAAACACTAAGAGCATTGGTGGATGGACATACATACAAACACATGTCTTTCACAGTAAAGCCTCAGCAAAAAGGTCACTCAGGCCCATTTAGTATAAAAATCGTATTAAAATGTGTGAATTGTAACAAACGGCTGTGCAGATTTCTTAGTTGTCACTCTTGTACACCATAGTCAACTGGAACTTTTCAAAGATAAGAGCAACAGAACCCAAAACCTACTGGTCCACTAATACAGGCGTCTACCATATAAACTTAAAAACAAACAAACAAACAAACAAACAAAAAAACCCCCACAACCCTCTTAGCTAGTTTCTGACACACAGATAAGTATTTCATATTCCATCTAGTAGAGGGCAGTGGCGCACACTAATACACTAGCCAGTTTATTACAATATTTGCACTGACAAGCAAGAAATTTGAATAAAATATTCTGGATTATTTTGCTTTGCGTATCAAAGTTAGGCCGTTCCAAATGACTTCTTCTGGAAGTCTCAGTGGCTCAAGAGATCAGTAATGCTGTGTAAAGCCTTTGCCTCTAGTTATTAGTCCAGTCTGTTTATTAGCTAAAATTAAAGTCAGTAATCTCAGGCCACCTCCTACAAGAAAGGCGTTAGTAATCTTGCCCAGAAATGATGGGCACGGTGAAAGAATCACACTAATAAGTTTTTAGAAAAGGAAAGTGGAATTTTCATTTTCATCCTGTATCTGTTCTGTGGTTAAAGGGCTCCCTTCATTTTTCAATTTGATCACCTTTCAGAAGTTGGAACAGAAATTATTACAAAAATGTCTCAGAAGTGAGCATATGTGCACTTTAAAACATGTTTCCAAATCACTAAATTACATGTGTATACTAAAAAATGGGTGGACTTAACCACATTGCTCAGGGTTGTGAAAAACATGTTCTGTGCAATGTAATTAAGCCAGCCTAAGCCTCAGCCAGCAACTGTGAAGCCAACAGTAGAATTCTTCAATTGATCTACTACCTCTGAGAGAGGTGGATTTGGAAAAGTGACTGAAGAACTCCTTCCATCTCTGTAGTGTCTTTCTACATGCTACATTGGCGCAGCTGCAGCACTTCAGCTGCACTGCTGTAGCGTTTCTAGTTTAGATACACCTTTTGTCTCCATTTTATAGATGGTGCCAGTTCAGATATTTCTGGTGGGGAAGGGAATGAACTCTGATCTCTGCACACCTCCCAGCATGCAACCCATTCAGTCCTCACCGGCCCATTCGCCCCTCCTCTTGCAGGGACCCCTGCTCTTCTTTGGCAAGGGAGTCTCCTGCCTCATAGTCAGGGGTTAAAGTAAGCTGGAATGCCCTGGAACTACTCACAACTTTGAGGGGGCTGGAGTTCTGGGGCTCCAAAAAATAGAAAAATCAGGTGGAATGCATGTTCTACCCTATACTGGCCTGGGAGCTGTGGTCAGGCTGGGGGAGTTTTCAAATCTCCTACCCTGAGCATACTTAGATGTGTGTTCAGGGCAGGAGCAGCCTGGCCAGGGAGCAGAAAGGAGGGGGGGTGGATTGGGGAGTTGAAGGGGGAGCCCAGAGATTCGGAGGGTTCTGGGGTCTGTCAGATTATACTTTAACCACTGCGCATAGTGCATAATTCAGTGCTGGCAGGAGTTGAATGGCACACTCCCCTGTGCTCTACTGTACAGGAGCAGACTCCTTATATGCCAAGTCACAACACCACATGGCTCAGCCTTCCCCCCACATGGGTGGAGAGGTGACCAGGCCTAATCTGAGTGGCACTGCAAACCCTATCTAAAACTGAATGTCTGAAGTTAAGCTCCTAAATCCCTACTTAGGTGGCTAAATAAGTGGTCTGATTATCAAAAGTGCTGATCATCCAGCAATTCCTTTTGAGTAAATAATAAAGATGTCTTTTTTGATTTCCAGTTCTGTTGTCACTCCTTTACACCAAACATTAATAGGTACAGGCTTTTGGAACAGAGCTGTCTGTGAATACAAGTCTTTGCCAAGTTTCTTTAATCATCTTGAACTATTTTCCCTTCATTACTGTATCTACATGTTATATCAATGTACCACCTGTCTCAGCAAGAGTGAACCTAGTTGAATATGATTATTCTACCTTTAAGGCCTAGCTACGTAATCATCACATGTGCATGCTATGTTTCCACAGGCCACATCCCCATTTGTTCTGTCTGAGCCTGTTTTGCAGATCTTTTGCATGGAACCAATTTTCTGTTGAAATTAGGTGTGGCATCATAGAGAGTACAAGGATTTAATTATTAAATAACATTTGAGGCTGGATTTGTAGTAGGTCGTTTTGTTGTCCTTCACTCCATGCTCCGTTGTTGATCTTACAAATGAAAAGTATGCTCACAATGAATTAGCTTTACAAATCTTTACACATCTGTCAGCAATCTTAAATTCAAAGGGTCAGATCATCAGTGCAAAGTGCACGTACAGGTGCACTAAAACAGCTGATGGAAACTCCCCTTTTGTGAAGGAATCTTTGGCTGGTTCAGACTGCTGTCTCTAAACTGGCAGAAAGATGGCAGCTGGAGCACCTTGTTTTCCGAAAAAAACGAGTCCTGTGACACTTAAAGCCTAACAAATTTATTTGTCGCATGAGCTTTCATGGGAGAAAATTTTCAAAGCATCTGACGAAGTGGCATTTTCTCCCACGAAAGCTCATGTGATAAATAAATTTGTTAGGTTTTAAGTGCCACAGGACTCCTTGTTTGTTTTGCTGAACTAGACTAACACAGCTACTAGCCCTTTGGAATTTGTTTTCTGAGTATCATGAACAGCAGAATGTCTGTTAGGAAGCATTACTTTAGTGGCAATATAAGTTAAAACAGTCTTAAGAATCTTTTGACTTATCCATGAACAAACGTCCAGTTGCTACCAGGTTTGGGAGGATGCAGAGGAGGCTTAAAATCACTTTCCTCCTCACCTTGGTTTCTGTGCTGAATGTAGCTTGACCAGACCCGAAGATCTGGCACAAATTCTTTTTCTGTACACTGGCGCAGACTGGATAAGAATATTTACCAGCAGTAATTAGTAAAAAAGGTTTACACTTTGGTAAATAATAAGCAAATCCTCAAAGATGGGGGGGGCTTCATGTTCCAAGAAAATACTTGAAATTGTATTAAGATGGCTGCCTTCTTTACAGTTGATTTATTAAAGGTGTTTTTTTGTACTTATTTGACTGGCAACAGCAAAATAATACAGTAGGTCTTTCCTTTCATAATTTAGCAGTTATCTGGTTATTACTCTTATGCAAAGCAGAACATTTCCTTTCTTGCTGGTCAGATCAACTACTGCGTCCACAGGTGTTGAAGGGATAAGGTTTCTGTGTGAGTGGGTAAAACTTATTTCCAGCTTGTGCCATATGAAATGGGTGGTTGTATGGGATGATCTAGTAAGTTAAATCAGGAGTATCCCAAGAACAGTTTTCAAAATTCCTGACTCTTCATGAAATCTAGTTGATGGAAAAAAGGGAAAATTTTTCTTCATAAGAATTTTTAGGCACCATAGGAATAAGCCATCTTCAGAAGGGATGATTTAGTATCATTCAAAGTGAGGGTGACTCCATCAGAGGTAGGAAAATTATTCTAGTATTCCCTTCAGTTTGATGGTAGAATTTTAACAAAAGGCTTTTATGAGCCATGGGGAAGTCACGCTGACTTTCAAACATTATAAGTATGCAGTTTAGCTATAGCTGTGCTGGTCCCAAGGGTAGAGAGGAACACTAGGTGAGGTCTGTGTGATTTGAAAGCTTGTCTCTCTCACCAACAGACATTAAGAAAGATAATAAAGATACTACTGCACCCACCTTCCCCCCCCCAATATTCAAGCTGTCCATGGAGCTGGTCAGCTCATGTCGCACAATAAAAGCAACATTAATAAACAGCTTATCGGTTACTGTAAACAGTGTTTTAGGAACTGCAGGAACATGCTGAAGTATTCCCTGTAATATCTACAAACAACAAAACTTCCTACTATTTTTCTCAAGAAATTTTCACTGACTCTTTATTATTACTCTGTTGATTACACTGAGTTTTTCCAAATGTCGCTAAAGGTCCAATCCTGCCAGAAGCCACCTCTGACAACTATGAGGTGCCAGTGACCTGAATTTCCATTTATTTTGATGTACACTGAAGGTGACCTGCACCTTGCTGGATCAGGCCCTTAACTAATGTTTCATAATATCTAAGATCTTTCATAACCTCTGATCTTTCATAACGCCTAAGCCTTGGTCAGTTCCTCTCACATAACTCTCCTAGTCCATATGCATTCCTCTTATTTAAGCCTGTCAACTCAAAATAGTTTCATTTGGATTGGATCTGAAATGCCACGGTTTACTAGGTGCTTCATACGCCATCTGAATACTCATCTTAGATTAGCAGCTAATCATTAGCTTCTTTTACAGGTCACTCTTCCTCCAAAATATCATAAAAGTTTATTAAGTTTCTTTCTTGTAGAAAATGAACATCTTGTGAAGTGAACACTTGTAATTTCTGACCTAAGTAGAAAATGGTAAGGTCTTCTCTCTCCTAGGAAATGAAGACCTTATTGAGATGTATTGTTCAATTGGATGTGGTATTCTGTTTCCTATTCTAAACCATTTTACAGCATTAATAAATGGTGGTATTCTTTTTGCCATCCAGAGTACACTATCATAGGCTACAAAGTTGTACAGTACAGCAAGAGAAATTGCAGTAACTGCAATTGATTTAATTACTCCTCAGCCAGCAATCTGTCTTGCTCTTATTTCGTAGTAATTGTACGCTGCAGTAAATTTTGCTACATTAGTACGGTTGTCACAGAGAATCCATCCTGCAGCTTCTGGTTAGAAATAAGTGTGAAATACATGGAAATCATCATATATAATTCTTGGTCAGTTCATAGGTTTGATGGATTCATGGGAAATCAAGGTTTAATGGGGAATTAAATGGGAAAGCCAACTACTAAAACCTTTTTTTTTTTTTTTTTTAATTATTACTCCCACAGCACAAAAGAGCAGTTCTTCTACTGCATCACAGCTACTGACTTGCTCAAGGTGTGCACAGGAATAAAACTTTGTCCATTTAGGAGAGGGCACTTTTTGTGCCTCCTGAAGCCAGAGGAACTGGTTCCTCCCCCCACCTTCCCTCTCGCATGGCCAATGGAGCTCACTCTCCTCTCTCTGGGGGAGGAGCTGTCATCTCCTACCCTAGACAGGGGCAGGACGGAGGAGATCAGCTTCCACTTCCCAGGCCTAGAGGAGTTCTCTCTAGTCCTGGAGCAGGGGGGACTGTGCTTCTGCTCGCCACCAGTGTGCATGGGCCTGTGATCCATTGCTATTAAAGCACTTTCAGTTGATTGGATATAGATGCTCTTTTATCTACCATGGGATTAGTCATATGAAAATATTAGTAATTTTTTTCTAGCAATTGTTATTAAAGCTTTTATGAATGTGTATATTAAAGCTTTTATGAGTATGTAAAACAAAGAAGGAGTCCCTCCTGTGGCACTTTTAAAGACTAACAAATTGATTTGCATGATCTTTCATGGCAGAAAATCCAAGTGGGATTTTCTGCCATGAAAGCACATGTGATAAATAAATCTGTTGGTCTTTAAAAGTGCCACAGGATTCCTTGTTTATTCTGCTGAACTAGACTAACACAGCTGCCCCTTTGGAACTATGAGTGTGTAGTTCTTTTAAAACATGAAGTTTGTTACTGGGGTTCCTTCCGTTGAGAGATGTTCTGAATAAAAAGGCTTTTAACATGCAACCATGTTAAACTGCTCATTCATGTTAAAATTATAGTTTTAACTGCCAATTAAGAATAATACCGAGGGCCAGATTTTGGCTTTTGCTGTTAGGTGTGGAGGAGGAAGAGGTATATTGCAAGGACACTTTCTTGATTCCCACATCCATGGAAGAAATATGGAGGTATCAACTTGAATCCCATTGTCCGTACTCCCTGCATACAAACAAAGTGGCATTCATAGCCTGTGTTTGACAAACAATTGAGTAATAGGGCAGGGAAAAATGTTTCTTTTTGAGTTTCTAACAATGAAAAGTAAAACATCACAATGACATTTGAGACATCTATTGGCATAGATCTGTTTTTAATAATATTGTATGCTGTTAATGTGTCTTGGAAATTAGAATGTTTTCAAGTTAAAACAAAGATGAGACTTGTAACATTTGCTAAAATCTGTGGAATGCACACATGCCTTTTAATGTAAGCAAACATTTAAAAAAGCTATACTCATTTTGCATGCCTCAGATTTCAGATGCCCACACTGAGATACCTCAGGCTTGATTTTCAGAGGTGAGTATCTGCAGCTCCTACTGACTTCATTTGGGAGTGCCCCAAAATTGAGCTACCCAAAAGCAATGTTTGCTTTTAATGATTTTGACCATAGTGTTTGTGATGGGACAAATGTCCTACTATACCTGTCTAATGTCCAGCTTGTTGCAACAGATTTACAATTTGGGGAGATTTTTCTGGCCCACAGGACCAGTGCTAGTTTAAGCAAATTTGGATCTCCTCTACATGCAAGGCACAAATCCAGTTGTCACAGCCGGACAGTGAGAGATTGTGCCCCCATTTGGTCTGTAATCCTAGGTGCTTCATAATGTTTTGCTACTGTAGCTCCCACCCTGCGCTGTTTACAAAGAGCCTTCAGATCATACCCTGGGTGTATATCACTAGAGTCCTGACCCAGCAGCCTGTCAGTCACACTCTGGCTCTCACCAGCTTTGGGTGCCCCCCCACAAACTTCCAATACCAGATTTTCCCCAAAATGTGTATTCTGCTCTGTCCAGTTCTCTCCTGGGCAGTTCAGATATTAGGGGCCCAGAACATCCATAAAGGATCAGTACATAACAGTTCTCTACTTTTATTGGAGATATCCAAACAGTTCAGTTTAAACAGGACACTAGATTAGTTTTGATTTAAAAAAAAACAAAAAACAAAACAGGTTTATTTAACTGCAAAGAGATTTTAATTGAGTATAAAGTATTAAAGTCAGAAATGTTTATAGGAGAAATAATGGTAAAATGCTTTCTCGTAGCTAAAACTTAATAAGCTAGACTTAGTTCAAGATAAAATCCTTACTTGGGGATCTCAGCAACATTGCAGACCAAATTTTGTGGTCACAGACTCCCCCAAAGTCAAAGAGCTTGTTCCTTTGTCTTAGGGGGGTGAGAAATTGGGAGGGAAGTTTTGCATGTTTTGTCCTTCCCTTTTGCAATCTATTCACCCTTTCAAATGCATTTTCCTGAGGCTCACCCCTAGATAAATTTAATTCCAGCTGTGAGGAATTGTTGATTATGAAAATATAGGTCAATCTGTTCCTGCCCCCCATCATTTTCATAGAATGGCCTCTTGATAGGTGATTGCCAATTTACTTTGATGACACCTGACTAGAGGCATTAGCTAGTCCTTTGTCTTTGATAAACTGGTTTACTCCCTCCCCAGTCTTTTTCAGTAAACACATTGGGTATGTCCACACCTACAATTTAGTTCGAATTAAGGAGATTTAATTCAAACTAAATTAGTGCATGTCCACACTTGCTTTCATTAGTTCAAACTAAGGAGCTCCCTTAGTTCTAACTAAGGAAAGCCTAGTTTGAATCTATAAAACCTCCCTTAAGTTCAAACTGATGGTTAATTCGAACTTATTAGTTCAAATTAACCCAATGTAGCTCTGTTAATTCGAATTAACTGTTAGTGCCAACGAACCACAGCTTGATTTTTCTCTATGCAATAGTGCCGCCTGCCTGATTCGAACTTGCAAGTCCTGTGCATGGATGTGCTAGTACGAATTAGGGTTTCTAGTGTGGCTGTGTTAATTTGAGTCTAAAAAAGCCTTGCATAAATATTGTAACATTTCTTGGTTTTGGAGGTTAGGGAATGTGTCCTGAAATGGCTGGTATATTTGAAGTAGGAGTTAAAGAAGGACTGGAGGTCTTAAAACTTGTAATTTGATGACTCACCTGGGACACATTGTTTCATGGGTCATCTTCTCTCATACCCTGAGGTTTGATTGTTCCTTCTGTGTCTTGTTCAATGGAGGTCCTGTTCCTTCTCTCTTTCTCTTTCAATAGAAATTCCAAATAAATCTGCCCTTTACCTCTTTCCTTTTACTCTATACAGAAGAATGTGTGTCTTACAAGCATAAGTCCCATCAGCTTATAGATGCTCTAGGGAGGTCTCAGTTGGATATTAGGAAAAGCTTTTGTAACCCATGTGCATAAAAAGGTGCAATCTGTTTCAGGGATCCCTTATGGCTGGGTTACGTTGCTGGGCTGATTTTGCAGCCCAGAAACCAGAACCTTCTGGTAAGAGGGTGTGGGAGCACATTGAGCATCCTCCACAAGTTTTATTGTTATGCTGGAATTATATGCCCAGGGAGAAGCCTGAGAGGAGCAGCCTGGAGAGGAGCAAACAGAGAGAGCTGCAGCGTCCATATGCTCAGGGACTGAGTGAAAGCAGCTGCATGAGAGTGGACTGGAGGATGTTTTCTCCCTGTTATGGACAGTTTTGCAGGGGAGTTGTCTGCAGCAGAACTGAGAGCAGGATGTCGAGTGTCCTGATTGTGTGGTGCTGGCTACACAGGAGGAAGAAAGAACTGTATGGCATTCATCTGAAGATTCCTTCAGACAGAAAAGATGAGGATTGGCTCTCTTTTGCATTCAAGCCTCAAGGACTTAAAAGACTGAAATTGAGATAAGGGAGACTCCACCTGAACATTGGGACTCCTGGGTTTCTTACTGTTTTGTTTAAATTTCATTTTGGTTCTTAGGATAAGGGTGGTTAAGTTAACAAATAAAGTTCATTGTAATGTTTATGCTGAGTAGTAGTTTAATGTGCGATGGGAACTCTGAGCAGTCTTTGCTGTGAGTCCTGAACAGATTGGATCCTGGCTCTCCAGCTGCTTTCTGCAGAGGTTTCTCTGTGAGGCACTGGAGAGGGACAAGTAAATGAATTTCAGCCCACCCTAGCAGGTTACACTTTCTCACTAGAAGGTTGGTGAAACCCTGGAATGGGTTACTTAGAGGTGTGGTGGAATCTCGATCTCAGTGCTGGCCCCAGGGTTTTTGGTGCCCTAGGCGAACTGTGATTTTGGCGCCCCCATCAAGGGGCAATTCTTTAATTTATGAGAGATAACATATAAATATATTTTTAAATAGCAAAAAAAACCCCACTTCAATATACTCTGGAGTCCCAACTGCCCAGTTCATCTATATGGTTGGTCCGGCCCTGCTGCATTTTGGAAAGTTTTAAGGCCTGGTTAGACAATACCCTGCGTGGGATGATTTAGTGCAGGGGTCAGCAACCTTGGCCAACCCCTGTACTGGTCCTTCCTCCCCAACCCTCAGCTGGTGCTTGTGGCCCCCTCTGCTGAAAAAACGTGGTGACTGCCTGAAAATTCAGCAGTGGTCACAGCTGGGGTGGGAGCGCTTCCCAGGCATGCATGAAAAGAAGTCACCCAGAGTGGCTCATCTTGGTGGTGTGCCTGGAGACAGAGGTCCCCAGGTATGCCACAAAAAGAAGTAGCTCCTTCAGGGGTTCCCAGGCATGCTGCAGAAAGAAGCTGCCCAGAGTGGCTTCTTTGGAGAGCACCACACTGCAAAGAGGAGCCACGCCAGGCAGCTTGTTTCTGTGTCACATGGAAGCATAGGCATGAGGGGACCCCCTTGTGTCCCAGCTGCACCTGAAGGAAGCTGCCCAGAGTGGCTTTCAGTGGCAGGATTGGCAATTTCTGTAGTACTGCAGACAGTGCCACATGCCACTCTGAATGGGCTTGGGTGTCACCCTCCGCATATGTGGTGGGGGCTGCCTACCCCTGATTTAGTGGGAGTAGTCTTGCTTTTATCAGAGAGCTGGACTAGATCACCTAATGAGGTCCCTTCCACACAGAATATTCTATGAGTCTATGATTCTTGACAACATTACGGCCTTTGCCTATAAGGGCCATTATTTTCGGACATGGCTTGCCTTTCACTGTATGAATTTATTTACGAACAGGGACTTTTCCAGATCTCAGGGAAACACAAATTAAGTCAAATATTTTTATCATTATTATAAAGGGGGGGAATATAGAAAATAGCAGGTGCTCTTCTTTAAATAAACTCAGCCAGTGACTGGTGTCAAGAAGTCTTTTTTGTAGGTTGCATAGCTATATACCATGTGCTATGCTTAGAGTCCAGCAAAACAAGCAATGAGTCTGGTGTAGGGTTACCAGATGTCAGGCAAAAGGAGGACATGTCCTCCTTTTTACCATCATGTCCTCCGTCTGACAGGCATTTTAAAAATACAGGATTTTGTCTGGCTTTTCACTCACAGGGGTTAAAGTATGCTGGAATGCCCCTGATCACCCTCTTTTTAGAGGGAAGCATTCCATGGCCCCCTAAAAAAGAATATTAAATACTCCATTTGTTCTCCAGTGTCCTCCTTTCCATGCTTTGGTATCTGGTAACCCTAGTCTGGTGGCACTTTTAAAGACTACCAAATTTATTTATCGCATGAGCTTTTGTGGGAGAGAATCCCACTTCATCTTTAAGTGCCTGACAAAGTGAGAGTCTCTCCCATGGAAACTCATGAGATAAATAAATTTGTTAGTCTTTAAAAGTGCCACCAGACTCCTTGTTTGTTTTCCTAGACAAGCCTTACAAAGCTACCACTTTGGAACTCAGAAGTTACTTTCTGTCCATGCGTACTTGTGCTATACTAAGAGAGCACCCCCCCCCCCAAATGTTTTACTTAAAAAGAAAAGACTAGTTGGATCTTATTCAGGGGGACACGGGAACATGCCACATTTATTGTAAATAACTAAGGACAGCAAACAGCAGTCACACACACACAAGAAGTTCTGCAAGCTGATGTGATGTAATTGCCAGTCCTTTCCTGCATTGCTTGAGCCAGCCTAGTGGTCAGCTAGGCTGGCCACAAGGAGGGAACCAGGTCCCTGTCAGTTGTGAATCTGATGCTCTAAGATGACAGTTGCAGAATGAGACCCAAAGTTTTCATGTTCTTAGCCATCTTTTATACTTGCTGGCTCTCACGTAAGTCTATGGGATTTGCTGCATCATGTTGCCTCAGGGTTCCCATGAGATCATTGGTCACTTGAAGACTTGATTGTATTTTGTTCTTTCCCTTCTGGGATGCCTCCTGTTTGCTTTAATCAGAGATGTCTGCATTGTTCATAGTTAGATGGTACTTGTGCTTCATCAGGACAGGCTGGCAGCTGAGACTCATCCCTTCACACAAAACACACACACCTTTCATTCACACACCTCTTTCACACATTTAAATAATCTTACACAGCATGAGCCTAAACGAGGCTTCATCAAGTATAGAAAATGCAGTGCAATGTGTAAGCAGTTCCAAACCGACAATGTGGAGAGTCTTGTTGGACCTTAGCTATATCTATTACACAGGATTACAGAATTATTTCACTAATGACATTGAAGGACATATACACAACATTAACTAACATATAAGGGTAAATGCAATTCATTAGTTAGTTGGGCTCCTACACTACTAACTTCAAGTATTCCATATATGTGTTTACAAAATGGCCAACTCGAGGGCATTTGTGCCCTGCTATCAGCCCCAAAGAGTCAAAAATTGTAAGTCAGTTTCCAAAGCAAATAAAAAAAACCCAACACTATGAGACTGGTTGAAAAACAGATGTTTAAAAAGTGTTGGAGCTGTTTTTATTCGTATGCTGGTTTTTATGCCTTTAACTCCTCACAGTTTTTCACTCTCCTCCAGCAGGAGGGCTGGAAACGCCCCTTTAAGGGAGGAGGCGGCACCTCCGAGGGGCTCACAGGGCTGTAAAGGACACAGCAAAGCTGAGGGTCGCCAGCAAGCCACAAGCCTGGGCCTGGCGCGCGCGCAGCCCCGCGTGCTTTGCTAGCCCAGCCAGCGCGAGCCGCCAGGAAGTCACCGACGCCTGAACCCCGCGCCGAGTTCCTTCCGGCTTCTCAGCCCCGCCCCTTTACCTCCGTCTCCATGGATCCCCGGCGGCGCCCTGAAGCAGCTGAGTCGCGAATTAATGACGTAGCTCTTACGCCCCCACAGAGGCCTCGCCCGTCGCCGGTACTTAGGTGCCCGTACGCTGCCTGTCTCGAGTTGGGAACGGGGGCGGGCTGAAATGGCCACCGCCTCATTCAGCACTGGAGCACCGGTGCCACCGATGCCTGCGCTCCGCGCCTGAGGCACACAGTGCCGGCAAACGGACAGGCATCTAGTGGGACAGGCAGACGGGGGTCTTCACGCGCGCAGGGCCGGGTGAATGACGTGCAGCGAGGACCAATCATTGGTGCCGCGGGGCGGGGCTGCTGAGCTGACGCTAAGGCTCGTTTAGTCCCCGCCCTTCACCCGGCGCGCGGAGGCCGTTGACGCTGCGCCCCAGCCGCTCCCCCCGGGCAGGCACGTTGTGGGCTGGTCCAACGGCAGCTTGGGGCTGGGGGTGGCGTTTGGCTCCCCCCGTGGGGGCTCATGGCTGTGCCCGTTCCCGCCATTCACAAGTGCCTCCAAGTGAGTGGGCGGCGGAGGCCGGGCCGGCGGGGTTGGCTGAGGGGCGGCGCAGGCCGCGCTCCGGGGGTCGCTGCTCGGGCGGCTCCGCTGCCTCCTGGGGGGTCGGGGCCGCCTCACTTGGCCGCCCGCCGGCGCTCGACACGTTCCCGGCCCCTTCCCCCGCCCTCCTGCCGTCACCCCCTGGCCAGCGGTGACTGGCCCGCAGCGCCGCGGGCGGGCGAAGGACTGGCGGACAGGCTGGTGACTGGCAGAAACTGGTCGGGTGGCCGGGAGCGGTGGGTCCCAGCCTTGTCTCTGCCCTGGCACGCCTTCCTGCCTTGAGTCAGGTTGTGTCAGGCCCTCCTGTGGTCTCCCGGTGAACCCCTCAATATTCATGAGCCAAGCCACAGCTCTTTGAGCAGTTTTCCGGAAAATTTTGTGGCACACTGGTTAGGAAACTACCCTAGGGCAGTGCTTCTCGCCATTTTCTTTGCCCTGGCACGCCTTGCTACCTTTAATTAATGTGAGGCACACCACCCTATAGTTTCTGAATAAACTCATGAATGTGCATGAGCCAATCCACAGCTCTTTGGGTAGTTTTTGAAAAAATTTTGTGGCATGCTGGTTGGGAAATGCTGCTCAAGGACATGATGATGATGATATAACCACTGTTCTTGAGCAGCATTTCCCAGTTCCCAACATTTTCTTTGCCATGGCACAGCTTCCTATCTTTAATCAGTTTGAGGCACACCATTCTATAGTTTCTGAATGAACTCACGAATGTGCATGAGCCAATCCACAGCTCTTTGAGCAGTTTTTGGAAAATTTTGTGGCACACTGGTTGGGAAACTGCCCTAGGGCAGCGGTTCTCATCATTTTCTTTGCCTTGGCACGCCTTGCTACCTTTAATTAATGTGAGGCAGATCCCTATATCATTTCCAAAGGAATCTGTGAATATTCATGAGCCAATCCACAGCTCCTTGGGTAGTTTTCGAAAAAATTTTGTGGCACACGGGTTGGGAAACAT
>ML682005.1:25658437-25735279 GCA_007922195.1 Podocnemis expansa | reverse complement strand
TTAATCAGTTTGAGGCACACCACCCTATAGTTTCTGAATGAACTCACGAATGTTCATGAGCCAATCCACAGCTCTTTGGGTAGTTTTTGAAAAAATTTTGTGGCATGCTGGTTGGGAAATGCTGCTCAAGGACAGCGGTTCCCAACATTTTCTTTGCCATGGCACACTTTGCTGCCTTTAATTAATGTGAGGCACACCACCCTGTAGTTTCCAAATGAGCTCATGAATATTCATAAGCCAATCCAGAGCTCTTTGAGTAGTTTTTCAAAAAAATTGGCAGCACACCTGCTCAGGCGTGATAGCACGCCTGTCTGCCATGGCACACTGGTTGGGAAGCACTGGCTTAGAGGTGATACTGCATTACTTATACTAGTTTTAGCTGTCAATCAGATTGCAACTGGACAGTGTGGTAGTCCTGCTTTTAGCAGGGGGTTGGACTGTTCTAGATGACCTCTTGAAATCCCTGGAGTTGGAAGAAGGAGCAGTCCTCAAAAAAGAAGCCCCTGCTACACAACCCCTATCTTCGTGTGCAGGTGGCAGAGGCCTCCTCCATTAGCAGAGGTTGGTCCTGGCAGGCATCACCAGGGTTGGAGACTTCCTGAACTATGCCTGGGGGGACTGGGTGGACCTCCTAGTGCTTGCCCAGCGCATGGGGCTCTCCACCCTTCAAACCCCCCTGCCGCCTACTCCAGGAGGTGAGGGCAGCCCCCCCCCCCCCCAGCCACCCCTGCCCCATGGCCCGAGCCAGCTGCTGGACTTGCAGCTGGCCCTCTTCTGAACCGCACTCCATAAATATCTGTACATGCTCGTGCTTCACACCATCCGTTTCCTCGCCCTCGTGTCCTACCCTGACACTACGTGGCGGGACCTCATTCCACCCATGGAGGGCAAGGACCCCCAGTGGGCCAGCCTTTATTCCACCCTGACCCTGCGGCCTGCTGGGGACATCAATTGGCAGCTCCTTCACGGAGCTGTGAGCACAGGTGTGTACTTGGCGCAGTTCACCCCCCGCCCTGAGGCTTGCCCATTTTGCAGCGTGAGGGGGACCCTGGTACACGTCTACCTAGAGTGTGCCAGGTTGCAGCCCCTTTTCTGGCTCCTCCAGAACCTCTTATTCAGGTTCTGGCTGCACTTCTTCCCACACATGTTCCTCTATGCACTCCCTATCCATGGCTCCACAAAGTCGCGGGACCTCCTTGCCAACCTCCTCCTGGGTTATGTGAAGACCGTCATCTATAAGACCAGAGAGAAGGGGTTGGCTGGGGAAGGGGCTTGTGACTGTGGGGCCTATTTCTGGTCCCTCATTTGTGCACATCTCCGGGCAGAGTTCCTTTGGGCAATGTCCGCTGGCTCCCTTGACAGCTTCGGGGAGCAGTGGGCACTGTCTGAGGTTCTCTGCTTGGTGTCCCCTTCTGAATCCCTTGTTATAAACCTGTCACCTCACACCTGTCTCTGTTTTCTCATTAGTTGTCCCAAGAACTTATTTGAAGGACGGTCCAGTGCCACCTCCCCATAGGCTGGGGGAGGGGTTTTAGAAGTGGGTGGGCTTGCGCCCACCTACTACTGTTCCTTTCAACAGGAACAACCTAGCCTCAAGAGATCCCTAAAAGAGAGAACTCCTTTAGTTAGGCCTATGGGTTACACTAGTTTCATTTCCAATAACGTGTTAGAGCTACCTTATGTGTTTAAGGACTGAGTCCGTCAAGCGCCTGAAGTCAGTTTAGTCACATAAACCTTAATCCATCAAGGTACAGAAACACATGCCTAACAGTCTCAGACTTCACTCAGGTTATTTCCAGACTAAAGGAGAATTGTAAATTTTTGCCAAACCAGGGGTTTTATTCCAGTAATGCAGTTGGAGCCATATATGGATCAGCCTGCATAGATATGATTGGGATGAGGCCCTTAGTTTGCGAGTACCTTTATGCTAGAAGAAGATGAACACATTATTAATCTCGCAGGAGAGTACGTGCATTAACTGGCTAAACTGTGTTTATATAGTTCGTATGTTTCCGACATCTTAAAGCAGGATTCTAAAGCTCAAATCACCACGAGGGCTGCATGAGGACTAGTGCGTTAGCCTGAGGGCCGCACCACTGAAAACTTTTCATACAACAATG
This sequence comes from Podocnemis expansa, assembly GCA_007922195.1. Taxonomy (NCBI): domain Eukaryota; kingdom Metazoa; phylum Chordata; order Testudines; family Podocnemididae; genus Podocnemis; species Podocnemis expansa. The sequence goes on along the minus strand of ML682005.1, from coordinate 25,733,159 downwards.
TTACATATACTGGTCTTTAAGTGCCACAAGATTCCTTGCTTTTTTTGGTAACAATACGGTCATTGAGGGCCACAGAAAATAGCTTTAAGGGCTGCATGCGGCCCGTGGGCCACGTGTTTGAGATTCCTGTCTTAAAGTGCTCTCTTGCTGATTAGAAGATGAAGTATATGCTCTTGTAATACCTAAACATAAACAGCTTCTTGTCTAGTTGTTACCATTTGGATTTACCGTAGTTTAATTGATGTAAAATCCCCTCAGTTTGGGTTTTTAAAACTTAATGTATAATAAATCTGTGATTTTGAGCCTACAAGCACTTATGGCACGCTTTAACTTGCTTGAGTAATCCCATTGACTTCAGTGGCACTACTTACGTGTAAAGATAATCAAAAGCATAAGGTTTTACAGTAATGAGGCTAATCATATTTGAATAATTGGCTGGTGAACAGTTCTGCAGAAAAGAATCTGGGGTTTATAGTGGATCACAAATATTAGAAGTGTGATGCTCTTGCAAAAAAGGGATATGACATTCTGCCATGTATTAATAGGAGTGCCATGTGTAAGACATGGCACGTAATTGTTCTGTTTGGTAATGGGAGTGCCTTTCAGAAGACTGCAGGTAATTGTTCTCCTCTACTTGACACTAGTAAGACCTTAGCTAAAGTACTCTGTCCAGTTTGGGGTACCATGCTTTAAAAAATATATGACCGAATGGGAGAAAGCAGAGGGGAACAGCCAAAATAAGATACTTTGCTTAGGAAAGATAGAAAGAATCAGGCAGGTTTGGTCTAGAGAAGAAGACTGAGGGGTATGGGATTCTTCAGATGCATGAAATGTAATAAAGATTATGGTGATCAAATTGGTCTACATGTCCACTGAGCACAGGAGAAGAAGTAATCATTAGTTTGTAGTGAGGGATATTTGGGTTAGATATTAGAAGGATTTTCCTCAACTATAAAGCTAGTTGGAGCTGAAAATAATACAAATCTATAAAGCATTTTTCACCCTAAAGAAATTCAGAAACAGCTTCAATGGGACTGATCATGTATAAAAATGCACACAAGTGTGTGTGCAGCACTGGAGCCTATGTTTCAAAGTATAGTCCAACAACGTGCATAACTTTTCTCTCCTTTCTGTCCATCTGTAGAAGCATACCTTTTTCATTATATGCACTGACAAAGTAGAAGCATCAGGTATTGATTCATTAATCTCCATAGAAAAATTATATCTTTTGTAAAAATGAGTGTCCTGTGGCATTTTTAAAGACTAATTTCTTCAGGCATAAGTTTTCATGCATCTGATGAATCATCAGTGCATCTGACTAAGTGGGTTGTAGCCCACAAAAGATTGTGCCTGAAGAAATTAGTCTTTAAGGTGTCACAGGACTCTTGTTGTTTTTGCTCCGTGCAAACCAATATGGCTATCTCTCTGGAACTATATCTTTTATATATGGCCTAAGGAAGATGTGTTCACGGTCATTCTCCATTAAAAGTATTAAGCCAATGGTTTGCTGAAGGACCTTGTATTATACATGAGTGACCCAAGGTGAGCACGATGGGTTCTTTAGAAAGGAATTTGTCAGGAATGTTAGGAACCCACACTAACACAGCATCTAAAATTTCATTTGGTAAAATATTTTTCTTTTACTTTGCAGCTCAATGATGAAAACGAACAGCTACTAAAGAAGTTGAAAAGACTGCACAGAAAAAACCAAGAGCTAGAAAATTATTTGGCTCAGATCCAGGAGAAACTGTATCTGCAGCAGTTAATGCATGACTATGTTACAAGCAGAGAGTAAGAATTAGTATTTCTCTTATTTAAAGAAGATATTTATTGGGTGAATTCTTCATTTGAGACTTGGACCGGTATTTAGTAGTGACAGTGCTATGCAGAACTTGGGTACATGTCTTGTGATACCATCTTTCAGATGGCTCATTAAACCTAATATGTTAAATGTGTAGTACTTGGAAGTATTAGTGTTCTTTTATACATCTGAGAGTGAAAACTTTTTTCTTTTTAAGTTTTGGTACTTTGAAAAATAGCTAGATAGCATTCCGTGTATCTCTGTCTGCAGCATTTTCAGTAGGACTTTCTGTAGAGTGTGAAATATGAGAAGCGTAAACTTGTGTTTTAAGGTCAAAGGGAAAAAAAAGTCTTAATCTATCCTTCCTACTTTGAAATGTCCCATTTTGGAATGGGAAGGAGACTGTCATTAAGCTACTGCATTTATTTCAATTAAGTGCTCAGGTTCAAACAGAATCCCAGTTATGGCAGAAGAGAGGTGACAGTCGCACCAAGGAAATGAAAGCGTCAGGTGAAAGTGCCAGGTAAGTTGTTCTGGGAACTTGCTTTCTTGCTTATAAGGTTAATGGAATGTCCTCTTTTACTGGGTCTAGCACATTTTAAGGGATTTATGGGGTGATTTAACTCTCTTGTGTAGAATGTGGAGTATATTATTCATAGATTTTTAAGCTCAGAAGGGACCAGTATGCAGGTCACTGAACCTCCCAGCCATTTCAGCATTATTTATAAGAAATTTCTTATGGGTGCATTAGCTGTTCCTTTAAAGTAACTTTATGTATTTGAGAGAATTAAAATTAAAATTCCTACATTATGCCATAGAATTGACATTTCATCCAGTAAGCATTTTGAGAAAGGGGGTGTTAAATCACAAACAATGAAGTTAAAAAAAATAAATAAATAAAGGAATTGAGTACAGTTTTTGCTCCAGAACTCATGTGGAGGAGATGGAAGGATGGAATAAAAGGAAGTTGGAAGGTTGGGGAAAATTTGAAGGAAGTTAGGAAGCTTGTGGAGAGGAGAAAGGTAGGTGACATAATTTGAGGTTAGGAATCTAGAAGCATGAAAACTAAGTCAGTCCAATCTAAAACCACAGTAGTTAATCATCCGATTGTTTTGGTCTGTTACTGATTGTAAAATAAATAATTTCTAGTTCTTCAAAGTTTGTGAATTCTTGCTAAATGTAAACTCCAATAACTTTAGTTCAGTTCATAGAAGGAGCATTAAAGCTATGATCATGCAATTGATGGTGCATATGTGTAAAGCTGTCTGTGGTGCCTTATTAAGACTCCACATAGATGTAGCAGTCCATTCATGCTCAATTAGTTTGAAGTCTTAGATTTTATTTGTCAAGGTTTTGGATCAAATGAAAGATTTTAGTAAGTATTTTGAGTAAGTATTTTGTAGGACAATAGTCACTGGAAAGTCACAAAGCAAAGTGATAGGAATCCTCCAACCTTGGCTAACTCTAAATGTCCATAATTAAAATCCCTCTCATTGAAGTCTGAATTATATACAGTAATTCCATGGACAAGAAGGAGACAAAAGGGCTGGTGTCTTGATAAATATTTTGCTTTTTCAGCACTTAAATCTGAGTTTTACATGATTTCTAGCAAATTTTTTTCTATATTAGTCCATGATTATCCTTATTACAGAGATAGTTATAATGCATGTAGTGTGTGATAATGTTTGTCCTACTGTCATTTTATTGCATTATTAAGAACGCTTTGGTGAAATTTGACTTCATGAATGTGTTCTATCTTATTTGACTTTATAGGTAAAATGTAATGCAATAGATCTGAATATTTCCCTTTTCTAACAAGGCATGAGGAGTTTCTTTGAAAAGCTAATAAAATAAGTTTAAAATGCCAATTACTTAGTATAAACACCTTATTTTCTTGAGACTGAGAAATAAATTTTTATCTCTAAGAAACCTTCGAACAGTTTGTGCATACAGGTTTATAAAAAAAATTGAGACTTGATCATAGTATCTGTTTCAGAAACCAGAGGGTTCTTCATATAGGCGGGTGCCTTTTATGCTCAGTGAGGGCCCAGTCCAATAATGATCAAAGTCATTGGCCTTTGGGTCAGGCTCAAATAGCCCAATCCATGCAGTCGTATCTACTCATATGGATGAGGCTTTCAGATGTGACCCATTCATTATTATTATTTTGTTGACGTAACATACAACTTTTTTGTGTATCTGTTCTGGTTTTATTTCATAAGAACGTTGACGTTTGAATGGGCATACATCTTATATAAAAATATAAGTAACTTGGGTTATTGCATAAGATTATTCTGGTTTTTGGAGCTAATAAACATGATGTAGTAGGAGAAACATTCATGTATATTCACTAGTAGTCTATTGACCTGATCTATGTAGACTCAAAGCTGTAAAATGTGACTGCAGTCCAGAGGGCTTTGGTTTAAGTAACATTACCAAATGCAAGCAATTTTTTTTTTTTAAAGGATCCTGGTTCTGAAGGACTAAGGTGGTAGTTTACATGCTATATTCAGCAGCTCACACATGTTTTTCTTTTATCAGAGTTCTTCAGATGTACAATAACCTGCAGAAATGTTATGATAGAGAAATAAAAGCAAACCAAGAACAAAGTGAAACAATTAAAAATCTCACTGTAAGTGATCAGTTTATTTGAGGTAATTTTAATGCAACACTTTAGGGTATATTTTGAGTATTCCCAATGCTGATATAAATGGTCAAGTACATTTTTCTTTTCATTCTCCTCTCTTCTATCATTGATCTGTTTGGTCCATGACTTTAGAGTTGATTGTGCTTAGGTTGTCTTTGTAGATATTTGTAAGAACTGTCTCAGTCTAACTGTAAGTAGCATTCATCATGGTGGGATAAAAGCCAGGTTTGCTATTGCCAGAAAAAAGAGCTTTATGATTGTTACGTAGTTTAAAACTTCATATTAATATTTCATAATGAAAAAACATTGGACTTTAAAAATCCAGATATGGAAATGTGGCAACTAAACAAGGAAAATTGTTGTATTATGGCATTTACTTTTTTAAAAGTATGAAACATACTGTATCTCACAATTTTTAATTTCAATGTAACGTTTTCTCCAATATATTGCCATCCTTTAAGTGCTTCTTTTGAATTAACACACCGTGATTACTCAGCCTCACATAATCATTTTTCAGATTAGTGTGTCATGGTTGTGTGGCTGATAGTGGTATGTTCAGATCAGGACTAGTGTAAAATGTTTCAATTTTTTTGTGGGAAGAGAGTTGGCATTCCTTATTTATGCATTTGTACTTATAACAGATTAAAAAAAAATGTTTTTGTAGAATTTGCTTTTTCTCCTCAGTGTTCTGTTCTAAATTAAAAATTTGGAGCTTTAAATTGGTGCTCAACAGACATTTCTGATCATATAAAACTGAGATTTACTTTTCTTTGGTACACTTTTGCTTTAAATTTTCTACTTTTTTTTTTTTAAACAGATTAAAATTCATCAGCTAGAGCATCAACTTCAAGTACAAAAGCAAAGAATTGAGCAGTTGGAGGGTACAAAGGTCTCCCAGAAAGACAGCACTCTTTCTGGAGAAGGAACAATATCTCACAGATGTATATGTAAAAAGATGGGAGCCTGTTCTTGCAAGTATTTAGGTAATAGACATGTATAGCAATTTACAAAACAAACGTTGATTTCCTGCTTTGGTGGTTTTCTATATGTCATGACTTACCAAACAGGATGCATTTCTTCCTAAAAGATAGGGTTTGTTCAAGGCCATGTGCTTCACTTGGCCCTTATGGTAGGATCTGAAGAGCTGTAAAGTTTTGAAAAATGGGTATGTGAAAATGGCTCCACCTGCTCAATAGATCTACTTTTGTGTATTTAGTCTCATATTTTTTATTTTAGTGAAAAAACACTTGCAGCTATTCACTTTTGCTTAGACATAAAGCCAACATAGTCCTGGGAAAGCAATAATAGTCTATATATTGTGTGTCAACATTATTATTTACTATGTTCTAGTCAGCTGTACTTGTACAAATCCGTGGGATGCAGTCTTGTTGCACAGGTATGCAGCTGCACACTTTTGACTTCAGAATCTTAATTTTTGATTGTGATGCATGAGGGATAATCTAACCCAGGCGTTGGCAATCTTTGCCGGCCCCTGTGCCAGCCCTGTCCACTGCGCCCAGAACAGGTGCCGGGGTGGGGCCAAATGGGGGTGGAGCCAGGGACTCTAGGTTGGGATGGGGGAGGCTAGGGTCCCTGGCTCCTGCAGCTGCACTTCTCTGCTCCTGTCCAGGGTGGAGGCTCGAGTCCCAACTCCACAAGTGTAAGTGGTGTGGGGGGTGCCTCAGGTCCGGAGTTGGTCAGGGATGGACGTGACTTGCAGTGCGGCCTGACTCAGGGGCTCAGTAGCCAGCGCAGCTCAGCAGCCGGGGCGGTGGGTGGCTCAGGGGCCGGCATGGCTCAGCTTGGCTGGGCTGCAGGCACGGCGCGGCACGGCAGGCAGCTCAGGGGTCAGCATGGCGCAGCGTGAATTGGGGGCCGGTCTGGGGCTTGGCCAGTGCTGCTGCCTGAAGTTCAGCCCTGCCCAGCTGAGCTTGGCCGTGCTACCCACTGTGCTGGCTGGAACCTCGGACAGCGGTCCTGGCTGAGCCTCAGACCAGCCCCCCAATTCACACTGCACCATGCCGACCCCTAAGCCGCCTGCCGTGCCGCGCCATCCCTGCAGCCCAGCCACACTGAGCCATGCCGGCCCCTGATCCACCCACCGGCCCAGCTGCTGAGCTGCAGTGGCTGCTGAGCCCCTGAGTCAGGCCACTCTGTGAGTCATGTCCATCCCTGCCCAACTTCCGACCTGAGGCTCCCCCCACACCACTTACACGTGTGGAGTTGGGACTGGAGCCTCCACTCTGGATGTGGGGGGGCAGGGAAGTGCAACCGACTGCAGCCCCATCCTCCAGGCCATGCTTTGAGTGCCGCTCAAGATTGACCTGCATGCCGAGTTTGGCACATGTGCCAAGGATTGCCTGATCTGACTTTATCTTAAAAAAAAACCCCAAAATTTTATTTACTGTACACTGGGCATATTTGTTATGGAAGCTGAGAGGCAAACCTAGAGCCCCAGCAGTATAATTATAATAAGATAAGTTTTCTAGAATAGAGCAGCATTTTTAAATGGAGCAAGATTGTATCTAACTAAAGGACAGTACCCATCAGATGCATCATTTATATATAGAAGGCCCAAGCTACTGTGACATTAAGGTTTTGATTTAAATCCCAGAAATCACGGCAATTCTAAAGGAAGTTCTTATCCAGTAGTAGAGGGGTTGACCTTCTCATAGATCAGAAGATCACATCTGACCACCTTAGAGTCCTCAAATCCTGTGTGTGAGTAGAGTTTCTGATTTTTGGATAGAATGCTAGCCAAGTACAAATCTCAGAACAGGCTTTTATAAAATTGTACATAGAAACTATCCAACTGACAGATCCCATGATTTCCACTTTGCTGGAAGTGGAAAGGATCAATTTTTAAAGGTTAATACTTCTTTCTAAAATATGAGCTGTAATTTGCTTAAAAATAATACCAAACATTGGATATTATGCAATACAATTATGACAAATGTGTGAGAAGCTGATTGTAGTTATCAAAATATGAATTTTCAATTTGAATGTAGAGCTATTGCTGCTTGAGATTCAGAAGCTGAAGAAAAAAAATGAGAAGTTATCTAGAGAAAGGAGAAAGCAAAGAAATGAATTAGCTGGATTAGACAAGGTAACTAGCTTTTAGCGTAAATTTTCTAATAGACAAACTGGAAAAACTAACTTGCTAGTGTGTATTAGCCATAGATGCAGTATTTGCTGTTGTACTAACAGACTCCAATATGTGTTTGCTTGATAGCATTCAAAAAGAGAAAACAGATTAATAGTTCCTGCAAATTTGTTTCGTTTAATCTCATCTATATACACTGGTTCAGGAAAAGGAGTAATGGGAGTTCAGATGTACTTCTGGTTTTAACTGCTTGGTTTGGTTGTGAACGCACTATTATCTTGGGGGCATATTTATCTTTAGTTCTCCCTTCTTGCTGATAAATCAAGAGAGACTATTTGTTCCACAACACTGAAGTTTAATTCCCTTATCTATGTAATTGACTTAGTTATGTCAAACAGATAAATTCATCGAGAACAAAAACAAATTTCCAAAACTAAGTTTCCACTGCTGCTCTTTAAACTGTACAAGAGGAGGATTATTCTGCCACCTGAGTAACTTCTAGGTCAAGACTTTTCACTCTTTGTAGCTGGGCTGTTTAAAATTGACGTTCAGACCAAAGAGGGAGGGAGTTTAGTGGGAAGAGTTGGTAATTCTTGAAATAAGAGGCCAAGAGTTACGGGTCTAATCTTACTGTTCATATAAATTATTTGAATATCCAGATGAAAGTTTTCTTCATTTTCAGTAGCAAATTTCTTTTCAGCTGTTTTTAAATTGTGTGTGTGTGCGTGTGTGTGTGTGTTTGTTTATAGCTAATTATTACAGCCTGGTCCTTTTTGATTGGAGGACAAATATTGATCTACTGGCTCTTGGACAGGGACATTTGGGCATGTGCTGCTTCACTGACATTCAAATGATCTGGGAACCTAAGTTCTATTAGGGTCTTTTGAAAATTTTATGACCTGTGTGTAGAGAGAGTAATCCTAATAATAGTATAGTCGTTAGTGTTTGTTGGAGAATAAATTTGCTATTAATTTAATGTTTCCTTTTAAAGGAAGTACTACCTTATTCTGTGATTCTTATCAGCTCCAACAAATTAAACAGGCTTTCAGCTGGATGATACTTACAGATGAAGCAGGAAGAGGTGATAGTGATACATTGTGTGTGACTCGATTCTAAGAATTGTTACTGAATCAATATGGCACCATCCTGATGTTTTATTTAGGAGGTGGGATTACTGTGTGGTTGAAAAATGTCATCTTTCAGGTGAGAGAGATATCTGAGGACCTGATCGCCACTAAGGTGGTTGTTAATTATTTGTATGAGTAGCTGAAAGCCTGTGATATTATACAGGTGTGTCCATTGGGACACAGAATCTGCTGTTCATGCAGTCTTCCTCAAGCAACCAATAAAGTTGTATGCAAATTAGCTATAGACAAATGGTGATGGTTGGTTGTTACCTCTGATATCACAGTGGTCTAGGCCTTAAAGCTGGGTCACTCTTCCCTCTGAGCTGTGCATGCGTGAAACCTGTGCACAGAACAAAATAAAGTGTGCACCAAAAAATTCAACAGTGCTAATATTAGTGCACACAAAGAAATTTTTTGCACACACAAATTTTTATGCACACAGCCTAAGAAAAATTAGAGGGGACATTAGGCTGGGCATACATAAATCCCTTACTGTAGCTGTAATTCATAAAATAAAAGTGGCTGAGAACTTAACTCAGATAGTAAGTGAATCTTAGTGATGATCAAATTTGGTGATACTCTGAATGAAAAGAGTCCTCAGCCATACTTTTTAGTTTTTTTTCTTCTTGTTAGCTTCAGAATGACATACATTGGGGAATTTTGTTATACAAGATCACTACAAATGTGTGTGGCAGGTTTCAAAACAAATATTGACTCCCTTCTCTAAAGCATTTAGTCAAAGTAAAAGTAAAAGATGAACTTGGACAGTAGGGGTTGGAGGCATCTTTATCATGTAGTCTCTTTTGAAAGCAGTGGATTCGATGTCACCTTTTTACATTCTTCTTGCCGTTGAGATGCTTCCTCTGTAGCTGGTTTGGATATGGTATTCTTGTGTCCTAAGCTTTTCAAGGTTGCCTGTGGAACTTATTGCTTTGACTCTTTCGTTGCTGAAATCCTTATCCCTAGAACTTAATCTCCTATCTCTCATGGACTGTTTCAGCTCCAGTCTTTATGGGGTCACTCCTAATTCTGATCGATTCAGACTCCATGATGTGTGGAATTTTGCTATCTGGCTTTTCCAAACACAGGGAAATGTAACTTTTTCCATTATCAGACACATATTTTGGCTCTTGATTTACTTTGGATCCCACTGAATCCCCTTTAGTTTTTGAAGCTTTTCATGGACTTGTTCCCAGTATCTCTGTGGATTTTGCTGTCTTCATCCTACTATCTCTGTCCACACCACTGGGTTTGTGTGACTATCTTTCCTTCTTGTCATCTAGAGCTAACTTGTGTCTTTATGCAACACTGACCCTTCTCTCCCTTGCTTGCATCTCTTAATTTCTCTCTGCTGCTATCATGTATTTTTTGTTACTTTACATATATTATTTGTCTGTAAAATTTCTTGAAATAGTTTTCATGAAAGATGCTGCATGAGAGAAAGTTGTAAGCTATTATATAGTGTTGCAGTAAACTGCCACATTTCATTTAACATATAGTTGCACCTCACTGGTGACCAAAGTGATTCCTTTGGGTATCATTTGTGGAGTATTCTCAGGGTACCTTTCACAGTTCAGAGCAAGGGCATCACTGGTGCTGGATATGGGGCTTGGGGCTCAAGCCCCAAGTCCCAGCATCTGAGTCCCGGGTCTGCGGTGGTGGCTGCAGTGGCAGTACGCAAGTCCCAGCACGCCGAGGCCTGGTTCAGCAGTGCTCCTGGTTCAGAGTAATGAATATCAGAACCCAGGCTGATAAACTTTCAGAGCTTGAGCTGCAGTGCTTGTGCCTTGGTTTTTAGCATGTTAGTTCAAGCCTGAGTCTGTCCAACCAGACAACTAAAGTGGTGAGCCTGTACCCTGAGAAGTAGGCTTAAGCAAAGAAAAATTTTGAGGTATGATTATGACCTTTTGATGCCTTATGGGAAATGTAACTTAAGGGAAAAAAAGCTGAACACTGAATTTTCTTTTTTAGGAATTTTTCGACGAGATAGAAGATTTAAAGTGTGCTCTACAAGAATCAATAAAACTGAATAATAAGTATGAAAAGTGTTTGAACCACATAAGTTCAACATATGGGCTTCCTTTTGTAACTCATAATAGACATGCCATTTAATAGACACTAACTGTTAAATTAATATTTTTAATATTGAATTCTGTCCCCAAAACGCACATGAACCTAGTTGTCAGGTTAGCGTTTCAACAATAAGATCATGACTTCCTTCTAACACATAATTTTACAAGTGTTCTTTCTCGTTTACATTGACCTTGTGCCTTTGTTATATAGTATTTGAATAAACTGTCCTTTTATATTTTATTTTAGAAATTTGGTGCTTCTGTTTCATTTGTTTAAAATAGATGTTGTAGTAATAAATGTGTTTTTTAAAAATATCTTTGTATTTAAATTTAACAAGTTGTCCAGCTTTGGCATTTTATTGTGGTTGACTCATGGGCTCAGTCCTCAGTTGTGGGAGAAGAAAGATCAGTGCAGGTCAAGAGGTGACTTTAAAGTGCTGGGCAGTCAGATCATAGGAGCGCAGGGGAGCTAATGCAGACATGCCTGCATTTCATTCTTAGGGGTCGGACCAGCTACTTGAGCGTCCTTCCAAGTATGTGAGATTTTCTGGTGTATTAAACAAACAAACAAGGAATCTGGTGGCGCTTTTAAAGAAAATCCCACTTTGTCAGACACATAGAAGTTTCTGTAAGTTCCCCGTCTTCAAAACGTCAGACAAAGTGGGATTTTCTCCCATGAAAGCTCATGGAGTAAACAAATTTGTTAGTCTTTAAAAGTGCCACAGATCTCTTTGTGAAGCTTATGCCTGAAGAAATCTGGTAGTCTTTAAGGTGCCATAGGACTCTGGCTGTTTTTGCTGTGTACAGACTATCACGGCTACCTGTCTGGAAATTTTCACCATACAAGGCACTGAATTCAGCCGTATGAAATGGAAATCTGCAAACCTCATGAAAAAACTTGCAGATACAGGGAAAAAAAATAGAAGTGGGTTGGAGCCCACAAAAGCTTATGCCTGAGGAAATCTGTTAGTTTTTAAGTTGCCACAGGACTTTTGTTTTTGCTGTACACAGACTAATACAGCTACCCCTCTGGAAACTGAGGATCCAGTAACCCAATGTTCCTAGTTTGAGTTGATCTCTTGAAATTTTTACCCAGATGTTGCTAACCACTATCTTATTGCACATGTTTGTTTACTCTTTGTGTGACAGTTCTTTCCATGTTGTTTAATTAGAGCAACTATCTGTTCATTGAGTGTTTTCCCAAGGGTATTGTGCAGAGAGGTAGAGCCCTGCAAATCCATGGTTATCTGCCTTGTATCTGCATCTGTGGATACAACACGGATATCCGCAGACCATTTCTTGTGGATGCAGATTGTATACAGAGCCACATATTTTTATCTGCACAGAGCTAGAGCCGTGCAAATATGCAGATATCCGCATTATATCTGCATCTGCGGATACAACACAGATATCTGTGGGCCATTTCTTGCGGATGCAGGTCAGATACGGATCCACTTATTTGTGTCCGTGCAGGGCTTTACAGAGAGGCTCTTGACAGATTTGTGGGATGACAGGATGGTGACTATACATATCAGTTTTGGGAAAGTGCTGGGATGTTTCTGTCAGATTTTTTTTATTTTTCTAATTCTAAGGATGTGCCCTATAATGCTTTTACCATTATGATGTGAAAATATACAGTGGGGAGGGGTAAAAATGGTCATCCCTGGAAGAATCCTGTGGTTTGCAAGGTCTGCTGCATAGTGCAGAAATCTTCATAATGAGAAATCTGCTGTGCCTGAGCTATTAATCAGTGTCAAGAAGGCAAAAGCCTCACCCTTCCTTTGACTGTGCTTGTCTTAACTTTCCAAACAACTATTGCATCCTCCCAGTCTCTGCTTTTAATAATACGTGGAAGTCCTTTAACCTTCCCTTATTACTTAGCTTATTCAGTCCTGCTCTTTGCAAAGTCTTCCAGTTCTGAACTACACCATTATATAAGAAGTGGGTACCAAGGGGGGTAGCCCGGTTAGTCTAATTCAGAAAAAGAAGCCAGGAGTCTATACTGGGCTCTCTCATAGAGATGTGGTTGTGCTTTGCTAGGCTAGGTCAGAAAATAGGTCTGCAAACGTGGTGTTGCTGGTGCTGCCACTCTTGCACCCAGGATGCCAGTCCAGGGAGCTTCACAGGCCAAAAAGAGCAACTACAGCTGGGAGCCCCCATTCAGCTGGGGGAGAAAAGGGCCACAACCACGAGTCAGCTGCAGCCTCTGCTAGAGCTTCTGGGTTGAAAAGCGAAGCAGCCAATCCGGCCTGGCGTTTCATTTGCGAGCTGAGATCTGGTGCGCTGCAGCGAAGAAATTTTTCTCTCTTTCCGCCCATCCCTCCCCCTGCTAGCGCCGATTGGGCTTTTGGGGAAGCATCCCAGAAACATGGCGTGCAGCTGAGCCCCAGCCCCAACATCGGCAGCAGGGCTCGCTGTACGGTAGGAGCCGGGGACAGAAACGCGGAGTAGCAGGGTTTTCTGCCTTAACAGAGCACGTCGAGCTCGTTCATTTCGCACCTGGGTTTTGGTTGTATTTGCCTGGATTGTTATTTGACTGAGGGGTCCTTTCTTTCATTTACCCCCGATCGCACCGCTTTGTTGCATTTCTGTAGCTCTTTGCGTGGCCGTGCAGAGAAGGCGGATTTGCAAAAAGGCTTTCGCCGAAGAGGGGTAGAGGACGATAACGAATCGGTAAGTTTAATTTGGCTTGGCTAAGCATGGCGTAGACTTGTGAATACGAAGGCTCTCGGGGCTGTTTGCCTTCCATCTTTGCCATGCCTGAGTACATCTGCTAACACTTCCTGTCCTATTGCATTAGATAATACTTTGGCAGCTCTTTGATACATTGTACAGTATCTATAGATGGAACTGAGGTGGTAGAGGGAGGTACCATTGAAATGATACTGCGTTGTGGGGTATGGGGATTTAACCCCTTTGCCTGCCTAACAAAGGTTTCTGCTTTACACTTTTCGGTGCAAACATGCGAACGAGATCATGTAGGTTTTTTTATAATGCTGACTTTGCTTAAAATGCCAGATGAGGTTAATCTTAAAACAGTTATAATCCAGCCTCATTTTTTAGTTCACAGCTCTAGTGAATTTGTAAAGTGGCCAAGGGCCCTTTTTTTCTTGTCAAGCTGAGATCATTAGAGGCATCTCTCTGCAATTGTATTGTGCCTTATTAATGATTGATCGTGGGTATCAGCTCAATAGTTCACTTTTCCAGTCATACTTTATTGACTTGTTCATGTTCACAGCTCTTTAATGCTTGAGGTCGTGATGTGACGTGTCCTGAATAAGGCCCGCCATTTGCTCTCAGCATCTTTCAGGATGGTGTCCCAACGAGAAAATGTAAGCAATATGAAGAAAGACTTGACTTGGTGAAACAAAAATGATTTTCTTTCTAACCTCATTCATTGTGAGGTGTTGTCTGTTGCTTACATTTAACACCTGCTTATTCCCTCTCCTTCCAAGTCATTTCAAATGTGTGTCAAAGAAATTGGGAGTTTTTTTCTTAAAAGAAGGGGAAGGTAAAGTTTATTGTTTCTATTTCTCCTTATTATTATACTAAATAGCTTGCAGGATGTCGATTAAAAACAACAAACAAATCCCACACCCTTGATTCTTTTGAGATTAGGAAGAACATTTCTGCTAAGACTCTTTTGTTCCAGATCATTGGGTGCATAAAAATCTGCCCCATCAAATTTTTAAAAACTAAATTTAATGTTGTTGTAAGAAATAAGCATATTTAAAATTAAATGTGAAATTATGACCTTACTATAATTTGTTGAACTATTTTACATAAAATATTTAAGGGTATATGTTTACTGCTGAAGTTTTAAAGAAAATCAAACCACTGAACTACTGGATGTTCGTTCAACTAGCCCATTTCAATGTCTAGTTGATTCAAATTTCCTCTTCCAAGCTATGAATTAAAAACATGCACAAGAGGGCAATCTGTTAGCTCTAAAATCCTGACATAGGTGATAACCAGAAAACATCTGTTCACTAAGAACAGATTATACTAATTGCCTGGAAGAAGACCTCTGTATAAGCCAACACAGAAGTTAAACCAATAAAAAGACATTAATTCTTCCACCTTGTTTCCCTTTTTAAAAATAAATTAATTAGCTTTAAATGCAAAACTGTTAGTAAACTTACTTTTCCCCCTTATGTAAGCAGAACATTTAAAGTAGCTGTATTCAACTGATAAAGTTCTTAAAATGCTTGTTCTATACACTTTGCATTGAATTCCAGTTTCATCCAAATGCTGCTTGACACTAGTAAAATAAATTAAGCATACTCTAGTAAATAAAAATGCATCATTCATTGTTTTCCAACATAATGTAGACATTGAGAATCTGAATTAATGTGTGTGAAACTATGTTAAGTTCTTACACTAAATCTAACTTTTTCTTTATCCTTCTGGTTAACAAATTCCAAATTTAGTGTAAAGGCTGTGTTTAGTAGTAAATCATAATGTATTAATGTTTATCACCTTTGTTTATGAAAATGACTGAAGAACAAATGCCAAACAATATTTTTGCTTTCTGATTTTAAATCATGATTGAAATCACTGGTTTAAATCAATCTACCCTGATTGGCTCGTATGAAGTTTCTTACTGCTTCCTGTTGGTCTTTAAAGTGCCACAGGACTCCTCATTTGTTTTGCTGAACTAGACTAACATGGCTACCTCTTTGAATTGAAAAGATCTGGTGCTGGTCTCTGCCAGAGACAGGGTACTGGACTAGACAGTTAATTGATTTGCTTAGTGTGGAAATTCCTTTGTTCTTAGATTTAACTTGAGTGTAGGTTCTTGGATTGCTGAATTACAGTTCTTGAATCATAACTGATGACTATCATATAATTATGCAGCTTCAAGGCTTTGTCATAATATGGCTGTTGTCCCCCTGGACAACTTGTGGGAGGTGACGACCCCATTCATGATGTGAAGAAAGGGAGGAAAAGAAGGTTTAAGAGAATAACAAGCATGAAGAACAAAGCAAGTATTTAGCATGTCTTTGTGTATGCATGGAGCTTATTGCTGTGTCCTGTTTAAAACAGGATTGTGGAAGCTATCTTCGTGCTCATAACCTATCAATGCATAGTTGAGTGAAAAGAAAATGTGCTTTTGCAAGTTATTTTTTTGTGGCTGTTCAAGTGTTTTCTATCATCTAATGAGCAGATGCTGCATTTTGAAGTTTTCATCTCTGCATTGTTTCTGGCATGCCTTAAGGCTCATAGCATGATTGATTTGATCCCCTGCTGCTAATATATTAAATGACACATTGAAAAGTGTAGTCCTTGATCCAGGCTGATGTCTCTTTGCTGTCTGGAAAAGATAACATTTCTAAATGTTGGTAACACAGGCAAATCCATGTTTGAAAAGAGTTAATGGTATGATTTTCTTTAAGGTAGGCACTTATCCAGAGGCTGCCTGGCCCGTGGCTAGAGCATTTGTTGTAGGAAAAGCTGAATTCTGTCCTGGATCTGTCACCAAATTTCTATTGCCATCAGGCAAGTTACTGGCTCTTTCAAAAGGGTGGCTTAACTTTTAGTCGTTGAATTCATGGCCTGGCTTTCAGAGGTACTGGTTACCCAGAATTCTAGTGAAAGGTCTGAAAAATGGCATCAGGTGTGTTGGACTAAACATCCAAAAATGGAGGATCCTAAAATGAGTGGACATATTTGAAATGCCTTTGTTTCCCCATCTGGGGTAATGGTACAGATTTGCTTTCTACAAGTAGGTAGAGATCTGTAAACTAAAAGCTGACTAGAAGTACTAGCTTTTACTGTTATCTGTTGTCTCGTAATGCTTTAGAGAGCAAGAAAGCAGGTAATAAAATACCCCATTCTCATCTTCAGAAGTGCCTGTTTGCAGCTTTCCTATTTACATTGAATAAAATGGCCACTTACAAGTGTTCAGAGAAACACTGTACTTATTGGGACAGGAGGACAATGACAAGCTACAGTGCTTTCCCTAAAAGCAGATCCTTCAGGCATTCTGTGCTGTGTGTCTCCTGAGTGAAATCCTGAGAGGAGCAGCACATGGAGAACTAAGCATTGGTAAGGCAGTTGTTTTATTGATCTAGATAGTAGCATATATATTCTAGCCCTTTCTTTGGTGTGTTGCACCCATGGGGAAGCTTAACTGCAAGATGGTGTTAGGGTGAGGACAATGTCATGACCTAGGCAGTAACCCGGTTCCATGATGTGGTTTATAACTCTTGTCCCATTTATACTACAAACAATGAAACCATATTAGAAATGTAGCAGACAACTGTGCAATGTTCCCTCTAAGGTGATGATGCAGCTGAGCAAATTATGAATGCAGCTGAGCAAGTTCCCTGACCCATACCGGGCCCCTTCTCCGCTGCCTGCTGGCTTCCCAAGCACATCCATAACTTGCTCAGCTTCATCATGAGCTTGGAGGGAACATTGGACCTGATCCTATGACTTACACTTCCTTGCATTTATTTCCCTCCCATCCTGTAGGTTCCCCCATCTTCAAAACATCTGACAAAGTGGGATTTTCTCCCACAGAAGCTCATGCAATAAATCAATTTGTTAGTCTTTAAGAGTGTCACAGGACTCTGTTTGTTTTGCTGCACTAGACTAACATGGCTACCCCCATGGAACTTCACAAATATTCGATGTACTCATATCATCATCCAGGGGAAATCACAGGATTTGAACTTGTAAAAAAAAAACAAACAAAACCACACACACACACACACACACACACTCTCTCTCTCTCTCTCTCTCTCTCTCTCTCTCATATTCATTTTGTGATAAGACAAAGAAATGACTCTAATACCTTTCCAAGCAAAGAGAACAATTTTATAGATGCAGCCTTACGTTTCTTGACACCACTGCAGTTGTCTTGCACCAAACTGTTTGCTGTATGCTTTGACATTTTGTGCTATGAATGTGAATCTGCTTTGTGGGATGGATTGTGTTTTTTTGGTTGTCTGTAATTTCAGCTCATCTTTAGAAGATGGGAAAATACATAAAGAAAATGTGTGAGAAATTACAGTAAGAGCTGATGATCACAAATAGCCAATACAGTCCTATTATTTTTTAGAGATTTCTAATGAATGTGCAAATTCTGACTAGATCTCACTCATTGAGCTAAATGAAGTCACCCTGATTTAGGCCTACATATCACTTGAGCTAATGTTAATTAAAGTCAATGACAGTTTTTCCACTTTACTGAAAAAGTTAGATCAGGGTGCCCTTTCTCTCTGCAACGATCCCCATCTGCTAGTTTTGTGTTGTCCTTGTCTGCAAGCTTTGAACTTTCCTTTGATAGCTTCCAACGGAAAACAGAGCTGTGCTTGTTCTGGAGGGAACTTCTCTGAAAGCCATTGTTTAGGGCACTTGGTAAAGATATCAAAATGGGAGGACATGTAGTTTGCCTATAATGTATTGTCAGGGCCATTCACTTAAATGTGAGCACAGGTGGGGTGTGCCCCTTGGATACCACAGAGCCAAGCATGTGTGAACACCTATTATAGTAGCTGCTTAGAGATCTTGGGATGAAAAGTGCTGTAAAAATGCTGTGTGTTAATAAAGTAACATAAGGTTCTTTGCAGCTCTATGCGTTTATTCTGAATCTTGGGTGGAATTTGTTTGTTATATCTACTTATCTGGCAGCAATGAGTTGAAAGGGAAACAATATATGTTTCCCTAGACACCAACCCTCAGCCCCCCTTTCCCACGACACGAGCGGATCCCCAGCTTCTGCTCCCACCCTGGGAGCCCTGACACCAGCTCTGATCCCCCCCCCTTCAGCTTCCAGCCCTGGAGCCCCCTGTGGACTGCCACAGATTCCCCACTTGCCTCCCAGCCCTGGAGCCCCTGGCTGACTGCTGCTGATCCCCACTTGCCTCCTAGCCCCAGAGCCCCCCGCAGACTGCCGCTGATCCCCGCTTGTCCTCTCAGCCCTGGAACCCTGACCCCTGTTGATCCCTGCTTGCCTGCCAGCCACAGAACCCCCACCGACCACCGCTGATCCCCCCGGAGCCGCTGCAGACAGCCGCTTGTCCTCCCAGCCCCAGAGCCCCACACCGACTGCGGCTGATCCTCCGCCTGCCTCCTAGCCCTGGAGCCCCGATGGCAGCGGACCCCCACTTGCCTCCTAGCCCCAGAGCTCCCGCTGACTGCCGCTGATCCCAGCTTGTCCTCCCACCCCCAGAGACCCTGCCAACTGCCACCGATCCCCCGCTACCCTCCCAGCCCCTGAGCCCTGACTGCCGCTGATCCCCCTTGCCTCCCAGCCCCTGAGCCCCCGCCAACCGCAGCTGATCCCCGCTTGCCTCCCAGCCCCAGATCAACCCCTTCTTCCTCCCTCCCTATCCTGCTCACTTTCTCCTTAACCCCATTCCCCTTACCTGGCTCATGCTCTTGCCTAGGTGTGCTGCTCTCGCCCAGTCCTACATGTGCATCTAAAGCATGCTCAGGGCCAGGGATAACCTGCAGCTGGTGGGCAGCGGCAGCACTCACCAGTGTAGCTTTGGAATAGAATAGAATAAAACCATAGGGTTGGAAGGGACCTCGTGAGATCATCAAGTCCAACCCCCTGAGCCTTGAACCCAGGACCGTCTGCATGTTAAGTAGAGGTGCTAGTCACTACACTATTTGCAGGGCTTACAGGGAACATTGCTGTGCATTGGTATAATTAGAGATTAGAAGGCCCAAAGTCAGCACTAGAGAGTACAGCAAGCAAAAATGGGATTGTTTATTTTCAGTTAATTTTCTTTTACTAATTTTTATTTCTACAGACTCTTCCATTTTGAGATCTGAAGAACTTTATAATGAATTCTGCTTTGCAGCAGCTCTGTGGGTACAGAAACAGTTACAATCCTGAGGCAAAGAGACTCCTACGTAATTTGCCTGAAGTTACTTGTGAAGCCTGTGGTAGAGCTGGTAGCTGTCGTTTATTATCTTAGCCACAAATCTATTTCTTTGCTTTTAAACCAGTTCTGAAAACTGGGGGAACAAGAATGTGGTTGGAGTAGCCTGAGCTTGTACTATCAGAAAGACCGGAGTGGATTTCCAGATTGCTTGGCAGTAATCTGATTCCTTTGTCTGGGAAAACAACTTTGCCTTAGTGATTATGTTTAGTTACAGGGCTCTGTGATTTTCAAAATAATGTTAGTAATGTAGGTTGTGACTTTATCTTGTAAATATGCTGCACTTCATTATTTATGTCTGGAACATGGGGCTTGTAACTATCTTTATTATATATTTCTTCTGCAGGGGTTCTGTACTGATGTGGAAACCACCTGAACCTCCCAGTTGGGCCCCACCATCTCCTGTTGTATGAGGGAGGGTACTTTGCTACTGGGGAGTATCTTCCATAGGCTGCCATAGCATTGAGGAGATCTGACTTGGGCATGATGAGGACTCTTCACTTGAAGAAGAGAGGCTGTTTTCTGCTGAAGCTTCTGTGTTTGGTCTTCTTGGTGTTAATCTTCTGCGAATTTTTAGTGTATTACCTAGTGATACTTCAGTGTCACTGGCCAGAAGTTAAAATTCAAGCTCAAAGGAGAAGCAGTCAATCTTCAGCTTCTGTTGTGAAAGCCATGTTTTTAGCTGATACCCACCTGCTTGGTGAAATCAAAGGGCATTGGCTAGACAAACTGAGAAGGTAATAACTGGTGTTTGGGAACACGGGGCAACTAATCTTTAAAGTGTTCACCAGCAGCCACTGTATAATCACTGTATTTGTGACAAGGAGCCACTTTGGCTTCTCATCTGAGTTTCAGGTGAAGAGAATGATGGCAGATTAAGGAGTTAGATCGTGTTTAACTGGTGGAGTGCCTGGGACAGACTCAGGTAGTTAGTGTTGTGTTACATTATGCTGCCATAAGCTTCTGAGTGCGTTGTCTAGCTCAGAGAATCCCTTTCCAGTTTATAATACTACTTCTAAATTACGCAGTGCTTTAGTTGTTTCCACAGCACCCCTCTTAGTGAGTAATATTGCCATTTACAGGGGTAGAGGGAGTGATAGATCATCCAGTGTTTCACAGTGAGTCAGTGACAGGGCCAGAACTAAATCAAGATCGCACAACCCCATTCTTAACCCACTGAGCCACACGGCTTCCCTCTGCTTCTCTGTGGATTAACAAAACTTGGAAGAGAAGTATTCTTTGCTGTGGGCACCAAACTTGGTCTCACTGGGCTTTGCTTTTCTTCTTTAATAACTAAATGTACTTCGAGGAAGAGCTGAGGAGAGGCGCTGATATTAGACTGGAGTGAGTGAGGAGGGGAGTGCTCCTTCTTCCGCCCTCTTAGAGAGAGAAACTGTGAATGCTTTTAGATGGAGTGTCCCTTATGATGTGATCCTGCATCATCAGATTAGCTGCGCTAATGGACTTACTTATTTTGACTCAAAGATGAGACAATTTGATGTGGTTTAAGGACAGTCTGTAAAACTTTCAGTTATATCTTGAAGCTAGAGAACAAGCCATTACTGACCTAGAGGGATCACCAAATACAGGTAGTTACTAATCAGTGTAGGACAGGAACGCTGTAATAATGTAAGTCTAGACTATTTCTGCCAAATTCAGTGGCATTACTTTCTTGTAACCCAGAGCAGAATCTTATTTTTGGTGTCCCCAACAGGAACTTTGCTTAAGTCACTGCATGGTGAAACTTTCAAAAAGCAAACTCAGCCCTCAGGTCCCTAACACAATGTCTTGGTCTTGTGATATCACACATTTGCTGTTTTATCTATGCACATGAGGGTCAGCTCTTTTAGCTACTATTTTGTTAAATTTATTTTAATATTTAGAAAAACTGGTAGTGGAAATTTGTTACCAATGTCTAGCAAACAGCAGTATGGTAAGTTACTCTTTATGTGTGGGCTTATCTGAAAGTCTAATTTGTACTGTTGGTTTGTATCCAGGGTTGGGGTTTATCCTAAGCAATTAAAACCTTTTGCTGCAGGAACAAAAAGCTTTCTGTTGTGTGGGCAATTAGTCAACATACTTCTGCTGATCAACGATTATGTACTTTGAAAATGAGCCACGTACTTGACAGAAGGGGTTAGTATCCACACTTCATGTGCTGGTGCAGGTCATGATTGTTGTCATTTTGGAGGCATCAGGGGAAGGTTGCCAGCTCTTGGGCTTTAAGTCTGACTTTTAAAACCTAGCTGGTTTTGTGTAGCTCTTCAGTCGTTGAGAGTCTGCTTCACCTTCCTGTCTGGCCAGACCTTGTTTAATCAAAGTAAAGGATCAGTTAATTAAGAGAGTCTGTTGATAAGACACTTCTTGTTTCTTAGGGAATGGCAAATGGAGAGAGCCTTTCAAACTGCCTTGTCATTACTTCGCCCGGATATTGTTTTCATTCTAGGAGACGTCTTCGATGAAGGAAAGTGGAGCTCCTCCCAGGTAAAAAGTTCACATCTACTGATTTTTAGTGTCATAAAATGCTGAACTATTTAAAAAGAAATGGGGTTTCCTGGGAAATAAAGGCATGCAGAACATGTCAGACTTATTTGATTTTCTTCCTTCACAGTTGGTGTATTGCAGATTTGTAGGCCTTGACTCTGTAATTCCTAGAGTTATGCACACAGTCACTGGTAGACAGCTGCACTCCAGTGTAAGTGCAGGACACCTGTGGGCACCAATAAAATCAAGTACTGGGCCTAGTCTTTTGTATTGAGTAGGTGTCCAGCGCACTCCTCTCTTGAGCACCAGGTTAAGAGGCGGCACATTGTGCACCAAGAACAAGGATGTGTGAGGAGCTACACAATTGGGCATGATCCTCTTTGAGGGGGTACAAAGAGAATGTGGTAGTTTTCTCCCACAATCTGGGGAGTAACATAGAAATGAAATAATGTTCAGAAATGTGGCCACTGCTATAATCGTAGGTCTGAGCATTGATGGGTCATTAGCATGAGTGACTAACAGGTCAAACTTTAAAATGGCACATGAATTTACCGAGCCTTTTACTTTAAAAGGCATTATTGGCCTTCCAAATCCCAAAGAAGTGCATAGCTTTGGTTTTACTGAAGCTGTTGGCAAATGAATTTTGGAGATATAAAAAAGGGAATGAGTCAGGCCTGTGCATTAGCGGGCATTAGTGCGTGGGCTCTGACCTTCCTGACAGCTGGTCAGAAAGTTCTATGTATGTCCTGGCTTCAAAGCCGCAACATGGTGTTTTGCTGCCCAGGGTGTGTTCCAATCAGAACGTGCCCCTTCCCATTAGCAGCATTTAGAGCTGGTGCTGCAAAGCTGCCCCTTTAATAGAGCAGCTCCACTGAGCTGCTCCAGGCTGCCCGCGGCTTTGCCCCGTCGTCCCTGCCATAGTTACGGATCTGCCTGGGTTCTAAAATCAGTTCATGCAGTTGTTGTTACAATATTAATGACATTAATAGCTATTCTCACTAATTGTTTTTAATATTGCTTGTATTCCATTATTAGAAAATATACAATGAACACTGCTTTGCTCTTGGCAGTGCTAGCTAGTTCCCAGTGGGTTGACTATGAGCTGAAATTTGGTGATTCTCCCTGGCCTTGATTTCTGAAGTGGCTTCTTTGTCTCCTCTGCCCAACCCAAAGTCATAACACATGAACATCTCAAAGCGACAGCCACTGTTAAGTGCTTTCACAGTTCTCTTCAACATCAGCAGTTTCTACAATTTTCCTGCAGGCCTGGGCTGATGATGTCAGGCGGTTTCAGAAAATGTTCTGGCATCCAGTTCACACTGAGCTAATGGTGGTTGTTGGGAACCATGACATTGGCTTTCATTATGAGTAAGTATTTCAGTAAAGCACAGGACAGTCTTAAGTATGAAATATCAAACACTAGTTCGGTATTGCCAGCTTCAAGAAATAAAAAGCCATCAGATTGGTCCTAAAATGATGATGAGGGGGAATTAAAACTTGGTTTTCAGTCTATTTTACTTTAACTCCTCTGCCAGTGTGTGTGTGAGAACTTCAGGATGAAGAGTTAACCTTCAACATGAGCTCCTCTTTGGCAGCTCAGGTGGAGCCTCCATGTACCCTTTTCCTAAGATAGGGCAACTGAAAGCCATTTTCTGCTACTGCCTTTCTTTCTCCCCTGCTGAATGAGGTCTATAACATGGACCTGGAAGATGAAAATCCAAGAATTGTTAAGTACTCCTTGGCTATGTCCACACACAAGTGCTTGTTTCGAAACAAGCCGTTTCGAAATAAGGCCTTATTTCAAAACAAGTTATTTCGAAATAACAAAAAGTTAATTTGAAATAAGGAAAAAAGTGGGAATCAAAATAGCGTGTCCACTGTGACATGCTATTTCGAAATAGGGGAGGGGAGGGGCAGGGTGGCCTGTGCTGGGCTGGGGAAGCCCTGCCCCCGGGATTCCCCTGCCCAGCCCTGCTGCTTCTGCAGGGGCCGAGGGGGCTTCCCCTGCCCCCACCGGCTCTGGCTGGGGGGCGAGGGGGCTTCCCCTGCTCCCTGCTGCCCACGGCAGGAGGGGGGCACCAGGGAACCCTGGGGGCGGGCGCCCTGGGCTTGGGGGCAGCCCCAGCGGTGGGGTGAGCTGCCCCTGGAGTGGCCACCCCACGGGGGCTGCAGTCCCCCTGACCAGGCTGTGGGGCTGGCAGCTCCCCTGCAGCCCAGGCGGGGGGCAGAGCCCTGGGGGTGCCCCAGCCGGCTTCCCCCCGCTTCCCCTTGCTGGGGGTAGGGGGGCGAAGGGGGCTGAAGTTCCCGTCCCCCCCTCCCAGCAAAGGGAAGCAGGGGGAAGCTGGCTGAGGCACCCTCCGACTCCCTGCACTCCACTCAGCACCTTGGCCAGGGTGCTGAGGGGGTGGTGGGACCTTCCCCCCAGGGTGCTATGCACCCTGGGAGGAAGGTCCTTGTTATTTTGAAATAATCCTTGTTTCAAAATAACATGTCCAAACGGCTTATTTCGAAACAACTGGTTTCAAAATAATCCTCCTTTCGAAAGCAAAGTGGTTTAAGGTTTCGAAAGGAGAGCTCTTGTTTCGAAAGGAGTAGCTCCCTCCTTTCCAAACAAGAGAAGGTTGTTGGGACATAGGGACTTTTATTTGAAACAACCAGTGTTGTTTCAAAATAAAAGCCCTGTGTGGACATACTGCTTGTGTATCAAGTCCCCCTCTTAAAGAGTAATGTGAGCTGCAAAGATCTTTACAAGCATGAATAAGGGAGTTTACATCTCCCACCCTGCTAATTACTGCAAAACCCCAAGCCCAGCTTTCTGTAGCTCAGTGCAGTAATTACAAAGACAATCCTTATTTTTAAATCAATTCCTATTCAAAGCATTTCAAAATAATTTTAGTATCATACTTTGAATTATTTTGATCGGTTCCATTAATAAATTATGCAGTAATTTGCAATATATTCACCTTGGGCTTTTCTGTCCTGGACCTGGCAGCAGTGGTTCTCTGGGGCTGGTGGCTGGCTCTCCAGCACTGACTTAGAAATGGGTTTGTGTGCATTTTGAGAAAAGCTGCTGCTAGGTCTGCGGCAGAGGAAGTACTGGGTGGGAGGGCTGCTGCCTCCAGTGCTCAGCAGTAGTTTTTTTAATTGACTTTTTCATTCCACCCACATTTTTCCATGTGTCCTGTTGCCCCATGACTGTCTGTCTACTACTGCTGCTGAGTGCACCAATCCATATATGCCGGCAGGGCTCAGTGGCAGAGGCAAATCTGTTGCTTCAGTCCCAGAGGCTCTCATGTGAGCTCTGCATGCATGACCAGCCCTGGGAATTGTGGGAATGGAGTTGCTGCTTGGGTCTTTGAGAGGGTGCCTCCTGCAGGAGCCAGAATCCCATGACTCACCGTTAAGTCCCACAGTTTGGCTGTACAGAGTAACATGTGAGTCAGTCTTTATTCAGGCATCAATTAAGATGGGATGGGTTACAGTTTTAGAGCCAGACTGTGGGTGTGGCACCTCTGCAGAGAGTGAGAGTAAAGTGCCCTGTAAAGGTGGTTTCAGGATCCCATCATGGTCACGCTGCTGCTCTAACTCAGGCTGTGCTGCGGTGACCTGATGTTGCAGACAAGGTCTGAGGGTGTTCTGCCCCCTTTCCCTGCTCTCTCATCACTGGTATTTCACATTGTGCTTATATTGGGGTAACACTCCCTGACTTGGTTATGTGTGCTTTGGGACCAGAATGGACTGTGACCGGCAGTATCCATTCCATGGAGAAAATGGGTCTTAAAATCTAAGCTGGATCATGGAGCAGTCACTTATTGGGAATTGCCTTTTAAATCTGTAAGATAACTATATCAAGTTGCTTAAGAGCACATTTGAACGTTATACCACTTTTGTTTTTAAACGCAGAATGAGCACTTACAAGTTAAAACGATTTGCAAAAGTTTTCAACTTCACTGCAGGAAAGCTTGTAAGCCGGAAAGGGGTAAAGTGAGTATAATTTTTTGCCAACGTTTTGAGCTTTTACATAGTTTTGTTTAAATTTTTTATTTTTCTGAATCCATGGTAGCTTGTTCTTATGAATATCTGTTAAACAAAAACATTTACTTCCAAGAAACTTGTTTATAAGTACTGTGAAGAGCACTATTTTGAGCAAGATGATTTAGCAGCTTTCCAGTGAAGAGAAAACAATCCAAAGATGTTAATGGCCTATGGCAGTCATATGTGAACCGGAGCACAAAATCAGACTTCTTGGGTGTGTGCTCTTTTGCTTCTGACCATTCGTGGTGACCAGTGGCTGCAAATCTTAAATGAAGAAAGGGGTTGAGTGAAATGTTCAGCATTTAAAATTTAACACTGGTAGAATGTCCTCCCTTTTTCAGCGTCCGAAACTCATCCCTTGTTTGACATAGCACCTGGTCCTGCAGCCCTTTTCACATGAGTGGTCTCCTGACTACTCACCTCAGCTCCCAGTGTCTGTCATCTTATTGCCAAGCTTGTTTCCCTGCTCTGATTCTATCAGTTGGTTGAAGAAACCTCTGGTAGCCCAGTAGATATACTGCTCCTCCAGTGTCTGCTTAGTGTGTCCTTTTGTGCTGAGTTCATAAATTGTGTAAGGATCTGTGGTGAGAGAACACTAGGTTCACTGAAAGACATCTTACCAGAATTCTTTTGCCAGATAAATTGGAAAGAAAATACATTTTGCCTTGTAATTGTCAGAATATAATAATTCATAAGAATGTAGGAAATAAAGGGTACAAATATAACTTCCATTTATTAAACTTTAAGCAAGTATTTGAAACAGCCCTAAAAATGCTACATCACCCAGGAAAGAAAGCCTGTGCTTCATGCAGGCTTCTGAGGAAACAGACCCCAATTTAATACAACTATGTATCACTCAAGTCTGTGGCCCCCAAAATACACACTTCAGCTAACATCTTAGAAAGTCATTACACAGGGTAATAACACATTCTTCTTGTTCCTGGCTGTGTGTATGATCCACAGTTGACCAGCTGCTCACTGAAATGAGATTGCATTACTGGTAATACTGCTGAGTAAATGTTTGTCTGGAAAACTAGTACAATCAGTAGCTATTACAGAAAAATATCTGCAATTTAAGGTAATCTGCTTTATGCCAGTAACCCTTGAATGATGGAATCCAGCTAATTTTTGTATAAAGGCACACCACTGTTCCTCTCCTCCTCCATGCTTAGTTGTGAATATGTCCTTTCTCCATGGGCTAGCTGAGTATCCTGCTCCTCTGAGTAGAAAAATGAATATTTAACCTTATAATGGGTAAGAGCCTAGCTAGCAAGACAAGTTCAGGGTTCGTTTAAAACCTGGAGGGAAGGTCGAATAGTGCAAGTACAGTGAAAGCTTCCCTATCCTGCATTGCCAGAGACACCCTGGTTAATAGAGAGACTCATCTTTTGGTGTGAAATAGACAGCGGGCTTGCCACCTGGTACCAGCAAAACACGCTGGAAAGATGTGTACTGTGCTTTAACCAGCCTGCATCAGTGCTTCTGGCATACTCTCAAGGGTACCTAGTTCACAGCAATATTTAGAGACTAACAAATGTCCAGCGGCACCTTAAAGATTAACAAGTTTCTTTGGGCACAAGCTTTTGTGGGCTCCAACCCACTTCATGAGAGGCATCAGGGTGAGGGGGTTGGAGCCCACAAAAGCTTATGCCTGAAGAAGTTTGTTAGGCTTTAAGGTGCCACAGGATTTGCGTTGTTTTTGTTATATACAGACTAACACAGCTACTCTTCAGGACGTTATTTATCGAGCCGGGCATGGATACAAAAACGTGGACCCACATCCACTGAGTGACTGTATCTATTCAGTCCGCATGCCATGTTTTATCTATCTGTAACTGCATGCACAACCAAGCTTGGGTCCACAGTCAACATTTTAGCCTTTGATTGGCTCATTCTCCACATGGGTCGTGCCCACTTTTTCACCTTCTTGTTTGTGGTTTGCACGCTGTGCTGTCAGTCAGATTTCCTAGGCCACCAAGGAAATCTCTGATTGACAGCATGGCATGTGAACTGCAAACAAGAAAAGGAAAAGTGGGCTGAGAAGTCATGGGGAATGAGCCAATCAGAGGCCAGCATGCTGACTGACTGACAGTGAGCCATGACAGTCACAAGCTGGGGCTTGGCGAGAGACTCCGATTGGTTGCCAGACCATCATCAGCTGAGCTAGGATTGGCTGGAGCGCTTCCTTGTTCTCCTGTGTGCTGCTGACACAGATCATAGCAGCAGCTGCAGTGATGGCTTGCACCCTGGGCAGATAAATACAGAATCTGCATCTATGGGTCAATCCACATCAGTGGGGCTCTGGTTATCCACAGCCCTGTGGAGCTGCAGGGCTCTACTTATGTAGAGAATGGGAGTCAAATACTTCCTAGCACCAGCCAGCACACGTTGCTGACTGGCATCCTGTAGGTAAGGTCCAGCTTCATTTGTGGTGCTGGCTTGCCATGGGCAGAGACCACCCAATGAAGTGTAGCTTTGCTCACAAGGGTTTTCTGGCTTCTGTCATACAGGTGCCAGTGCAACCTCTTAAATTCAGTGGTGCGAGATTCATCACTGCATAAGGATAAAATTTTTAATCACAACAATTTTAAATAATGCCACCCAAATGGTAAGGCTAGAAGATTAGTCACAGCCTCTAACCTTTGCTCTGCAACCCAGCTGACTAGGTTAGTGGCAAACACGTGATCATGGCAAGCTGGGGCAGCTTGCTGTGCCAGTATCCAACAGGTCTGAATAGTGTGCACCTGGGGACGGTCGTTACTGAATTCAGTTCATACATGGTGAATTTTGTGGCTGACTTACAAACGAGTTTGGAAGGAGAGCTCCATTTCTCACCAGAAGCATCTGGAGACCTAATGATCGTCTTTCCCTTCTTCCCTCCCTGTTCTCCCCTAGTTTTGTCTTGGTGAACAGCGTTGCCATGGAAGGTGATGGATGCACCATCTGCAGCATAACAGAGGCAAAGCTCATGAAGCTTTCTGAGAAACTGAATTGCTCCCAGCAGGTAGGAGTTTACCTCCAAAAGTTCATTCACAGTAACTGCAGAGTTTGGGTGAAAGTTAGATTATTCTTTTGAAAAATCTCTTGCCAGTTTGTAGTGTGGCTTGTCAGCAAAATGCTCCATCCTTTCCTAGTGCTCAGACTGTCTCTCCTTACCTCCATATTCAGTATAGATGTTGCTGGCCCTTCCGCAGTCTTTCTGCTAATGTCCTGTTATTGCCTTCCCAAGCCTTGTCTGGTCTCTGTCAGAAAAATCCTATAGTCCTGTGCTGTGCCCTGTGTAGTATCACTTATATTGGCCTCAGCCATAATAAGGGAGGCTACATGGCCTAATGGATAGGCAGGCAGGAGCTGGGGATTTTGTTCTTCACTTTGCCACTAACCTGCCGTAAGATCTTTGCCTTAGTTGCTTTCTCTCTATTTCCCCATGTGTAAAATTGTTAATGGTTACTCTCATCTCTAAAGTTTGGCATTTTTGGATGAAGTGTGCTACAATATTAGCAATCCTCATGTAGACAGGGCCTCTTTCTAGTGATCTTCTCCCTTTTGGGTGCAATGTCTTCTTCTAAACTGAGCTGTCATGGTGCTGTTCAGCTGGGCTCTTTTCAAACACTGTTGTGACCAGGTTAACTTATGCATTTACTCTTCCTTCAGGGACATCAGTAAAACTTGAAAGCATCAAACTATCCTTTTTCCTCTTTCCCTTCTTAATGGAAATTTTGCATGGTTGGCGAATTTTATTTCTCACCCTCTACGACGCTAGATCTGTCCAGCAGTGTCTTGGAATGCCACTAATTTGAGTTCCACCACTGGTGAAGTCTTCCAGCACGCTTTCTTGTCCTCTTGCCAGACTGCCTGCCTGCTCTATGGGTCTGTAAAGAATTTCAGCTACCTTCTGTTATATACAGAGACAGTGCCACTGCATCCGTGGCATCCTTGAACAATTCCCCTACCTTCTAAATTGGCAGTCTTAAAGTTCTAAACACTTCTTGAACTTGCTTCAGGCTTCTGTGCATCTAGTGCCATCCTCCTCTATTGCTCCACAGTCTCATTGGCAGATGGGCTCGGAAACACCTGCCGTTGGAGCACGCTCATCACATCAGCTCATCAGAGCATTTCTCCCTTGCCCATACCTCTATTTCTATCCTGATTTTAAAATTTTCTCTGAGGGCTAATGTAAATAGTTTCTCTCATAGACACAGTCTACAGGTACTTTGCAATAATTCTTATACAAAACTAGTTTCTTTGAGGAAAATATTTTACATTGTCTTCAACTTAGCAATTTTCTCTTGGCAAGTAATAAATACAGAACTTCTGCTGCACAGATGAGATTATAATATTTGTTTGTCTTGATTTTTATTCTCAGGAACAGACCCAGTCCAAGAAACGATGCAGTGATGTGGAACAGCTTCCAGCTTCAGAACCAATCCTTTTACAGGTGTGTTGAAATTAGGTGGGCAAGATTTGACCATATTTATTAACATTTTACAAAGGCTGCATTAGCTAACAACTGGCTCTTGCTTTGAATCCATGTCAGCATTACCCTCTTTACAGAAGAAGTGACGCTGAATGTACTGGGGAGGATTCTGCACTTTCAGAGGAAAAGAACATCCCCTTTAAAGAAAAGTATGACGTACTTTCTAAAGAGGCTTCACAAAAGGTTTGATAATTTAACAGCTTTATTTAATATCACAATAACTTTACATCTCTTCCCGAAATCCTTAAATTATGTATATAATATTGGAAAAAGCAAATGCTAGCTGAGACAAGCTGAATACAGCTCCCCCTGGTTTAGTGAGGGCCAGGAGACACTGCTGACTCCACACGTACAGCTAAGTCCAGGGATACTCAGTCTGCTGCACAGCAGTTATCCTCAGGATAGCATTTTGTACTATATGTAAAATTTTAGAGTATTTGGGTAACTCATTTTTAATAGAACTAATAGAAAAAGTCAGGTGATCTTGTCTAGCACTCTAAAACATTTCCCTTCACTGAACTAGTGAGGATAAAATGTATAAAAAGAACATGCCCAATCAATTAAATGGATGACATTTTTCCCACAATGTGCTGAAGGCTGAGTGCAGGCCGAATCAAATGAAGAGTAGCACTAAGACCAATGTTTTCTATTTGCCATACTATATATATATATAGCCTTGATATGAGCCTTTGTTCATGTTGTTCTAGTTCATAAAGAGGCCAAATGAGGAAGGTGCTATAGTGAAATGTAACAATATACCATCCTTATTTTATGGCAAAGGTGAAATGGGGTGATTTAATAAAATAGGAATATTATATTAGTGGAAGACATGAGGATTTCACAAAATACTCTGCAAAAATAGTAGCCCAAGTAGAAATATGGAAGGGAAGGAAACCTTTTGGAAATAAAACTAGATATTAAACTGTGGTGACTTTTAACAAATTAAAATGTAACCCTTTCCTGATTTCAATTTTGGATTGTTTCCATGTAGCTGTTATGGTGGTTCCATCCCCGTTTGATCCTGAGTGGCCATACCCACAGTGCGTGTGAAGTGTTGCATAATGGGAAGATTCCAGAAATCAGTGTCCCATCGTTCAGCTGGAGGAACAGAAACAACCCTAGTTTCATTATGGTAAATTTAAAGATTTTTATTTTTGTCAGGTAACTTTCATAAATATAAATCAACATGGCAATCAGCTCTTTATTGAACCGCTGCTACCTGGTTGGTGGTGGGGTTTTTTTTTTTGTTTTTGTTTTTTTTTTTAGAAAGAGAAAACCCACCTTCCCTCAAAACCCAGCATTTACAAATACACTGCAGCCACTTTCTAAAGCACATGATGGGAGCCACACAGGTTGTGTGGTAGGGGGAAGCACTTTTAAAGGTGGATTTGTGTATTTGTAAAAGGTATGTTTATTAGAGTTGCTTATAAAGAAGGTGCAGGGTAAATTGGAAAGAAAAAATCAATACCATGCACTGAACAGTGGAAAGGCTAGTTTTGCTTGGCTGACTTTCTACTATAAAACAAGCCCGTATCTATCTCTTTTAGACTTACCCATTAACCACTTCAGAGAGGGGAAGTGTTCATTTGCCATGAGATAATCTGCCTGATTAATTTCAATTCATGTTTTCTTATTTCACTTAGAACGTTGCTTATGCCCCAGCAGATAGTTGCAGTATACAGAATGTTCTTTAGCACATACCCATAGAGGTGGAGAAAACAACCCGTTCTACAACAGTTCAAGTTTTTTAAAGTTCTGTTTTAAACAGCAAAACCTGCAATCTGTTTACTTACTGTTCAGCATCTTGTGGCATGGGAAAAGGAACTAAAAAATCTCACTGCTCTTTGGTTTACACTCCTTAGTCCATAGACAACCTCAAGTCCCTCCATGTCTTTAAATCAACTGTTGGCATGTTTCTTTTGCTAAGTAGTCCTGCTACCTATTCAGTCAAGTGCTTTTGCCTATTCCATTTTCCTTAATGTGGCTGCTGTCGAGACATGTATGTTACCTCTGTAGCCTGTTTAGTTTCCAGTGCTTGGCAGAGGCATTAGTGCTGTGATACTCGTCTGGGTTCTGCACTCTTCATGTAGAACTTAAATGCCACAGTCTTGCTGCTGTAGAATCACTGTGCTAAATCTGGCCCCAAGCTCCTAATAGCGGCATGATGGTCTGTCTGTCTGTCTTTTTTTCAGGGCAGTATAACATCATCTGACTTCTCCCTCTCCAAGTGTTTCCTTCCACAGGAGAGCAGAGTTGTTGCTGTCTACTGTACAGCAGGAGTGCTACTTGTGGTACTCATACTAGCTCATCTTCAGCTTCTCTATCCACCTTTTTATTTTGCTCAGCACTTAATCAGGAAGCATAAAGCAGTATGAAGAGCCAGACATGTGCATTCAGTTACCGAAATACCAAAGCTGAGAACAGTCAAACATCAGACTATATTCATGCCAGCAAATGACCTCATTGCATTGCTAATCCGAAGGCAGGTCGCGTTTACACATACCATAGAAATCCTACACAGCTGATATAACTACTACAGGATAAATAATTAACCGAAATGAACTGTTTCCATGCTGTACAAAAATACAGTATTCTACAATCAAATGAGTCCATTTCCTTGCTATAATTTTTGTATCAAATATGTATATTAAACTGTACATTATGTAAATCCCACAGCCTCTGCACTTGTGTGTCCTACCCGGGAGGAGGCTTAGTCTTCCAAGTTGGAATCATCCCTGTATGGTTATTGCTGCATGCCCTTCTAATGCGAGTCTTCTGTGTCTTGATGTCAGCAGGAGATAGAGACATCAGTGGATTGCACTGGCATGGCTAAAATGTCACACGCAAACGGCTGTTGTTTGGGAGAAATCTACTAGTCCCTGATGTGGTAACAGTTAGTTGTAAGTTGCAATCCCGTCTGCCACCCTATTTTTCCACCCCTCCAGGGTGTAGTTAATGAAACACACTTCAGACCTGCCAGAAATTTGGGGTGGAACCTCTCAAGCTGCTCTTTAGTAAGATGTGCTATGATAATCTTAAAGTCCAGGGCCCTACTGCATCATATAGGGGTGTGTGGAGAGAGGTTTTCCTCAGCGAGGAAGGTCAGATACCGGGGCAGTAACTTTTCCCCTTCTCTTCATGCTGGAGCCACATGAGCATAGCAAGTGTACGTTATGCCCTTGAAGGATTCAAAAAGAAAAGAACATTCACAAAACTTGGCTATATTAATGCAGAGCCAGCTTTGATAGGAAATCTCAACTTTAAGAAGAGTGTTAGGGAGAGGCAGAGGGCCTCGAATGCAGCCGGGGGGGCTGCAGAAATCTAGAAGCCAGAATCCCTACTGCTTTGTGTGGCCAAGAAGAGACAAACCCCATTACAGGAAGAACCACAGCAGGAACTACTTTTCCTTTTGATGCTCCTGCAGAGGCAGGGTTTGGTAGCCTACAGGGTTGGTTGGTTGTACCTACTTTTTTTTTTTGGTATTATTAATTCTAACAGGTGCAAAGTTTGCATGTTTCTAAAAGAATTTTGGAAGGAGCAGTCTAAGAATCACTGCATCCCTGGCAAGAGTAGAGATAAGGAATTATGCCTATTACTAGTTAGCCCCTGCCTAGCATGTACATTACTGAATTGCAAATATATATAGATATATCAAGGCTGTACATCCTACTAGTAATTTTACTTGGAAGGATACTCTTCTCAAAGACACTTACTGTCTCTAAAATGATCCCCTTTGCAAAGAGAAACAATTACTAAATTTCCCTAAAGGCCTGGGTTTATAAATAACACAATCATGGCTGCATCATAAAAATCTGATTTGCGTTGTGTTCCTGAAAACAATTCCAATCTTAATTTGTCCCTAAGACTTAAAACCAAAGAATGGACATAGTCCAAGGAGTGAAGAAACAATCTATGAAGTAATGTAGGCTAACACTTCTCTAGGTTTCTGTTATTGCAACTGTAATTTTAGACATTTGTACAGGTTATCTTGGACACAGGAAAAGTATATACTCACAGACATAAAACACCTATGTATAAAATATAAAGCAGTGTTATAGTTACTAAAAAGGACATGCCTTATTGCTACAGCAATTCTTGCTTTTTATATATTGTACTGTACCACAACTTGTTTTGAGAATGTCATTTGCATAAATTATTCAAGTTTGAGAAATATTCACACAGTTTGATTCTACAATAGTTAAAATAAAACAATTTTCTAATGTCTCTTTATTAAAAGAGAAATAAAAATGTCATCTTGTAATTCTCTTAGGCCAGACACAAGGGTTTATATCTCTCCCTCCCCCCTTCTTTCCTACTATTTACTTGCACAATGAAAGCTGCTGTTGGTACAAAGATTGACGAGCTCTATATAATGGTGCTTTACACATTCACAATTGGCCTGTGCAATTGTGAAGTATGATGAATGACCAAAGAATTACTAAACATATCTTCTAGAGGTAAAGGAAAAAACATCCTTGATTCCCATTAAAACAACACCAGGTTGCAATTTGGACACTTGAATGAATTCCAATGTTTTAAAGCTGAGATTTCAAAAGAGAAAGGCATGTTGCTGCAACATCCGGTGACTGTAATACCTTATTTGAAAAGGTAAGTGGTTAATTTGCATAATTTATATTTTTTATACTAAAGAGCATCATTTTTATATAAACCAGAAAAAAATCCCTAAACTCTACAGATAAAGTTCTTACCTCCAGTCACTGCTGCAGGTAAGGTTGACATCAAGCTGTACAGCGCAATCAAAAACATACTTACATCTTAGCTCATTTTACAGGTACAGCCATAATCAAGGCACAAAGATCTTCTACAAGTATTTTTCTTCAGTAAAGTTGTACAAAATAATATTACATTTTACAGTCTGTACAATATAATAAACCAGTAAAACAAAAAAAAATATATATATAGGGAGAGAACTGTTGTCCAAGAATGATCTAAACTAAATGGATCATTTGTGGACAGCACAAATAATGTAAGTGAGGGTGGTAAATTTTCTGCCCAGATGCAATAGGCTGTAATTCAAATGCCTGAGGTGTGTAGAGGCACTTAGCCTCAAAACCTCAGAAAAATTGCTTATCTTCACCATGCCTCTCATTATCTACTCTACTTCCTGTGCCAGTAACGGCTTAAAAGAGGAGGTCACTTTATCAGTTGACCTGCAACTCAGTAATGCTAAAAACTGTGACAGAGTAATAAATATTGTGGTGCTGCTACATTGTGTGTATACGTCCTCAACAGTATTTAATAACCTGATACAAAGTGCATTATTCTTTTTTCACCCATCAAGTACTCTTAATGTCATGTTAAAAAAGGGATCCACACAAGGCTAGTTATGACTTTAGTGTCATCCAGCTGACAGACCAGTTTGAACTAACATAACCTGCTGGAAAAAAATTCGCAGGGTATGTTGAATTAGCAAAAATACCCCCTCCCCCCCAAACCAAACCAAACGCACCTCTAAAGGAACAGAGGTAGCCAAAGGGCTTAGTGGAATGACAAAGAAGTGGCATATCAAAATAGAGCACACAAATAGTCCCAAGAAGCATGGAGGAAAAGAAACCTAAACTTGCTGCAAACCAGCTCAAAGGCTAAATAATTAAGGTAAACAAATGGAAAAGACTGACATATTTCTGTAGCATTTCTTCCACCCTGTGTGGCGTAGTATAGAGAGACCAAGAGAGCAGGAGCGAAGAATTTAAAACCACAGGCTCCATGGTGACCCCAATCACAAGAGTTCATACTGGCGAAGATGCATTCGCTGAATGATGTCTCGACAGTCGTTGAACACTCGGCGGATGTTTTCTGTGTCCACTGCACACGTGAAGTGTGGGTAGCAGTAATGCCTGCCATCTCCACTTGCTGTACTTATCCTCTGCAGAAAAGGAAGAGAGCATATTGAGGATTGATTGCTCAGGGGTCGCTCAGCTCACAGTAGGGGAGGTAACACCCTTCTCTGTCCCAGTGTGTGTGTGTGTGGGGGGGGATGTCGTAAAAGATTAGAGTCTTGGCAAGAGAGCAGAGTTCTCAAAATTGCTAGTTTGATTATCCACATGCAAGTCTTAGGTGTGCCTGTGCTTTGAGAAGATACGCACTGAGGAAGTGTATTAAGACAGACAGTTAAATTGTTCACATAAGTGTATCTATAAACACAACTAACCCTGTAACAGTTGGGTTGCTGGCAAGCTCGTCAAAAAGTCCCAGTTTGTCTATTTTCAATTCTTAGATGCTCATGTTGACAAGTTTTGAACCCATGCTACTTTAACTGGTTTAGTTATTTGCAGCTTAGCTATCCATTGAAGAGCCTTGAATGTGGATATGGTCAGTGAATAGACCCTATAGGAAGCCCAATGTTAGACAAAGCAAATGATACTTAAGTGGGGACAGACAGAAGAGTCTGAAGGCCTTTTAACTACAACACTGTTCTCTTGTATTTCAGCTGAAGTGATCTCCACATAAAAGTGCTCCGTTTCTTCCCTCAAGCCCATGTAACTTTTACATGGTTATAGTCTCCAAAGCACGGGATTAATAGGCTTACTGACCGGGCATGTAAAAAATTGGCCTATTTTAGCCAATTAGTGCACCTAATTGTGTTTTTTACGGTATACAGAGGTTTCAGAGTTGCACTGTCCCAGAGAAAGGCCCAATTCTCTTCTTCTAGACCTGCTAGAAACTGCTTTAGCCTCTGTGTATGTAAGAGCAAACCTTTCACTTAATAGTTCCATTTTTTTACTGTTATATACCAACACTGTTATCAGCACCATATAACACAGAGGAATCCTGGACTGATTTTTATAGCCTGGGTCTCAACCAGGGTTATGCAGGAGTCCTCCAGGAGACACGGCTACTCATCTAGATACCTGTCTAGTTACACAACAGGCTACCTTAAAAGCACTAGTGAAATCAGTACAAACTAAAATCTCATACGGATAGAGGTGTGTTTATATTGCTCTATAAGAGTTTCTCAGCCTGGGAGCAGTGACCCACAGGTGGTTGCAGGACAGGGTTTGGGAGATGGCAGCTGGGGCCCTGCAAAGCTATATGCTCAAGCCCTCTCGGCTAGGAAGTTTTCAAGGACAACTAACCTTGCCTGACAGAGAAGAGAACTCACCGCCAACTAACAACTGCAGCCAGTGTTGGTTTGTTTAGTGTGGCTCATCCACTAGGAATGAGCGTGACAATCACTGGGTTGCTGGCTGACACTTGGCAAGAGAAACCAAGGAGCGAATGGGCATGAAAACTAAGCTCCACTCTTTCCCCTTGCCTAAAAGAAATGTCTATGGAACATCAAAAGGGTTGTGTAGCCGAGTCTGCATCCCCTGTGACGGCAAGTGAGGGAAGGGCGTAGCTCACAATCCATCCCCTTACCACAGCCCTTAGAGACCAAAGTTCTCCCCTGGCTTGCAATAGAAAAAAGAGACATGAGGTCAGATGGGAACTTTAAAAAATAATAACTTCAACTCATTCTATATTTGAATGTTACCATTGGCTAAAGAATCCTGCATTACCAGGACACAGACTAGAAGACCTAACTGGCATTTGCAATCTATGAGCCGGGTAAACCCTGTAAAATATAACAGAGAATATTATGCACGGTATTACAAGGTTAAACACCACTCATACTGTGCCTCTTCATGCAGTTATCTTTTAAGAGCTGTTGTGTTACATACAGTATTATTTGCACATACCCACAGCTTGCATTGTTGCTAACCAAATACTGCATTCCCTGCAAATGCCAGTATGCCAGGAATCAGTTTTCTTTTTCTCTTGGTGCCATCAAGTGGCAAAACTGTGAACTTTTATTTTAAATCAGCAGGGTAGCTTCTCTACATCTTCAACTAGTTTGCAGCAAGCTGGGATGTGAATCTAGCCGGCCACAGCATGCTGCGTGCGTCAAACGTCCTTATGAATGCACACTATAGTCAGGTACGTCTTTGTGGTGATGACAAGGAACAGACGTCATCGCTCCAACTCCAAAAACACTGGGTCTGCTACCTGAGCAGCAACGAATCTTCATTAGCTGCTAGGCGTAAAATACTTATGATAACACAGCCAATTTCTGAGTCCACTAAATGAAGTAGCCAGTTCACAATGTTTCAGTGATGCCCAGGTACATTTGAGACGCTCCAGCAGTGGGTTTTTTTTCCCCCCCCCCCCTCCAAAATGTTGGTCTCTTTTCTGCTTGGGCATTTAAGTAACCATATAATTTTAGACGCTGATTTGCCTACTGAATTTTCAACTCAAAACTTATTTTGAGGCGTCATAGTAGATGTGTAGTAATGAAAGTGAATGCCAATGCAAGGAATAATACATACTTCTAAAGTAACACTTAGCAAAAGAACAATTACTTTACCAGCATACAAGGAAAAACTTTGAATGTTGGAGCCCTATAATTATGTGAACAGGTCAAGACAATTAAGAACACGAGATTTTTTTTTTCTGAAAGGTGCTAAATATACAGTTCTTGAAACCCAGATCAATGCATTCAGAAAGCAGCTGCTTCAAGTCCAAGAAAAAATTATTCAGATTTTTCAAAAGAAAAGCCAGCATGAACCAGAGCCACCCTGGTGCTGTTTCTGTAGGGCTAACCCACTGTAGTGAAGTAAAACATCAGCATTTGCAGAATCCTGTATACAAAACATCCATGTTTGCATTGGGAGACGTCTAAAGGATATATGAATACTGGGTGTAATGTTGTGAGAAGGAAAGCTGGTCTTGTGGTTAAACACAGGACTAGCAGCCTGGAGAGCTTGAGTCCTCCTGAAATAGGAGATATGGTCATGAACTAAGACCTATGACCTGCCCGGGCAAGGAATGAAAAAATTTTCTGAGGCTAAGCGCTGGAACAGCCACCTTGTGCTGGTGAGCCAAAATGAACACCTTTCTTGTCATAGCTAGCTAGTGCGTTCATAAACTGGAACATAATGGCCTAGTTTCCACAGGTACTAAGTACCTGCAACTTCCACTGAAGTCAGTGGGTGCTGATAGTTAAAACCTAATGTGTGTGTGTCCTTGGGCTGCTACTTTTTAGCAATATCAGGCATAGGTGTGCTTAAATATGAACACCTTTTCTTAACTAGTCTGTAATAAACCTGCATTTAGTTATGACAATCTGAAATAGATCCAGTGGCTGCAGTCAGGGTCAACGGGGGGGGGGGTGTTCTGAGCACTGCAGCGTGCGAGGTCCAGTTACAGCCAGCCATAAAGGGACAGGAAAGCAGCCTTAAAGTCAGGGGCCTCAAACGCTAATCACCAAGAGAGCCGTATGAGGACTAATACACGGCCACATAAGAACTAATACCTTAGCTTAAGGGCTGCACCAGTGAAACCTTTTCATATGCAAATATTGGTAACAATAGTGTCATTGTGGGCCTCGTGTAGCTTCAGGGGGCCGCATGTTTGAGACCCCTGCTTAAAGCTGTCATCAGAAGAGACTGACCTGGAGGAATCCTCCACTGGCCTGGTAAGGGCCTGCAGCCAGGGCAGGTTCCCAAAGATGGGCTTGACCTGTCCAAGGACCAGCCCCCACAAGTGAAGAGGCACTTCAGTCTCCCCGTCCCCATCCCAGACTGGGACTAGCAGCTGGAGCCCTGCAGAGGGAAGGCGTCCAGGGCTGGGTGCCAGATTTCACATGGGGTACAATGGAGATCAGATTTCATGTTCTGACGCATTTCCTGTCTGTGACCTTGATCAGGCCCCTACCTATGTAAGGGCAAAATCTGCCTGACTGGAGTCAACAAATATCTGACAGAGGCTCGTTGATCCAGCAGACAGATGTATAACATGATCCAATGGCTGGATGTTAAAGCTAGACAAATTCAGGCCAGAAATAAGAGGTATCTTTCTAATAGAAAGTGATTAATCATTGGAACAACATACCAGCAGCATTTCTCAGTCCCTGGGTTGCGACCCTTCATTGAGTGGGCAGACTGTTTCAAAAGGTCATGAGGCTGGCTAGTTTCAGCGCTCCACCATGGGAGTTGCAACCTGATGCCCAAGGTCACAGCCCTGCTCAGGCTTGATCTGCCTCTTCTTTTATGGTGAGAGAATTCATCTGGGCCAAATTTGAGTTAGTGGAACTGCAGAGCCATGAGCAGGTCTGGGGCCAAGCCAGACCTGAGTAGGGCTCTGACCCCGGATGCCTGGAATGGGGAGCTGGCCCATCGGACCTTCGCCATGCAGAAGAGGCTCGTGTCGTGTTCTCTGGTAAGTACCAGTCCCTGGATGTATCCTGTGGCCCACAGCCAGGCAACAGCTTCTCTGACACACTGCCCATCCCAGCCCACGACCCTGCAGATCTTCCTCCAGTGTACCCAAGCCTCTTCTGCTCCCCCCCCCCCAAGCTGCTAGCCTGCAGTCCCATATTTACACAGAGCAGTCCATATTTTAGTTTAGGTTTGGAGAGCTATTGGACTGCCACTCCTCCCTCAGACAACTCTGCCCAATGCCTTTCCCCCTGCCTCCCACTGTCCCCATCTCCTCCAGGGCCTTCAACTCCTTCCCCAACACATCCCCTGATCTTCCCACTTCTCCTCCAGGTTCCCAAGTCTCCCCTTACTCTGCCATCCAGGAGGCTATGTGGTTTTGGCAATGGTCTTGGCCATCCCTTCTCCCACTTGCCAGAGGGGTGCATTCCCAGCTGTTCACTTCTGGCCAGAGCACCTGGACCCTTAGTTCCGACTCCAGCCCCTCCCTCCTCTCTGGATGGACCCTTCAGGTCTGGGAGCAACTCGATCAGGCCATCAAGGTTTACAAATGGTTCCTGAGCCCAGAATATTGAGCCCTCCTGGAGTAATAATCAAAATGGTCCTGGTCCCCTCCGGCCTTCACATCAATGAACCTCTCTCCCCACTGGACACCACCAAGGAAGCAGAAGGACCACAGGAAGCTCCTTCTGCTGACACATGGCACGCAACCCAGCCGTTTTGTTGTTGTTTTACATTCTGCTCTGTAGCTCTTGTGTTGAGTAAAAGGTACTCTGTCCAAGCCCGTGTTTTTTACTTTACCTGCCAAATATCCCCACACAGTTACTCTATAACCTATACAAACTGTAATCCAAAGGATTTTGGAGGGGACTTTGGTGGGGGAAGGTGTACAAGTGACTGGGGAACACAGAGTGCTGGTTTCAAGGCCCAGGGCAGAAGGACTGCAGAGTCCCATAGGCTAAGGAAAGGGTCCCAGAAGAAACTTCTGCACTAGGAGGTGGGTGCTTTGGAGGTTGAGAGACAGAAAAAAGTGACCGGATGCTGCTCAGACCCAGCTGGCTTGGAAGCATGTGTGATGCAAAGATTTGGCCTAGTTATGACAGACTGTCCAATAAGCAGACTCAGACTGGTCTACAACAAACCTATTGACAAGCGCAGGAACTGACTGCAGTAACAGACTGTGAATGCCAAAAAGGCCACAGAGATGTGAATTAAAACTCCTATGCAACAGGATTAAGCTTTTATAGAAGAATAATCCACCACAAACCAACCAACCTAGCCACCCACCCACATTAACCAGAAGCGGAAACAGTCCAGTTTCCTGTGGCCATGTACACAATGGAGAATGAAAAGAAAGAGACAGGCAGCCTGGGGTCCACAGTAGATCAATTACCAAATTGGGTATCAGGAAATTTTTCTCAGCTCTGCCCATTGACTTGCTCTGTGGCATTGGGCAGGGCACTTGGCAGCTCAGTGGCTCAGTTTCACCATTTATAAAATGGAGCTAAGAATCCATAACCTTTTTTCAGTGCTGTGAAATACATGATTGCAAAAAAGTTATGAAAGAGCTAAGCATTTTTTCCCCCACCCTTTTTTTGCAAAATGGAACCATACTATCGAGTGTGTTCAACGAGAATACCCTCTGTGACACAATTAGATATAGGTTTTTAAAATTACTCACTAAAAACTCATCCCGGATAAAGAACTTGGCTCTTGTAACTTTGGGATCTTCTCCGGCATCTGGTGTTGCTGTTTAATTAAAAACAAATTATATCAGATAAATGAAATAAATGAGCAGCTATTTTGTATATTTAATAAGAGATGGAATAAATAAGAAGTCTTTCACTAGAGGAATTAAAAACAATATATGTACACCTCATTCAAAATCAGTACTTCTAAAATATAAGAACACTTTAAACCATCTTAAACAGACAGACTACTGAATATTTCACAGCTTTTTATGGGCTACAGCTCTTTGGATAAATTGAATAACCACTAGCCTAATTGTAGACCCTATAAATGATGGTTGACCACCCCTCTCCTTTCCATCGTTTTACTCACAAAAAGAGATGAGACATGGAGCAGCGTGTGGGTTTAACTTGGTACCACATGCTGATTAGAAACATAGTGTTTAACAACACAATACATCTTAACGTGTCACACAATGAAGCTACTACATACAATTTGGCTTTACAAATAACAAGATTTTATCTTTCTTTAACAGTACATTTGTTCTCCTTCTTAAAATGATATAAATATTTTTCACACTAGAAAAGATTTCACTGTACTTAGACTTTTCTAACAGCCCCCAGCATTTAAGTAACAGGAAAATGGTGAAACGTGACAACAGCCATTCAGTAGGTAAACATGTTGTTTTCATATCTACTGACAAAGTGTTGATGCCAAAGACCATTTATTACAGAAGTAAAGCCCTATGTGAATTGTGCAAAGATTGTCAAATAAGAGCTGCTGCGTTCTGGACAAGACAGAGAAAATCACGGAAAAGTAATTATGAAAATTTGGAAAAGCCAGAGAAAGCCTATATCTGTTTAAGAAAAATATGGAGAAATAATATAAACACTCAAGTATTACGTCATGCCTGCTAATGTTTTTGATAACTGGACATTTTGCCACAACTAATATTACAGTCATTAATGCGCAGGGCTCGCAGTGAGAACTCTGCTGTGTGCTGGCGCTGACAGCCTGGAGCTCTGCCACTGTCAGCTCAGAGAAGTGGGGGAAAAAAACTGTACTAATATGCTCTGTAAACTTCAAATGTCCACAAAATCGAGGATCTTTAAAATCAAACTTGCACTGCAAGCCTAACATTGCAGGATCTATAATTTCTACAATATTGCAAATGAAGTTGCAATAGATATACGGTGTTTTTTCAGCCCCAAGTTAACAGGGCACTAAAGCATGCGCCTAACTCTGCAGGTGACTAATCCCCATTGACTTCAATGGAAATACTTTGTGCTTAAGGATCTTGCTAACAGGGGCCATACTGGTCAATTTTCTAATGTTCTCTTTCAGCAAAGGAAATTCATTCTATAGTGACCACACATCAACTCTGTTAGTTTTTGGTGCAGAATTCATTTGATCCTGAAATAAGCAACCAAATGAAGAAACAACCTGGGTATATTTTACTTCATTTCCTTCCACTCCACCATGAGTTATTAGAATACAGAAATGTCCTTTTCACTCCTATTCATAGCAGCGATGGAAAGCAGCTACTGGGAGGATAACACACAAACAATTATAGTTCACCTCTGTTCTCTCTGAAGTCAAGAAGTAGGACCAGTCTGTCATAATTATTAAAATGGTTTTGATTAAATAATGCCAGACATAATTAAAGAAAAATGACATGAGTAACTAAAATGAAAAGAAAAAGTTGCATCATTTGATGTATAGCTCTAAGGCTGCCCACTCCATTTTTCTGAAGCTCTCACTGAAATCCAATCAATGAACCTGATATATTATACTTCACTTCTTACTTTTGACTGGTGTCTCTAATTTACTCCCCGAATTAACCCAAGCTTTGAGCAGGGAAAGGGCCCTTTCTCAAACCTTAATTTGGACATGTCTGATCAAGTCAGTCCCAAATTAAGTCAGATTTCAAGGAACAAAAGCTTTCCCACCTCCCACTCCCTTTTGAAAAATGGTGCTGTGGACTGCCTTGAAAATTTCAGAATAGAATGAAAGCATTATACATAATTTTATTTTATTCTTTATCATTAACAGTCAGTCATAAATGAAAACATGTTTTGACTCCTTTACTGATCAGCTAAAAAACCTGTCTGCCAGGCGGGGTTTCACATGATTAGAGCCCAGTGTGAGAAGTCAGGAAATATAGGTTCTAGCAGGGGCATCGCTGCCCCGGGGAAAAACCAGGGGGCACTGGCCCAGGCCAT
This sequence comes from Podocnemis expansa, assembly GCA_007922195.1. Classification (NCBI taxonomy): domain Eukaryota; kingdom Metazoa; phylum Chordata; order Testudines; family Podocnemididae; genus Podocnemis; species Podocnemis expansa. The sequence goes on along the minus strand of ML682005.1, from coordinate 25,688,388 downwards.
GCCCCCGGGTGGGGATGGTGCCGGGAGCAGCTGCGAGGGGCTGAGCCCCAGATCCCCGGCGGGGGATGGGGCCAGGAACGGCCTCTGCGGCCATGGGCAGCTGAGCCCCAGATCCCCAGCTGGGGACAGGGCTGCTGCCACCGCGGGCAGCTGGGCCCCGGATCCCCAGCTGGGTACGGGGCCAGGAGTGGTCTCCACAGCCACGGGCGGCTGAGCCCCAGATCCCCGGCCAGGGATGGGCTGCCGTGGCAGTGGCTGGCTGGGCCGGAGACTGGGAGAGGTGGGCCCCTGCCAGACCTGGGGCACTGGCGCCGGGATTTGGGGCATGTGCCCTGTGTGCCCAGCGCCAGCGACGCCCCTGTGTTCTAGTCCTTATTTCTGCCACAGATATAACTGTGATTTTGGCCAAGTAACAATCCCTATTTTTTAAGTTCCTCAGAGATAAAAACAGGGATCCAGAACCTCAAAGATACCAAGCTCTCAGGAATGGAGGCTGTTCCTAACTCAGAACAAAACATTATCATGGGTTACCCTGCAGTAACTGCCTTCCAGCTGAGGGTGGAGAGATCCCTGCAAAGGTGGCACCTGGCAGCACTGTCTGGTTTTCAAGAAGCAACCTGCCCTATTCCTCTTTCCTGCCTTTGGACTGAACTGGAGATGCCTGCCCCGCTCCTGTGGTAGTACAAGCCACCCTCAGCCACCTCTCCACAGGGCTCACCCTGCTCAGTGCACTGCTTGCCATGCTCCCGTGGCAGCACATGATGAGGTTGGTAACAGCTGGCTGCTAGTGTCCCTCCTTCCCCTGTCCCTTGCATTCTTAGAGAAGCTGGCAAGATCCAGGAGTGCAAACAGGAAGAAAGCTTTGCCCACATTAGTGCGCAAGTTGTGGCTTTTTAAAACTACTCCAAAACACAGCTGACTGTGAAACTCCAGCTGCAACCTTCAGTTCTTTGCAAGCAGCAGCAGCAACTAGTGGCTGCTGGTGGTGAGAACAACCTCCTCCTCCAAGTAGGGTGGGGTGGCGTGAAACAGCACCCTTGGGTTGCAGAAACAGTGCAGACCCTAGATTGTTTCTGTTGTGCACAGAATTTGCTTTCTTTCTCTGCCCCCAGGTACTGCCCAGCTTGCAGTACTGATTGGCTTGCAACTTTAGTGTTCATATATTTGAGGTTCTACTGTATTTCCTTATCTCACAGGGTTGTGGTGAGAACTTGCAAAATACTACAGAAGCCAGAAGTATTAATATAGGGCCCTGCTCCTTGCAGGAGGGACAGAGCTGGGTGGGGGACTGGGGCCAATGGCCCTGGCCTGCAAGATCGTCTTCCACCTCCCCCAGGGCAGTGGGGCTGACTGGCGCATGTGGGGTGGCTTCCAGCATGGTCCAGCTGTGCCACTGGCCATACTGCACAGCACTACAGCTGGCCCCACCCCGCCTGGAGGGGTGACTGAACGGCCCAGGGGTGGAGCAGGAGAGCATAGCTCGGCCTCTGGGCTGGGCTTGACCCACCCCTGGGAGCTGGCTAGTCCACCCCTGGGGAAGGGCCAGGACTCACAGTACTATTGAAGAGCCTGGCCTCTGGCCCAAGATGGCTCTGCTCCCCCCAAAGCACTGCATGAAGGGCCCCTCATATTGTGTAAGCCCAGTGGTTTAAGTATAATTTGAGAGACCCCGGAACCTTCCTAATGTCTGGGGACCCTTTCTGTATTGTCCAGGCCCCCTTCATGCATGTGTGGGCCTGATTCTTCTAGATTCTGGAATCTGGGCCCCAGAACTCTGGCCCATCAGATATGTGGGTCCCAGAACTGTGTTCCGGGGCGTTCCAGCTTACTTTAACCCATGTGGGCCCCATAAACCCACGCGTTAATCTGCCCATGGACTTACTAGAGCTGTAGTTCTCTCATCAATTTCTCTCTATCTCTTTGGTGAAGACGCCTTGGTCCATATTTATGATTATGGGGAATCATAAACCTAATAGTACTTGTCGAGAAGTAAACCTCCCAAAGAACAGGGGTCTGATTCTGTGTGTTGCACTTCCACAAGGTAAAGCACAGAAGTGCTTGGTCCAGGGCAGAAGGAGAGTATGGCTGAAGTGCTGGGCGGGGGGAGAGCAAAGATGACTTTATTTCATCTTTGTGCTCTCTAGAATTGGAGCAGTAGTGCAGCCCAACGCTCCAGTAAAGACATATATTATGAGCACACCTCCACCCACAGTTGATCCACCCCCACTCTTCTACTTTGGGGCTTGTGAGGGGGTAGGGTAGGACTATTTAGATGGTCATACTCCATATTTATGCCAGGGGAACTCTTCCCTTGTCAGCTGTTAAGGCTCTGATATGCTGCAAGAGGGGGCAAAATCTGTCCCTCAGACTTCACTTATCATACCAAAGTGAAAACTTTTCCCCAGGTAAATTTTCCCTTTATGAGTGTACGTGCATGCATTCCATCTTTGCGAAGTGGTGTATTGTCATTTTGATTTAAAGAATTTGTGTACTCTGTAGTACTTATGAGAACAAGACTATGCCTGCTACTTTAATGCCAGCAGTAATAAAATCTTACCATCATCAGGTACAGTGTAACGTGCATATTCAGGAAAGTAATCTTCAATTTTAGATTTCCCTGCCAAGACCTTCTCAGCCAGCATGTCCTGTTTGTTCAAGAACAAAATGATCGAAATGGTCCGTAGCCACCTGTGAAGAACAAACAAGCTGTTGATATCAACTGTAACACGTTCATAGGACACCCATTTCAAAAAGGAACTCTGAGTGGGCTATTCCTATTTTGTGAAGTCTGTGATCTGCTTTTAATGAAGTTTAATAAAAAATAATAAACTAATAATTCAGTTGTCTTGAATTTACATTCATACTGGTTGATATATCAATAGCGGTTAAAACATACTAAATGCTTATAAAGGGAACAAGTTTAAAACATTGTTTTATAGATTAACCCTTTATGACCAAATCAGGAAGCATTAACTGTAGGCACCAGAACATTAACATTTTCTAACATGGTAAAAAATTAATGTTAGCACTTATTAATATGTAAAGATGCGCTGGGTTCTACCAGAGCAACAGGGAAATATTGGAAGTTATTTATCCTCCTTTTACATTTTTCATACAAATTGCTGTATCTGAATGGACCAACTGATCATCCAGGCCAGAATCTTATTTCTGATATATATTGTATCTGATGAGTCAGGGGAAGTAAACCAAATTCTGCCCCAGTAATGTACCAAACTGTTGCTGTGACACAATACCACTCTGATTTGTGCTAAAATTTTTTCCTGATTGGGTCTGGCAATCACCTCACACCCTGGAGCATAAAGATAGATATATTGAGCCTTGTAATTCATCATCTTCCATGGCATATCATTTTTACTTATCAATTAGGAATCTATTCAAATTGCTATCTAGTTTCCATATCCATGATTTATACAGACTACAAGATCAGTGCAATTTAAAAGAAAAGTCACAATTAGGTTACTATGACAGCTTTTAAAATATCTGATTACACACTCATTACACAATACAACCTTGTAACTTCATACTATGGTAAACAGGAAACTTCAAATTTCATACTTCCCTCTCCACAGATTTTGGAGTTGCCTGAAATGAAGTCTGTAGTTATACTAGGGATGGGAAAAGACTGGGCTTGCAGGAAGCCCCAATGTCACTTGCTAACACTGACCCAAACTGTGGCTGAAGTTCTTAAACAGGTCTACCTGCTTATAACTGGGCACTGTCCCACTGGACTTGTTTTCAGGAGGCAACTCTTAGGATAACTGCTGCCTAATATGTTTGTGGTATTCAACCTGGCATCAGGAATGTGTGCAAAGCTGGCTGCTACTACTGCTACCATGTTGCTGTGAGGAGAGAACATCCTCATCACACCAGCTCCCACCTGAGGGGGATATAGAGCTGGAATACAGACCACCCTGATCTTCCTCCTCAAACATTACGATGGCAGAACCGGGTTCACTCGCTTCCTTAGCTGGGCTTAACATTAAAGAAAGACAGAAATGGTGAAAATATCCAGAGGCATAGCTGTGTTAGCCTGTGTACAGCAAAACCAATGGGAGTCCCGTGGCACCTTAAAGACTAACAAATTTTTTCGGGCATAAGCTTATATGGGCTCCATCTGATGAAATGGGCTGGAGCCCATGAAACCCATCTGACAAAGTAGGCTGCAGCCCATGAAAGCATATGCCCAAAGAATCTGTTAGTCTATAAGGTGCCACAAGCCCCTTGTTGTTTTTACAGAAACGGTGGCAGCTCTTGAGATGCTGACCTTTCCAAAACCCTCTTCTCCCACTGCCTGTATCTAGAAGCTTCTTGTGGGCCACCTGGACTGTTGGCTTCTTGTTCAATACCATGATCCTATTAGAACACTGAAAAACTGTTGGGGTCTTGTCTCTACTTCAGCAGATCAATCAATCAATCAATCAAATCATAGGGCTGGAAGGGACCTCATGAGATCATCGAGTCCAACCCCCTGGGAATTGAACCCAGGACCTTCTGCATGTTAAGCAGAGGTGCTAGCCACAGATGTGTACTGCAAGTACACCAGCCCTGTTTCAAGACCATAGAGGGGTTGGGGATGGATTAGAGCAATAGGTGGTGCTTCAAGATTGGTTAATTAGGAACATTCTGGTCCTGTTGACATTTTCTAAACAAAAAACACCTTATACTTAGCAACTGAGTCTTCTCATTAGTGAGGGATCACTGCATGAATTCATGTGCATGCTCACTAGCAACTTAAATGGCAATTTTTTCTTTCAGTTGGTATGGAAAGATATTTTATTTGAAATTGCCATAAGATACTACAGAGATATTGATTAACCTATAGAAAAAGGGCTTGACTGAGTCTTTAAAGTCATTAGCTTATCGTTAAGCAATTAATGCTTGAATAATGCTTAGAAAAATGTAAGTGGTAAATTTTGTTATTATGGACTACATTAACACTTCAGAAACAGATTTTTTTTTTTTTTACCTGTTGTTCCAGATACTTTTGAAGAGATCCAGGGATTCCCGTAGTCTGTTTGTGTTATTGTCTTCCCTTATTACCATGTTGTAGCTGCTACAAGCCACAACAAAGATTATAGCAGTGACATCTTGGTAGCACACACAAACGTAAAAAAAAAAAAAAAAAAAGAACAGAATGTTTCATTTATCCAAAACAGGTTCAACATTGTAATATTTCAATGCAGCCACACAGAGGCTCCACACAACTTCCTCTGCAGTGCATGCCCTAAGTTATTTGGAAGAGATTATCTATAATATTGGGTTCCTTTATTAATGTCACATGATGGTGTGCAATTTTAATTTATATTTAAATGAGACTGTTTTGCTTTAAACACCTCATTTGTTCAAAGAAATGTAAGAGAAGATGATGTGATGAAATGATATAATAATACAAAATTCACTTAAGTTTTTGAAAAAGGGGACTGACTGGTTTCAGTTTACTATTCAAACAAACAAATTCTAAAAACAATACAGAAATTCTCCCAGCAGAGAACAGATTCAAACTAAATATGTGGTGCAGACTCACCATTAAAACATTGGATCCATTTTCTTCTTTCATCTCTCTGGCCACCTACATCAAACATGCTGTTAAAAAGCCATAGGATGTTATATCATTTGTGTGCACTAGGAAAGTCACATGAAGCATGCAGGGGTAGGGTTCAGTTTTAAATGTCTGGCAGATCCAAAGGCAATAGCAAAGAAACACTGGTCAAGGGAAAAAGAGTTCCTGAAATAGTGTTACATGTCACAGAGATATACAATTCTATCTTCCTAGCCCTGTTGGGAGAATTCCACTGAATTATTGTAGAGACACACCTTTCCTGCAGGAGAAATAAACTTTTAAGCCTTTAGAACTATATGTGGCTGAGGTTTTGTGTGAGGTGCTTTTATAGGTTTGGGGTCAAAATATTTGGATTAAAAATAATAACTACAGGCTACCTGATGATGCAGATGAAAAAACAGTGGGCATTTTAATAGAGCACCAACATAAAACCACAAAACTCATCAATTACAGCTCTTCAGAATACAAATAAACTTAATTCTCTGGTCCCAATCCTTCAAACCCTTACTGCAGGGGTCTCAAACTATTTCCTGCAGCTCACAACGACACTATTGTTACCGATATTTCCAATATTGTTGTACGAAAAGGTTTCAGTGGTGTGGCCCTTGGGCTAACGTACTAGTCCTCATGCGGCCCTCAACTAGTCCTCATGCAGCCGTTGTGATGATTTTGAGTTTGAGACCCCTGCCTTACTGAGACGAAGATTCCCAATGAAGACGGAAGAATCAACCCCAAAGAAAGTGCTGTGTAAACTGAAAATGTTATGTAAACATTATTAATGAAATAATAGTAACAGTCTCACAGAAATAACCCAAAATAGAGAGACATGAACGGACACTAGTAGTTTTCAGCTCTTTTTTCCTTTTGAGTAAAAGCCAATTAAACTATGTCCTATAAAGAAAGAGAGGTTGGGAGGCCCTCCACAGCTATAATATAAAATGTATGAGGGAGTAACATGTGAATCAAATGGTTCAAATAAGCATAATAATAAATAAAAAATTACTAACACACTTACTGAAAATTTACTTTATCTACTTGAAATCTTGTTTCAAAAATCCCTGATGTCAAAACTCTGCATCTTAACAGATCCTGGAAACAAGAAAATGGAAACTGATAAGTGACATGTTTACCCCCTTATTTTGAGTTGAAAGCATGGAGTATTCGTTTAAATGAAAATGGTCTGTTTAATTAAAGTAAAACCTGATTGGTTTATAAGAATCTATGTGCAGATTATACACATGATCTGTATAAAAATAAATAACAAATTACCATAATTAGACCTGCCCACAATCTTGACTTTGTAGAAGCAGGGGGATAACCAACATTTTCCTCTAACAAAGCACACACTGAAGTCTCTTACTGAGGATTTTATAAAGTTTCACACATGAGATGGATAATAAATTTTAAAACTGTAAAAAAATAAGTTAAATACATTAGATTGTAAAGTCAGACATTTACTCCTTTGCTATGTGCAACCATAACAACAACCTTATCTCTATCAGCTGGGTTTGAACCCTGAACCTCCTACTAGTGCAGCCCACACTGTGATGACTTGAGCTATAGAAATAACTACCACAATGGCAGCAAAAGATGGCTCTTTTCCAAGAGGTGGGAAGAAGCCTTGTTTCACCTTTCTCTCTTTCTGCTCTTCCTGTCTGGGGACTGGGGGAACTCCCATCCTATGTGCTGGCCTTGGAAGGTGGCATGGATTGCTGTGGCCAGGGACTGTTTGGAGCGAGCCTGGCCCAGCCTTCTTAAGCTCCCCCATCATTCCCGTGAGTTAAGAGAGCTTCAAGTCCACTTGTAGTGCCTACCAGACAGTGTGGGGCAGGGAAATGGGTTCCTGGGGCTATGTACTGAGTGTGTGGAGGGAAGTCTAACCTGGTCTCATTCTCTCTCCTCCAACACACACTGCTATAGTTGCTCTGAAAAATTATCAGAGACTGCCCCAGTAAAGTGTCTGCTGGCAGAAGCCCAGCCTCAGAATACATGTTTTGTTATTACTCTGGCTTTCTTCCACCTGTGATTTTACGAGTTATTTCTCAGTAAAAACTGAATGGAATTTCATGGGACAGAGACACTTGTCATGCTCAGACAAAACCTTTCTTCCTTCCAGATACCAAAGGCCTTCTGCAGGCAATGGAGGAGTGAAAAACATTCAGCAAAAAACCCTTAGAATGTAACTTTCTAATTTATATAGCAGCAAGTGTTTGGCAACCTAAACATAGGAGCCTGGCTATAATAAAACCATCAGGAATGACAGCACATGGTACAGAAAGGCTCCAGAGGAATGCATGGGCCTCAGAATGGGTCTTAGACAATCTCTCTTGGCCTATTTCTTTCCAGCTCCAGGTAGCTTTAGGCAGAAGTCAGGTCATGATTTCCAGCTATGAGATTTTAAGTTTTAGGAAGGTTCACCTGCTCTGAAACTACCTTCCAGTTTGCAAGGTCATCATTTTATTTGGCAGTTTTAGTAATCTGTTGTTTGCATATTCCACTTCTATTTCTTATTCATTCTGCTGTTATGATTTTTGCCTTATTAATATTGTTTATTAATACTACAGTTATAATTTCTTTTCACTGCTACTTACTTCAGGATGCAGTCTCTTAGAGCATCTGGATAGTCTTGTAGTCAAGACTCGTCAGTCCCAACTGAGAAACTCAGATCCCATTCCTTGCTCTGCCCTAGACTTCCTGTTGACCTTTTGGTAAATCAATTAATCCTTTTGTGCCTCAGTTATTTGTAAAATGAGATGATACCTACTATCGTCCACTCCTTGTATGGCTATTTTCATTGTGATTTTTCCAGAACAGCACATTCTTTTACAATGTGCATGTAGGACCTATCACAATGGTGCCCCTAATGTCAGCTGAGGCCTGTAAGCGCTATCATAACACAAGTAACCAAAAAAAAGCAACTATTTTAGCCTACATCTTTTAGTGGCTGAATGGACATAGCATCAAGGCATCTAGTAGAGAAGTATGTCACTGACAGGCAATTTTTGGTGTTCATCTCAGAAGGCCCCTAGGAGCCTTAAAGTATAATGAAGCAAACGTGTATACATGTGGTTATTTAACTGCAAGTGTCCAGTCCCAGTCACAGGCCTGGTCTACACTGCAGGCAAAATTCAACAGCAGTTGATGGGAGTTATGCAAGCTACATACAAGTTCCAGAGGGGTAGCCATGTTAATCTAGTTCAAACAAATCAAACAAGGAGTTCTGTGGCAGATTTAAAAACTAACAGTTTTATTTACTGCATTAAAAGCTAATGCGATAAATAAATTTGTTAGTCTTTAAAAGTGCCACAGGACTGGCTGGTTGTTTTGCAAGCTTTGTAGATAAGCTTACACAACTCCCACTGACTTCGCAACTTCCCTTTAGCATGCTGCCTCCATTGTGCTGTGCTGATAGGAAATGTATTTCTGTTATTGCAGCACTATGTATTTTTTGGAGGTTTGTTACCAACAGCAGGAGATTTGTTGCCCTGGGGAAAGACCCAGGGCCCAGGCCCCAACCCCTGGGCCTGCCCCTGCCCCTGCCCCCGGCCCTGATCCAGAGTTGGAGCCCTGGGTTCCAGCCGCTGCCACCCTGGCCCCTGACCCCCAGCTGGTGAGGCAGTGGCTGCCATGGGCAGCCCAGCCTGGGAGAGGCAGGTGCTGCTGCAGCTGGCCCTGGCCCCCGCTACCTGGCTAGGAGAGGCAGGTGCCGCTGTGGCCAGCCAGGCCCCAGCTACCCAACTGGGGCCGGGGCCGAGAGAGGCAAGGTGCACGCCAGCGATTTGGGGCACTGGCACCAGGACTCAGGGCACATGCCCCATGTGCCAGGCCACCAGCGATGTTCCAACTATCAGCATAGATATAGCCAAATAAACAACTAATTTTTTCTAGCTCAGAGGTCAGTAACCTTTGCCAATCCCTGTGCTAGCCCTTCCTCCTCGACACTCAGCTGGTGCCAACGACTCCCTCTGCTGAAAACAATGTGCCAGCCACCTGAAAATTTGGTGGTGGCCATGGCTGGAGTGGTGGTGGTGCACTTCCCCGGCATGCTGCAGAAAGAACCAGCCAGAGTGGCTGCTCTTGGCAGCATGGCTGGGACAAGGGGTCCCCAGGCACTCCACAGAAAGAAGTGGCTCCTCTTGGGGGTCCCCCAGGCATGTCACAGAAAAAAGCGGCCTGGAGTCAGATTTGTCCTGGGGGGTACGTGAGAGGGGTGACTGCCCTGGACTCCACAGCTCTGTGGACTCTGTGCTGCCCTGCACCACTGCCCTCCCTGACCCGCCTCCTGCTGCGCTGTTCCCCGGCCCTGCCCCACTGCCTTCAGCAGGAAGGGCAGAAGCTTAAACCCTCACCTCTGGGCTGGCCCCCCCTACTCCCTCCCCAGCATGCAGGAGGGGCAGGGGACCCCCCCCAGGTCAATTGGCCTTGGGCCCTACCCCCACATAGGGATAGCCCTGCCTGGCATGGCTCCTTTTGGTGGTGGGATGCTGAGGAATGGGGCTGCTCTGGGCAGCTTCTTTCTGCGGCATACGGGGGCATGTCTATGGTGGGGACCCCCTGCACTCAGAAGAACCCACCAGAGTGGCTTTTGATGGCAGGAGTTGCAATTTTGGAAGTGCCACAGAGGGTGCTTCAGGCCACTCTGAATTGCCACCAGAAGGCAACCTGGGCCCAGATCTGGCCCCAACCACTGCAGGGCCTGATATGTGGGAGGGCTGCAGCCTGTCAGGCCCTGCAGCAGCAATGCCCCTGTTTGCAGTCCACAGAAACTAATTAGGTAAACATTCACCACAACTGCTTTCTCCTGCACTCTAATTTAGGTAGCCACCACAGAGCTCTGGTTCTGCCCCATGCAAAATGGAACAGCCTCCTATACACCATTTCTTTCCTCTTGCCACCTCAGCAGATATTAAAACACTACTTTCCCATAGGGAGACTTGCCCAGGAAACCTCAGGCTTCTCTGCTAGTGCCTGACCATTGTGTTTGAGGAAACAAAAGAGGAAGTATAGAGGAACAAAAGATGGATCATAAGAGTTAGCACCAACACTCACTGTATTGATCTAGGCCTCTGTAGCCTGTACTGAACTGGAATATTTCACTATCTCCTTAGAGTGTTGGCTGTATTACTGCACTGGATTCAAGAATTATGAGGTGTGCCGTATTTCTGTGAAACGTCAAATGCAGCTGAGATTAAACTAATGTTTACATAAAGTGTTTATGAAAGTGCAGTTCTATTCTCCCCTAAAAGGAAAGTATATTACAGCAGAAGTTGTTAACTTTCAACAAATAAGTACCCTGGTTCACACATTACCTCTTCAGTTTTACTCACCTGGTCTGTGGGTGTATAGTCAACCATACTGACACTGTCAATTCTTTCTAGAAAGCTAGAATCAAAAACACACACACTTAGAAAACCATGAAGACTACAGTTACTTTTTCAATGTTAGATTCTAGATGCTCAGGAAAGACTGGTTCAAAGTTAAGGACTAACCCTAACAATTTATTTACTTTAATTAAGTATATATTTTCTCTCTCCAATCCGTTTACCCAGTCTTTGTTTCATTATTATGCTTTACACTTACCTTCCGGCAATACTCACTAATGCGCCAAATGGTATCAAACTAAACATTAATTTTGTAAAAGTTTATTAAATCAAAATGTTGGTTTAAATTCACAGTACCTCACACAAGACAATGCCCCTATGTAACAGTTCTTTCATCTGTCAGGGTGTTCACAACTAAATGTAGGTTTTGGTTTTAAAAAGTGGGGGAGGGGGTTTGTTTTGTTTTATAAACAAAACCTACTTTTAAAAGACTATCAATTTTAATAGTTTACTGTGTAAGGTATTATTAAGAAAACGGACACACTGTATATACTCATGTATGGGTCGAGATTTTATGCCTGAAAATTGCCTTGAAAACAGGCACTTGGCTTATATGTGGGTCAATACTAGCAGAGCAGCCCCACCCCAGGAGTTTAAGTTTCCAGCCTTAGCATGCACTGAGCATGCTCTGAGCTGCAGGCCCAACATGTGGCCAGAGTGGCCATGCTGGGGAGTCGGCCTGGGCTGGGGTTAAAGCAAGGAGTGGGACCCCGGCATCTGGAGTGGCCAAGTAAGGAGGCCCGGGGGAGCCAGCATCAGGACTTGGGGTTTGGGGGCAGGGTTTGGGAGGCCAGGGAAAGCAGCAGCAGGGTCGGGATGTCCGGGAGGCTGCGGAAAAGCGATGGCAGGGGTTGGGGAGTGTCTGGGAGGCCAGGGGAAGACAACAGTGCAGGGTTGGCAGGCTGGGGGCCAAGGCCACAGGTAGAGCTTGGCTTATACATGGGTCACTTTTTTTTTTTAACACTATTTTTGGGGCTCAGAACCAGGGGTTGGCTTATGCACGGATCAGCTTATCCGCAAGTATATACGTTAAGTAAAAAAACTGTAAAAAGCATTATTACAATGTGTCCAGGATTAAATAAAAATACATCTTTTTCTTCCCCTTCCTGTTTTTTGGAAGTTTACTTGTTTGTTTATTTGTCTGAGCCAAGATGTCTCATTTCTAGGAATTGCCTGAATGATTTAGAATCTTTCCTGGATTGGTGTTTGGGGCACTTCCTTTGTCAGTGAATTTTTACTGAATGATAGATTCATCATGATATAATGTGCTTGTTACCGAGATTTTTCCCTGAATTGGAAAATTTCCCTCATTTTTCTAATTTTTAAGGGTATGAATGTGGAGTTTATATAATTACAGTGGAGAATAGGAAAAAAATATTGAACTCAGCTTTCAGAGTGACTCAGACAGATGGCTTCACACACACTGTCTGGTTTGCAAAAATAACTCCCCATGGTACTTTGTTGCCATGAAGACAAATGTAAAGAGAATGATACAGTATATAAAAAAAATTACTTGCAGTAATTCTTTTTTTTGGCTTTCCACTGGTATCACTGCAGATGAAAAATGGTTACTAATCGTCCATAGCTGCTGTTCTTTGAGACGTTTTGCTCACATCCATTCTATATAAGATGTGCGTGTACCCTTGTGCATGACTATCAGAGATTTTTTTCTCTTAGTGACACCCGTAGGGGTGGCTCTGGGGCCCTTTAAAGCCCCATGCTCATGAAATGGCATATGAGGCACCACCAGCCCTGAGCCCACTCAGTTCCTTCTTGTAGTGTGAGAATTCCCATTCCTGGGTAGTTCACAGACAGCCTCCAGCAAGCAAGTTACTCCCAACTCTCTGAGTGAGTTGAGTGCTTGTAGTCAGCCACTCCTTGGATTATGCAACAGAGCGACCCTCGGCTAATAGCCCCAGTCCCAGATGCAGCCCTAGGAAGTTCCCACCTACAACACTCACTGCGGCCCACTGAACTCTGAAAGCTCATATGTTCATCAGTTTAGTAAGGAAACTGACAAACACAAGCCTTGTTACTTCAAATGGCATTTAAGTGATTGTAAATCAGATTTGGTCAAAATAAACAAGGGCAAAACACATACTAAACTAAGTTTAATACTTTCAGAACCCATACAAACTTCTTGCAATATCTGTTGAGGTGACAGGTCCAGGATGGCTCTGAGGCTTCCTTTGGCCTTTGGTATAAGAAAGTATCACAAGAAAAATCCTCTCTCTTGTCTTTAGGTATTTCATTCACAGCTGCTATCCCAGGGATGTCAAACATGGGGCCCGTGGGTCAGATGCAGCCCACGAGCCTCTTCTGTCTAGGCCAGGGGTGGCCAAACTTATGGAACTCAAAAGCCACACAAGTTGTTTATTAAACCTTTGAGAGCCACATTGAGGCATATAGCCATATTCTTTTACCTACTCCAAAATTACTAAGTTTAAAATTCATTGCACACTTTAATTTTATCATAAAAAGAGGAAAAATACTGATCCTACTAATGTCAGATTCTAATAATTACTTAAGGTTACCATGAAAATCAGGAATATACAGTAAAAACTTAGCTGCTGCTCGACTTAGAAGACCACAGGCTAGTGGTGAGGTTTTAAAAATCCCAACCATGCTGCATTTCTCCCCACCATACCCAACTGTGCCATGCTTCTCCCCATTGCCCTGATGCCCTCCTGAACTCCTAGACTGGGTCTGCTTTTCTAAACTGATTTGCTGACTTTCTTCCAGGAGCCACAGTTTTTCATTCAAGAGCCACATGTGGTTCCTGAGCCACAGTTTGGCCACACCTGGTCCAGGCCATGACTGTGCTCCACAGCAGTGGCTCCCAACCTTTTCAGTAACACAGCATATTTCAGTGAAACAACTCCATGGGACACCCACTTTTTTCAGCTGAATTGATTGCTCATAAACATCACATTTATTTATACTTACACTAGTTACAGTCTTACTACTGCATACAATACGCTAAAGAAGAATCAAATGCATTAATGTTTCAAATCCACTTGAAAAAAATACATGTCATCTCAGTTTTGCTCTTTGGCTGCCTGCATTTAGAATGTTCACATTTTAGAACTGAAAAACTGACACTTTATTTTTAATTTGATGATTAATTTTTATGAGTTTTATGAGCTGAAATTTTGCTAGGATAGAATATTATTTAAGATGAAACAATGTTTGTTTACATTTATTTTCACTACCTTTTTACAAAATTTTGTGGCACACTTGGACATTTCTCATGGAACACAGCAGCTGAAAACCACTTCTCTACAGAATTATACTCACTCCCTAACAGAGAGAGAGAGAGATCTTGCGGAGCCGCAGTCTTGCACAGACAGCACTCTGCGATGCCATGAGAGTGCCCTAGTATTTTGATTTATGGTATGTACAGCCCACCTGAAGTACATTTAGGTCAAATCTGGCCCACCACAGCACATGCGTTTGACATCCCCGTGCTACTCATAGGATAGTTTCTGCTTCTCAGACTAGAAGTTGCTCACAAGAAGCATCTCTGAATAGGCACAGGGAGGGAGGAAGGCAAAAGGGTACTAAAAAAAACTGCTGGGTGTAGCTATCTGATATAATGTTGAGGACCCAACAATCTGATGTAATCTGCACCAATTCACAAAGGAAGGGGAACAGACAGTTAAAAAAATAAATGGAGCAATGGATCCGGAGGTCAGCCTGGGACGCTGTCCTCAGGCACACTCTCAAAATGCCTGTTGCACGACACACTCATGGCATGCCGGCCCAAAGTGGGCAGCAGGGAATGAAGAAGTAGGACAGCAGCACTTACACCCCTTATATCAGGGGTCAGCAACCCCTGGGACACATGCCAAACCTGGCACACAGGCCTATGCACAGAGGGATGCAGGGCCTGCAGCGCTGCAACTACTCCTCCTGCTGGCCCTGCTGCATGCTCGTCGCCTGCTATCCCCACTCCCCAACTGGGGGGTGGGTCAGCAGGGGAAGGATCACACAACTCCTTTCCCTTGCTGATTGCACCCCGGCACTGTCCTGGACCTGCACTTGCTGAGGGTTCAGGGGGAGTGGCTGGCAAACGTTGCCAGCCACTACCTTATATCTATGTCTCTTCTCTTTTAGCTCTTGCCACAACTGACCTGAGTACCTAGGCAGTGGCTATGGTAGGCAGAACTGCCTCACAGATCCCTGTGGTGTACACAGGCCAACAGATCATAAAGTGGCCCTGGAGTCTTTCAGGCTTAGACCTGGTAGCAGTCTGCTCCAAAACTAGGGTGTTTCCCTCAAATGGGAGGTCCTGTGTAGATTGCTGCACCTCCAGAGACCATTTCAAGGACTGCAGCCAGGAACACCAGCACATGGATACTGGTGAGGCCATTGACCAGGCCATGGAATCGACAGCATCCAGTGCAATTTGGAGAGAGGCTCTTGCCACCATCTTGCCCTCTTCTAAAATGGATGCAAACTCCTTCTTTGTTTCCTGTGGCTGAGTGTCCCTTATCTGGCTACAGAGTCCCAAATGTTATAATTATCACCCCAGCAATACTTGCTGATTAGAGGTTCTGAACTTAAGACTAGGTGTGGAATAAATCTTCCAAACAAGTTCAACTTCTTAGGATTCCTGTTCCTTGGCACTGAATGTGCCTTGTCTCTAGCTGTTCTGCTCATACACCACCACAGCCACTGCCAGGGATCAGGGGGATTGGTAGCATAGGTATTCATATTCTTAGGCTGGAACATAATATTTATTCTTGGTCCCTTTGGATGTTGACAGAAGGGAGGACGAAATCTGCCAACAGGCTCTAACAACCTTCAATGTCTCTTCATGCACCAGAACGTGACTTTAGGCAGTGTCACAGTCATCAGGATGTCAAAGAGACCATCCGTAGGCTCTGTGACCTCCTCAGCCTCCAAACCCAGGTTTGACAGGATCTTTTTAAGGAGTTCTTGGTGGGCTCAAAAGTTATCTGACAGTATTGAGGAAGCTGGGCTGGCCAATGTCTCATCAAGAGATGAGGAAGAGATGCCTCTTCCTCTCCCAAGGGAGCTGTCTCCAACTCCATGTCCTGCAGTTTGGTGCCAATATTGGACCCCTATTCCAGGTCCTGCAGCAGGCCAGTTGGTGCTGCAGAATCCCCCATTGATTCCTATGAGACAACTGGACAGGCCACTGTCCTTGAGGCCAGGCACCCACTGCTAGGTGACACCTAGTAGTATCCTGAGCAGTGAAAAACCTGTGTTTTTGAGACCCATGCCTGGGCTTTCCCTTTAATTAAGAAAAGCATAGTTCCTCTGTTGGGGACCAGGATGGAGCTCAGGGTGGCTCCCCCTATTAGCTGCAATGTGGAATCAGGAGGTGCTGAGATTCTCCTGAGAGTGCCATGCTGGAGGGGAGTGGTGCTAAAATGACAGCATGCAATTAGGTACCAGGCTGCATGGTGCCAAGGATCGATGCCAGGGGTCCAGCAACCATCACTATGCTACTGGTAACCAGTGCCACAAGGGTGATAATTGGTACCAAGGAGATGAAGACTGGGGATATGTAGCCAGTGAGTCCCTCCTGTGGGGCAAAGACCTTCGACATGCTGTTGGAGACCTTGGCTGAGGTGTTTTGGAGTTTGGACCAGTGCTGAAATAAGAAATGGCACTGGTTGACTGACTGACCATAGTGCTAGCCCCATGTTGGGTTTGCTCCTGGAGACAGGTGTCTTTATTGGCTCTGGGTTCAAGGGTAAGGTCTGTGATGTGGATGGCACTGGGAGGGCCATCAAGTCCCTAGCTACTTGAAAGGCCTCCAGTGTTGAGGCACTGTTAGGTGGAGAGGCCCCATTCCAGGAACTGTGGTTGGCTACTTCACAGAGCTTTCAGACTTGGGAAGAGAGGCTGGCACTAGCTGTCTGGGTCAGGTGATTAGCTCAATATGGGTCCCTTGCCTGACTCTACCTTCTTATCCCTCTTTGGTGCAGGCAAATGTCCTTGATCAGCACACCATTTCTTTTACTACTTCTTTGGCACCGGCAAAGGCAAACTGTGACAAGAAAGGCTTGATGCAGGTGGGCTGCTCCACACCAGCATTAAAGAAGTCTGATTAGATGGGTCTGAGGCCAAAGTGAGGGCTGCCTCCTTTAACAGAGCTTTCGGGTGAATGCCCCTGTCTTTCTCAGTCTGTGGCCTGACGTCCTTGCAAATCCTGCATATCCTGCACTTATCCCTCATGTCTGTTTCCCCTGAACACTTTAAACAACTGTTGTGGGGGGTCATTAAGCATGCAGAAATATGGTTTGAAGTCCAGGGATCGAGCCTTGTCCTGTTGCTGGTTGAATGTCCCCAACAGGACCATCAACTAATCTACCAACAACTATTTGTAAGAACCATCAACAACTATCTATGAAAGAACCACTAAGCACTTGCGAATGCAGGAGAGAAAGTTGTTCCAAGAATGTCATGGGCAAAAAGAAGGAACTAAGGGGGGGCACAGGGCTGGTGGCACCTCACACTACTATTCGAACAAGGGTCACCAGAGGGCACCACAGTCAGCCCTATGAATGCTATTAAGGCAAAAAATCTCTGACAGCCATGCAGGAGAGCACACACACACCTCACATAGGTAACCAAGTGCTTGAATATAAAACAGAGATGCAATAGTAATCAGGGAATAGTAATCGTAGTCACAAGGTCATTTTAAAAAGATGTGTACCTTAAAAAATATTAAAAAAGCCCAGCAGCATATTTTATACTTTAGTGAACAAATTACCCAGAATCTGTACTGAAAACAAAAACAAAAACAAAAAACCCCAGTGATTATCCTCAACTTAAAATATTGAGCAGCAATCACACAATGAGTATCTCATAAGTCAGTATTTGTTACTATTAAAATTTGGCATAATCTCCATTTCTTCATAAGACATTCACTCTTTAATGTACTGCTAACAAATTTCCCATGGTTTCAGTTTTTTAATGACATTTGAAAACAAATGTACAAATATAAGTCCCTCCCAGACAAGCACCTAATATCATTTTCTGCAGAGAGAAAAATAATTCTTGAATAACTTGCATATAAATTATCTACGTGGGTAATTATCATAATATTAGACTATAACTTTGGCAAGCATATAAGTGCACTGCTTTTTCGAATAATAGATTCCAGAAATGAGGAGATATAGAGGTAACATTATATAACTAAACACACAGAATTCTCTTTCATCACAGTATTAAACACATTAACTTGAACTGTTTTTAAGATTGCTTTCCATAGTACATTAATTTCTACTAGTCCCCAAGTACTTCTATTAATTGCCTCTTGTCAGAATTTTACATTTTGCAGGTGTACATTGTAGAATACTAAAGATACAAGATGCAAAATTCAAATGTAATATGTTTAAAATGTGAGAATTGACCCACCTTTATTAATCTTTACATCGATAATATTAGAATAATAAAAATGCAATAGAAAACCAGCAAAAATTGATATTTTTTTTCTTTGTTCAGGTGCATACACACAACCTATGTTATGTATAAAGCTAAGAAAACAGAATGAATTTCTACTATATTTCTGTATCTACAGTATTGACATATCCTTTTTGTACACATTCTCAACAAACATGCATTCAATATTTTTGTCAAGAATGAAGTGTGTGTTTTGCATACAGTCTGCATTGAAGTGAAACATGTAGGCTTTTGTGTGTGGAATGAAACTACAGCACAGTATAGTCTTAACTACATTTATAAATTCATATACTCATTTTTAATTTATGAATAATTCAGATCTATAGCTGGCATAATATTTAATTTCTTCTGTACACTGTTATTTTATAAACACAATATTTCAGATATCTTGACATGGAACAATCTGCTATTTTATTTATTTATTTTTAAACTGGGAATACAGAAAGGGAGGGCAAGATTAATAAAATGATCATGAAGCCTCTATTAGTAAACTAGTTGAGTTCATTATTGACTGAAAGCTTGTTAAAATGGCCTGGAGAAATAAAAAAATAATCATTACCTGACACTATTCTATCTATCTATTATTATATCTTTCTTTAGTTTTATAAATATCCTTAGCAAGTTTCCTAGGAAACTCAACTGACACTTAGTTTGACAAGCAATCTCTAAATTTTATATCATGCAACCTTGTGAATACAAAAGTGCAGGTTTCAGACTTGCATGCTATGCACATAGGAACAATCAATATGTATTATTTTCTCTAAAAAACATGGCAATTTGAGCAACAGTAGTGGCCATGAAAATATTTTTAAAAAGAGGATTCATAACTAGGCAGGTAACAGAAGGTAGTAATACATCAAAATCTCCTTCAAACCAGGTGAATTATCAAGGGAAAACATTTAACTCATTATTCTATAGGGATAATCCTATAATTAACAAAATTAAAAAGAAATTTTTATTCATAAGAAGAAAATAAAAATGAAAACCACACTATATTTATAGAAGTATGGGAAAACTATAAGATAAATTGCAAAGAGATGCAATAAACTACATTTGCTGTGTACCTTTGACAGCTTCATATCCACTAATAAACCTTCTAGGGTCTTGTTCTAACTTTCCAATCTCAAACTGCTAAAATTTTAAGCAAGAATTCAGTACCACACATTTTCCCCATTCCTCAAAAATTACAAGGGTCTGAAACTGAGCAAGAGTAATATTCAGTTCTGTATCTGTTAGAAGTTTAAACTCTATAATCCTGAGAATCTACAGATTCTAAAAATAGGAGTTTCATTGAAGAAGTGTGTTTCTGCAGATATTCTTTGCAGATAGCTTTTGAAAAAAGAGAACTAATAATTCCATAGCCTTGGAAACACTGGAAAAATCTGTGTCTTTAGATCTTTCGAACTGAACTGCCTCTATTAATTGTGGTTCTGAAAGATAAAGGTGGATTCCAAACCTGTAGTCACCCTGTCCTCAAGTAAGCAGTGAGGGAGCAGTAACTTGTTGATACTTTTGATGGGTTGCTGAAAGCTTTGGAGTCTCTCCATTATTCTAATAGGAAGAACCTTCTGATGAAGTGGATTCATCTAACTAGGGTTCACATTCAGTTCCTCTTCCGGAGGACAATTATTCCTGTATATATGCCACAAGCAGATGTTTTGTTGTTAGATCACCTATCTCAATTACCTATAGAACTGGAATGGAGAACAAGCTTCTTCTTGAGTAGCTACAATGAGATAAGATTTTAGAGATGTTAAAACTTTACTATAAAATGTCGGTTTGGTCAGACTGTGGCTGTCCATGCCCTTTACATCCACTTCTATCTTTAGGACACAAGACTAGAGAGTGCTGGTTTGAGGAATGAGTGTCCTTAATCCCACAAGTTCCCACTGGCGGGCTTCAAGCCAATATGTATTGCACTCCACTATGTCTCCCAACCATCACAGGAGAGTTTGGTAAGATATTCTTTTGGCAATGTACTAATCTTTAAAAAAACCCACCATTTTATACATGATTTGCTGAAAATGTTAAAGGAAATCCAATAACATAGATGGCATACTATTAAACAGATAAGATTTTTTATTTGTTTTGTGTTACTACCATATATTTCAAATTTTCCATGTCCTCTTAGAGCATTCTAGTCAATCCTGAACAGACCCTCAGTAAGGTTGTGCAGTGGTTTCCCATGCAGGAAAGGGGATCAATAAAACAATTAACTGACTTTCAAATTAGGTAGAGACAGTAAGACAGCATCTGGCTTTAATTTATTCTGGAGCCTGTAGCAGTGACTGTTACTAAAAAAGAATGTAGTTTTATAGCTCCAATTGTTTAAATGACCACAGAAAAAAATATAAATATAGACCTAATATAGACATAAAGAATGTTACTAAATTTTGAATTTATTTATCCGATATTTAAAACAATTGCTGATAATTATGCATTTGTGTTTTTACTGTATTGTCCAAAAGTTCTGCTGGGACTCAGCCCATTTCTAGTACTTCATTTTTGTGCTGTAGGAGCATAAAGATATCTATTTCAGTGTATGCACACACGGGAGACCAGGAAGGTAGTTGCAACTGATCACAATACCTTAGCAAAGGGAGATCAAAACCTGGACTTTTAAGAAGGCAATTGTTTTGGAAAGCCTTGAATGCACACCGTGAATTTCCAGAGTAGATGAGACAGCCTGTAGAGGGCAGCATTTACCAAATCACACACATTTTTGTATCTGTGGACCCTCACTGCAGGAGTTTCATACTGCAATCCCTTCACAAATAGAATACGTATATATTTTAGTTCAACAGCATTTTTCCACAGGAAAAAGTGTAAAATGTAATGCACATGCAAATGAAATCTGATTTTAATACAGAATTCCTGGATTTAATTGAACAGCCCTGAACTTGTCAAAAGTGCATTTGCTGTTAATAAATAAATTGGTTAGTCTTTAAGTGCCACAGGACTCCTTGTTTGTTTTGCTGATAGTGTGACCTGATCCCATGACTTGCACTTCCCTTCATTTATTTTCCCCCCCGTTCTGTAAGTTCCCCCATCTTCTAAGCATCTGACAAAGTGGGATCTTCTCCCATGAAAGCTCATGCGATAAATAAATTTGTTAGTCTTTAAGTGCCACAGGACTCCTTGTTTACTTTAAAATGGTCTATTATTCTTCTATCAGCATGCAAGTGAAACAGACTCATTGCCTCATCATGAGCAACATGGCCTATAAGAAACCCTGGGATCTGTCCAGGGGACAGGCAAGTCTCCAAACTCATTAATTGATTTAATATTTTTATCTCAATAAAGCATTGCCCAAAGAGAATAGCTGGCAAAATGCTCTGAAGAGTCTTATAACGCGACTCGAAGATGGGCAAGACCCTTCTCATCTCCAAGAGGAAGGTATTACAGCACTCTGAGACTATTGTTGAAAAGGCTCTGACACTCTTTAATATATGTGCACTATATATGTCCATAAGGTATAGTGCACTGAGCAGTTTGTCAATGCCACAGTGGTGTGGCCTTATCCTATTTAAAGGATTTAGAGATCAGCGTCAGAGCTGTGAATAAGACCTGTAGTGAACAGCAAAATAGGCTAGAGTTTAAGAAGAGCTGTGTGGGTTGTGAGAAGCTCTCTTTATTTCATGAGGAGCAGGGCTACTGATTTATGTGCCTGTAGTAGTTTCTTCATGATCTTTCCGTGGCACCCCTCAGACAGAGTGAATTACCATAGCACAGGCCTGAAGGTAATAAGTGCATAGATTACTGCTACTGAATGATCAACCAAGAATGATGGATGAGGAGTTACGCCTCAATGTGCATCAAGGGAAAAACAGTTTCCTCAGATTTCTCTGAAAGAAATCCCTTGAAGTCCTTGATGATGAAACCTCCCTTGGCTCTAGTAGCTATATCTCACAGTCCTAACTAGCACACTGGAATGTGTGGTCTCTCTCCTATCATAAATTGGTTCTACCTACCATCAACCCTCACTTCTTGAAGCAAGTAGTGGAGAATTAAAATGGTAAAAAGTTAAAACAATCTCATAATGTTTTTCCACCATTAATGAACTAAGCCTTACAATATTAATGTGAGTTATGTAAATATTACTTACCACCATTTAACAGAGAAGAAAGGTTCAGAGAGGTTAAAAGTAGTGGCCTACTGTCACTAAATGGGTTCCATATGTAACCCAACCTGAGGGTCTCACCCCACAACAAAGCAAAGAGCATATGGTATTCAAACACAGGCTTGATGAAGATAAAGAAAAATACTTAAAACACATGGGTAACTCTTATTACACAGAGCTTTGGTTTTTGCTAAAAATACTACTACTAGGCATTCAGTTTAACCCTGCTTATCACTTGCCAAATTGTCTTTTCGCAGCAAAGTATTCCAAACCATCCATGCAAACAGGCCTCATAGCTTTCAGCCAAACCATCATCCTAAACAAATGCATTAATAGTTATTCAAGTAGAACAGATGCTTTAGATATGTTTTTAGTAACTTTGTTCCATTTAATAACAATGGTTTGGATTTTTTTTACTGAAAGAACATATGCACTGAGACACAAAGACTAAACAATAGAATTTCTCCATGCACTTGCCCTCACTGGACTCCCTAAATTTGTTATGCAGCATTTCCTGCTGATGACAGTGTGAATTTTGGGAGAAGTCTCCTTTTCTTCTAATTTAGTTAACTAACCATTTTTCAGCCCAACAGATGTTCCTGCTTTGTGAACCAAAGAGAGGTCTTTGGGGATCATCATTAACCTTCTTATCATAAACACTGGCTAAGATTTAAATTTGGAAAACTGCCATTTACACAGCGATTAGCAGGCTCTGGCAGAACTGAAAAGAAAAACTGTCTCCCATTCTTCAACAGTACAGAAACACACAGAACTTTATTCACCTCTTTCCTTTACATGTGCGATCCCAGAGAATAGGGAGGGCGAAGAGTGAAAAGAGAGAAACATAATTTCTGCTAAACCAGGTGACAACATAAATTTCATTCTTAAAACTGAAAATGATGGAGCTGTTCAAAATACAGAGAAACAAAACTTCCTTGATGTTTGTTGCTTGGACTTGTGCATACAGTACATAATTCTCTTTTCAATTATACCAGTGTAATTCTATTAATTTCAGTGGGAATACTTCTGATTCATACTGGCAGAGATTCAGATCTGTAATCTCTATAAATATACTCGTATATCCATATGATATTCACACAGAGATTTGATAACTATCCCCATTAGTTGTGAAATACAGGGGCTACATACAGTACATTCTGCAATAATAATAGCCACTCTCAGTAGAGGGCCAAAAGATAATAAATCAAAACAGTAAGATCATTTTACATATCTAGAGTGCTTTGCAAACTTAAACTGATACATGATATCCAGGCATCACTTGGTCCACACTGTTGGAATGAAACAACTGTTTAACACCAGACAGCAACCCTGCCAGTGGATTAGGACAGGAAGTGAAGAATACCATAAGTATACCAGGATTTAGATAAGGCAAAATGTAATTACTCTGTAAAAATTGGCTGCAGGGTTTCATCTGTCTGAACAAATAATGAAGAACTCCCTTCTATGTCCCCCTCCTGCCCCTATAGTTTGCTTCTTTCAGAAAGAACTCAGACTTGTATGTTCCTGGAAGTCAAACTAAGGACAAAAGTCTTATTAACATTTGGAGTTGCCAGTTACATCTGATTTACGAGCATCAGTTACACAGCAGAAATAGTCTTTGGTCCACTCTTGTCTGGAAATACAAAAAGCTGCTGGTAGAAAAGCTTCTCTCTGCAGGGTCTTACAAGTCCAGCTTATCTTCTTTTTGAAAGCTTATCTTGGTACCTCTACGTATGAGATAAGCAAACTGAAATCTTTATTATTCTGTCAGATAATTTTAAAGCTGGAGTTTGCCCATATGGGAAAGGTAGAAAGATGATTATAGATTCCTGGAAAGTGGGACTAGAGGAAGTTTGAAATTAATCCTTCCCTACACACAACCAGGGTACATGGGAAACTTGCGTGCAGACTAAATCAGGCAGTCTCATGGGTGGCAGTGGACAACAATCCTAGTCTCTGGCCATTTCTCATCCATGCTGTGTAAGCAGGGGCCAGTGGCCCCTTTCCGTAGCCCAACCCCAATACTCTGTTCCCATATTCTGTTTTAATTCTCAGTTGCTTTGTACAGAAGTGTCTGTGTCTGTATTCTTCACCAGCAGCTCCTTCCCATACAGGGATACCATATAGCTTAGCAACAAGGAAAGATTCTCCTGGATATGTGGAGTGAAGTCCACCCAAAGGAAGAATGTACCTTTGGGTTCTCTAAGGCAGTGGTTCTCAACATTTTGCAATTTGAAAAACACTTGGTGGGATATTGCGCCATACCAGACACCCTCTCCAGGCCAAATCCTATCATCTTTGGGCCTCTCCATGACACACGTAACCACTGTGTGGTGACACAGTAATGTGGCCTGATACTCATTCACCAGTGTAAGAAAACATCCCCCTGAAAATGATCCAGGGCTCAGAACCTCAAGTAAGGGGAGATGTCTGGAACTGACATCCAAGCATTCACCAACTACACAAACGAATCATTTCACCCACCACTGAAGTAAAGCTACCTCCCTCCGGTGATGTGACAGAGGTGCACAGCAACAGCTTAGTTTGTGGGCCAGAATTTAACCGGACACCACTGCTCCTATTCTATATTATGCAGATCATCTTCCTCCCATCCCAGTAATAACATTCCTTTGCAATAAAGCAATTCATTATCTGAAAAAGAAGTAACAGGACAATACTTTCAAGTATTCTCAGCTATCATTTGAGTTAAGCAGATGAAAACAAGGACAATGGCCAACACCATGAAACCCAGACCTAACAGTGAAGATATAACTGTTAGAAGTGACCAGTAAGTGCCACAAAATGATTTTTACATTTCCAAGTAAGATGCTGAAAAATATTCATCGTTAAGGAATCGTTTAATCTTCCCCATTTTAGAACAGGATATATTTAACCACTGCATGTATTTAAGCAGTCAGTCATGACAGGCAGAGAGAGCACTGCTGAGTGATTATTCCAAGCCTTAGGTAAGCTGGTGTAAGCCATGAAGCCTGGCAACCACGCTACCTGAGAGATACAAAGCCCAGACTGGTCTTATTGCTATTATAAGCAGTATACAGTGACCAGGCCCAATTTGTTCTTCATGGTTCTAAATCCATTTAATTCTTAAATAACTAAAACCACAGGAGCTAATGCTTGCTATTAGTACCACAGTCCTACCCCTTCTCCTCAGCTATGATACCAGGAATAAGAAATGGTACCAGGGTCCCCTCCTCTACTGCCTTTCTGCAACCCTAACATCAACTCCTTTGGAGGGGAAGTAACCAATATCCCCATGGCATCATTTAAAACAGCAATATAATTATGTTAGATGGGGAATAGTTGTGTAACAGTTTGATTCTTACCTGCTTTATATTTAAAAAAAAATTCACATTGTGTTTTTATTAGCATTTAAAATCAACCACTTTCTTCCATCTCCCGTTAGCAGCTACTATTCTGTAGGTCGCAGCCACTGGTTTAGGGAAAGTTAAAGGAAAGTCAGCAAGTTTACTCAGCTATGTTTATGCAAACAGCTGGTCTGGGATGGCAGGTACCCCTCAACTGAGAACAGGGTGTCCACAACCCTGCAGGAGTACCTGCGGTTAGTGCCACTGAGGCTTGGGGCAGCTGCCTGTCTTGCAGCAAATACAGAGGGGGAGGGAAGCCGTGAAAGAGAAGGGCCAGGGCAACACTAAGCATCATAGCTCTGTTGCTTCGATGAGCTACTTATAAGTGAACCCCTTGCCCAGGTGGAGCCCTTTGAAATGAAGGGCAGTTTGTTTGTGCTCAGCTCATTGCAGGAGCAGGGCCTACATTACCAACTTTTGGGGCTGAGTAACGTGGCTGGCTGAAGCATGCGTTTCCTGGTGCTACCATCGTAAAAGTGATAGCCTTCAATATCTCAAATACTGCAATGCTGCAAAGCTCCTCGTGGTAGAACATTTTACAAGCTGTTGCTGCATTGGTGGGGTGATGTTGTGAGTTGCTTAGTTTCTATACAAGGTCACATGCGCCATCACTACGAGAATGGAGTTCTGTTGAGCTGGACTCTGATGTAGGGCTATTAACACGGGCTTCTAACACCACTGAAACCAATTAGAAGTGATCTCTCTGAAGCACTCATTCTACTGCACAGCTTCTGGGGCAGCAGAAAACAGCCTCAGAAAAGAAATTTTAAATGTCTACCCTGCTGTTCTTTTAAAAATGTTTTCACATCTACTTCTTGTGAAGAAAAACTACAATTTATTATGAGAAATGCTGGACACTGCTGCAAACAAATGCATAAGTATGGTATAAATGTCAGAAATCCAAAGCTGCTTCTCAGCACATTTAAATATTGAGACAAATGGGTTTTAAAGAGAAGGGTAAGCTTTTAAAAACTACTAATATCCACATAATCTGAAGAAACAAAAACCAACAATTCTTTGGAGATTGTTGTGTAAACAGTGAAAACTTCACCCATACTTTTACATGGTGATTTACTCTGCCCTTGACAGACCATCTGACATACAAGCTGTGTATATATGTGCAAATCACCAATTTTGAATAAGAAAGCTGCATTTAAAAAAAATATATTTGTTGCTCTTCTTAAATCCAATCTTGACAGCTACTAAAGGAAAACCCCTAACAACATACTTCTGCAGGGGAAGTTTGCATCATTTCATGACTCTGCTTCTACGGCATATTCTGAGAGAAGCACTTGCAGATGGTACCTATGAAGAGCTAGTCTACACTTACAAGTTTTATCAGCAGAACTATAGTGCTCAGAGGTACAAATTTTTCACACTCCTGAGTGCCAAAGCAATGGCAGCTCATTGTAGATGTAACTAGGTTGATGGAAGAGTGCTGTTGTTGGCATAGCTATCATAGCTTGGGAACTCTGGAGCATCACAGCAGTGCAAAAACCATTTCTGCAGGAAGTGTCTACACTAGTTTCAAAAGGTGATGGAGTTGTACTGCTGGAGCACTCGTAATATAGATATGGCCTGAGAATCACTATTGTGATATTTTCTAAGTACCTGATTTTGGTCTCCCAAATTCTGTTTACATAAAGATGTCTTTACATTGCTCTGCAAGATAAAAAAGGTGTTAAAGCGGGTGCAAATTTAACACATGCCCCTTTCAAGCACCCTTATAATGGCAGAGTAGTGTAAAGGCATGCGTTAGTGCAAATGAGAATCAGACCCTCGGACATTAACGTAAATAGCAGTGGGATCAGGCCCCCAATAGCCTGAGCACCCCTAATCCCACTTAAATGAGGTTATTCAACACTTTGCAGAAGAGGCTTGGCATGTGGAACTATCAGGCCTTAAACTAAAGAAGAGAATACTATTTGAAGCCTCTACATCAGTTTTATGTGCAGAAATGTCACATGAAATTGTTGTACCGGTGACCTTCCTCAAGAAGGAACCATTAGCCCATGAATCTAATAGTATTGTGTCCAAGTTAACAAAACAATTGTGTTTCAATAATGTAGTGCATTGTACTTCAGTGCAAATAGAACAGTTGATTAGTTAGCATCTAAGTAGTTTAATAATTAGAAACATTAAATAAAAAATAACCAAAAGTGATTTCCCAGTAACAGTTTGAGGTTAATTTTCTAGTTTTGGTTGTCTGCTTTCAAACAAAGGAGACTTTTGAACCCAAACGTTGTGACACAGAACTACCAGTATCTGGTTTAGTCTACATAACCAGACAGCTACATTGCTACTATCACTGTTTAATCCTGTAATCTCTTCATTTTATTACTAATAATCCTAACTGGATTACACA
Organism: Podocnemis expansa; assembly: GCA_007922195.1. NCBI lineage: Eukaryota > Metazoa > Chordata > Testudines > Podocnemididae > Podocnemis > Podocnemis expansa. The sequence goes on along the minus strand of ML682005.1, from coordinate 25,660,115 downwards.
TAATCTCATTCCAACACCATCCGAGGTGCAGCTCCTCAATGAATGTACATCTCATGTTTGAGTTTCACACATTAGGCTACAGAGCTTCCAAAAATCACACTTCACTTCAAAAAATAATTTTGCTTTGCAAAAGTGCACCCTTGACAAAAGCTAGGACAACCTATTTTAAATCATGTGTTCACATGATAATTATGGTGACCTGTTGGTTAACAGAGACCATTCTTTAATTAGGAAATTCTTTAATTTGATCAATAGTTTCCACATTTTACAATATGTTCTCTTCCACAAAACCTCAGTGCTATCTTTTGCATTATTTAAATACAGTCATGTTAAAAACAAATTCCTCTCTAAACAATACATTTGAAAATGGATAAGGAAATTTATTTTACTATTTATTATAAATGTAACAAGTAGGTGCTGTGGTGGCGGTGGTGGTGGTGATGGAATGCTTCTGGACCTGCAGGTATGGAGGTCAGGAGTGAGCACTGTTCCCACTAAACTGTGCGTGTGTGCGCGTGCACACAGGTCATGAAACCCACGCACACGACAAAATAAAGTGCTCACAAAAAAATTCAATAGTGCTAATACTGATGCTCACAAAGAAATGTCTTTGCGCACACAAAGAAATTGTTTGCGCACACAGTCTACGAGTCATTAGAGGGAACATTGGGAGTGAGTATGATATGTAAGAAATATGCAAATATTCCCTTCACTAGATGCAAATAGAGAAGTGCAAGGAAAAGCAGTTGTATATGTGAGTAAGGAAGGGAACCACTGAAGCAGCACTTTTTTGTTTTTTACACGACTGGTAAGAAAAGGAATAATTAATTCAATGACGTCCAAAACTGAATATTATTCAGCAGAAACAATATGTAATAAATAAATATTGACTTTACAAAACATGTTTTAATCTACTCCAGTGTTTGCATGTCTCATCTGGGTGAGCCCTGCCCTTGCCCTCACTATAAATATCACAGTGCACTCCTGGCACTCATTAACACAGCATAATGCCGACAAAGAACAAGTACCAGGGGACAAGACAAAAGGAAAGTTAGTTCCCAATTGGTTTGGATGTGTTCTTTGGTTTTAACACCTTTTCTCCCTGAGACTTGAGTCCCAGGTCTGTGTCTCATTACAAGCACCGCAAATGCCCTCTGCCTTCCCAGGACCTCAATACATATTGTGTAGGTTGCCAACACAGGCAACCGGTAGCATCTGGAAAGGAATTATAGTTGGAATACATTCACAGCCATTTAAAGGAACTTTGAAAAGGTGTTTTTAAAAAATTGCTGGTGTGAAGCTGGGGTTCTTTAAAACTGGGAACATAATTGTTACAATCCTCAATGCTATTTATTTTCCTAGAAGAATACTACAGATGAGATATTGATAATAAGTGTGGAAATAAGTGTCTGCTGCGCGTTATTCCTCTTATGTGAGACTTCTGAACTTTCCCCAGATTCTTTTTTCTCTGCTCTACCCAGAAGGGACTGTCACTAGTACATGACTTAAGGCTAAAGAATCCACAACACTGGTCTCCATCCTTTTTAAACACAAGATCTCTTTTAGGCTGTGTTCTCACACAGCGGGTTATTTCAATACGGTTGTTTCGAAACAACCGTATATCGAAATAACACTCATTTCGAAACAACTTATTTCGAATTAACAAAATGTTAATTCG
>ML682005.1:25506982-25658037 GCA_007922195.1 Podocnemis expansa | reverse complement strand
GGCCAAGGTCTTGAGGGTTCCCTGGCCAGGGTGCTGAGGATCCAATGTTGTTTCGGAACACTTTGTTCTGAAACAACATGTTCACACGCCTTGTTTCGAAACAAGGGTTTTGAAACAAGTTTGTTTTGACCCCAAATGGGGTTTAACTTGTTTCGAAACAACTGTGCGTTGTGTGAACAGCTGAAACCTTATTTCGAAACAACCTCTGTTGTTTTGAAATAAGGAGGCTGTGTGAACACAGCCTTAGATTCTAAATGCAACGTAAGATCTACCCTTTAAAAAAGCTACACAAACCCAAAACTCTCTCTGCCTTCGCTGTCCGTAGTGAGTTTGGGCGACAGGCTAGTGCTGCTGAACCCCCCCAAAAAAGATTCAGTGCTCAGACTCCAAAACTTAACCCCAACCTCAGCAACCCCCCTGGCCTGCACTAGGCCACCTCCAGGCTCTTCCCCTCTCCAGGCTCTTGCCCTGTCCCAGGGGGCCTCATGCCATGCCCAGCCTTGCCTAACCCCCGGCCCCAGCTATCACTCAGCCGCAGCCCACTCTTGCCAGCCTGAGCCTCGGGTCTCTGCTCTCCCCTGGCTGTAGTTTGACTCAGGGGGGCCACTTTTGCCCAGCCTTGGCCAGGCCCCCTGAATCTCAGCTGGTCTTAACCCAGGGCGCAACCTGCCCATTCACTACCCTTGGCTCAGGGACATTTCCCTTTCCTCTTTGTCCAGGGGGTCTGGCCCCACTTGCCTCTTACTGTCCCCCACTGCACTGCCTGGGCCGCAGAGGGGGGACATTTCAATTTCCCTCCTCTCCGCCTGGGCTACAAGCTGCAAGGGGGGAGGGGCCGGCAGCTCATCACAGTGCTCTCATGCCCCAGAGCTCAGGCAGGCACCCTGCCTGTTGGGGACAGAGTGGGGCACTGGCTGGGATGCTTAGGTCCATGCCCCATGTGCCTGGTACCAGCAACACCCAGGGGAAGGAAGCAGAAGTAGCAGGCACGAGGTGCTGGGGGGGAGCCAGGCAGGGAAGCCACAGGCAGGAGGTATGGGGGGGGGGGGGAGGGGGGGGCCCCGGGGAGCTGCAGGTGCAGGGGGGGGAGCTGCACGTTCAAGGGGAAGGGAGGTACTTGGCCAGCAGGGAGCCCCGACTGCTGAGCTGCTGGGGAGCAGGGGAGGTGGAGCCAGAGCTACTGTTCAGATCTCTGTGATCGACTGGTCGGAGACCACTAATCTCTGAGATACCCACTAAAGCTCTGATTTTACAAAGCCTTACTCGTGAGCTTAACTTTAAACATCTGAGTAGCCATACTGAACTGAATAGGATTTCTGAACTCATTGGGATTATACACGTTTAAAAGTTAAGCAAATGCGCAAGTCTTTGAAAGACTGGGGCCTCTGTGAATGTCTTTCATCACAGAACATCTCCAATCTGCTATCTGCATGTTAAAGCATAATTGCCAAAGGCTGAAGAGAAAAAGTTTGGGCTCACAGTGGGCCCCCCTATCCAGCAACATGTGATGCTCCACTGAGCACTTAGTTACAGAGAACCATTTATTCTAGACATGACTATATCCATGTGATAATTATCTTGTTATTAAAGATGATCTGTAAACAGATTTACAAAATAAAAATAAAAATCCAATGGCTTTTGATTTGGACACTCAGGCCCCCAAGAAACTGGTGTAAGAGGATTCAGCATCCCTAAAAAGTGACAATAACTATCACTGCAGTTTGCCAACCTCCAGTCTCTGTGACTCCACAAAATGCAGTGAAATGCCTGAAGAAGGCCCAATGGTAATTGTACCAAGTCCTCAGCAGTGAGTCAAGCTAAATATACTAAACATTCTACAAAATACATTAAACATGAATATTTAAAAACCACTCAAGAAAGAGAAACAAACCAGTCTGCCTCAGCCTTATAGGTCCACTTCAGTCTCTATTGCTGCAAATGTGATACATCAGGCACAGTGCATTATGGAGAATCACGTGGCGTGCATATTGTGCTCTGACAGCAAAACTCTAAACAGCTCAAGGTAATGAATTATACAGATAGGCTATGTTCACACACAGAGGGTTATTTCGATACAAGTTGTTTCGAAACAACTTGTATCAAAATAAGGTGTTAATTCAAAATAAGTTAATTCGAATTAAGGTTAAGTCGAATTAAGGAAAAAAGCTCAAAGCAAAATAGCATGTTCGGACAAGTTATTTCAAAACGAGTCACCGTCGTTTCGAAATAACATGTTCTGATGGGACAGTTTCAAAACAATCGTTTCGAAACAACATTGTTTCGTCACCAAATGGGGTCTAAGTTGTTTCGAAACAATGCCGTTGTTTTGAAACAACGGGTTCCGTTGTTTCAAAACAACGGTGTGTCATGTGAACATGGCCTTTCTTATTTCGAAACAACCTCTGCTATTTCAAAATAAGACTGCTGTGTGAACACACCCTTAGATGCTCCTCTGCTGAAAATGCTCTGCCTCAAGTCCAAGCAAATGTCAGAGGATGTCAGGATAAATGCAGCAGGTGATCTCAGCTGCCATGCTTGTAATCAGGATAACAGCAAGTTGGTAAGGTAACCAGGCCACAAGTGGTATGCTCTTTTGTAAAGCAAGACCAACACATTGAATCAGACAGATGCAAATAGGAAAATGAACACAGTGCACAAAGCACAACTGCAAACCACTAATGCCAACAGCAGTGCTCTACTGCCACACAGGTACCATCAGATAGAGTCTGTTACATATATGACGAGTTCCAGAGTGGCAGCCCTTTTGGACTATTTCAGCAACACAAAGGTGAAACGACAGAACTAGAATTCATATGCAAATCTGACACCACCATATTAGGTTTGAATAGGGACTTGGAATGGCTAACGCCTTACCAAAGGTGACTGACAGTCTCACCTCCTCATCTATTGATCCACGCTCTTTGAATTAAACCAACTTGCTTGGTTTGCTGAAAAAGTCTGAACTGACCTTGTGACTTACCCTTCTTTGCATGTATACGGTCACCTGCATACTGCAAACAAGGAGTTCTGTGGCACCTAAAGACTAACAAATTTATTTATTGCAGAGCTCTCGTGGAGAAAATCCCACTTCGTCAGACGCTTTGAAGATGAGGGAAATTACAGAATGGAGGGTAATAAATGCAGGGAAGTGTAAGTCATGGGAACAGGTGATACTGTAACAGCAAATCAAAACAGTTGTTAAGATTCAGGGGAAATGGCATACAGAGTAAGATGAGGTCAAAACACCTGTTGTAATGAGAGAAAATTTCAAAGTCCTGATTAAGTCCTGAAGCAACGCAACCGAACTTACAAATGAATTCCATTTCCCTAGCTTCTCTTGAAGCCTTGATTTAGTATTCATTTGTGTGAGCACAGCAATTAACAAATTGTTAATGGAGTGATCATGAGGAATGAAATGCTGACCCACTGGTTTTAGTTTCTTGTGGTTTCTGATGCCAGTTTGGTGCCCATTAATTCTTTTGCACAGAGACTGTCCTGTTTGTCCAATATATAAGGCAGAGTGGCATTTCTTGTGCATGATGGCATAAATAACATTGATGGATGAGCAGGTGAATGAGCCTGTGATGGAGTAGCTGGTTTTATTAGGTCCTGTAATAGTGTCTTTTGTCAAGATATGTGGGCAAAGTTGGCAATGTGGTTTATGAATGGATATGTGCCTGCTTTAATGGTGCTGTTAGGTCTGTAGTTGCTGGTAAGTATCTGTTTAAGGTTGGAGGAGGGCGTTGTAAGTGAGGAGAGGTCTGTCTCCCAAGCCATGAGGGATCGTCTTGTCGAATAGGCTATAGATCCCTGAGGATGTGTTGTAGAGGTCTGACTTGGGGGTTGTAGGTGATGACTAGAGTCATTCTGTTGTTTTCTTTCTTGGGCTTCTCCTGTAGTAGTTGACTTCTCGGTACCTGCTTAGCTCTGTCAATCTGTTTCTTCACTTCCACAGCTGGGTTCTGTAGTTTTAAGAATGCTTGATAGAGATCCTGAAAGTGTCTGTGTCTGTCTGAGGGATAAGAGCAAATGTGGTTATATCTTAAGGCTTGTCTGTAGACAATGGATTGTGTGATGTGTTTAGGATGAAAGCTCGAGGGATGTAGGTAACTATACTGATCTGTAGGTTTTCGGTACAGGGTGGTGCTTATGTGTCCATCCCTAATTAGTACTATAGTGTTCAGAAATTGGATCTCCTGTATGGAATGTTCCAGGCTCAGTTTAATAGTGAAGTGGAAATTGTTGAAATTTCTGTGGAAACCTTCAAGGACATCCCTCTCATGGGTCTAGATGATGAAGATGTCATCAATGTAGTGTAAGTAAAGGAGAGGTGCTTTAGACTGAGACTTGAGGAAATGTTATTCTAAGTAAGCCACAAAAATGTTGGCATATTGTGGGGTCATGGGGGTACCCATAGCAGTGCCACTGACTTGAAGGTATAAATTATTCTCAAACCTGAAATGGTTGTGGGTGAGTTCAAAGTCACAAAGTTGAGCCATGAGGTGTGTTGTGGCATCATCTGGGATGGCTTTTCTAATAGCCTGTAATCCATCCTTATGAAGGGATGTTGGTGTAAAGAGCTTCTACATCCACAGTGGACAGGATGGTGTTTTCTGGAAGCTCACCAATAGATTAGATTTTTCTCAGGAAGTCTGTGGTGTCTCAAAGATAGCTAGGAGTGTTGATAGCATAGGGTCTGAGAAGGGAGTCCACACAGCAGTGCCAATTACAAACACAGAGTTTCCATTTCATGCACCTCATGAAGTGGGATTTTCTCCCAAGAAAACTTGTGATAAATAAGTCTTTAAAAGTGCCACAGGACTTCTTGTTTGCTACATATGTGGAATTTCTTATTAAATCTAATTCTCTTCCAGGGCTGTCCATCTCCAGTTTTCTTCCTTTTAAGCAACTACAAAATCATAACAGATTAGGCCTCTCATTGGTACTATTTAATAATAAGCCAAAACGATGAGAAAAGTCCACAGGAAACAAAGATGATTAAGGCGGATCTCTCCTTTATAAGTATTTATGACACACACAACACACATCCATCAGCTTTTAAGATCAGAAGAGACCATTATGAGTATCTACTCTGACCTTCTGCAGAACGTAGCCTCCAGAACTTCACACACCCACTCCTGTAATAGATCCCTAACATATGACTGAGTTACTGAAGTCCTCAAACAATGGTTTAAATACTTCAAGGTACAGAGAATCCATCAGCAAGTGACCCATGCCCTGTGCTGCAGAGGAAGGTGAAAAAAACCAGTACCCCTGCCAATCTGCCCTGCAGGAAAATTCCTTCCTGACCCCAAATATGGCAATCAGATAATCATAAACATGGGCAAGACTCACCACCCAGAGGCCCAGAAAGAATTCCCTGTAGTAACTCATTTGCATCTGATAAATTCAGATGTGAGTGGAACAAAGCCATTGGTAGAGGCCATAGAGGATTGCCACAATGAACCTCTGCTTTCTAGGTGAACTTATGGTGTTGAATGAATGTTGTAACTTGGAACCTACACCATCAAACTTCCCATCATATGTAGCACATTTACTGCCAGTAATCAAAGACTGGTTAACTGCCAAATTCGACTGCCCTAAGAGCTATATTATATATCCTTTAAAACTTTCTGATACTGACAAGGGTTAAAGTAAGCTGGACTGCCCTGAAACACCTATTTTGGAAGGGGGAGCATCCCCCCTCCCCCTTCAAAATAGGGGAACGCACTGGAATGCTGCTTTCCGGGGCCCCTTACAAATAGAGAAAGGCGCCAGAACGCAGCGTTCCAGTGCGTTCCCCCAAGGCTGGCTCAAGGGACTGCGCAGAGCCAGCAGCCGTGGCTGGAAGACAATCTTCCAGCCAGCAGGAAACTGCCTCAGGCTGGGCCTGGGAGTTTTTAAAACTTCCACCCTGAGCATGCTCAGTCAGAACAGGCTGAGGGCTGGAGCCTCAACCTGTGCTGGGGATGCTACATATGCCAGCCAGGTAAGGGGGCCCTGGGGGCAGGGAGTTCAGGGACAGGCAAGCTGTCCAGTGGAGAAAAGGCACAGGGGAGGGGGAAGCTGGTGGCAGGGCAGAGAGGGGTTAAGGAAAGGCTCGAAGGACCACGGGGGCCAGTGGTGGGACTGAGGGGTTAAGAAGGGGGTTGGGGTGTCTGAGGGAGCAGGAGAAGCTGATAAGGGGGGTTGGGGTGTCTGGCAAATTGGCTGGTTTGGGGTGGGGGGCAGGGGCTTGGGGGGCAGGAGAAGCTGGTGGGGAGCTTGGGGTGTCTTGCGGGAGCAGGAGAAGCCAGCAGCAGGACAGGGTGGGTTAGGGAAGGGGTTGGAAGGACTCAGGGGAGGTGGGCTGGTGAGGTGTGGAAGGGGTTGGGGGGCTGAAGGGAGTGAAGTGAAGATGAGGGAGCTGGGGGGTTAAGAGGGCGGAACTGGGGACATGGGGGCAGCGAGATTAGGGAATGGGAACTGGGGCTAAAGAAGACATGGGGAAAGAGTCCTGATGGGAGTAGGTGTTTTGGGGGCAGTGGCTGGGGTGGGGGGCAGGCATTTGTGGGGCAGTAGCTGCGATGGGGGTCAGGCATTTGAGGGTATAGTAGTTGGGGTAAGCGAAGGGGGCCCAGACATTTAGGAGAGTTCCAGGGCCCTCCAAATTATACTTTAACCCTTAGATACTGATGTATCTTTTGAACTGACAATTCCAAAGTTTTTGCTTTCTCACTCTAAATGGCAGGAGGAACTGCATTTTCAGTAGATAAAGATGTGTCTTGGAAGACCTGAGGAGTGATTATAGGGTCTTTTTATGTTTATATAGATAGCACCTCTGGAAGTCTGGACATGAGTGGGTTAAATCAGAACAACTAATAAGTATGAAAAAATGGAACATTTTTTTACCAGTAACTTCTTTTCTGCTGGTTGTCTCCCTCTCAATGCTATGTCTAGGCTGCCCTCCTCATCAGAGTTTGGAGCCTCATGATCTGGCCTTGCCCCTCGGCTCCTGCTTGCTTCCATATGAGTTATTTTCCAAACTGTGAAACTCGTGTAACATCATTAACAACAAATATTCCAAAGATAACACAACCATGTATATTACATCAGAGATGATGGTCCTCTAGTAACTCTTTCACTTAATCTCTGACCCTCGACTCATAAGCTATCCAGGGTGGGGAGAATTGTGCAAAACACTGCTAGTGGTAAGAAATCTGTTTCTGTTTTGCTGCTCAACATCTCCCACAATTCATGACACTTAGGAAGTAGAGACCAGTAAACAGATATACAGAGGCTTAGAGAAAAGGTCAGAAAAATGAAAACGGTTTTCATCCTGTCTACATTTGCTCAAAGGGCAAAGTCATTTTTGGGCTATCGCCCGCAGCACATTCCTGAAAAAGGGTGCCTCTGCAGAGGACAAGAAGTCCACCAAGTTGTGCTTGATAAAGGTAGTAGCATTTGACCAACTGGCCACCATACAAGTTACTGCACGGATCCATTAGCTTTCTTGGCCCAAGAGGGCACTAGGGATCTTGTGAGTGTCCCTGATGATTTTGGAATCTCTGATGCCTTATATGCACCCACAATGCCCAGTCAAACCTACCTAACAATAGAAGATTAAGAAGTTCTATCCTTGGAATTTTAGATGAAAGGATCTCCTTGAAGATGATGTATATTTGAGGTACATTTTCAGACCCTTTTTGACAGCTAAATTGTGCCATGTTTCCCTGGTGTGATGCTGTGGCCTTGGACAGAATGTGGAACCACTTCATGTGAACCATGGGAAGCAGAGTTCACTTTGGGATAAATGATGCCTGAAGGCGCAACCTTGTCTTCATGCAACATGCAGTAAGGTTCCTATATACAGAGAACTGTCAATTCAGACCTGTCTGCAGACATGCTGGCTATCGGAAAGCAGGTTTTGATAAACAAATGAAATGCTGACATCAGCAGTTCAAAAGGATGATTTGCCAGCGTTCCCAGAGAAAGTGGAAGCCTCATTTGGGAAAAAGAGATCTAATGGCTGGCTTTGCTAAGTGTACTGCCCTAAGGAATCTGGCTTCTTGGGGGTTTTCTGCCATGGAATCCACAGATCCTGCTATAAAGTGCAGACACTTGAGTGCAGTGGTGTGGAGCAGGAGACCTTTTACTGAAGCCTTTTTAGAGAAAATCCAAGATGGCTGGAATTTCTGAAGGTCTGGGGTTTGCTTTGCATTCCTGGCACCATCTTCAAAACCTGCTCCAGACAGAGGAGTATGATTTCAAAGTCAATATTGTTCAAAAAGAAAGAAGTTGTTCTTATGACTTTGAGGACAAACCCAGTGATACTATCATCTTCTTCCCTTCCAATAGCCAGGCTGTCAGATGCAGCCAGTTCAGGTCTGGGTGAAGCAGAGGACCTTGAGAGAGGATGTCCTATCTTTTTAGGAGCTGTAACAGCAGTCCCAATTTCAGCTCTAGCAGGTTCAAAAACAAGGGTCTTCTTGGTCAGTGTGGGATTATCAATATTTTTGCAAATTCAGCAGTGGCACGCAACAAAGAGCAGAGCCCCCCGCTGCTGAAGAATACACAGGAGAGACACTTTCGGTGGCACTTCACACTGCAGTGCCCCATGTTACCGAAGAAAGCCATTGCAAACAGCACTTTTGGTAGTGCTGCAACCCCATACTGCTGCCGCTGAAAGCAATGAGCATCCCAGAACAGTTTCAGTGCGGCTGGCAGCATTTTTGGTGGTACAGAGAAGGGTGCCATGTGCCACTTGAAACTGACTCATTGGCACGTGTTGGGGGCTGCTGACTCTTGATCTAGAGTCTATTTCCCTGGTGAAGTACTGTAGTCTTTTTTGTGGTTATGTGGTATGCAAATAGGTCACTTGAGGTCAGGATGAACAATTGGGTGATTATCTCAAAGACTTCCTGATTCAGACACCATTTAGAGTTATTTACCTTGCAGCTGCTGAGTCTGTCTGCCTTCTGATCCAGGACTCTGTAGATCAGAGCTCTTTGTGGGGCATTCCCCTACAGGGTGGCTCAGAGGAACATTAGAGGGGCATGGCAGGGCCCAGGACAGCCCCCACAGGCGGAGGGGAGGGAACAATGCCCTGCTTTACCACCAGATCTGCTCTGGTTGCATCCCCCAACCATGGCTCTGGCCCTGCCAATCATGGTTCCCCATTTTGGCCCCTGGATCTGCTCTCAGACTTGACCACCAGCCACTGCAGTCCTGGCACCAGCCATGGGTGCTGGCACTGCACCCAGCCCATGCAGCCCAGTTCAGGGCCACAGCCTGAGCCTCCCAGCCACAGATGGAGAGGAGAGAAAGCTCTGCCCATTGCAGGATTTACATTGCTTCTGCATATATGAATAGGCTTCTTGCTGACACTTGGCTGTTCACAAAGCCAACTGTGGTCATGGAGTCTCTGACTGAATCAGGACTTGGCTTCCCTTCTAGACTCGATAGGAACTTTTGTAGCCCCCACCCCACTTGACAGTTCTTAGCTCTAGGTTTATGCGGTAGGTCCTTTCAAGCAGGACCCAGATGCCTGGAGCTGTTTGGGACGCCACGTGCTTCCCAGTTCTCCAGGCTGGCATCGGTTATGAGGATCAGAGGATCCAGAAGTGTATGGTCATATCTTGAGGACACTCCGCTGAAATGAACACCATTTTGAGGTGCTGATCACCTGTGCTGGAATCCGCACTTGGATCCTTCGTGAGTTCCAGGGAGATGTCCCAGACCTTTATGATGAAGACTTACAGGAGCCAGATGTGTGATTGCTCCCTTGAGGTGATGCACATAGAAGGAGGCCAAGCAGTTGAATGCTCAGTGAAATAGTGGGCCTCTTACAGCTCCAAAACAATGCAAGGACGTCCTGAATCTTCCAGAACCTCTCTAGAGATGGACATATCCTGGCTATCCAGGTGTCTATGTCCACTTCCAAATGGATTATTTGAGTGGATACAATGAAGGAGCTTTTCTTGATAACGAAGCCAAGTGCCTACATGAGACTCAAGCTCAAGGACACAGCTATATATGGCATTGATAGAGACAGAAGTCTGATTAAGATGTCATCCAGGAAGAATAACAAGTGGATCTCCTGTGATCTAAGTCTGCTTATGATTACCAACATCATCTTTGTAAAGACGTGGGGGCAAAGGATGAGCAAAAACGGGATAATACTGCCTGTCACAGGCAAACCTTAGAAACATTTGATGGAATGGGCAGATTGGGATATGGAGCTAGATCTGCTGAAACCAGAAAATTTCCCTGGGATAGGGATGACATCAGAGTGGTTAGGTTCTCTCTCTGGAACTTCACTTACTTCATCCACTTCTGAGATCTGGAATGTGTTGGAATCACCTCTATACTTCTGAACAATACAGAAAATGAAGAAGAACACTGAGAATCTTTCTTCTGTGGGAATGTTTTCTATTACTCTCATATCCAGAAAGTGAGAAATCTCATTCTGGATTAGACTGTGCTTTAGGGTCATTTGAGAAAGGGGACAGGATGAAAAATGGATGGGGTGGAGCCCTTAATTTGAGGGAGTATACCAGATTCACCAGAATCCAGACGCACTGTTCTGTAGTCAACGCTACCCATTCCTCCAAGAAACGAGAAACCTTGTCTTCAAGCTTCAGCTCCAGGTGGAAACATATGCTTTCTTTGTAAGAGGCAGCTTTGGGAGCAGCAGGGTTCCCTTGGGTCTTTCCTCCCAAATGATTAGAGGAAAGCTCCTGCACAGATACTCTGCTGTCTCTCTCCCAGTATTGCTGTGAGAATGAAGGCCAAAAGGAATGCCATTGTCTGAAGGCCAGTCTGTATTTTCTCAAAGGCATGGCACACATGTGGCACTGGGAGGGACTGTTTAGTTTCTGCAGCACTATCAGGCACTAGCTTGTCTATCTTCCATCCACAAGACAGGGGCTTCCATTAATTTGGTGGAACAGTTTTTGCTGCAAATAGCCATCCACTTTCATAGGATGAGCCATAAGTGTCTCCTGGCAACTGAGCTGGGGGCCATGACTTTGGCTGAGAATCAAACTGAGTCCACTAAGGCATCTGCAACGAAAGTTGTTGCCAGGGAAGCTATCTTTAAAATGCGGCCAAAGACAGCATGATCTCTAGCTTTGAGGGCTCTGATATCCTCCAGATAGGAGAGAGAGATGCCCTCACAAAGTAAGCTGCTATTAGGTATGGCCTGAAAAAGGCTGAGGAGGCTGCAAGCCTCTTTTTGAGAGTGGCCTCCATTTTTCTATCTGTGAGGTCCTTATGATAGAACTATCCTTGTGTGTGGATGACCATAGATATAGACAGGGATGCCAGGGCAGCATCAAGCTCTGGTATCTCAGTAATTGGGATTTTTGGTTCTTGGATCTTCCAGAATAAAACTTCACTGCACCACGACTCTCTTAGTACAGCAATAATTATGACATGAGCCAAGAGCAAGGGAGGGGGTATGAAGCCTGAGTCCTAGCCCAGCCACCCTAAGAGGAGGAGCTGAAGCTGAAACCTGAGGGCTTCACCCCTGGGTGGAGGGTCTGTAACTTCAGCCCTGCTGCTTAGGGCTCCAGCTTCAGTCCTGGGTGGTGAGGCTTGGGCTTTGGCTTCAGCATGAGGTCCCATTAAGTCCAATGCCAGGCCTGGCAACCCAATAAAAACAGAGTCACGACTCGCTTTGGGTTTGAGAACCACTGCTATAGAACCTAATGTTTCTGTTAATGTGCCTGTCCTTGTCTGGCTTATCCTGTTTTGATTACTTCGTGAAGGAAGAAAACTGCTCCAAGGTTTACTCTCAGGAGCTTTTTTTTTGAATAGCGGATACAGCCTTGCTGCACACAGCCTTGAACGTCTCAGTGGGGAAAACTCTGAGAAATCTTTCTCTGGTTCTGACCAGAGTCAGAACCTGAAAATTCACCATTCCCTGTAAAAGAGGGGCAATGAGAAAGAGGACTAATGCCTTCCTGGATGCCTTTTTGCTTTATATATTATATATTAGCTTCTTTAGCTTGCTCTGAGAGTGTATGAGTTCCTTTGCAGCTTTGGTGTAGCCTTTTACAGCTAGGCGAGCTGAGGGCCCAAAGTCCTCTTGCAAGAGCTTTCTGAGCCTTCACCCTGCTGGGTCCAATTCCATGAAGGAGGGAAGTTTCCACACTGCATCTGGCCAAACTGAAAATGAAGGGGGTGCCTATGAGCTCTGCTTCTTCCTTAGGGCAAGATTCGTGACCAGTGGTTATGTAATTTCACACGCCTTTCTGACTCCTGATCCTGGAATCTAACAGAGTGAGAGACAGAAGACTGGGTGCAGAATGATGCAAATCACTGTCTGTTCAGTATGGGAGGGCAGTCCCATAGTGAACCATTTGAATATTATTCAGTGCTTTTTAGGCTGCTCTACCATACCTGGAAGGTGCAAGGAGTGAACGAGGTTCTGTAGCTGAAGTTCCTACGGGTTCCAACACCCAGTAAAAGCCAGGCTGTGGGGACTGGAGAGGCTGGAAGATCACTGCTCACTACTGCCTCAGATATTGAACCAAAAACACACGTACAGCCAGATGTGAAGATGGGAGCTTTAATAAATCACCATCGGCATGTTGCCACGGAAGCAGAGAAACAGGAAGCAAGCAGGAGCTGAGGGGGTGTGGCCAGACCACCTGGTTCCAAGTCTCTGATCCACCTCAGAGAGGCAAGCAGGCCAGTCCTCAAGAGTTGTGAGAGATGGTGGGTACAGAAATAACTAAAACATGTCAATATGGCATAGTGCATGCAAACTGTAATTTATTAATACAGGAAAGTGGCAGTGAATTTTTCTGGAAGGCCCAGGACATCATGTGTGGCCATTTCTGTTAATATGAAAGCGTGACCATGCTAATAATTTATAACATAATGCATGACCTAAAATTGCTACAGAATTCAATGCAGAATGTCATACGACTGCAATGCTTCCATATTAATCAGTGTCGTAGTACATGATTCAGTGAAATTAAGGAAACAGTGAATGATAGTGTGAGGGAAAAAATATTCATGTCCGGTTCACACACACTTGCATTCAGCCACATTTAGGAATGTGTGAACTTATTTTAGCTTGCCAATATATTGTTCATTTAAATCTATTTACTTGTCCTAGCATCAAAACCTTCTGACTGATAACATTTACATTTGTGTCAGTGTCCAGATTTGTTAAGTCAAACAAACAAACAAACAAGGAGTCCTGTGGCACTTAACGACCAAGAAATGTATTTACTGCATGAGCCTCCGTGGGAGAAAATCCCATTTCGTCAGACACTTTAAAGATGGGGGAACTTTCAGAATGGGAGCAAATAAATGCCAGATTTGTTAAGGAAATTCATGCAGGTTTTCAAACAATTTATGGTGTATTTCAGTGTGCATTGCTAAACTAAACCACATCAGGAAAATACTGGAGGGAAGAATTTGGCTAGAAATAAATAAAGATCAAAATCAATCTCATCACATGGAACTGTTTGAATATTTACATTACAAGAGAATTCCAGTTATTCAAGCTATCTTTTTGCCCCTTTTAAAAACAGGAATTTTTTGGGGTGGAGGGAAGGGAAAATAACTGCCAAATGATTCTGAAAAATCAGCATTCATAAACTACTATGTCATGGGCCATAGATCAGCACCACAGCATTTATAGGTAACAGGGATAGCACTTGACAGATACAAAAAACAGATTTAGAACTGAAGTTAAAAATTATATAAAGATAGCTGTAGAGATGCACACATTCTAGCCCTCTGTTGGAGTACATTTCCAAAAATAAACTAGTCAAATGGATATCTTCCTAGAAAAGCTGATTACATAAGCATAATTGCACAAAACACAAGTACCTGCACTCTCTCTGCACAGTATAAATAGTTCAAAGTTACATTAGACAGTCTTATTTTAAAATGCTATTGTTCTAAAGCTCATGCACTTTCTTATAATCCCTTCTTTTAAAAAAAGGAGAAAAAAAGAAAAAAAACCCCAACATACACTTTCTCCAGTGTTATGTAACTTTTAATTAGACCTTGTAAAATTCTTTGAGAGGTTTTTTTCCCTTAGCAATGAAATTTGGTTATTAAAAGATTAAAAGCTTTAAAACTTCAAAACAGTTTATTTTCATTTTTTTTTTAAATTGCTTAACATACTAAACAGTTTTCTTCACATTATAAATGGCATGAAAGCATTTACAGAACAATTCTGTTTGTAACAATTTCTAGGACCAACCACACACTTTTACTTTTGCAGCCTATCCTCACTTTGTTATTGTTTTGGTAACACTGAGTGACAAAGAATGCTATATTTGCTGGTCATTAACTAAAAATTCACTGCAGAAAGGAACACCAGAGCAAGGCCATATACAAAAAACCTTTGCACGGGTCAGCCTGAGGTGAAGAGAGGCTTGGGTTCAAAATAAACTGCTGAATATGAACTAACTTGGATCCAGAGGCAAAGAATTCCAGCACAGAAGTTGGGAGGACTGTACTACATTCAACTTAAATCGATTTAACAGGTCCCCACAAAAAACCCAAATCGAACCAGCATGCCCAGGGACAGGACTTGCTAGTTTGATTTAGGAGAGGGGCAGCCTGGGAGGTGTGGCAACATGGCCCCTTGGCAGGGCCATGCTGGCACCCAATCCCCTGCCTGGCTCTCCCCAGGTGTGCCAGTGGCAGGGAAAAAGCATCCTCTACCGGCTCTGGGCTCCCTGAGCCCAGCGGGGGAGAAGATATCCCCCAGACTGGCTGCAGCCTTGTGGCTCAGCCAGGCATGGGGGAGAAGGGACCCTTCTGCCCAGCTACCCCAGTGCTGGTCCAGCACGAGAATGGGACCCCTGCACCTGGCTTCCCCAACACAGGCTGGGTGGTGGGGAGAAGAGCCCCCTGCGCCCAGATCAAGCCGCACTAGGTGGGCTGCAGGGAATGAACCCCCAGCTCCTGGCACGCTTGCCAGGCGGCAAGGGATGGGACCCCTGTGCCTAGCTTTAGAAGCGCACACCAGGCAGCGGGAGAGACAGGACTCCCACACGCCTGGCTTCAGAAGTGGTCGCTGGGCGGCAGGTGAGATGTGACCCCCGCACCCGGCTTAAGGTGCGCTTGCCAGGCGGTGGAGGAGATGCAACTGCTGTGCCCGGCACTAGGTGCGCTTGCCGTGCACCTAAAGCTGGGCGCAGGGGTCCCATCTTCCCCACTGCCCAGTGAACACTGATAAAGCTGGGAGCGGGGGTCCCATCCCCCACAGCCTGGCAAGTGCGACTCAAGCCAGGCCCGGGGGTCCCTTCTCACTACCTGGCCAGTGTGCAGGGAACTAGGAGTGAGGGTTCCTTCTCCTCACACCCAGCAAGCGCTCCTGCAGCCAGGCACAGGGGTGTCTTGCTCTGCTGCCCGACCAGTGCGCTGGGAGCTGCTCCTGGGGGGTCTCTTCTCCCCACTGCCCGGCCAGTGCAGGGGAAGCCAGCGCGGGCGTCCCTCACTCGCCGCCCGGCTAGAAGTGGGGAAGCCAGTGTGGGGGTCCCTTCCACCCTCACCCCCACTCCCCTAACCAGGGTTCTGTACCCTGGCCCTTCCATGCATCCTGGGAGGAAGAAGGTCAAATAGTGTTAAATTGATATAACAATTATATTGAGATCACACAGCCATACAGTGTTACATCGATATAATGGTTTCGATCTAACCATCATAAATATAAAACTAGGTTTTTATTGTATCGATATGACTTTCCTTATATCGAAATGAGGAGCTTCCTCATTTCAATATAAGGAAACATCGTGCGGACCTACCATTTTTAAAATCGAAATAACTAGAATTATTTCAATTTAAACAGCGTATGTGGACATGCCCAACTAGAGCTTTGTTCAAAGATCAAGAGTATGTATGGAATACAATTTGTATTGATATCGAAGGGTAACCGATCCTGATAAAGTTACTCTATGAACTCCTCTTTCCCTTGTTGGGTATGTCAATATAATGCCCATTGGCACAGAAGCCTGCCTATTCATGCTGTGTAGCAATAAACATAACCATATGTATGAAAACTGCACAATACATTTAAGTAAATGACTATATTTGTGGGGAACTCCAAGCAGCCTGAGATCTCCTCTTATGTTCTCTTTCTCATAGCAGCCCCATCAGTTGACCTATTACTGATTGAGGCAGCATTTCTGTTTCCATGGCAACCTCCAGAATCTACAGATTCCTCTCATCCTCTTCTCTCCTCTGCCCTACTGTTTTTTTTTTAATAACACCAAGCTAATTGAACTACTATAATCCACAGGCATTTTCTTTCTCTTTCTTATGTATTTTCCCCATGTCTCTTCATTTTCTCCTCCCTTATGAACAATAAGGAATAAGCATGGTTACTGAGCTTATAAAAAATTCTCTACATTAGGTTATCATCATAAACTTATGCATGAAAATGAAACAATAGGGAAGAAAAGATTTTCCATTTCTAGCATCCTGTACAAAAGCTCCCCGTCTTTTAGTCTGTGAGTACCAATCACCACCCACCATCCCTCCAACACTATACTGATTGTTATTCATTTTCCCTTCTTCATTAAAACATTTTTTTATACACAGGCTTTAGAATTTGTTCACAGGAGAGAAAGTGAAGTGAACAGATGTTTCTTGGATCTAGTTAAACTAGCAGATTTTTGGTTAACCTGGATAATCAAGAATGAACTGCAATAAAACTTATCTTAAGCAGCCATCCAGAAACAGGTTACCTAATAGAAATGTCCATTATCTAAAGAACAAACAAACTGTACTGTGGAAACCTTAAGAACAAGGTTAAAAATTATACCTTAAGAAGGCTGTTCTATACTGGAGGTTAGTTCAGGGTTCACTGTATAGGCAACACATAGGGATAAATACTTCCAGTGCTACTTGCCACGGATTTATTATTATCATTTATTATTTGTTTAGCACCATCAGTCTTACTGTTTATCTAAACACAGGAAGGGCATAGGAGGACACAAGAAGCAGCATAAATGAACAGCAAAGCATTGCAAGTGTTTTGTTGCTCTATAATTTGTTTCCTAATAAGCAGAAGTGAAGAGGGTGTTAGGTAAGACTCAGGAGTGAAATCACATGCCGAGATGTGAACATATCTAAGAGGGAAGGAATACGGCAAGGCACAGAATGTATACAGCCACACAAATAACATGAACAGAAGTGGTGCAGCTAAATCCTCATACACGGATTTGAAAATTTATCCTAGATAGTCAAATAAATACTCAAAGTATTTTTCATATATCCAGGAGACCTCTGGTTTGCTTCGCTGTGAATCTCTCACAAGCAAAATAATTTTGTTGCCATCCTAGTATTTGGCTACCTCTCTCTTCTTTCTTGAAGTAAAAATGAATAGAACACCTGAAATCTGATTTAAATATACTGCTAAAATTAAGCCAGGGGATTCACCCAGATTTACCTGTTCTTCACTATTACTAATATAATTTCTTGTGTTAGTGCTTGAAAACCCTCAGTTCAAAGCCCCATTGTATTAAGCACTGGACAAAGAGACACATTAAGAGACTTGTGTGCTCCCACTGCCCCCGAAAGAGCCCACAATAACAAGAGACAAAATGAAAAAGACCAGAGAAAATAACTACTACCACCGTTTTACAGATGGGGAATGGAGATATAGATTGATTCAGCAACTTGCTCAAGATCACACAGGAAACCTGCACCAGGGCCAGGATTTGAACTGAGGTCTCCTGCATCCAACTCTTGTATTTTAGCCACACTCTTCTTCATATACATGTAACATTTCAGTGTTAACAATGGGGCAATCACTGAATAAAGAAACAGCCCCCTACAAAAGTTTACCAGTTGCACTAGAATCTTCCATCAACCAAAGTAGTACACGAATTCTATAAAACCACTGTATCTGTTATAATGGTTGCTCATGCTAACACAGAAATCCCTGTATTTTGCAATAGATCGAGGTAAGGGAGCCAAATGTCTCTTTTTCACGATCTGGCTGGTGAGCAGGGCATGTGCTGAAATTTGGTGGACATTTAATTGTGTATAGGCATTCTTTCATGCTACACTATGTTGCATGTTTTAATTTATGTGGCAGGTGTCAAGATAATTGGTTATTTTTAATTTAATTATTTATTTTTAAAATGGGTTTGCAGAAATAAGTATACATGGATGTATGCTCTGACATCACTTTCAGTGAAATCAAAGACAAAAGTCTCAGTTTTCCATGCAGCAGAATCAGGCATACTGCTTGAAATTCTATAAATCTCAGTCATGCTTGTAAGAATTACTATAGAAATCAAATATATGAAAAAGAAAGAAGCCCTCCTTTTCAAAGTATTAAATATCTATTGAAAGTATGGTAGAATTTTTTAAAACTATAAATACAATTGTTAACATTGCAAGAAGCACCAGGCAACCAGAAAGGAAGAAAAAGAGTGTGTCTGGTATGAGATAGATTTAAAAAAAAAAAGAAAGTTTCAAATGGTAGCTGTGTCAGTCTAGTTCAGCAAAACAAGCAAGGAGTCCTGTGGCACTTTTAAAGAGTAACACATTTATTTATTGCATGAGATTTTGTGGGAGAAAATCCCACTTGACAAAATAAATGTGTTAGTCTTTAAGTGCCACAGGACTCCTTGCTCTCTCACTATTTATTTATTTATTTATTTATTTAATATATTTATTTAAAAAGAAACTGCAGGTTGTCTAAGGACGGATAAAGACTTACATGAGGTACATGAGAAAATCTGTGAAAAGCCCAGTAAAAGACTCATGACCATGGGTAAGAAGGAGAGAGCATGAAAATTTTAATGAAGAACCTGAAAAACAAGAACTAGCAAAACAGACTGAAGTAAACAAACAAAACGAAAACAGACATTTATGCATTAAAAACAATTACAACGTATCGCAAAAATATTTTCCTTCAGTTAAAAGAACTAGAATCTCAACTTTTACTTCTCATGCAGCAGTAACTTTGCAAGAGATTATCGAGAAAATGTAGAGATGTTATTCTCATAGAACTCTCACCAACTCCAAACATTATCCCTTTGCAATTAATTTGCATCTATATTAGCATACAATAATGTAACTAACTTTGATCTACTTACTCTTAATTTACTAGCTAACTGTCTTATATGTCAAATTTAACACGAGTGATCATGTTGCTAACACAGTGTAAATGTCCTCCCTAGAAGACATCTTTTCTTACTTTCCAATTAAAGTGCCATCTGTTGCTATTAAGGCTTTTTGCAGACACATTCTTTGGATTTACCTGAATACTGCTGACATGCCAAAAATGTGAATTTCTGAGTATTTCAGCAAGAGATACGTGTTGTAAATTTTCCTGTAGGATGACAACAGAGTCACAGCAGCTATGCTACCTCTGCATTTTTAAGCCACCCAGCATCTGACTAATCCACATCCCTTCCCTAGTGCATGTATTCCAATATATACCATTGCATTCCTTAACTAAAAAAGTTTTAAATAAGTTTTTATACTCTTTGCTTTGTTTTCTTTTTACCAGTGAAGTAGAAATTTGGCTGTTAAAATGTACTGCAACTTAAGAGTTGCCTTGTAAGCAGAATGCTTGCAACATCTGGCAATGAGTATTTAGAAATAACTATCTTATAATTAACTGGCATAGATTTGTACAGCAAGCGTACTGAAGTAATAATATTATAAAATTTAAAATGTTGCTCACTAGCACCTAGTAAAGTCATGACCAGGGATCATGACTGAGTTTTCATCGATAAAAAAATAAAATTATCTGATAAAAATATGCAAAAATCCACACTTTTCCTGAATTAAAATGAAACACTGACCTTCAGTTTTGCTAGCCACAATGTATTTAGGTATCAGTTCAAAAAACATTTTATTGAAATATTTTTCATTTTGAAGTAAGTTTAAAGCCTACCATTGCCATCAATTATTAAAATATAATAGAATTGATAGAACTTCAATTTGTATTTCTTCCCTATACCAAAGAGGACAATGGATGTATTCATCTTTTCAGAATATTTTTTAAATGCCAAAAAAAAAAATTAAATTGCTTTTATATTAACATTACTCATTTTCTGAGTTAGTCCTGCTTGTTAAAATAGAATTGTAGTATTCCAGGCACATATTTATCTCCCAGACATTAGTGTTAACTATGGAAAAGAAACCCAAGGTTGCTGAACCTTCTCACACCAGCTGAATTTACAGTCATTTGCAGGAGAACCACTGCATGTTTTGCCAAGCTGGCAATGTGATCTTTAACAGCCATCCATGAGTAAACAGGATCCTTAAGATCTCCAAACAGATCTTTAGCAATCCCTAAATACACTGGCTAGTCCATCTTGCATCATCAGAGAACTTTAATTATGGTTTCATAGGTTCAGGATTGTACAAGCAATTAACTATTTGTTTAGGATCAAGTGTATGAACAGAATGGAGAAAATCAACAGCTGGCTTTTATTTTTTTAGGTGATACTGTCTCAGTTTATCAGCAGCATTTTGAGCAGCTGTGGATCCATTTGCGTTACCAGTTGATGATTCAAGATGCTCCAGCCATGAAATTAAATGCAGGACAACATTGTACAATTTGTATATTCAGCATTTTTGGCACTGCAAAACGCCCAGTATCATCAGTTCTCTGCAATGTATTTCATGTTGATGTGCATGCCTTCAATCACCAACAGGCAGCCTAAGTTTTTGCAGAACAGATGCATCTCCATGTTCCATTTGTTCACACACCATGAATCCATATCAGAACCAGTAGTACTGTACACGGTACTTTAAACAACTGAACTGTGTTTTCCACCTGATCATAACTCGTTAAGATAGAAGTGTTGGGAATCAATATTCTGGTCATTCAGCTCATCTCAAGAACTGTGCATTATGATGGAGCTTTCACTAAAAAGTGACTTCATCAAAGTGACAAAGTGATCCACTTGCTTAAAGTTTCAAACAGATAGCTGTTGCAGTCTCCTTACAGCAAAACAAACAAGGAGTCTTGCAGCACTTTTAAAGACTAACAAGTTTATTTATCTCATGACCTTTTGTGGGACAGAATCCCACTTCCTCAAACATTTGAAGATGGAGAACTTACAGAATGGGAGGACAATGAATGCAGGAAGTGTAAGTCAAACATATCTCAACAAGTGTTTCTGGCTAGTCAAGTACAACTAGATGTATACAGTAATGGCTATGTACACAGTTTGACCACAGGCTGCAACACACATCATTCCACGCCTTTCCCATTTAGCTTGCACTGTCTGTTAAAAATGATAATATTCAATAAAGTGGGATGCTGAGTTCCATCTTACAAGAAACCAAGGCTTGTCAAAGAGTGGCATAATTAACTTTTCAGAGGTACACTATCTTTACAAGCTGTGGTGGCACAATGTCAACCGGGTGAGGAGGATCTACCTTGAGCACCTGAAATAAAATATTGAAAACTGGTCTATTTCAGAAGTTAGTTGCTTCACTGGAGATCAAGATAAGTCACTGAGAAGGTGTTGCTTTTCCTCTTCAAAAAGAGTTGGTAAGTAAAGGGAATACAATTGATGACTTATGAAAGGCACCAATCCCCTTAACATACTTGCCCTCCAAAAATCTGTGAACAGGCAAATCTATTTTATGCACAGGAGTGTCTGCTTTCACACACATTTGGACAAAATTTGAAGTGACATTTTCACACTGTTCTTTGGCAGTTGTAAAACTCTGGAATGATCCAGTCACAGTGCATTGTTTCTTACTGTTGTTGACAGCTGTGCTGTTTCAGCCTCTTGTAACCTTTTCAATCAGTTTATGTTTAATGCTTTCCATGTGTCCTACTACTGCAGCATTTCCCAAACTGTGTTCCACGGAACACTGGTGCTCCATGTGATGTGAACATGTGTTCAGAGAAAAAAATTTGTTGCTAGTGATATTTTTTCCTTCTGAAATAGTAAATACGAAATTATAAACCAACTTTTGAGCACTATGTGCAGTGATTTTTCAGTATGAAAACCTTTTGCCTTCCCCCTGGACTAGCATGTATGTCTTCTGTCGATATATTTTAAGCCCAAAAGTGTTCAGTGGCTGAATTCGTTTGGGAAACACTATACTATTTTGTCTGCCTTTGAATGTAATAGGTAGCCTTGCTGCATACAGTACGGAAGTGCACATTATTATCACCAAGAAATTTGTCCTTGCCAAACTCAGTGACACGATCTTTAGGGTTGATGTTCAAAATTTTAGGAATCTTTTCATAACTTTAATTACTCATGCCTAGAGGCTGAAGGGAAATTTGAGATACATTAAAACCCAAGCTTCTATCTGCAGTTGAGTAACCTTTACATGCCAGAATCAGCTTACTGGAGTATGTTTAACTATGTAATTTAACGAGCATTCAAAAATCAACCATAAAAGGAGAAGCTGCGTGCACTGAATAAGTGACAGTGGTTCTTTCAGTAAAATATAGTTTGCAGTTAATATATTTTTATTTTTTCACAAAATGTAAAAACTAAAGAGTCTATGTAAAAATGCAAATTCCATCTTTTTCCATACCAAACAAACTTCTAGACTCCCTTGTCATGCTTATGTTCATTTCTATCATAATTTCTGTTGTTCTAAGGTGGCCTAAAAATGCAGCTGGAAACAAAAGATAGTGTTGTTCTTTCATTATTTTTTCCCCCCAACTTTTTAGACTTGTTTGTATTTTTCAAGTTACAGTACAGGAGTATACATTTTCCCACAATGCCTGTGAGAGGAAAGATTGTGATCTTTGTGAGAAATGGGAAAAAAGATCCTGTAATTGGAATTAAGCAGGTGATTCATGTGTTTGAAAGACAGCAAGTAGCTGGTGTTCCGGTGCCAGTTCCTGTATCTCTTCAAAATTGTATCTTGTGGGAATGCTGAAGGAGGCCAATGGAAGCCATAGTAATGGGTAATGTTAAGCAACAGCAAAACAAAAAAGGAGTCCTGTGGCACTTTTAAAGACTAACACATTTATTTATCACATGAGCTTTCATGGGAGAAAAATCCCACTTCATTAGACGCTTTGAAGATGGGGGAACTTACAGAATGGGAGGAAGATAAAGGCAGGAAAGTACAAGTCATGGAATCAGGTCACACTGTAACAGCAAATCAAAGTAGTTGTTAAGATTCTCACACTGGGGAACAGAATATAGAGGAAGAGGAGGTCAAAACACCTGTTATAACGGGAGAAGAATCCAAAGTCCCTATTCAGTCAGGAATGAATAGGGACTTTGGATTCTTTTCCCATTATAACAGGTGTTTTGACCTCTTCTTCCTCTGTATGCTGTTCCCAAGTGTGAGAATCTTAACAACTATTTTGATTTGCTGTTATATTGTGACCTGATCCCATGACTTACAATTTGCTGCATCTATTTCCTCCCATTCTGTAAGCTCCCTTGCCTTCAGAGTATCTGACAAAGTCGGATTTTTCTCCCAAAAAACTCATGTGATAAATAAATGTGTTAGTCTTTAAAAGTGCCACAGGCCTCCTTGTTTGTTTTGCTGAAATAGACTAACACAGCTAGACGTTTGGAACTTAAGTGACAGGCTATGGATTCTGTTCCTTCACTTTGGGATCTGCACAGTGAAGTAGGATTGGAATGCAACCTTGAGTTAAACAAAAGATTTGAGAGAGAGAGAGAGAGAGAGAGAGAGAGAGTGTGAAAGAGTATATACACATAATATATCAAATATACCAAATCGTCTGTTGGCTACAAGTTTGTTATTTAAAACAAAATACTGAATATGCTTAATAGAACTGGGCAGTACGCCGAGGTATGTTGAGATAATTAAGAATTGTACATTTTTAAAAGAAAAACCAAAGGAAAATGCCTGTTTATTTTATGAACACATACTGTGTCTATGCACAGTTATAAACAAGGAGTCTGGTGGCACTTTTAAAGACTAACAAATTTATTTATCACATGAGCTTTCATAGGAGAAAATCCCATTTTGTCAGATGCTTGACGATAGCTGACGAAATGGGATTTTCCCCTGTGAAAGCTCATGCGATAAATAAATGTTTTAGTCATTAAAAGTGCCACAGAACTCGTTGTTTGTTTTGCTGAACTAGACTGACATGGCTAACCCTCTGGAACTATACATATTTCTGTATGTATAGTTAGTAGATCAAATATGACACACACAGAACAAGTCTGACCAGTTTATTTTGTAAACCCTTGTTTTTGTTTTGCTTTTTCCATTCCCATAATAAA
Source organism: Podocnemis expansa (assembly GCA_007922195.1). Classification (NCBI taxonomy): domain Eukaryota; kingdom Metazoa; phylum Chordata; order Testudines; family Podocnemididae; genus Podocnemis; species Podocnemis expansa. The sequence continues at coordinate 25,633,861 of ML682005.1, read as the reverse complement.
AGACAGTTACTTTTATAATGTTCTTAGAGACATGTTGCTAATGTCCTTTTCATGTTAGCTATGTGCATGACTACTAGAGATTTTTTGCTTTTTTTGAATTTTCATTTTTAGTGGTATCCATGGGGCTGGTTCCAGCAACCTCCGGGGCTCTGTTCTCATGTACTGGTATGTGAGATGCTACTGGCCCTTCACCCTCCTAGCTCCTTCTTGGCATCAACTCCAAGGGCAGGGTGGATGGTTTGTCATGTAATAGACATGGGCAATACCTCTTGAAGAGCAAGAGTTATGCAGGGTTAGTTACCGTGTTTTCTTCTTTGAGTGCTTGCTCATGTTGATTCCATGTTAGGTGATTCACTAGTATCTCTGGAGGCTGGCTCAGAGTTCATGTATGTCTGCATACAATACTGCTCTGCTGAAGCTGGCATCATCCCAGATCTAAAGATATGAAGGAATGGACTGAGGATCAGGCAGAAGCTCTGCAGATGTCTTGGCTTAGTATCTGGACCAGGAAGCTTGATGATGAAACTTGTGCCCTGGAAGAGCTGGCTGTCATAAATGCTGGTGGGGGCACCTTTGCTTGTTCATAGCAGAACTAGATTTGAGTGGCTGTCCACAAGGAGATCTTCTGAGAGGAGACCAGGAGAACTTTTATCCTTTCTGACACTGCAGTGAAGAGCTTCTGTATGTTTATTTAAGGAAGGATTTAGTAATCTTGCTGAATAAGGCCAAGGCCCACCTGACAGTCAAGGTATGCAAATTACACTCTTCCCTGCATCCATGTCATTTCAGAAAGAATATCGCAAGGACTATGTCTTGGTTATGATGGAACTGTGACACCAATTTAGATTAAGAAGGCTGAGTGTGGTCAAAGATGGACCTTACCTTTATAATACACTGTGCATGGTGGTGCTGAAGTTAGCACTCTGATTTCAGAGAACCTTCACACTGAAGTAATTCTGCTGGATAGAGATCTTTCAGGAGAGGAGTAGCTGAGGGCAGGGAACCAGTGGTTCAAGTGGGGGCCTCATAATCTCTGACATAACTAGGTTCAGGTCCCAGGGAGGAACAGGATCTCTAACTTGAGGGTAAAGTTTCTCGAGGCCTTTTTGGAACCTGACCATCATATCATGACAGAAAATTGATCTGCCTTGGACCAGAGGATGAAAGGCTGAAATTGTTGTCAGATGAACTCTCAAAGACAAGAGAGCTAGGCCTTGGATATTTGAGGTATAACTGGTAGTCCTATATGGATTGAATTGAGTTTTGGTAAAGAGAAGGATTCTGACTCAAGTCCAATAGGATGATCTCTTTCATTTGGCCAGGTACCTTGCTTTGGTGGAAGGCTTTCTGTTTCCCATCAGGACTTGCTGAACTTGTGTTGAGCAAGCCTGGTCCTCTGCACTCAGCCATGCAGTCAGGTGTAGGGACGCTAGGCCTGGATGTAGCAGATTGCCATGGTTCTGGGAGAAAAGCTCTGGCTATAGAGGGAGTTTCTGAAGGGCGCTGTTGATATCTCTAGTATGTCCCAAGGTAACATTGCTGGGGTCATGCAAAAACTTGTAGGATCATGTTTGCCTTGTCCCGCTTGATCTTTAAAAGGATCTTGTGGATCAGTGGTATTAGTTAGAAGGCATACACTGGAGCACCCACACATGGCAGCAGGAAGGCATTGGCTAGAGCAGTAGTTTTCAAACTCTTCTTCAGGCCCCAATTGAAAAAAAACCATTTATGCCCACGACCCAACAATTACATCTTTCAGCAATGCATTCCAGTTTTGCCTTTTGGCAGCGGCAACAGGGAGTGCTGTGACCCAGTACTGGGTCCTGACCTAAGTTTGAAAACCCCTGGGCTAGAGAGTGCCTGGTGAGACTGTGGATTGAGCAGGACTGGTGGGCAGTTCCTGTCCTGTCTGCATGCAAACAAATCCACTTCAGGACATCTCCACCTTTGGAAGAGTATGCTGACAGCCTCTGGGTGGAATGGCCACTCATGGTGGGATGAAAAGGATCGGCTGAGGAGGTCTGCTAAAGTATTCCTGGGAGATGTGAAGACACAATATGAATAAGTTCCAAAGGGGTAGTCACGTTAGTCTAGTTCAGCAAAACAAACTAGGAGTCTTGTGGCACTTTTAAAGACTAACAAATTAATTAATAGTGTTAGTCTTTCGAAGTGCCATAGGACTTGTTTGTTTTGCATGATATGAATGTAGTTCTGGACACAGAAGACCCACAAGTAAAGAACTACGTGGCACAAGACTGAGAAATGGACTCTTGTCTTTTTTGTTGATGTACTGTAAAACACAATGGTAGCATTAGCCATTAGAATCTGGACCATCCTGCTTATTAGGTAGGGGAGGAACACCTGACAAGCCAGACATATTGTCTTAAGTTCCATTTCATTTATGGGCAGGAAACCATCTTCCCATTTTCAGAACTCCTGTGTGTTGAGATTTTTAATGTGGGCTCCCTTTCCCAACACCAACATGCTGGAGGTCAGTGTCACTGAATGAAACTGCTTCAAAGGGCATTCCTTCTGATATTTAATGACAGTCTATCCACCAAGTCAGCAATGACAGAATGAGTGATGGGACAGTGACCACAAGGTCCAAACTGTACCTGCCAGAGGTTCAAACAGACAAGATAAATGTGCATGCTGAACAATATAAGTGTAGGCTGCCATGTGGCCAAACTGTCTGAGGCATGTCCAGCAGCTGTGAAATGATAGACAGAAATGTACATGATAAGGTCTGTCATGGCTCAGAACAGAACCACCAGGAGGAAGGCGCTGGCGCAGGTGGAGTTGAGGATTGCACCTATAAACTCTATCCATTGGACTAGGGTCAAAGTTGATTCCTGCTCAGTTAGTAGCAGGCCTAGACTTTGGCAGGTGCCTGTACCAGACTGAGGCTGCACTGTATCTGAGCTTGCATCCTGCCCTGATGAGCCAGTCATTTAGGTAAGTGTACATTCCCCCCCCCCAGGCAAGCAGCTAACATTGCCATGCACTTTTGAAGACCTTTGGGGCAGATGAAAGGCCAAAAGGTAGTGTGGAGAATTGATAATGGTGTTGATACACCACATACCAGAGAAATCTCCTTTGACTGGAACAAACTGAGAGATGGAAATAAGAATCTCTTAATTTAAGGGCAACATACAAGTCCCCTGGATCCAAAAAAGGGAAGATACAGAATAAGGAGACAATGTGGAACTTCACCCTCTTGAGATCTCTGTTGAAGTGACATAAATCAGGTTAGCTCTGAGACCTACCTTGGCCTCCAGGATAAGAAAGTAATGGGAATAAAATCCCTTTCTCCTCATGCCTTGAGGCACCCCCTCCATGACTCCTGGCTGTAGAAGAGTTTCTATTTCTGGGACAAGAAGTTGCTCTTAAGATGGATCCCTTAAGGAGGACAGGGAAAGAGGATTGGGGGAGGGGAAGACTGAAGAAAATCTCAGGGTGTAGCCATTTGATATGGTGTTGAGGACCCAACAGTTTGATGTAATGTAGGCCCATGCTGGAAGGAATGAGGCCAGACAGTTGAGAAATAAATGGGGGAATGGGTCCTGAGATGAGACTGGGATGCTGTCCTTGGGCACTCTCTCAAAACAGTGGATGGGGGCCACTCATGGGAGGTGTGGGGACCAGCTGAATCACGGAGAAGGTTAGGACAGATTGGTGATCTTCAAAGCTTCTATCTCTATCTTTTCTCCTTCAGCTACCATAGCACAGCAGACCTGAGAATCTAGGCTGGTGAAGTAGAAGGCAGAACTGCTTTCAAGAGACCAGTTGGGTTTACAGGTTTAGGGCCCATAGATTCCCTAGAATATTTCAGGTCCTGGAGCCTGGTGTCAGTTTGCTCTGAAAAAAAGGCATTCCCCTCAAAGGGGAGATTTTGAATGGACTGTGGCACCTTTTGGGACAACCCCAAGGACAGCAGCCAGGAACATCTGCACATGAACACCACGGAGACCATTGGCCTGACTGCTGAATTGGCTATGTCTAACGCTGGTCTAGCTACAGTCTTGCCTTCCTCTATCCACATGCTGTTTCTTCAGTATTGGCAAAGACAAATGGTGTCAAGAAGGGCTCAGTGTCAACAGGGGCGCTGCACTGATGCTAAAGTACTCAGTTTGGATGCTGGTCTGAGTACCATCTCCATTAATACAGCTTTTAGGCAATTATTTCTGGCTTCTCTAGTCCTCCATCTAAAGCCCTTACAGATCTTCCACTTATCCCATCTCTGTATCTCCACTAATCACTTTAAGCAACTATTTGTGATGATCATGAAGTGGGAAGGACTTATGGCAGACAGAACACTGCCTGAAGCTCTGGGGAATGGGAAATGCCCCATACCTAAGCAGACATTCCTGAAAAGGTCATGAAACCTAACTAACCGTATACAAAATCATTATATTATGACGACTATAAAAGACAACCATAAAGCACTTGCAAGTGCAAGACAAGGGCCAGTTCTACCATAGAGGTGACCTAAGCTGTTACCTAGGGCAGCAGACATTAAGGGGTGCCAGGAGCTGCTGGGCTGAGCCCAGCGAGGCTATTTTAAATTTCCTGCCCTGCTGCACATAGGCATGCAGCCCAGGGCGGAGCAAGGTGGGAAATCCAGGAAACCATCTGTTTTGGCTGGCTCCACCCCCCACTCCAGCAAATATAAGTGCTGGTGGGGAAGGGGCTCAGGAGACTAGGGAAAGGCTGGTGGGAGGCTAGGAGGAGTGGGACAGAGGGCAAAGGCCCCTTGGCTGCCCCATGGCCTGGCCTACTACTCACACAGTGCAGCCTGCTACTTGGCCCAGCCCACTATCCGGCTGGCCCATGGCCTGGCCCATCACCCGGCCTGCCACTTGGCCTGGTGGTGGTGGTGGTGAGGCTAGGAGGAGTGAGAGGGAAGGTAGGCAGAGTTCGCTTGGCAAGGGGAGGGAGGGCACCAAAATCACAGTTCACTTAGGGTGCCAAAAAACCTTGGGCCAGCCTTGTGCAAGAGACAAAGACATTCCAGTAACCACCGTGGGAGGAAACAAAGAACTGAGGGGGTGCAGGGCCAGTGGCACCTGATACACTAGTGCATGAGCACAGGGCTCCAGAGGGCACCACAGCTGGCCTTACAGATACCACTAAGGCAAAAAAAGAATCTCTGATGGCTGTGCATGTGGGCACGTGCAACACCTAACATGGAACTGACATGAACAAACACTCAAAAGAAGAACATTTGTTGCTATTTTTGATCCTGATATAGGAACTGCTGAATGAAATTCCATGACCAGCAGATCAAAAGAGAACTTCATAATGGTTCCTTATGCTGCCATCGGGGATGGGAGGCGGCAAGCAGAGGAAACACCCCAGGGCCTGTGCCGTTGTCCCCCACTGCTGCACTACCTTCCCCGCTGCCTTTGGTAATAAACCAAAGGCAAGGGATGGGGTGGGAGCATGAAGCCTGGCCTATGGGCTGGTCTGTCCCACCCCTGAAGGGGGAACAGCTGGCCAAGTAGTGGGGGACTGGGAGCCCCCACAAGTTGATTGGCCCTTCCTGCCCCTCCATCCCGGCCCCTAGGATAGCCCCATTCCCTTCTGGCTTTAAAATCTTTCATATCTACAAAGAAGGAGCCCTCTGGTACTTTTCAAGATAAACAAATTAACGTGGCTACCCCTTTAGAACTTCTGATATCTATGCTACTACAAAGTGAATACTTTTGCTACTGAAAAGTGGCTACCCCTGCCACCAGTATGGAGTTACGCTGATTCCAGCAGGGGTAGGCTCAGGACATAAGCAGGAGTCTGCCCATGCGATTGGGGCCTTAGAATGTATGCGTTTTGGTGGGAGTGGCACTTCAATACTGCAACTGGGACCACATGGGCAGACTTTGGTGCCCCTGCAGAGCTCCAATGAAGTTAGGAGTCCACCTGTGCCAATCCAACTACACAACAGGGGTCTGTGTTTGTATGTATCTTTAAATGGATTTTGTATAAATAATACAATATATTTTGTGTCCTATATTTTTACAATGGCTCACATCCCATACAAGCAGTGTTTTTAATGCTCCTCACTTAGAAAGGACATCAGGAAGTAAGAGTAGGATGTCGTTACAGTTACAGATATACAATTACACTTAAGAAAGATGCCATCAAGAAATCTGGAATCTACAAAAAAAAAAAAAGAAAATTACCTAATAAGAATTGCATCAAGGGAATTAAATATCATAAACAGTGGTCTTGTTTTATTCTCAGCATAGTTTCAAAATATTTTTCTAAGGAAGAGGGATACATTCCTAAAAGATATGGTTTATAAAAGTCATTGCCATTTGTTTCTAGTGAAAGGCTTTTGTGTTGATCTGCGGATCCCTGAAACTTGTTTTCTGACACCAACCTTCTTTTGTTTACAGCACATTGCTGGGAGGGATACTCCCTTTGATTCAGTCTGACCACACGTGACACCCAGCCGGTTTCTGTTCTGCAGAGGAGCTGCAGCTAAATATAGCAGTAGCTTGCCTTGGCTCCACATCTAATTTACAGAAGCTCTCAGAAAAGAAGGCCCCTGTTAGTGGGTGAGCGACATACGATTGTACAGCATGTGCTGTTAGTTCACTAAGTGCCTGGAAACACCCTACTGAAATGAACGGCTGTTTGTAGCTGACTTCAGAATGAGCAAGATCCGGTTTAGTAGGCTATTTTTGTTTTATATATTTAGATAATTTAAAAAAAAAAATTATTAGCACAGCTGCAAACCATAATGAAATTACATGCAATGTTGTAACCTTCGTAAATGAATTTATAAACATTTACTACACCTGTTCACAGGAGATTCCTGCTATTTTCTTTTTTTGTATGTTTTATAAAACCAAAGCAAACAACAAACTTTTGTATTTTTTCTTGTAACTTCATATTTCCTGTTCAGGTTCTTTAAGTATAGTCTGACATTATTCATAAGGTTTCCTCCATGAACCACTGCTTTAGAAGGCTTACAACTTTGCCATAAAAATGCATTTTACACAGTTCTTAAACTGAAAAAAAAAAGTAAAATAAAACTGGTGTTTGAGTTTGAACATCACGAAAATTAATGTTTTAATTTTTTTCTTTTCTGTAAATGAAAAAAGGCCAAAGTTTATAAACTAAAATTCTGCAGACCATTCATCCATAATGCATGATGGTGCTATTACATATTCTGGAACTAGTTTAAAAGGAACATTTTTTAAGAGAGAAATATATACACCATATGCATGGTAATCACACTGATGCAGTAGATTTTAATAGCATGAAAGACGCCAACAAATTTACAGTTTAGAGATACAGTAAGAATGAATAGTAACATCAGGTCCAAAATCCCCAAATTGTAACTTTCTTTTTAATGGGCCAAAACCTCATTATTTTGATGAAAATTTGGATTCAGATATGAATCTAGATATGAATTTTGCAACTTCAATTATTTTTTAGTTAAGCTGCTGATCTCTGTGGCATTGTGATAGTTTAGAACTATTATTTGGGTGGCCACAAGCAAGATTTTTTTTTAAACTTTGAATTTTAAGTATGTACTATGATACAAATTGGAACAATGCTGTATTAAATGTGTGTGGAGAGTAGAAATAGGTCACCTGAAATAAAATTATATTTGAAAAAGTAACAAATAATAAATAAGGGGATGGAGTGAGGAGAAGGGAAAGCAAGCAGATATCAAGGAGGTAAGAGTCTTTGTAAACAGGAAATGAAGACATTCTCTCATTCATGCTGACTACAATGTCATGGATCTCTGTAATCTCCAAATGAAGGCTTTAGAATTTAGTTGTAAGGCTTTTTTTTAGGCCTTATAACTGACAACAAATGGATGACTGCTATGCCCACCCAGACCCCACACCCCCAACTGAAGTCAACGGTACTCCACAAAGGCACAGAAATAATCCATTTGCAGTTGTCAGTTATCAATTGCAGGATTAGAAGCTAAACTGTAGTACAAGTAAAGACTTAAAGTACACAGCAATGGCTCAAACACCCAATGGATCTCAGGCCATGCTACAGATCAGGCGTGGACGACCTGCGGCTCGGGAGCCACATGTGGCTCTTGAATGAAAAATTGTGGCTCCCGGAAGAATGTCAGCAAATCAATTTAGGAAATGAGCCCCAGCCTAGGAGTTCAGGAGGGGGTCAGGATAGTGGGGAGAAGTGCAGCATGGTTGGGATTTTAAAAAACTCTCCACTAGCCTGCAGTCTTGTACATCGAGCAACAGCTAAGGTTTTACTGTATAGGCCTAGTTTTCATGGTAACCTTAAGTAAATATTAGAATCTGACATTAGCAGGATCAATATTTGTCCTCTTTTTATGATAAAAATTAAAGCATGCAATGAATTTTAAACTTTGTAATTTTGGAGTAGGTAAAAGGATGTGGCTATACACCTCAGTGTGGCTCTCAAAGGTTTAATAATCAATTTGTATGGCTCTTGAGTTCCATAAGTTTGGCCACCCTTGCTATGGATCAGGTGTGGCCAAACTGTGGCTCGGAAGCCACATGTGGCTCTTGAATGAAAAAGCGTGGCTTGCGGAAGATCATCAGCAAAGCAATTTAGTAGGTAAAAGTATATGGCTATATGCCTCAGTGTGGCTCTTGAAGGTTTAATAATCAGCTTGTGTGGCTCTTGAGTTCCATAAGTCTGGCCACCCCTGCTATAGATGGCTGAACTGAAAAATCAGTCTGTGCTGGCTCCAACATATCTTCTTATGAAATAGGGTTAAATAATAATGACAATGAATCTATGTTTATGTATTTATACAAGAAGCCATTATGGACCACAAATTTGACACCTGTAATTGCATATACAATATTATTATACGGTGCACAAAGATGACTTTCATACACTTGAATGGCAGATTCTTTAGAACGGTGGTTTTCAAATTGTTTTTTTCAGGAACCAGTTGAAAAAAATCATTTATGTCCACAACCCAACAACTGCATCTTTCAGCAGTACATTTCAGTTTTTCAGTGGCAGCACAATGGGGCGCTGTGACCCAGTGCCTGAGGGTCTGTGACCAAGTACTGGGTCCAGACCTGTAGCTTGAAAACCACTGATTTAGAGTACAATGTAGAAAAATAAATTGTACAACAATGAGGTAGACCCATAGAAAGAAAGACACTTTAAGAGCAGAATGAAAACATTTAGAATCAGGGGACTGTTTCAGAGTGTGCATGTGCACATGTATGAGAAGAGAGTGCGTTAACAGCTTGATTAAATGGAGGCGTGGCTCTAAATTTTATACCCAAACTTTTAAATTCCTTATTCTGAAGAATTTAAGCCAAGTTTTTAATATTAAAGTTTGTATTTTTTTTACTTGGAATAACTAAACAACTTCAAACTTCTGTTTACATTTTTAATGATAAAAATGTACTGAAAATTGTTGAGCTGCCTCCAAAACCACAAATCACTTTGATAGCTTTGAAATCATTGTTTATTATTGTTGATATTGCATCCTCCATATAGTGGACATAATGACAAGGTTTGAGCAGCTTCAGATTATAGCTGCCAGAAGATGAAATAAAACTACAAAATAAGATGCTGTTTTATTATTTAAGCTTAAAAAGGGGACAAATGGGGAGAAGCAATCATCCCTACAAATACCCTACAGTATTGTTTTGTTCATCTCTCATGTCAGTTGCTTCCCTGTATAACACTGTCTGGATGCACTACATGAGGCTGCAGTAATGTAATTCAGAACTTCTTTCTGAAATCTTCCCTTTCAATTCAGACTGTTACCTAAATACTTGATAAACAAAGCAGATGACTAGAAATTACATAACTTAGCTACATGAATATTTAGTTGATTATTTCTTTCAGACTCCTGGCCAATGTGCTGTGGTTGTGATGTTACGGTGGAAAATGGTTAACCACAAGCAGGCAGGAATAAATATAAATTTCTAAAGTTATTCTTACTACACCTGTCCACACTATATATTTGAGTTCATAAGAACACAGGACAAGCTGTACAAAAGTAGAGAGGACAAACTGTAAGCCACAAAAAAAATTAAGCATGGATAGACTATATTTTGGGTTTCTAATTTTTCCTCATTTATGAAGAAAACAGAATGAATGCTTTATTCTTACAATCTGACCCAACAGAACATGTCTTTTGAAAGGAAGTTTTATTTTCTCTATATTAGCTTATATTTTTAACACACATCTTATAAAGAAATGTACTACAAGATACATGGTGCATGTGTCATCTTTCATATTTTAAATGATCTTTAAATATAATACTGAGGATCTAGGCTGCAAGATGAATTATCAGAATATTCTACCCACAACGTGTAGTACAAAATAAGCTATATTCAGTGCCATGCTAGATCCTGGAAAATGAGTTGCTTACAGTCAATACTCTCTCTCTCTCTCTCTCTCTCTCTCTAGCTATAAAGCATCCAGGTGACTGGATAGCGTAGTGGTTAAGAGCACCATAGTGGTTAACAGCAAAGCCCTTTAATAAGGGAGACCGGGGTTCAAACCCCAGTGGGTACCTGCCTACCTTCCCAGTAGGGGTCCTTGGGCAAAAGACCCCCTAATGCCTCACTTGCCTACCTTGAATATGAGAGTGACACGAAGTAGGAGAGTCATGCTGGCTTGGATGTTGCCTGGATTAAGAAGGTCTGCGCCAGATGTTGGGGAACCAGGACAATCTGATGATAAGTGGGCTACTGGAACAAACCATGCATAGACAAGAGAACCTGGAATTGGGGGAATGCTACTACAACAGTAGACCTAAGGAGAGGGGATATATGAAACGTATGAGGGAACGTTGGATGGACAAAAGACCTACATCCACACTAACTGAGAAACAACTAGCTACCCAACGCTTCAACGTAGTATAGAGGAAGCTGTTCTCACAATTGGAGATAGACCAACTCCACCTTACATCCCAGACTCAAGAAGAAGACCCAGAAGAACAACTGGATGTGCAGCCAACACCTGATGCTGGAACTTCACTGCCACCCCCTCCATTACAGAGCACAGCAGCTGATATGAGGCATAAGATCATGGATAAACTAGCTACAGTCAACCCTCAAGACCGATTACCCAGGCTCGTTGGAGAAGTACCATCAGATAGTATGCTAGAAGATGCCAATAGAGCCCTAATGACAATTCCTACTACCACCATCACTGAAACCAATGACCTGGTATATGCGACAGCCTCTGTAATCCTGGAGATGCTTGGCTACATGATCAAGAAGAACAGCAATACATACCCTCCCTGGAAAATGAGGTTGGAGGATAAGATCAAGGCAACCCGGAGAGAAGTTAGCCGGCTGGTGGAACTACAGAAGGGTGTAGAGATTAAGGATAAGACTCGGCTACTGAGAAAATACAAGGGCCTGACTCCATCTGAAGCCCTAGAGACTGCTAAGCAAAGGCTCACAGCACTGGCCACCAGGCTAAGGAGATACACTAGAGCAGCAGAGGCCAAAAAGATAAATGCCCTGTTCTCCAAAGAACCATCCAAGGTGTACTCCCAACTGCAGTGCAACAACACAATAACAGCAGAGCCACCAACAGCAGAAACTGAACAGTACTGGAAGAACATCTGGGAGAAAGAGAAGACTCATAACACCAGTGCAAAGTGGCTGCAGGACCTGAGAACAGACCACAGCAATCTCCCAGAACAGGAACCAGTCACCATCACAATAGCCGACATCCAACAGCGGGTCAAGAACATGAAGAGCTGGACAGCACCTGGCCCGGACATGATCCACACCTACTGGCTAAAGAAACTAACAGCAGTGCATGAACGCCTAGCAGCACAGATGAACCAGCTGCTAGCAGCAGGCTCCCACCCAGACTGGCTAACACAAGGAAGGACAGTGCTGATCATGAAAGACCCCCACAAGGGAACAGCACCATCCAACTACCGGCCAATAACCTGCCTCCCCACAACATGGAAAGTCCTATCAGGCATCATAGCTGCCAAGCTACAGGACCACGTGGACCAGTACATGAGCACAGCTCAGAAGGGCATTGGGAACAACACCAGAGGCTCAAAACACCAGCTGCTCATAGATAGAGCAGTCGCCCAAGACTCAAGGTCTAGACAGACCAATCTGAGCACAGCCTGGATTGACTACAGGAAAGCCTACGACTCAATGCCGCACACCTGGATCTGTGAATGTCTGGCGCTATACAAAGTCAACAGGGCACTAAGGACCTTCCTCAAGAACTCAATGGGACTGTGGAAGACAACACTGGAAGTCAACTCAAGACAGCTTGCACAAGTGGCCATCAAGTGCAGCATATACCAAGGTGATGCGCTGTCCCCGCTGCTGTTCTGCGTTGGCTTGAACCCCCTCAGCCAGATAATCACAAGGACTGGATATGGATACAAGTTCAAGAGTGGAACTACCATCAGCCACCTCCTCTACATGGATGACATCAAGCTGTATGCTAAGAATGAACGAGACATTGACTCGCTAATCCACCTGACACGGATCTACAGTGAGCATATTGGGATGTCATTCGGACTGGAGAAGTGTGGCCAGATGGTAGTAAAGAGAGGAAAGGTAGTCAAGACTGATGGGGTGGAACTACCAGCAGGCCACATAGCAGACCTACAGACCAGCTACAAGTACCTTGGCATCCCACAGTCACATGGGACTCACGATGAGGAGGCAAGGAAGACAGCAACATCCAAGTACCACCAAAGGATAAGACAGGTCCTGAAGAGCCAGCTCAATGGGAAGAACAAGATCCACGCCATCAACAGGTATGCCCTGCCAGTCATCAGATACCCTGCTGGTATAGTGAGCTGGCCAAAGGAGGACATGGAGGCTGCCGATGTGAAGACCCGGAAGCTCCTCACAATGTACGGAGGTTTCCACCCCAAGTCCAACACCCAGAGACTGTACGTCAGCCGGAAAGAAGGCGGGCGGGGTTTGGTGAGTGTCAAAGCCACTATCCTGGATGAAACCCAGAGCATCCAGGAGTACATCAGTAAGATGGCACCCAAAGATGAGCTGCTGAGAGAATGCCTGAGGCAGCAGCAGACATGGGAGGAAGATCAAGCAGAAGAAGTGCCATGGCAAGACAAGACCCTGCATGGGATGTACCATCGACAGATAGCTGAGGTGGCTGACATTGGGAAATCCTACCAGTGGCTGGAAAGGGCTGGACTGAAAGACAGCACTGAGGCACTGATCATAGCAGCACAAGAACAGGCACTGAGCACCAGATCCATTGAAGCAGGGGTCTACCACACTAGACAGGACCCAAGGTGCAGACTGTGCAGAGAGGCCTCAGAGACAGTCCAACACATAGTGGCAGGATGTAAGATGCAGGCAGGAACAGCATACACTGAACGGCACAACCAAGTAGCTGGCATTGTGTACAGGAACATCTGCACAGTGTATGGGCTAGACCCTCCCAAGACCAGATGGGAGATCCCACAGAAGGTCGTGGAGAATAACAGGGCTAAGATCCTGTGGGACTTCCAGATCCAGACAGACAGGCAGGTACTGGCCAATCAACCAGACATCGTGCTAATAGACAAGGATCAGAAGACAGCGGTGGTGATAGATGTAGCAGTGCCAAGTGACAGCAACATCAGGAAGGAGTGTGAGAAGCTGGAGAAGTACCAGGGCCTGAAAGAGGAACTAGAGCGGATGTGGAAAGTGAAGGCCAAAGTGGTCCCAGTGGTGGTAGGAGCACTCGGGGCTGTGACTCCTAAGCTGGGAGAGTGGCTCCAACAGATCCCAGGAACAACATCAGAGCTCTCTGTCCAGAAGAGTGCAGTGCTAGGAACAGCTAAGATACTGCGCAGAACCCTCAAACTCCCAGGCCTCTGGTAGAGGACCCGAGGTTGAGGATGACACATACCACCCATAAGAGTAAGAAGGAAATTTTTTTTTTTTTAATATAAAATTTTCCATCTCACCCCTATGGGTGGTATGGGTCTTCCTCAACCTCGGGTCCTCTATCAGAGGCCTGGGAGTTTGAGGGTTCTGTGCAGTATCTTAGCTGTTCCTAGCACTGCACTCTTCTGAACAGAGAGCTCTAATGTTCTTCCTGGGATCTGTTGGAGCCACTCTCCCAGCTTAGGAGTCACAGCCCCGAGTGCTCCTACCACCACTGGGACCACTTTGGCCTTCACTTTCCACATCCGCTCTAGTTCCTCTTTTGGGCCCTGGTACTTCTCCAGCTTCTCATACTCCTTCTTCCTGATGTTGCTGTCACTTGGCACTGCTACATCTATCACCACTGCTGTCTTCTGGTCCTTGTCTATATATATGAACACCTTGAGAAACATTAACCTAGATTTCTCCAGGATTAGTAAGAAACATTTTAAAAGAAGGTTCCTTTTTCTGTTATCTTTTATTTATTATCACTAAACAAGACTGTGGAAATTGAAAGGTAAAACAGAACTGGTTTAATCTTGCATTGGTAAACAGCTATTAAATGTCTGTTTTAGTTAAGACTGCTAAAAATCTACTGTAAAGGCACTCACAACTGTGCTAACAGAGAAGTAAAGAAAAGAACCAAAAAGATAGTGAATATGCTGACAAAATCAGGGTATAAATAATTATATTTCTAGAATGCTGTGCTAAAGGTTTGAAAACCATACACAGTGGTAGTAATAGTTAGTTTTTACTTGATTTCCCCTATGAACAAGATTCTTTCTTGGCTATCTCCTGTCAACAATACACAGCTAAGTTTACCAATCCTACAAGTTTCCATGTTTCCCTTATCACATACATTTTCATATATTACTGTAATGTTTAAATGGTTTACAGCATACGCCACCAAGAAAGATATTTTACCAACACTGTTTTCCTCGTGTTAGCATTATAGTTACATCCAAAATGCTTCTCTAAAAACTCAAAAAGGCCAGCTCAGAACAGTAGATAAACTTCTTTAATATCACTCAACAGGATAGATTTTAAGCTTTCTCATCTGTTAAAACCTTTCATTCAGAAATTTCTTTTGATTATACTTTGCAAAAAGAATTTTTGCAGTTACTCCACGAAGTCTTGATTTTCACGCAGATGAGTGCTTAGTGATTCCTTCCAAAATCTAAATTCTTATGCGTATAATTTAGTAATTGTACTGAATAAAATCACTTTATATGTGAGGTACTGCACAGCAACACACACGCACGCCTAAAAGTAAATGAAAATAAGCAAATAGTTTTTACAATGTAGCATGTAAAAAGGTTAAGACCAAGACATTTTACCCAACCATGAATTACAGCAGTGTTGTTTTGTGCCACTACAACTGACACGCTATCAATATTTCCAATATAAAACTCTACTTAGAAAAAATTCAAATGTAATTGCCATTACTATGTAGGCCCTGTCTACACTGGATTTTCGTTACCTGCGTAGTGGCCCTGATGTAAATCCTAAATGTAAACACAGTTTGCATTGGTGTAACATGATGAGTATCAGAAAAAGTGGAATAAGCTACACAGGGCAACCATGACTACACATACACACTCTAAAGCTTTACATCACTACTCAGTAATCTTTAAAATTGGCACCTTTTATTAGATGTATTAATTCACATGTCTAAACTTTAATATACTTCCCTATTAGAAATGAAGCTGCTGGAAGAGGAATTTTTACAAAAGGCCAGTAGGAACCACTCATCTAATTTTTGTTAAAGAACTGTAAAGCCCAGAATGAATAAATTACATTTCTGATTTGTCTTTATTTTAAAAACATTTGTTCTTAGCTTAATTGTAGACTTCTGGTGCCCTTAGTGTCCTGTCCCCTTTCCCAGAAAGTCCTACCCTGTTGAGAATTTCTCATATTACTGCAGGGGAAGGGCAAGCACTAGAACATGGAGAAAGGAGCAGCATAGACTGCATGATGACAGCACGCAACAGGCTTCTGCTGTTTCTAACAGCTGCAGCAATGCTATATTGTACAGTGTGGCTAAGGGAGATTACCAGTGCTTTTCTCTAAATCCTTGCTACACGAGAAAGGGTTTGTGAGTATATTTATGCCAGCAAGCCCCATAGCGCTCACATAGCTTATACCAGCAAATGAGTTCCTTTGCCAGGATAGCTGATAACAGTTCCCCAGCCAAAATAAGCCAAACCAGCAAAAGAATTTTTGTTGCCAGTGTAACTGTTGCTACATGATGCTTTTTGCTAGCCTACTATCATTGGTTAGAGAGAGGAGGGTTTTTTCACACTCCTAACAGGTACATCAATACAGGCAAAGTTTTTAAGTGTATGCCAGCCTAAGATCTCAATTTATCAGGTAGGCTTAAGTATATGCTTAAGTTTAAGCATGAAAATACTCCCAGTGAAGTGAAAGGAAGCTTTAAGTATCTGCTGAAGAGCTGAACTGGAGCCTTCAGCTGCTGGTGAGGGCTGATCAAACGGGCATTAAAATGAGGGAGAGGGATACTTTTGTGATGTATATAGTTATTAATTTGTTTAGTTTGTCTTCTGCTAAGAACCAGCAATGCAGGGCTCTCTCAGGGAAAGAAGAAAGAGGAATTCCAGAGATAAATTCTGAGAAGACTGAGAAAACAAAGTAAAAGGGACAAATAGTAAATAACAGGACTATTATTGAAAAATAAAGCCATGTCATTGTCTAGCTAAAGACAAAGCTTCAGAGCTCCTAATCAGCTGGAATGAACCTCTTTACAGAGATAGAACATTCTGAAAGCAGAACCAAACAGCGATCCCATCCATGCCATCCTCTCATGCACAGATCTATCTAATTGTCAGCATAAGCTGCTTCTGTCCACTGTCAGGATGGGATCTAACACAAACAGACCAGACCAGTGGACATACACTTTTCACAGAATTATTTTTGCTATCTCACATCTGAAAGGAGACTGATGTGTCATAAAAATTCCTTTTATTTTTAACTTTTTAGATGCTTGACGTGTGTTTTTTTAGTAAGATGTCTTCTGCTTCTCTCCTGCTACTCTCCACACTTTTTTTATACATAAAATTATCTGCACCCATGCACATTTTGGGCAGGGTCAGATTTAGGGGTAGAAGACCCAAGCAACCACTTGCAATGCTGGGCATGGGGAAGGGAGTTGGGCGTGGGTGCTGTTTTTGTTGTTAGCAACAAAAGGGAAAGTAGAATGCTTGAAGTAAAATGTTTCACACGTGCTGTATATGCATTCATTTTTCACTAACCTCAAAAAATGTTCTGAATAATAAATACAAGTTTACAGTTCCTAGCAAACATATGCTATATGACCGTGATAAATCATGCATGCAAATTGTGCATCAAAATCGTGAAGGGGGTTACAAATGCAATAAAAATTAGGTGTTCAAAAGTTTAACAAATGGGGGAATCCATTGGAGACACTCCTTGCCTGGGGCTTCGTTTGGATTAGAGATGACCGTAGTTTTGAGGAACAAAAGAGAAGACTTTTGGTGAAAACAGGTTGCCCCCGATCAATGTTCCCTCTAATTACTCGTAGACTGTGTGCACAAACAATTTCTTTGTGTGCGCAAAAACATTTCTTTGCGAGCACCAATATTAGCACTATTGAATTTTTTTGTGCAAACTTTATTTTGTTGTGTGCGCAGGTTTCATGACCTGTGTGCGCACGGACACGTGCACAGCTTAGAGGAAACAGTGCCCCTGATATTCGCTATTTTATCTGTATATTCTATCTGAAGACTATGGAAATGCAGTGTTTTGAGTCTGAAGAGCAGGGGTGTCGCTGCTCTGGGGAGGGACCCGGGGCACTGGCACTGGCCCAGGCCCTGCCCCTGGCCCTCAGGCCACGCCCCTGGCTGGAAGCCTCCGTGTGCCACCGCGTGCTGCTGAGCCCTGGATCCCCAGCTGGGGACAGGGCTGCCACGGCCATGGGCGGCTGGGCCCCGGATCTCTGGCCTGATCGGTCCGGAGACCAGGAGTGGGGGAGCCCCGCTAGACCCAGGGCACTGGTGCCAGGATTCGGGGCACATGCGCCGTGTGCCCAGTGCCAGCAACGCCCCTGCTGAAGAGAAAGAAAAATGTACTATCTGAATGCCAGTAACTTGAAATTTCTTAAAAGAAGAGTTGGGTGAAGGAAGTGAGATCTTTTCTCTGGAAACATTGCATAGGTGTTCAAGTAGATACAGAAGACAAAAGAGACAATTGTGCATGGAACATTGTTCTGCATGTTCTTTCTTCAGGGCAGGCTTATCCACCATTAGGGGAGCTTAGGGCAGTAAAGGCAGCTGCATACCAGAGAACTGAAAACCTTCCCCAGATGTAAACGGAGTTACAGGGCATTAGGAGGGAACCCCCCCCACACACACACATACACACACGCACACAAAACCCAACAACCCATTGACCAAGACAAAAGGGAACAGAGCAAGCCAAAAATGGCAAAAACGCAACAGTTTTTGAGCCCTAGAGAATAAGAGATCTAGAGCAGGGGTCTCAAACTCAAATCACCATGAGGGCTGAAGAGGACTAGTATGTTAGCCCAAGGGCTGCACCACTGAAACCTTTTCATACAATGTTATTGCAAATATAGACAATGATAGTGTCACTGTAGGCTGCAGGAAGTAACTTCAAGCATGCAGCCTATGGGGCACAAGTTTGAGACCCCTGATTTAGAGGTTAAATGTGAACACTCCAGGAGGCAGAATAAAATCTGGTATTCTCTTGGAAAGAGAGCTAAATCTTTCTTCCCATTAAAAAAAGAGAGTCGTGTGGCAACTTAAAGACTAACAAGTTTCTGCGGGCATAAGCTTCCATGGGCTCCAACTCACTTTGTCAGATGCATCTGACATTGGAACCCACAAAAGTTTATGTCCAAAGAAATCTGCTAGTCTTTAAGGTGCCACAGGACTCTTGTTGTTTTTGCTGTACACAGACTAATGCGGCTACACCTCTGGAAATCTTCCCATTGAAGTGTTTGGTCCTGTGTGCAAGCCTATTAAGGCACAGAAAAACCATAGTCTGGAATGGTGAGACTACGTATAATAAAAAAAATCAGTTTTGGCAGGTTACTGTTATGAAAACACTCTTTTTACTTAGTGAAGCAGAAAGAAAAAGTAAGAAGACTCAGAGAGCTAGGTGAAAAATATTTGCAATGTTTTCAACCACACCCCTTCGGCAGAAAGACACTGGCTGTGTTATTACCATATTATGTCATGGAAAATGGTAATGATAATGAATGCAGCATTAAAACAGCACAAAGTCTGCTGTTTTTTAAAATTATTTTAAAATAAAAAAACCCTACCAAAATGTTTTCTTTTACTGAAAACTCATTTTTTCAGTAAATGAAAGTTTTTCATGACCCTTTCATTAATGTTCATGAAACTAAAAGAAGTTTAAAAACTAAATTAGCAAATATAAACTTGAAAAGCACCTAAAAAGTTTTTTTAAAAAAGCTGACTTGCTGTTTTTTGTTTTCTATGGCAGCCCGTTTTACAAAAGAAAAAGAAAAAAAGAAAAAAATTGTCCTATGTTGTTTCCAACCAGTTCAAATGTGCCCCTTTATTTCCTTTACTTAATTTGTCCCTGTTAGTAATTTTATTTACAGTATACATTATGTTCCTTCATTTGTTAGGGTTTGCAGGGTTTGCTATATTTTTTCCCAATTTAGCCCTTTTATAGGGAGCAAGAGTCCAAAAAAAAAAAAAAAAGTGCCTAGCACAGTGCTCAAACCCCCAACCCCAAGACTGAAAAATGAGTTTCTCAGCCAACTGAACCACAGAGAGCATTAGCCCAGAAGCTCTTAAGAATAGGGGAGATGGTATGTTCCACTCCCCCTTGATCTTGCTGCAGGTTCTTTTGTTCCCTGTGCATACAGCAGGCTCACAGGTTTCAACCATGTGTTGGGCATGGTTTTTTTTTTTTTTTTAAACGTTCTACCCATAAAAAGTAAGAAGCAGGAAAAATATCACCTATTTTTAGAATGCCTAACGGATGGAGGACGTGAAGGTAAAAACGATGACATGTCCTCCTTTTGCCAGATCTCTGGCAACCCCAGTCCTGGGGAAGCTGCTTGCTCCTCCTGAGCACTTTCCTGGTGGCCATGTGTGTGTGTGTGTGTGTGTGGGGGGGATGGAGTGTGGGGGGGAGGGCTTCCCGAGTTACACAGCTGGGTGCTTTCTTCGCGCACCCTCCAGCTGGTTTCCCTGAGACCCCCTGGCACCCCTTCCCCCGGCTCCCTCAGACCACTCCCCTGGCTGCGAGAGCCACTCCCTGGTGGTGTGCCTGTTCCTGCTGCCCTTCTTCCAAGCGGCAGGAAGCTGCACCAGGAAGTTTAAAATCTCCCTCCCTGAGCATGTTCAGGGGAGATTTTAAACTCCCCAGAACACCTCCCTGCCAGCTGGAAGAATGTGTGCTTGGGGCCAGCAAGGAGCTGCAGCTGCAGGCCCTACGCGGCCAGCAGTGAGGAGTGCTCCACCAAGTTGGGGCTCCTGCACGCGGGCTCACGTGCACAGCCTAGAGGGAACATTGTTACGGTGTGCTGTCTTTTTTAAATCATCTTTTCAATTGTGCAATTTTACAGTTTAATTCCTTAGTCTATGATAATCTCACAATAGCAACACTAGTCTTGGCTATGGTAATTACCTCTTAGCAAGGCAGACAAATTGTTCAGAATGCAATAGTATGTATGTTTACTGATTTGTGAATAGTAAGATCCAAAGGGGCAGCCATGTTAGTTTAGTTCAGGAAAACAAGCAAGGAGTCCTGCGGCATTTAAAGACTAAGAAATATATTTATTGCATAAGCTTTCATGGGAGAAAATCCCATGCAATAAATATATTTTTTGGTCTTTAAAAGTGCCACAGGACTCCTTGTTTGTTTTTGTGAATATTAATTAGCTTATGAAGTGTCATATTTACTTTACAGTAAGTTGGCTTTATTGGGTTTTAAGACCTTAAATAATGTAGATCTTTGCTATACTTCATTCCTCCTTCTTGAGCCACATCCTGGGTAGAAATCTGCAATGTCACAGGATTTGACTTGCCTACTATTGTGTCTTTACTACTTCTCAGGCTATTAGGCCCTTGCTCTGCTGGCTCCAGGAGAATGGAACACCTGCTTAGCCTGGATATCTATCACACTTAATTAAAGAATTTGTATATTTTATGATATTTACTATTGGCTCATATTTATTGCCTTTCCTCACTCAACCCCTTTTTTGCTCTTCTTTCTACCCTGCTCTCAAAAATGGTTTTACTTTTTTAAGAGCATTTTACAAAAATTTGAATTTAACTTTAATCATCCTTTTACCATGCTATATATCACCATATTAGTAAATCCTTCCCCTGTAGATTTCTTTTTGCTCTGACAATTAAATTAGAAGATTCTGGGTACGTTTAATATATATTGTCTTTTCCTACAAACTAATTGCAGCTAAATTAATCTTTGCAATAAAAAGTCTATTATAATAAACAATCACAATTATATAAAAAAAGAGTATATGGAAGTAGAAGAACAGTACTTACAGAATAAGAACAACTGAACTGGCAACTTGACAGTTAAAAATAAAATGTTTTTTGGGATAGCATTATTGTTGTATAACAAGAGATAAATTTAATATAATTAGGGCAAATAGAGGGACATCTCCAATGACTTAAACTTCTTCATTAACTTGCAAATCTGGTTTAAAGATAAAAATACCTAGAACTCACTTTGGTTTAGTCTGAGGAGTAAAATTTCTTTTTGATGTAGTGGGCTTTAGCTCTGACATTTTTCCAAAGCACATAAAATTTGTTTTATTGTTATATATCTTCTCTTTCATATTACAGCATTTTTTCTTTTTTCAAAACTGTCAATGAAGCATTAATTTAGAAAAACTATCACCGTGAATCCAGACTTATCATAGATCCTAATATGAACAAAGCTGTGCACATATGTTAGAACAGAAAATAGAAGGTATGAACAGCATGATCAGTGTGCAGTTCCTTAAAAAAGAAATATATAATTCTTTGGTCTTTAATTACTCAGTAGTGGACAATGGTCAGTTTGAAGACAAAGACTGACCATCTTCAACAAAGAAGTATACCAGAAGTTTAAAGATAGTTAAACTTAAAGAGTAAATAACTTTACGGTTTTCCTTAAAACCAGACACTGAATGTCCAATGCTCCTATAATCTTGTTTTTTAAACATTCAGGTTAAAGTTCTTATAGTTAAACAGACACCTCATGGAAGGTTAGGTTTGAGATAGCAGAACACTGAATACATTTCCTCTAGATCAAGGCAAAAAAACTACAAGAAAAATGTAAAACATATTTATGCTACATAATAACTTATTAAATGAGCTAAGCATCAATTAACCAACTAATCTCTTCCAGAGAGCACCATGCACACTCAACAGTAAGTTTCAAAACAAAGCATTTAATTAAGTTTCATATTTCAAGAAAAACTAGAGAAATGAATAAATGTACCCAACTAGCTTGTAAATTCTTACAATTCTGTAAAATATAAAAGCAAAACAAAACAAAACAAAAAACCCCCAAAAACCTACCACCGGTTTTGGTCAGATCTCATTCTATTCTTCCAGTTGACTACAGAAAAGTATCCAGAAACAAATCTGGATTCATTTCTGCTAGGTTGACAGAATGATTTACAATCTCTTTTTCAAATTCACTTGACAAATCTTAAACAGAACATTCCAGACAGTTTGTATTTTTATTCCTGTACTATTTGAAGTATTTTAAAATCCTGCTACAAACCAGTGACTCACATTAAAGAATTTTGGAGTTAAAAAAACTGCCATGCTCATTGTAACTAACACTTTGATTTTAACCTCCTTTTTTTTTTTCGAACCAGATAGTGGGAAAATGCTGTTTTGTCAGATTTTATTAGTTAAATATATATAGCAATTGTCTGTGTCCTAAACAGACATCATTCATTGAGCCAAAAAACAGAATTCTTGGGTAAATAAGAGTAAGTGGTTAAAAAAAAAAATTAAAGTGACACCATAACTGGAAAACCACATTAACACCTTGAAAAAATATACTGATTAATACTATAAAACCAACAGAGTCCTGTGGCACTTAAAGACTAACAAATTTGTTTACTGCATGAGGTTTCATGGGAGAAAATCCCTCTTCTTCCACAAAAGCCCATGCAATAAATAAATTTGTTAGTCTTTAGGTCCCACAGGACTCCTTGTTTGTTTTGCTGAACTAGACTAACACTTTGGAACTCTACCACAAAATCACAATTATATAACTGAGATTAGGGAATATTCAATACTCTTCTACTTTTCCTGTTTACTTTGGGTCTAGTCAGTTTTACATTTTTTATGATAGTTAGTGCAGGCCTCTCATTTCTGGAGCTGCAAATCAGGCAGCCAGCAGAAGAAAGTTGTGCATGCCAAAAGGAGGGGATGTGGCAATAATACGGATGGCTGTCAGTACGATTGTTGGTTTTGCTTTTTTGCTTTCAGATTTCCCCCAAAAGAGTCATCTAAACAAACCAGTAAGCACTGAAAACATTTTTTCAAATTAATTTTTAAAAGATTAAAAAGATGCTTCATTAGTAAACAGAATTAGTTCAAACCTAGGAAGTAAATTGTTATTGTTTTTCCTAGGTGGGGGAAATGCAAAATGAATAAACAATTAAAATAACTTCTGAGTCTCTGTAGTGACATGAAACAAAATCATTATCAGAAAAATACTTCATGTTTCATTTATAACCCCCCTCATCAATTGTCTTTCAGAAGATTGTTAGTTAGTTAACAGTAGACTAGTTGTTAGTTAACAGTAAAAAAAAAAAACCCTGTCCCACTCCCTTTCAAACTTAAAGATGTGATTTTTTGTTCTAGAAGCTGTGACAGTGACCTGAAAAGAATCATTAGCACTGAGGAAGTTATTATTCTATATTCCTGACCCACCATTCTTTTCCCATCTTTAAACAGTGTTTTACTGGTGTCATAAGAATGGGGGGGACGCAGTTAAGTGGAAAGAATTTGCTCATTAAATGGTCAAACTAGATTTGTTTCTCCTCTACATCTTGAGTTTTTATAATTGGAAAATTACCCTATCACCATATGTCCAGCCTGAAAGAAAAAAAAAATCCTTGTCATCATCACAGTGAGTTGTTTATGCAAAAACAAGAAGAGTGCCTTTCAGGGGAGAAAACAATGTTGTTTTAGTTTTTACATATCACTTACAGTAATTTATTTAAACCAGGATCACAACCTTTAACAAAGCATTTATGTGACCTACATTTAATAAAAAGCTACTAAGTGAAGAATGAGTGGTTGTTTTTCATTGACTTATAATTCATCAGTTTCATTTACTTTATCATACCTGGTCTTCATTTGGTAATTTTTTCTCCTAAAATACAGCTTAAGCACTAAAAATAAAATAAAATAAAATAAAATGAAAGGAAACAAAAAAGGGGGAACAGGTTTGTAACTGGCTCAGCTCTTGGGTATCAGTAAGCTAATAAAAGGCTGGTTTTAAATACAGAACTGTTACAGACACTAAGACCATAGTCACAGGCACTATACTGAAGTTGAAAATAAAAGAGTCACAACTGTGTTTAAAGCATACCAGAAAGATTTGAGCAGTTTTCTTAACCAGCAAACAAAGGGAACCTTGCCAGATTTTCCTCTATTCCCACAGGTCATGCAAAAGAGACATGATTTTGACAGCTCTATTTCAGAGAACACCTGTCTCAATAACAAGCTTTCTTAAGCCTCCAGTCAGATGAGTTCTTTGGCCACATGCAAGAACCCCAGGGTAGGAAGTTAACAATGAAAGCAGAATTGTTATTTGACAACCATTTTCAAACACAGATTTTTGCAAACATGATTATAGCATATTTTGCATTCCATGTTACTCTGTTCCTGGGATGGTTCTTGAGACGCTGAGGACTGTAAGTAACCTTGTTACCCAGTTCCCTCTTCGGAGAGTTCCATCACAGTTTCTGAACACAGTCACAACTGTTAGTAACCTGCATGTAGTCAGGGAACCTAGAAACCACAGCATGTGAAAATTGTTTCAGGCATAGTTACAAACGGCGTGTGCTGGGCCCATAATCTGCAACACTCCCAAGAAACCGTGTAGCTCTCCATTAAACAAAGTATGTATGTTGACCTTTGTTTTTTGGTGGACTTCACAATCAAATATCACACTCTCCTATTAGGAATGTGAATAAAGCATTCTCTTTTCCTATTTGGCAAAGCCTTTCTCACTATGGGTTTCTGTCACATTCAGGATTTGACAACTAAAATGACTATAACTGGAAATTAGAAAAGAATAATCTTATCCAACGGTAACTTTTCTTCAAGATCTGTAGTCCACAGGGATTCTGTATCACAGGAAATGGAATCCTGTAGTCAACACTTGAAGAAATACAGTTATCTCAGAGTAAGTAACCCTTCTCTCTTCTTTAAGTGATTGTCCATGTGGATTCCAACTTCTGGTGACTTGCAAGATGTGATCGCCTAGGTAACAGATGGGGTTCTGGAGCAAACATAAAAGACTGGTATTTTTCCAAAGGTAGCTATACGAGCTCTGAAGGATTGGGCTCCAACCTGCCTGGCTGGATCCAACGTAGTTAACTCATAGCATGATTTCATATCATTAGACACCCATCTAAAAAGTCTTCAGGTTGATACTGTCTGATCCTTCATTCTATATGTAAACAGTACAAATAGCCTAGGGAACTCCTGAAAAGATTCATAATGTCCAGGTAAAATAAGAGAGCTCTAACTAGATCAAGGGTGTACAGTTTGTCTTATCACTGGATAGAATGAGCATGGAGCAGGTGGGGATGGGGATGGCATATTAATCACACAGTTGAAATTGAAATCTAAAACAAACTTTGACATAAATTGAGGCTGAGGCTTCAGGATCACCTTATCATTATCGAACACAGTAAGGTAGAGCCACAATGCAAGACTGAATTTCCCCTTTCTGGCTGCTGTTATTGCTGAAAAAAAGGGCCATTTTCATAGACAGATGGTATTGTGAGCACACTGTTATGGGCTTGAAAGGAGGATTCATTAGCCCAGATAAGACTATATTAATAGCCCAGGAGTGAGGAGGCTCCTGGACTGGGGGAAATCCATGAATAAGGCCCTTGACAAAACTAGCAACTATGAGCTGGGGAAAACATGATGTAATCCTGGATGGGAGAGGATGGGGTGAGTTGTTATTACTGCTAAGCACATCTCTAGAGGGCTGATGGATAGCCCTGAGTTCTTGCTAGATAAATGGTAGTCCAGAACAGCAGAAATGTATTTATTTTATTTGGCATGTATGCAACCCAGCCAAGCTGAGTCACAGCATTCTTATCAACAATGTTCAAGGCATAAAGACCTCCAGGAAGCCAACTCATTTTGCACAGTCCTCAACAATACGTGTCATGATTTGCGGCTGCCCATATTAACATAGTGGACTGTCTCTAAAATGCCACCAAAAATTCCACGGCAGCACAAATTCCATATTCAGTATGAAACTGGTTCAGAAAACCTTCACAGTAAATCAAACCCAGCGTGATGTTCAATAGAGTCTGAGACTAGATAATTATTTGTCAATTTCTCTGTGGATCATGATGCTTACCATGAACTCCTACTGTAAATCCTTCATCTGGTAAATTTATCCACAACGAGTGATGTGAGGGCAAATGATCATTATAGTGAATTAAACAATTCTTTAAGTAACAGCAGATGTGACATCACACGATTTTGTCATCATGAGCTTTACTATGCTTTTTTCTCTGAAAACACTGGATGGAGCAATATTGCAGAGATCTGGAATCATGATATATAGAGGAGTAGATTTAAGTGCTCCTGAAATAATATACACATTGTAATTAAGTTGTATATTGATCATATTTGTGTGGGACTAGCAAGGCCATACTAGAGTTCAATATTTTGCTCCTGAATAACTTGAGTGACAAGGTTGAAGTGTGTAATGTTTGGCCACTGGCGACCCATGTTGTTCAACACAGTTTTCCGGGCAGTTTGTTACATGTTTTGACCATAGGTGCTATCTTTGTAAGATGATCACAATACATGGAAGTTCTATCCAACATGACACTTAGATTGACCAGGTGTGAACCAGGCTTTATTCGCTGACTACTGAGAACTGTGTTCAGATGTTTGCCTGCTTCCACATGATGTAAGTGGAAGTCACTCAACAGCCTTACTTCTACTTGGTTTCAGGCACGCCAATGACAATATTCAGCCATAGCCACCATATTTGTTTTCAGAACACTCTCAAGTATGTCAAAGGAGCATGATGGAGTGCCAAGGCATATGTAATCTAGATAAACAAACTTGTGAGACTCAGTATACGGTATGTTATTAGAATATAATTTGAATAATGATAAAGCTAACTCTGACCCTTGAGGCAGGCAGTTGGTTTGGTGCCTGCAAGTAATCGTTCTATTATCGCCAATATGCACATACAAATTGTGATTTCACAAAAACAGAACCATTGCACGTACTAACCAACTTGGCGTAGTTCTAGACAATTTCACCAAAAGGCCCATGTGCCAAATTTTATTTTATGCTGTGGTCAGGTCAAGGAAAACTGAACCAGTCTTCAGCTTATGTTGGAATCAATTTTTGATGAAAAACATGTCAGCACTTGATCACTTGTGAAATGACTGTGGCGAAAACCAGCTTGCTCTGGTGCACCAGCACATCTTCTACAGATGATGAAATTCTTCATGAAATAAGATGGTCAAGCACCTCAAACCAGATGCTTAGAAGTGAAATCAGTCAGTATTCAAAGGCAAGTATTGGTTTTTCCCAGGTTTCAGCAATAACAGCAATCAGTGTGTCTGCAGGAGACAGAATGGGTTGTGCAGATGGAGTATTTCGTCCATTTTACTGTCTTCTAAAGTCAACCTAGTAGAATTCTTTCTGCTTCCTACCAACATATTCAGACCTTACCAGAACAGCTTCTTTCCTAACCTGCAAGCAAGTGCAATAATGCTGGGTTCAGATGTACAATCTGCCGTTCTATCTCAGAGATTATGTTAGGTAAGACAGGTAATGTTTTTGGGGTCTGTGCTGACAGTTTCATTAAACTGGAGTACCAGAACTGTCGCATCAACCTGGTGATAGCACAAATTATTACTGCTGAATCCTGTCTACCTTTATTTAGGATTCTTGATTCTAACAGGATTGGAGAAAGGCATATATTATCTCAGGGACAAGAAAAACAATTGACAGGTAACCTGGCCTCAGACTTCCACTTTATGTGAACATCTGACACTTTGTATTTTTGTCTGTGGTGAAAAGATCTGCTGTTGAGCGACCCCAACTATGGAAAATGTTCTGCAGGATGGGATTTTTGATAATCCAGTCATAGGTCATCTGTGAACTCCCTGCTGATCTGGTCAACTAGGACATTCTGCAAACCTGGCAGATACAGAGCTATTGGTGTAATCTGGTTACAAACAGACCAGTTTCACAGGCAAATAGCTTCTTGGCAAAGGAGTTGGGGGACCAAAGGGAGACAAACATTCTATTCCTCATTTGTTGACCTAAAACTGCTGTTGTGTTGTCTATCATGACTTGGACCATCAGTCCATTTAGTACAGAGAGACATGCTATGCAGCCTAGCTGAATAGTACTCATCTCTAGGATATTTATGTGAAGGTTAATCTCTTCAGTGGTAGATTGGCCTTGGGTCTGAATGTGATCCAGATGACATTCCTGGCTGCCTGTGGAAACATCAGTTATTGAAGAGTTCAGATGTTGGATGGTAACCCCGCAGCAGGTTGATGAAGTTCCATGGTTCTGAATTTGTCTTCTGGCAGATAAAACCGTACTATTGTGGAATCTAGCACTGGCCGTATAAATGCTATTTTTTGGGTCAGCCATACTATTTGCTCTGATCACTGTGACATTGAGGATTGAGAAACCTTATAGGATTGTATGAATGGAGTTGTTCACCTGATGCAGTGATTGAATGAGCTACTCATCAAAGTATAGGCACAATTGAGCCTTTGCTTTCACACAGATGAACCCTCTATGACAGTCAAGCACATAGTGACTACTTGTGGCAGTGCTGAAAGACCAAAGGGTAGGACTGTGTACTGAAAGTGGGAATTTTCCATTTGCAATCTGTGTTCTGGATGGATTGCTATGTTAAAGTATGCATCCTGTCGGTCAAGAGCCATAAACCAGTCTTGAGGATCTTAGAATGGGATTATAAAGTCTAGAATTACCATTATGAACCTGAGACAGAAAAAGGTGTTAAAATTTCTGAAATCCAGAACTGGATGTCTCCCTTCTTCTATGAAATTAGGGAACTAGAGTAAAACCCCATTCCTCTGGACACCTAGTCACATGAACAAGGCTGAGATGAGTTGGTAAGGGATGCTTCTCCGCTCTGTTTTGATGTGGACGGGGAAAAAAGATTCCTCCTCTAACAGTGGGGGTCCCAGGGAGAACTAAAGTCTCTCTTCGCTGGCACCAAAGAGGTGCACATTACCATCGTAGTCAATAGGATCCTGTATAGCTCTCCCACAGTACAGGGTAACCATGAGTCAGGACAATGGTGCAAAATGATTGGAGCTGAGAGTGACTGCATCAATAGTAACTGAATGTGTTGTAGATAAAGGGTCGGAATCAGAAAAAGTACTAAGCTCCCCTGGAGAAGGTACTGATGGTTAATGACCAGTCTCTGCTAGAGTGTCATAAGAACATGATGTAATCTGTGATCTACCCTTTACTAGAGCAGCTTGAGACTACTGATGCCTCTTTTTTACTCCATTTCCAAGAGAGAGTCCTTGATTTGTGCTTCTTGAAGAAGCAGAGTTGCTTCCTACTGTTTTCAGATGAGCAGGTGGAGGGGACATAGCTGGTCTCAGAAGATACTGCCTTCCTGGCTGTGAGCCCAGGATTTTGGGGTTGAGTTGCTGCTCACAGGAACACTCAGAGATTAAGCCTGTTTAAGCCTTCTGGAGGCTTTTTTTCTCCCGATCTAGGAGGCCCTAACTGAGAGCTCCAGGAGAAAAAGCTGAAGCTGAGTTTCCTGTGCCTTCTGAATTCTTTTCAAGAAAAATGATAGCAATTTGCCTTTTGTCAATGCCAGGAAGGGGAGAGAAAAAAAAAAAAGACTCATGCCACCATTCAATAGAATAGCTGCCCCAGAAGATGAGCAAATTTTGAAGCTTGGAGACTTTGCTTTAGTCACAGGGATTAAAACCTGATATTGAGGAAGTCCCTAACACTAGAAAGTCTCTTTAAATTAGCCAATAGATGTTAAACAACTAATTCTACAACTATCCTAACCAAAACCGCACTATTTAATTAATACTAATTATATAGATACCAAAAGGATTTTAGTTGCACAGAGTGCAAGATACAGTTGATACAACCAAGGGTGCTGTCTCTCAGCCACAGGCAATAAGAAGGAACTAAGAGATGGTTGAGCCCCCCAGATTATATGCACTTGATGGGTGAGGGGTGTGAGGACATCTGGAGTGCAGCACTAATAGACATAGCTGGCCAAAGCTATCCAATCATGAAGCAGAATGCACATGGACAATCACTCAAAGAAGAACTTTTTCTTTAGTTATTCTATCTAATACTGGGATAAATGCTGGAATTCAGAAGTTAGACCTAAACAAGAGAAGAATGAGACTGCTAGCACCTTGGTTTTACTTGGAGAAATCAAAGCAGGATGGAGACGCTTTTCTAGTGCAGAGAAGAAATGCACCAGAGGGCTGACCTCAGAAAAGAATGTCTTTAGAGAAGATGGGGCACGTAACTGTAGTCTAATAAATTTTGGCAAAAGGACTGACTCACAAGGGTAGTTGAAACTTCATTTTCTGAGAGGGCAACTGCAAAGAAAAGAACTATATATGAATATTAGCTCAAATATAAACATAAATTTGCTTTGGCCAAGCTTGTATTTGCTTTTCTGAACACTTGAACAATCAAGTTTTACTGGCTTGAATGTTTGCAGAAAGCTGATTTTAGGCTTGCACAGTTGAGTATATCAGAAGTGGCATATATCATGTAGGACAGAATATGATGACAAACCAGGGGACAGAGTTCACTAAATCCTCAACAGAGTCCCAGAACAGAGGCAATTAAATGAGTCAGAATGCATCTTTCACAGCTAGGACCACCCAGTTATTTTGTCATAATGCAATGAGACTAGATTAAATGTAAACACTGAAACCAGCCAGTAACTTTACAGTAGACTAACTTTTCTATGAATGAGGCCGTGATAAAGTCTGTGCGACTCAGAAAGAAAAAAAAAATTTTTTTAAAGGACTAATCCTGTTTATCTCTTTACCTTCTCTCTGAACTTCTACATTTCTCTGAAAAAGTCAAAGCTCCAATGGTATCTTTAACTCTTGCATCCGAACATCAGAATTAACCTCATTCAACCAGGGAACATAAAACTAAGTGAGCTGTGATCAGCCAATTAAAACTAACCAAAACGACCAAGTTTTTAATACAGTATAATTAATACTTGAAGAAAATGATTTGAGTTCAATCCAAAGACTGGAAATCTCATAAAAAATTAGTTATTTTGAATGATGACTAAATTTAAGAAAATTTCATATTGCTTGTAGATGTTACAGAAATTTAAAAAAAGGTTGAAATTTACAGAGTAAATTTTTTTCTGCTTAGTCACTCAGCTCTAATAACTACTATTTTGCTAAGATAAAACATTATTTCAGAATGTCTTTCGATTTCTCATTGGTGTGTATGCATTTCAGTAGGGTATCAACTGACAGACCTAAAGATATTTGTTTATTGCAAAGAACTGGTATATCTTGCGTAGTATAAAATAAAGTCTTTCCACATTGTCCAACTCACCCTATTCTGAGGGACTGTTTTAAAGGGTTAAGAAAAGTCATAGGCCTTTCTACACTTGTGGGGAAATTCAGTGGCAGTTGATGGGAGATATGCAAGTTACATAGAGTAGCTTGTGTATTTCCCATTGACTTCCTAAATTCCAGTTAGCACAGTGTCCCCACTACAATGTGTCGACAGGAAATGCCCTCCTGTTGGCACAGCATTTGTCTTTTTACAGGGGTCAATATAATGAATTGACTTCATTGATTGAGTGAGTCTCCACATCTGGTCAACTGATGCTGAAGAATTGATCCTGCAGCACCAAAGGTCCTGCTGTGAGTGAAGACATACACACCAATTAGCATGGAATATGGCGTATGTGTGTAGGGGAGAGTTGGTTTACAATATGCACACTAGTTCCCTATAAACTGGACTGAGATCAAATAGCTTTCACATATACCACTGAGTAGTCAAACAGGAACCATCAATCACTATTAGCTTAAGGTTAATTGTCTTTGTAGCATGCTGCTAAATAAAGAGGGAACAAGACCTCGTGGTTTCCACAAATACATGTACTTTAACACACTCCCAAACTTTTAGAGACATGTAGTTCTATAACCTACTGTTTGACCTTGGTTTTTTCTTCCTTTATAACTGGATTATCATTTATTTTGAGCCATTCTGAATTTGCAGAAAACTGTACTTTACAAAGCCCTACCAAGTTAAAGCTGGTCATATACTGAGAGATGGCATAAAAATAAACAATCATGAAGAAACAAGGCAATTTACAAATTAGTTAAAACTGGGGTTGAAATCATCTTTCAGAAGTCTGTTCTGTGTGTCCACTTACGGAGTGAAATTTTTAATAACCAGCATTATTGCCTAGTACACTACCTATACTCTAGACAACTCAGCGCCCAGCAAGCATCAAATCACAGCCTTGTGTTTCTCTTAAGGATGGTGCGCCCCAGGCATGGGCCCCGTAGACCTGTGCAGTGATCCACCTCTAGGCAAAGAGCACCTATGTCATTTGACATGATTCTTTTGGCTAAATTATTAGTGTGTTCCAAATGGCATTCTATTTAGTCCTCAGACAGAAAGCTAATACTTATGTACAAGGCTTCTTTTCTATGTATAGAGGAAAAGAGGTGTGTCTGATTCAGTAATATTTCAAAAACTTACTTCTAATGTTTTCTTTAGTTTCGAAGGAATAACATAAGACCGCTATTCTAAATGTTGTCATCTGCCATGGAGTGCACACTTCTACATGAAGTAGCTGATATCACACAGTACAGAACATAAAGGTATAAATACCCACCCATAGACTCCATCACTAACAGCTATATTGATACTTCTGTGCAACAGAGATGAGTGGTTGATTTGGGAAGTGGGTTGAAGACAGAATATATTCAACACGTTCCCCACGATAACAGGATTTTTAGCTATCAGTGGACTTTTTCCTGAGAAACAGAATTCATGAGATGCAATTTTGGCTCTGACACAGCCTTCCTTTGCAGTCTTGAGGAAGTCACATGACAACTTTCCTTCCATTCACTCATTCAAAAACCTGCTTGCTTCACATAACATTTTAAGTATTAGTGTCTGTAAAGCATGCTGAAGATGGAAAACATTATATTAATTCTAAGCATTATTTTCAGAACTATAATGAATAAGGCTATGCCAAAACACTAGATTTAATTCCTGTAGTTCTTTTTAGCACTATTCAGATTAAATAAACTAAGGCACAGTACTCTCTTTTTAACTGCTATCGTAAAACTCCTAAAAAAACATCTGCTGGAGCACATGAGGGACAGGGCACGTGGAAGAGAAAGACTTATTGTTCTTTACATTCTTTTAGAAAAATGCAAAATTTAATTGTACATTTCTGGATATCGGAATTGACTTCAGTCCCATTTGGGCACTTGTGTTCCTTTCCATACATAAGTATCAGAGCATGGCTCTTTTCCCACATGCCAAGATTTCCATGTAAGGCATCTTTACACTCATGCAAATATCCTGCCATTAATGTTACAATGGAGTAATTTACTTTTTTCACACCCTTCCCTTGCCTCCTACTACTTCCCACAAACAGAACTGAGAAAGGTATATAAGATTTGTTCTTTTATTTAAATAATGGTATTTCCAATGGCCAGCTATGCCCACTGAGGTCAGCTGAGCACCTTTCTACCCATACACAAGTCCACCACACTGTCACTCATTGGTATGTCTATACTTCTTGAGTTGCCAGATTGTGGCAACTTGCTTTGTGTTCTTTACTTTGTGCCTGACTTAGCCAGAGGAAGCAGAAAGAACAGAAAAACAGGACTCTCAGTTTTGCAACACACCTGTCATATTGCTGCTTACCATAATTATCAGTCAGGCTGATCTCCCGTGCCTGTTCTTCAAAAACCCTAAATCATGAAGCTACTCTAAAGGCAAACTTCCTGGCAATGGCAAATCACACACAAAATGTATATTTTTGGTTAAATTCTAATTCAGAACTGGGTTATTATTCCTGGTGATAGTCAAGTTTTGCATCTTTAGCATATTGGTGAACTATTTCCTTTTTGATGAAAACGGGGGAATGTGCTGTGTATCAACTTCTATTCAGGATTTTCATCCACACAACACCAGACATTAACACTGTATCTCTGAGTAAGTCATATCCTATCAAGTGAATCCTCTTAGGGATTGTTACTTATGTTAACACACTTACTGGTTTACTTGGTGTAGCCCCTCTGAGAAGATAAATTGGCTAGTTTCTTAGAAGAACAGGTGGCTATTATTTCATTGACTATACTGAAGAGACAATAGAAATGTAGATTTACATTGCTTTTGATAAAAATTTCAAAATCTTTAATAAAATATGAAAACAATTAGCAATCTCATTACTATGTGGTTTGACAATTAAAAAGTACAGTTACCAAAATAAAGATAAAGAAGTGTTTTCTCTTAAAATAATTGCAATTTAAATGTAAGTTGGTCTAGATAAGTACTTTCTGAAACAGATAGCTATTACTTAAAATTATTTGATTCTAATTTTTCTTTAGCTTTCGTCGGTGATTAAACAGTGCCACAGTAAAACCCTCATTACCCTTACTGTACATGTTTTGTATGTGAAGAAATTACAATGTTGTTTCGAGCACCACAAACTCCCAAATCTTGCAAATATAAATATCTTTTCTAGACTCATTGTAAACAATTATATTCTTGGTATTAACTATACAGAAATAAAAACACTTACTACTGTGCACAGTCAATCAGCTGGTACTCGTTTGACCTCTCGAAGCATGCCTTTACTCCTTCATCATCCCAGAGCTTTTTTGCGTGTTCAAAGAATTCCTGAAAATTGGAAATGTGACAAATAAGAGAAGATCTCATGTTTTGTTTTAATTAAAAAGAAATACACTGGTCTCTCCCTCCTCAAATCTTCATGATTTAAAATGGCTGCAATGTGAAAAATTATACATTTAAACAACAAAAGATGAAGAGTTAATAGTGAAGTCAAAGTCTCAGAAAGACCAATTTTGGGCTTTTAAGTATGTTCACATAAAATCAAACAACTAGTGTCAAGAATTTTATATCTTACAGCTTTTCATTATTTCTCTAGAAGAGCACTTTGTTATTTGGAAAGTAAGAATTAATAAAGGATCTATCCTGGCTTCCTTGTGTGGCCAAAAGAATTTTAAAAATGGTTGAAAACAGCTTGGTGTATCCTGGCGACAGAAGACAAATATTCAGGTAAGAAATCAAATTCACTGACCAGATGATATTTGAATAGAAAATCCTCTTGCAGGAACCAAAAACGGGTCTCAAGTACTCTTACAATTGTAAGGAAACCAGTACCAGACAAATGAGTGCACAACTCCATAATATCATGAACATGGCAACGTTAAAACAGCAAAACTTATTCTTGCTTTGAAGGACATATGTTGGTAGCTTTTAGCAACCTACCAAAGAAAACCCTGAAAGTTAGCTGATTTTTGCTAGCCTCAAAACTGGATCTGTTATTCAAAAGGCTCTGGCCTCACTTTCTGGGGAACCTAGGGACTGCTTCATATCTAGGACTACGCCATAATTAAGCACTGAAACCAAACTAACCCAACACACCCCCTCACAAAAGTAAAAAGAGTAGCTTATAAAAGACAATCAGTGCTCTCTCTGCATATGAAGGGGCTTAAAGGTGAGAACAGAAAAATTCTGGCTCAGTTTAAGAGAATACTTTTGATTCCATTTGATTTAGGTAAATATGAGCCCAGTTCAGCCAAAAAGGTCAAATAAATAAATAAAGGCCCCTCATGTAAATTCACTACAGATTGAACTTTTCCTAAAGGCTCATGCAAAAGCCAGACAGTGTTGATGATGCAGAAACCTATCGTCTTTTCCCTGAGTAATCAACAACTTTCCATCATAGTGGAACACAGCCCTGCATTACCAGAAATTATATTCTGAAAAAGATATAAAACCAAGACTCTTATCTTTTACATGGATTAAAAAGATTCCATGGCACTTACCACCAGAATAGATATATTGGCCCTACTGAGCTGGATAAAATCCACTTTACAAAATTACATTTTGTCTACCTAAATTTCACACTGTAGCTTTGTTTAGAAATGGCATTATCCTTCACTTTGTGTCTTAAAAACTACTGTGTACTGTTGCTCTGTGCTGTTTAAAGGCTTCTGTAACACCCCCCAGAATGTGCTACCTAACAGTTTCAACAGGGGACTGGGAGTCAGGGCTCTTTAGTTCCATAACAAATCAAACCAAAAATACTGTTTAAAGGAGTAACACTTTAAGATTGCCCAGTCACAATGTATTTACCTAGCACGTCATTTACAAAAACACAAGTCCGTGTAATTGGAAATGTAAAAATTTGTTTAATTAACAATCTATTTAAATTTCTAAAACCAGAAGAACATTTAAACAGTTTAGCTCTGCACGCTGGGATGGGATGGGATGGGGAGAAGCTACGGTGGTCTCAGCTTTGCTGCCCCACCGCGGCTCAGTAAGTGCAGGGTAGGGGAGTGGTGCTGGGCTTGGCACTTGCCCAAAAGCAAGAGTGGCAGCTGGGCAGCTGTCACTTGGTGGCAGGGATTAAACTAAACTGGAACACATCGGAACGCAGTTCCGGGCCCCACAACTCTGATAGGCCAGAGTTCAGGTGCCCAGATTCCAGAACTTAGAAAAATTGGGCCCACACATGCATGAAGGGGGTCCCCACAATACAGGATGGGGGCCCAGAGATTAGGAAGGTTTCAGGACCCCTCAAATTATACTTTAACCACTGCTTGGTGGCAAGGGGCTAAGTCCAGTGGCCACCCTCCCCTATCCCAAACCACAACTGGGGAGCTCTTGATCAACAGGGAGCCCCACTGGGCTCAGCACCTCCTCCAAAATGACGGTTAGTACTTAGTGAATGGTAAGAGCACTGCTTACTGTTTAAACATATAGTCGTCTACATCCCTACTGGTAGTTAAGAGCCCCACAAATCTTATACTTCCCAAATAACAAATGTATGATTCTTACGTGTGATGACATAGACATTTCATTAGAACAAAAGAATTTTAATACTGATCCATGGAATTTAAAAGCTGTGCTATTGTTTTGGTGGTTTTTGCTGTTGTAACAAATATTTTCTTTTAAACAATCATTTGAAGTGGGAAACAGCTAACAGGCATCAGTTGGCAGCAGAAATTTTCAGTAGTGCACGAATTGCTGCTTATTGAGAATAATGTTGCATATCTAATTTAATAGCAGAATTATGCAACGTTGTCAAAAGAGAAAATCTGGATTTGATCAAGACAATCTAATTTTCCAAGCCAAAGGTACAGGGCAAGTTAATATGTAGCTTTAAAAAGGAAGCTGGTTGCAACCTCAACTCTGGAAAGGCTACTGCCTCTCCATAATTCCTGGCTCAGCCACTAACTTGCTATGTGACTTTCAGCAAATTATTTAACTTCTATCTGGTTAAACTGCAAAGGGAAAATGGGTAAAAAACACCATATATACATCAAATGACAGTTATGAGGCTCAGTTGTGATCTATAAATTAAAGAACTGAATGAAAAATCCTGTTTTCTAACCTTTACCGGACCCTCTGAAACAGAGTTTCTCAAGTGGGGAGTGATGGAAACTGGCAGGGGCGGGGGTGAGCCATGTGTACCAGGTAGAGTGGGAGGGCATATGGGCACCATTCTGGGGGTGGGAAGCATGACCCTTTGGAGGTGAGTAGAAGCAGAGGGAGGCTACTGGCAGAGTAGGGGATACTGTGCAGCCACTACAACCCCTGCTGGGCAAGCTCCTTTCTCTCCACACTGCTCCTTGTTATGTTCATGTTCATGCCTGCTTCTGCTGCTCCTAGTAGTCACTCCTTACTGCTACTAGCCTGTGTGAACTGCTGCTACTGGAATCCATTGCTGCTGCCCAGCTCCCTCCCTCAGCAACAATAGCTCCTCATTGCTAACCCCTACTCTGTGAAGCTCTCCAGGTTCTGTTCACCTACTGGTCTACCCCAATTGCCAGCTACCTTCCTGACTCCATGCTGCCAGCTACTGCTGCCACCAGCTCTGGGTATCATTCAGCAGTGGCAGACCACCTGGGAAGCATGAGGGGGCCATGACTTAACTGGAGGGTTTCAGTCCCTTTCAGGCTCAATTCATCAGCATGCCATTCTCCATGTTGGGCAGTTCACACAGCTCATCACAGGAAGCCCTGGTAGCTAATACTAACTCAGTCAGCATTGTTGTTTGCCTCACAGATTTAATGCTAGAGGATGGTGGCAGAGTGCAATTGGTCACATCGCACCATTCCCTGCCTCTCCATCACCTGCCCCATTTACGTCTGAGGAAGCTGCACTCAGCCATTCAGACACACTGCTGCAGACCTGGAGCAAGAAGGTGGCATGTCAGACATCACTCCTTCCTTCTGAGTAAGTACCCCAGAGGTCACAAAAACAAAGGAGGGCCTTTGACCTGTAATCTTCTGAACAGCCTGTCTCTTTAGTACAGAAACTGATCCTAGGGTGTACAGAAAGAGAAATGAAGCAAGGTGGCTTGTACAAGCAAATCTAGTTGTTGCCTTCTTATTAAAATCCCACAGAAGCTTGCACGATATCATCCTATTTTGATACCAGTGGTATGGTATCTCAAAGTATAAATGGGGTGAAGCTGCTGAACCACAATGATTCTTTCTCACATGCACGGTGCTCCAAATTTTCTACTCTTTAATACTGGCTGGGACCACTGGTGGCTCCTCACCCCCCACTTTCTGCCAGAGCATTGAGCCAGGGTAAGGAGCACACACTTATATGACATAATTGTATTGTTGTTGTATTTTACTGTACTGTGTCAGTAAAAGAAATCAACTTCAGATCTTCAAGTCCGTAAAACTAAAATGCTGCCCCTACTCCCCTCACTGCTGCCTCAGTTGTTGCTACTCCTGCTCCCCGCCCCCCTGCCACTGCTTCCCAGGCTGCCACAAAGAAGGGGGATTCTAGTATTGCACATGGGGGGCTCCATTTAAAAAGTCTAAAAACCACTGCTCTAAAGAAGAACAATCTTTTCTGTGATAGTAAAACTCCTTACAGACATTTCTGGTAATGCTGTACGTTAGTATTGAATTCATCCTCCAGTCTTTAACCCCCACATCAAAAAACACCAGACAGAAAGTATTACAGCATGTCTGATCTTCCGTGAGTGACCATCAGATGCTGATAAAACATTCAGGATAGAGTACAAAAGGAGCAAATATTTTCAGAAAAGATGGTCCAAACAAACATTAAAACCATGCTGTTGTTGTTCAAACATACTGTACAGAATGGAGATGCGGTAAAATAAAGAAAATATGACTTCCACTTTCCTGAAGGATTTCAAACCTTGGAGAAACAGATGTTAAAACAATAAGACAATAAACTGGAAATTGTATTAATTCACAACTTCTGTTTCTCTTCCTATTGTGACTATTACAAAAGAATATGTTGCCTAGCTGGTTATGACATATTATAATTAACTAAAATGTAAACTTTTCTGTTTCTCAGGCCCTTTACCAAGACTTCAACAGAGAACTGGATAGTATTATTTCCAGAGGGGTAGCTGTGTTAGTCTGTGTGCAGCAAAAACAACGAGTGTCCTGTGGCACCGTATAGACTAACAGATTTCTTCGGACATAGGCTTTTGAGCGCTCCAACCCACTTGAATCTGACAAAATGGTTTGGAGCCCATGAAAACTTATGCCCAAAGAAATCTGTTAATCTATAAGGCGCCACAGGACCCTTGCTGTTTTTGGATGGTGGTATAAATTTCATTGTTTTTAGACTTATACATTTCACAAACTCTGGAGCTAGAACTCAACCAGAACCAACCACTAAGCCAGGGGTCTCAAACATGTGACC
Organism: Podocnemis expansa; assembly: GCA_007922195.1. Lineage (NCBI taxonomy): Eukaryota > Metazoa > Chordata > Testudines > Podocnemididae > Podocnemis > Podocnemis expansa. Next base: position 25,593,771 of record ML682005.1, on the reverse strand, counting down.
TGTGGGACATGTGTGGCCCCTAAAGCTATTTCCTGTGGCCCACAGCAATGCTGTTGTATGAAAACGTATCAGTGGTGCGGCCCTCGGGCTAACGTACTAGTCCTCATTCGGCCCTGTACTAGTTCTCGTGTGGCCCTTGTGGTGATTTGAGTTTGAGACCCCTGCACTAACCTGAGCCTTGCCATCCAAAAGAAATTTTCCTTCAGTGGGTTTTTCCTTGTGATTTTTTTGCTGAAGGGGAAGCATTCAGAGATTTTGAAAGGGAAAATTGTGGTAGCTGCCTAGGATATGGCAGTCTGTAGAGATCCACAGTAGTAAGGTTCCTAAGTCATAAAAGATTTAAAGAGGCCATAATCCCGGGAAAGGTCTGCTGCAGCCTTTAGAAAGTGCTGGAATCAACACAGATATTGGAAAATGGATGTACTTTTTCTCCCTCATATGCCATCAACTGGGGTCAGGTTGTTGTGTAAGCATCTGCCATCAGATGACCACATTGCCCTTGGAAATCTCTGTTTCAGCATTCTGAGGATATTTATTTTGTTTTTGTGATTTGAGTTTCCAGGGTGTACATTGAAAATGTCTTTTCCATTTTCAAGCATCAGATGAAGTGTGATCTCTCTGAAGAAAAGCTTATGGGGCACATAAATTTGTTAGTCTTCAAAACTTCCACAAGGCTCCTTGTTTGTTTTCCTGAACTAGACTACTATCGAAACTGAAAACACTGATTACTTTTACCTATTTACTTTAATTAGGTCAACAATTTATATTAAAATTCTTTAAACAACAAATTTTGACCTTTTCAAGTTCTGCTGCAGCCACTATATAGCCCTTCATCTTAAAGGAAGAGAAAAAGTCAGAGAAGAAAGAAAAAGAAAATTAAGAGGGTAGAAAAAGGAGAAAACAGAATGGTATTATAAAATATGAAAATGAAAGATGAAAGACTTAATAAAGGCAGACAGAAAAGAAATATATAAGAAAGGAAATAAAAAGAAATCACTATAACAATTGGTAAGAGAAAAACAAAGATGAAAATTAGGAAATATGGCACAATCTTTAGATTAACATATTTCTTTCATAAAATTTTAATCCCATATTTTATTGTATTTCTCATTTTAGAATTACTTGCAGTTCCATGTGACCCAAGAGTATTGTTATTTACGTGAAGGATGTGAGGAAGCACCATAGTACCAGGGTTAAAAACTTAGCTGTTGTCCCCAGTTTTAGCATCCAGTGCTTCAGTTCCTGAAGTGTGATGAGCTGGAAACCCTAGGGTTACCAGATACCAAAGCATGGGAAAGGAGGACAGGGAAGTATGAAAAGAAAGACATTGGAGGACACATGGAGAAAATGTAGTATTAACGCAATATTCTTCTGTTTTAGGGGGCCCTGGAATGCTTCCCCCTAAAAATAGGGTGTTCTGGGGCCTTCCAGCGTACTATAACCCCTGTAAGTAAAAAGCCAGATAAAACCACGTATTTTTAAAATGCCTGCCGGATGGAGGATGTGAACGTAAAAGGAGGACATGTCCTCCTTTTGCCTGACATCTGGTAACCATAGGAAACCATCTCTTTGCTCATGGTATCTATTTTTCTAGGTCTACTTGCGATAAGGATGGAGTATGGTAGGAGGAGGAGGAGGCAGCGATGTTAGTATAAAACAACTCCCTTTTCCAAAGACTGCTAATGACTGAGAGACAATGGGTCTCCAAAAAAATCCACTGCTTACAGGCTTCTCCTGCTTTACTTACATTTGTACCTCCACAGAGTGAACACTTCTGGCTCCTGTTTATTTTGTGTGTTTATTTTTAAATTTCTATTTCACTTTCTATAGGAAAAAAGGCAGTTACTAGTGGAAAACACTGTTTTGGCAGTGGGTAAAATAAAGTACTTTTAATTTGCTCTGAAAATCAAATTTCTCCATTCCATTTTTGTTTTACATCTGTTTTTCATTAGATGTAAATTTAATTTTGTGTTTCTTTCTCCACAAGCATAAATCTACACATCTATTAGCTCCATTTTGGATACAGACACCTGACACAAATAACTGTTTGTCTGTAAGACCATACAAATATGTTGGGCAGAAATTATATGCCTCAAATATTTTAGCCTGATTATGTTATTTAACATGTTTAAAATGATTCCCAGATTTCTTAGCCCAACGAAAGGTCTATAATACAGAACAAATACACTTTCCTCTTTAAAATGTACTGAGCTACTGCAGAGGAGTATATTTGTCTGCAAATTGCCTCCCACCTACATATACAATCTTTTTTCCTTGGTGACTAAGCCCTTCCACAAAAATCCTACACCGTTTCAAGACAACTACCACCACCACCATCCACTTTTAACCCTGTCTCTCCTCCAATGAGCACCCTATATATTATCCCTTTTTCAGCTGCTAAAGGCACCATTAGGCATATCTACTACATCAAGATAATTCCCTAAATCCAGCCTACTCCATACAGTACTTATCATCCACTAGGACACTAGGTAGTATTTATTAGGGTTGCTGTAAGATTTTAAACAATGACCAGTGATTTTTAGCAGTCTCAGTTTCTAGGAGTCCAATCTAAGGCATTTAGAGGAGGCTGATTTGCAGAGGGTGGGGAGCTCAAAACATCCAAGAAGTCTCAAACTCACTCTCTGTGTTTGTGTGCGCGTACACACCCATACTAGAGCTGTGGGAATAAGATACTACTAGTAGAAATAGTTCAGATTATAATAAAGTATTCATAATATGGTCATAAAAATTACAAAGCACAAACTGGCTTCTTCCAAAGTCTTCACTAGTAAGATAAACAAATGCATAAATATTTACATATCTACCATATTGTTCTTGACTTGGGTCTGAATTACAGATGAGTGCTAGATTTCTGGGGTAAATAATGATGCCTTAGGTCTCATAACTACAGGTATTTAATTTCTTTAGCTACTTAGGTGACTAGTGCAAATTCAGGGATGAAAAAAATCAAAGCCACATGAATGTTACAGTTCTAACTGAATGACAATCCAGATGCAAAATACTGTATCTTAAATATTTAGTAATAATACAAACCCGACTGGAAAAGTAAGACAATGCAAAAAACAAACCAAGCCCCCCCCCAACCAAACCCCCCCCCCCAACAACAACCACCAAAGTCTAAGAGACCTAACAGTGTCTGCCCAGAAATTAACACCATTCCACTAGGTGTTCTGATTGGGGGTGCATGTGTGCAGGTGCTTGAGGAAACAGAATTAGAGAAACAAAGGAAGCAGATGCTAGTGACCACAGTGTGATCCTGGAAAAAGTGAGAGAGAGCATGCTTGCACACCTTTGGGGCCTGCTATTGGCTAAGAAGGATTGCTCGCTATAAGCTAAGGTGTCTACGCTACAAGTGCTACAGTGGCATGGCTACAGCTATACTGCTATAGTTTAGAAATCTTCTACAGCAACAGAAGGACTTTTTTCATTCATCGCTGTATTAATTTCACCTCATCAAGAAGCAGTAGCTAGGTTTACATAAGAAATCTTCCTTCAATATAGATGCACCTACAGTAGGGTTTAGGTCAGGGCTGAACAAATCCTGGTTTTCAAGTCACTGTGGTGCCCATTTCTTATGAATAAACAAGACTGCATCAAAAAAAAAATCATCAGACTCCATCTATTTTTATTTCCAGCTGGAACATCCCCAGGTCCTTGAAATTTGACTAGCTGCTTATGTCAAAAAGGAGCAAGTGTTTTTAAAACATATAGTGACTTTAAGGTATGCACAATGTATATTAAGAACATACCACTTCCTCATGCTATTGCCTATAATTAACAATGAATCTTCAATCATAAGATATTTAAAAAATAATAAATCAAAGGCATTTCAATTACCAGTTTCCAGAACTCTCTCTATAGGCTGGAGAACATGAAGGAAGGTTACTTGTATACAAAACATACCATGAGAGAGAAACAGTTGAAGCAATATTGATGATAAATCACTACTAAAATCACTCTATCAGATGTGTCTTAAAAGGATGTTACAGCATGATTCTTCTTGAAATTTAATTTTCCTTATGTAAGAAAAGAAAATTGCATGAGAAACTTACTCACCCATACAGCTCCTACAAAACCTGTCACGGTGCCTAAAAAAAGGAATTGTTTGACTTTTCATCTAGGGAACAAACTTTTTAACTGTCTAAATTGAGGAAGAAATATAACAGAAGACTAAACAGCCAAATATCTTTGTGGAAAAATCTTTATGTATTTTGGAAACAATTTTTTTAAAATCATCTGACTGCATTACAAACTAAAAAAGGTTCAGAATGGATCTGCAAGATGTCTTTTTTCCTAATGAGACTCCCTACAAGCATTTGCCTTTCAAATGAAGTATCCAGTGTGGCGGTTCTGATGCTACCTTTTACACTCCTAGAAATTGGTATGCAGAAGACACCACATTATTTGCCTTTCTGTGTATTTTTTTTTTCTGTTAATGGACTGCAAACTTTATATGATTCCTCTGGCAGAATAATATGAAATGAGGTCATTTCCCCCCCAAACCAAGATTCATATGGCTAGTCTCCTGACCCTGGGGTATCAAAACTTATTTCTTAATTCAAATGCAGCTTTTATCTATCTACCTGTCTGATTGGTATGACAAGCATTTAAAATATGTGAAACTAAAGTGACAAATGTCCCAAACTTATATAACAAATACATATTTTTATGGTTTTAAACTCTGGTGTGAAATTCAAAGTTTTGAATTTTATTCTTTGATATGCTTACTTTTTTTGTTTTGTTTTAAACCAAACCAGGTAATTCACTTAAAAACTATGGATTGAAAGATAGTCCATAACATTTATATTTACAAATGCCTTGTTCTCTATATACCGTTCCCAACCTTTGTCCTGACAGACAAAAAAAGTGGCCTGCAGTGCCTCTCCTGCTAGCTGCAGAAGGGAGTCATTGCCTAAGGACCCAGGTGGAGAGTGTTTCCATGGGGCTAAAAGACAGGTAGGTGCATGTGCCTTCCTGCAGCCATGGAGATGGTACATCAGTACTCTCCTGCCCCTGGATGCAGTAGGAAGCATGTCATAGTGTTCTGCCTAGGTCAGGGGTTAGAAACCCACAGCTCTAGAGCAACATGCAGCTCTTGAACTGCTGCCATGAAGCTCCAGGGACGTTGGGCTGCAGTGTGGCCCCTGGCCGCCCCCACCCTCCACCTGCATCAGTACAAGGCGGTGGAGCAGGAGGGCCACAGACCCTAGATCCTGTGGTGGGGCTGCAGTGAGGGCTGCCCAGGACAGAGGCTGTGACGTCCTCCCTGCCTCCGCTGCGCTCCCCACCTACCTCCCACCTGAGCCTCCCTAGGGGGAGGAGAGAGGTCAATACAGAGCCGTGACTTGTGGGAGCCCTGGAGGGGCCCACTCCGAAGAGTTCAGGCCACTTCACCCCCCAGCCACGCCAGGGCTAAACAGAGGCTGGCTAGATCAGGCTCATTCAGCCCTGGGGTGGCTGGGGTGAAGCAAACTGGACTCTTCAGAGGAGGCCGCTCCAGGGCCCCACCCCCACAAGCCACAGCTCTGCACTGGCCACTCTCCTTCCCCAGGGGAGGCACAGCTGGCTGGGTAGGCAGGAAGCACCGCTCTTGGATAGTGGGCGGTGCAGCCTCTGGCCCGGGCAGCCCACACTTCCCCCCTTCCCTGTGAGTGCCAGGGCCCACGGTGCTTCTGCTTGGCCGTCTCATGCTCATGCAGTGTGTGTGGGGGGGTGGGAGGGGCGCACGAATGGCTCCTCTTCTCGTTTGGATTGCCAACTCCTGGTAGGTCCATAGACACTGGGGTTCTTGTTGGAGCCAGATGGACAGGAAATCAGCAGTCCCCTTCTGGCTCCAGCAGAGAGCAAAGCACTCTGTTTGGGTCACTAGGTGCTGGCTTTCATCCCAGTCTTGCACAAGGAAGCTACTCCCTGGGGAGCCAGGTAGAGCCCATGGGGCTGTAGGACACATGCAGTCTCCCTGCTGCAGCCAGGAGACCACAGAGGAGCCAGCCTACTTGCTGAACTCCTTCCATCCAGTTGGAGGAGGTGGTGGTGTGGCCTGCTGGCAGAAACTGGTGACCCTGCAGGGTTGCAAAAAATGGTGTCTGAGAAGGTCAGGAAGCACTACCCTAGAGCAAATGAGATAAGGATTTTATAAATCACATAATTCAATGTGTGGCCCTGATTCCTTACCTGACCACTGAATTAGGAAGGGACTTGTGGGAAAAATGGCATGTGATAATGTAACGGAAGATGGTACATACAAGGTACAAAATTAAGGCTGCTCAAGCAATCTACATTCTGGCATTTCCTAACTTTTAAGTTCTTGACTTTGCAATCTAAATAATATTCTTTTAACCATTCTGCATGTTATTCCCTCATTAAGTTTTTAAGAAAAAGGTAGAAACAAATTCTATTATACAGTACTGACAGCTTGCATCATCAGCGGGGTTTGAACACTCAATTTTTGGCTTGACCTTCAAGACAAACTATACTAGTAGGCAGTAGGAAAAGCCTATTACCTTATGGTGAGGGGGGGAATAGAGATCTGTGGTCATGTGTTGGGTCTGGTCGGTATTTGGACATGGCTCTCTCTCCTTTTCCTCCTGGCCATATGCTAAGTAAAGGGGAGCACAGCTTACCTCACTTGCCACATTCCAGACAAGTAAACTGGAGTTGGCAGGAGACAAATTTCATTATACTGATGGAACCATTACTGATACACATGGGTTGGGTTACCAGATACTAAAGCATGGAAAGGAGGACAGGTAAGTACAGAAAGGAGGACATTGGAGGACATGGAGAAAATGCAGTATTAATATAACTGTTATTGCCATATTATGTCATGGAAAATGGGTAATGATTAATGAAAGCAGTGTTAAAACTGCATAATATCATTTAAAAAAAATATTTTAAAACAAAAAAAAATTACCAAAATGTTTTCTTTTACCAAAAAATGGATTTTTCATTAAATGTAAGTTTTTCATGATCCTTGCATTAATGTTCATGAGACTACAAAAGGTTAAAGAACTAAATTTGCAAATATAAACTTGAAAAGCACCTAAAATTTTTTAAAAAAGCAGGTAATTCACCGCTCATTTTCCACAGCAGCCCATTTTACAATTTTAGAAAAAACTGTCCTAAATTGTTTCTATCCAGTTCAAATGTGCCCCTTTATTTGTTTTACTTAATTGGACTCTGTTAGTAATTTTATTTATGGTATAATTTATTCTCCTTCATTTTATTAGCAACCCTATATTATTTTCCTGATTTAACTCTTTCATAGGGAGCAACAAGCCAAACATTTAAAATGCCTAACATGGGTCTGAACCCACGACCCTGAGATTAAGAGGCTCCTCCACTACACACTGAGCTAATCAAGATGCTACTAGAAAACAGCGGCCAGATAAACCCACAGTAAGGGGATTCTCAACTTAGCAAGAAGTCATTTGTGCTGAGCTGTGCTTGGGCCACATGTGCCTGTGACCACCTCTGAGTTCACCGCTCCAATACCCAGCCACTGGGGGAAGTTCCCTCTGCTGGGCTCAGGAACTTGGCTGTTATAGGGCTTTTTTTTCTTTAACATTCTATCAGAAGTAAAAACCTGGACAAAATCACCTATTTTTAGAATGCCTGGAGGACAGAGGATATGACGATAATAAGGAGGACAGGTCCTCCTTTTGCCGGATGTCTGGTAACCCTACACATGGGTCATCAGCAGAACTGGAACCATTAGAGAGACAGTACAGATTACCACTGGAGTCAACAGGTAGACCACTGTTTTTCTCTATGAGAACCAGCCCCTAAAGAGAAGACACAGGCTTTACCAGTAGACCTCACAGCTGTTTGTTGACAGCATTCAGGTTCTGGAGGAGCCTGTGCTCTGGTGGGTTTCAGACCTTGCCACCCAGCTGCCCCCTTTTTCTCTAGAACAACTGACTCCATGCTGGCACCTCTTGCTGTTACCGTCTCCACTCCTGTTCTTCCCAAGCCTGTCTCTCCCCCTCTGCTATTGTCCTTGATGCATCCCTGTTCTCCATTCTGTTCCTCCACTGCTACATACAAGTCGGGCTGCTACTTTTTTCTTCTCCTTGATACCTGGGTACCAGCAATGGGGGGCACTGAAATCACAGGAGAGAGAGTTTCTCTGTTCTCAGGTTTCATGCCACTATAACCCCCAGGAGGCCAGAGGAACAATTTGTACGAAAAATCTTAGTTCTAAGGGCTCAGGTTAGGTGTATGATTAATGCAACATGGAATCCTTTGAGAATTTAGTTGACAAATTCTAATAAACTTCTACTTTGCATGAATAATTTGTAATTTTCAGAGGCTTACACTGTAGCCAAATTTGGACAGATTTTTCAGACAGGCAAAAAAACATCCTAAACTCTGTAAGCAAATCCTGCTCCAAAGCACAGAGATTCTAGACTTCTCAACTAAATGGCTGAAAGAATTTTTTTTTAAATGTAGGACAAAACAAATATATTGTCCCCATATCTCAGTCTCTGAAATGGTTGAATCATTTTTGCTGAAATTTTAGAAATAAATAAATAAAGTGCCTCTGGCAGACACCCAACATGAGAAATTTTAGCTGAAATGGGTGAAGTTTGGAAACATCATAAGCAACAGAAGACATACTCTATGACAGAAGAGTGTTAGGTAACCTCAATTACAGGCTTTGCTGTCAGCTCTGTCTATAAGAAACTCTTCTCTTATTTGTACAGGAAAAATAGGATTTGCGACACTGGATCAGGACCAACTGACTCATCTAGTTCAGCATTCAAATTCCAGCAATGGACAGTAAAAGATGCGTCAGAGAAAGGTGCATGAAGCCCCACAGTGGATAATTACAGACCAAACACCCCAAAAAGAAGTTTATTCAGAAACTGGATCAGTCTGTGGCTGACTTACGTCCTGACACATCTCTCAAATTATAAAAAAAACAACCAACCTATCAAATGAAACTGCAGACATTTCATTTAGCTTGTAAATGTCGCTAATCCTTTTTTCAATCATTGTTGCCACTAATATCCTGTGACAATGAGTACCAATGCTTCCTTACAGAGTAGAAAAGTGTTCTTTTATCAGTTTTTAATTTGGCAGTTTCATTGTTTTGTATTATAAGAGAGAGTAAATAAAAATTCTTGATTTACTTTCTCTGTACCATTCGTAATTGTGTATGGAAGCCCATTGTTTCTTCTTACTAATATTCTCATGCAACTAAACAGTCCAAATCTTTTAAAGACTCTCTGCATAGGTCAGTCTTTCCATGGCTCTAGTATAGGGATGGCCAAACTTATGGAACTCAAGAGCCACGTAAGTTGATTAATAAACCTTCGAGAGCCACACTCAGGCATATAGCTACACACTTTTACCTACTCCAAAATTACTAAGTTTAAAATTCATTGCACACTTTAATTTTACCATAAAAAGAGGACAAATATTGATCCTATTAATGTCAGATTCTAATACTTATTTAAGGTTACCATGAAAATTAGGCCTATACAGTAAAAACTTAGCTACTGCTCAGTGTAGAAGACTGCAGGCTAGTGGCAAGTTTTTTAAAATCCTGACCATGCCGCACTTCTCCCCGCCATCCCTGACCATGCCACACTTCTCCCCACTGTCCTGACCCCCTCCTGAACTCCTAGGCTGGGGCTGCTCTCCTAAACTGATTTGCTGATGTTCTTCCATGAGCCACCGTTTTTCATTCAAGAGCCACATGTGGCTCCCGAGCCGCAGTTTGGCCATGCCTACTCTAGTATTTTGCCTCCCATCTCTGAACCTCATCTCTCTCTTTTAAGATAGGATGATTGAAACTGAATAGAAGCTGTGGCCCTAATGCAGAAATTACTAGGTGAGGTTTTATGGTCAGTGTTATTTAAGATGTCAAACTACATAATCAAAAGTGATTTTTACTAGCTTTAAAACCTACGAAATTTACATTTTGTTGCTGCAGCCAGTTACTCTTTGGACAAGCATCTTAATTGTCACAAAATGACCCCCCTCCAATAAAAAATAAAAATAAAAAAGAAAGTGTCATGGTATCACATGTACATGCTGTAGAAGAAACATATTCCAGAGATGCTTAATCAGGCTGTTTTAATCCCTTATTGTTTAACAATAGGGGGAAAAAACCCTCTGTCACAAAATAAAAACAGGGGCTAGTGCAAACAGCAAGAAGGATTATAAGATTTCCAAATATTTGTATGCCACAAGACCTCGGAAGAAAAAAAAAACCTCTAGATCTTAACCCTAATGAAGACTGTGCTACAGTATTCCCTAAATGCCACACATTTATATCATATTCCTCCAAAATGAATTATATACAAATCCTGAACATCTGTAAGTGCTATAAACAATAAACTGGAATGCCTTCATCTGCCACCACTCACTTTGAAATCAGATTTTTTAGGTATGTCAGTGACTCACCCAAAGATCTGACACTCAGTGACACACATCATGCATCTGCACAAAAATCAGATACTTTCTATAAAAAAGCCCCAAGAAATTAGAATGCAGCTGAGCTTGTATTATGGAATAATAACATTTATTAATACTAACTCACATCTTGATATGCAGTGCATAAGATTATTAACAGATTAACATCCCTCTCTGAGTTCTGCCACTTTTTAAAAAAGTTCACAAGTACGTAAAATTAGGAAATCAAGTACCACTGACATTTATCCTTGTATTGGTTCCCCACCCCCACCCCCTTCCACTCAAAGGCTGACGACAGTAGTTCTGTTTGCATTGCAAAACCAGCCCACTCAGTGGACCTGGCTTCAACACAATTAAAATGTGTACTGTGGATGGGACCTAACAGTGTTCTAATAAAGTCATCTGACTGCGTTAACACCTTGGACATGGTTAAAGAGCTACATAAATGGTAATCAATTATAGAAGCTCAGCAGTGATGCTGGCAGCCAGACAGTAAGGAGATGGGTACCTAAGGGCCAGAGGCTGATTATATAGAATCTTTCTTTTAATCAACAGGACACGCAAGCATATTATGACTGCTCCTCCATCCAAACCACTCTTATAAAAGGAATCTATACTGTGTTGAACAGCTAACCCTAATGCAAACAAGCAGTACAGTTCAGTTGCTTCATCATGGGGTATGTTTGGTTTGGATTTTTTATAGCAACCTTTTCAAATGTTTTACCAGGTAAAATACACAAGAGATGCTCACTTATCTTGCAAACAAACAAGCAAGGTCTCTTGATAGTCAACCTTTTGTTTAGGAGACATGAGTGTCCCTTATGGCTCTACCAATTCCACTTCTCAATCCTTTATGCATCAGCCTGATCAATGAGGAAGCCCGCTGTGCAGAGTATGCAAATTTCAGCTGCCCAAACTCCTAAGGCTAGCAAGAGAGATCAAGACAGTTACAATTTGAAAATAAAATTATGGGCCTAACAGAAGATCCCTTTAATTTTTCCAATAGCAGAAATGAATCAAAACCTTCAGCACCCAAGTAATAGCATAAGAATCATTAAAGCCATTTAGAAATGGCCACCCTGTAAACCTAAGGGACCTGCTTAAAGATAATGTTCAGAGCTTTCTCATGCACCTGCTCTAGTGTCAGCTTAATTAGGCAGTAATCCTTGGGGAGAAGATAACCTCCACCTGAAGTAGGGTATTTTTCTGCTGTAACTTCTGGGCATGCAATAATCATGCAATTACCTTGCTAATTAGTAAAACATTTTTATAGGCAAATCAGCAGTTTGGCTGCTAACAACAGAGTTGTCCCCCTAGACCTAACTAAGTGCCTGTCAAAAGGAAATTAAAGATAAAGCCTAATTTTTCCTCACACAATACACACCATTTTTGCTTTCCTAAGATGGAAAGTAAATTTTAAAAAACATGAAGACCCTCCTCCCCCAACATAACTTCAACCTGTTATGTTTTAACATGTAGGGTTTGTAAACAGAATTCCCCAATGGATATATTTATGTCAGTGCATCTTAAGATTTGGAGAGACCAGAACAAACTAATCAACTCCTACGAGAATCTTTCCATACCTGGAATTGAAAGGAAAGTATCTGGTGAAAGAAACTTCATTATAAATATGCTTCAATCGCTGTTTAAAACTTAGCCAAAAAGGAGAAATATAAATATAGGGTATTTTGAGAGTTATGGAGCTGCTTGATAGTGGTCCCATAGTTAAGATTGAAACCAGTGTGTCCTGTCCTGTAAGCTCTTTTTTATCCTTTGCCTCCCTCTCTACCAGTAAGTTTTATTTTGAGACTTTTTTTGTTTTTTAAAATGAAAATCACCAGAATTACCCAAAGTAGATCACAGAATTAATCTGTAAGAACTGAAATGTATGTTAAGGCTTTATTTTTCAGCCCTATAGCTGTAAAAACGGACTCTCTCGATTTTAGAAAAAGGATCTAACAATTCTTTAAGTCCCAGTAACACAAAAGATGGTTTTATGTAAAGACTTGAAGCTTTCTATAAAACTGAACATAGGCAGACTCTTGCAGGTAGGACAGTCTTTCAGACAGGGGTAAAGGACAAAGCAGCAGTTAATTGGATAGAAACTTTAATGACAGGCTCTCCCCATCACAAAAAATAGTTTCTTGTCAAGACAACCGTCATCTAAAATTTGAAATGTGAGAAATATTATTACATGTATTTAATGTTTAAAGAACGCTGTGCCTAACAGTCATATAACAAGTACTTTATTACTTTAGCTAGTGTAGCACTTCAGACACCTTAAAGTGCAGCTCCCCTTTAGTCCCCTTTTCATTTATTCTCAAGAAATTCCTTGTTCTTTCTGAATTGGACAGCGTTGCCCAAGTCAGCAAGTTAGAACCTTTATTCAGATTGAAGAAACAAATCTTTCATTTCAAGCTTCCTGCTTTTCATTTTAACTGTATGTTTCACTTTGCACTGATCATCTCGCATTTGGGATGTCAAGGGTTGAGAACTTTGGAATTACAGAGGTTGTAAACTGTAATAGAGAGGTGAAAGTGCACACATAGTTCATTCATGTAAAGAAATATGCATACAGAGCAAGAGCATGGGAGAAGAAAAAAGAATCAAAGAAAAGGATTGAGAGGGAGGACCTTTAAAGGAATTCTAAAAAGAAGTAGTAGCTGTATAAAATAGAAGGACTGAAGTGAAGTAAGTAGACAGGGAAGTTCCTAAAGAGCAGTTCTGTGAGAGGTGCTCTTTCCTCAGAGCAGTTTGATGCTTATAGGTAAGGCACTACTAATGTTATTTATCTATTTACTTTGTCCTGGAATATAAAATTCTGATTACCTTAATAAAGAAAATACACGATGGACCCAGTGACTAATTTTACTGTCCATTGTCAGTGGCAGGAAAGTAAACTGTTTTGCCCTTACTAAGGAATGCAATTAATTTTAACTAAAATGATCTTTTAAAAATGATATTTCAGCACACAACTGAGTTTGGCTCACAAAAGTCCATAAATGTGAACAGCCAGCTTAATGTAGGTTCATGTCAATTTTGAAGTATATTTGAATAATCCTTTGAGCCTTTACCAAAACCATTTTAACTCCAGGTGTCCAAAATGCTAGATTTTCTAGTGGGACAAGCGTTTTGGACCCCCAGAGTTCAAATGTTTTTGGGTACTTCAAAACTGTCGTGAGCTGCAGTATGCTTGGTATGCAAGTTCGGGACTCCCATGAGCAATGATGTGTTAAAATATGATGTATATGCAATAAACCAAACCTCTTGAAATTACTTACTTTCCTGTCATTGAAAATGGCCAGCAAAATAAGTCACTGGGTCCACAATGGATTTTCTTTATTGGAATTTTACATTCCCTTGTCAAGTACATCCACATTTCTTCGTTTTCCATTTCAGAAATTTTTTCATAGCTTTTATTTTCAAGTTAACAGTTTAATATTTTTCCCATTGGACAATGTTTGCATTTAAAATATTTTCTAGTATATCAACTCATGTCAGAATGTTCTATTAGTTGTTAAATTAACATCCTCAACTTTTCCATTCTGCTTAATTGTGGAACAAGTACACCACCATCCATAAGATAATAATCAGCTGGTCACAAGCAACTCACAGTCTCTCTACTTCAGGCCACTGCCAATTCCTGATTCTGATTCAGCACAGTGGTACAGCTTAGTGAGGCAAAAAATAGTTCGCAAATGCCTCCTTCACTTCTCATCATGGTTTCTTTTTACAGGAACAGGGGGAAAGGAAAACCATTTTAGCAGACTCTTTTGAAATTATGAGCTTTAAAGATTATTGCTGAAGTATTATTTCTCAATGAATTATTGTGACAACAGCAGAAAGGTTGTATACAATCTACACCATCCATAGGATTTGATTAAATAACTATTATTTGTTCCTTTCTAAACAGAATATACACAAAACTATATTTAAATTAACTCCCCCCCCCAATTTTCCATGAAGGTAATATACAATCACTCCTATATATAAAATTCTACTTGCACACTTCCACCGCCTCCTTCTGATCTGGTGGTCTATAGCAGACACCCACCATGACATCCCCCTTGTTGGCCTCCCCTCTAAACTTAACCCACAGACTTTCAACTGGCTTGTTTCCACTTTCATAATGAAGCTCTGAGCAGTCATAGAGCTCTTTTACATATAGTGCTACTCCTCCTCCTCTCCTTCCCTGCCTGTCCTTCCTGAACAGTTTATACCCATCCATTGCAGAGCTCCAGTCATGCAAACTATCCCACCACGTCTCTGTTATCCCAATTATATCATAGTTCTTTGTCTGTGCCAGTACAACCAATTCTTCCTGCTTGTTTCCCAGGCTCCTCGCATTCGTGTATAGGCACCTAAGATACCAGGCTGATTGCCCTTCTTTCCCTTTTTGATTTTCAATTCTATTGTATCTACCTCCCTGCATTTTCTCTCGGTGTTGACCTCCCCCACTTGCCTCAGGTATTAGGGCTTCATTAGAGCACCTAAGATGATTTGATTCCCCCTGCATGTTCCAACTACCCTCTCTTCTATCCCTGGAGTTACAGCCCCAGCACCCCCCAAAGTTCCATTCCTTCCCCCTCATCCCCCATATTGTCACTTACCTGTGGGCTTTGGTCTCCTTCCCCCTTCAGACCTAGTTTAAAGTCCTCCTCACTAGGTCAGCCAGTCTGTGGTACCACTGTGTGATTGATCTTATCATAGAAGATTGTAACTGCTGCTCAATGGACCTTCAAGGAGTTAATTGACAGGCCAAATTTTTTTTTAGTTCAAGGATATATTCTAAGATAACTGGAATGGAAGAAGATGCACTGAGGATTTGCCAAATCTCTGCACTATGAGTCGAATCTGTGCCATTTCTGCAGGTAAATTTTCCTTCTTGTTGGTTTTCTATTCTTTAGCAATATGTGTTTAACTTGTGAGCATTCTAGCTTCTCTGGCTCAATTAGGAACCATGCTGTCAGATGTAGCTGCTGCATATTGGAGTGGCAAACCCAACCACCCTCCTGGGAGAGAAGATTGTATCATGGAGGAAACATGATTGGTTTGTATGTTGATGGGTTCAGAAGATCTGAATAGCATATCTGCCTGGGCCAAACAGGTGGTGTTATCACTATTAGCCTGGTGACTCTTGATTTTGTGGATGCTCTTGGGTATCATTGGGATGGGTGGGAATGCATACATGAACTGTTGTTCCAGTTGAGCAGAAATGCATCGCCCATCAAGCATAGTCCCAATCCCACCCTTGAGTAGAAAGGATGGTGTTTGCGGTTTTATTTGTGATGAAAAAAGGTTGACGGTTGGATAATCCCACTGACAAAAAATGTTTTTTTTAGGACTTTGTTGTTTAGTTCCCACTTGTGATTCTGGCCAAAGGATCTGTTGAGGCTGTCAGCAATGGTGTTGTGGCTTCCAGATAGCTATGCTGCTAATATGTTGATGGCATACTGCGTGCATAAGTTCCCGAGTTTCACAGATTCTCTGCACAAGGAAGGGGACTTTGTTCATCTCTGATAGCTGACAGAAGATATGCATACAGTGTTTTCTGTCATTATTTTTATTGAACAGTATTTTTACTGAACTGGTTCTTATGAATGGTAGAAGATTACAGCAGGCATTACAAACTACCCACAGCCCTAGGATGTTTATGTGCAGACTGGGTTTTAGTGTTTGACCATCACCCCTTTGTTTTATTGTTGTAGAGATGTGCACCTCACCTGGAAATGATTCATACGTGATAATCATGATCGACAGCTGATGTTGTGAGACCTGGACTTGAGTCATCATGTTGCTCTCTTGAGTCCACCACAGTAGGGAATCTTTGAGCTTGTTCAGCATTAACATTCTGTTTAAACTGTGTCTGTGTGGTCTGCAGACCAAAGCAAGCCAACCCTGTGAGCAATGAATATGTAGTCAGGCACACAGGACCACAAATGTCATAGCCTCCATGTGACCCAGGAGCTGCAAGTCAATGTGTGCTGTTACAGTTGGCTTGATTATTACTAATAGTGTTAGGCCTGTTCTAGTCTTGAATCTGAGCACTGGTAACAAACCCCTGGATATTACTGAGTTCAAGTGTGGTCCTATGAATTCCAATTGCTGTTTTAGACTGAAAATGGACTTTTTGTTGTTCATCTTGGAATCCTATGAGACTTTTAAAGACTAACAAATTGATTTTTTGCATGAGGTTTAGTGGGTGAAGTCTTACTTTGGTGTGAGTTGTTTTATGAAGTTGATGGATTTCCTCTCTATACGGCTATATTCAGTGCCTGGCATGTTGACAAGTTCTTGTTCCAGAGGAGAGTCAGGTTAGTTTAGTTCAGCAAAACAAATGAGAAGTCCTGTGGCACTTTTAAAGACTAACCAATTTATTTTTCACATGCACTTTCATGGGTGAAACTGACTAAACTAAGGTAATTAGGACTAAACTAAACAATTCTATAATCATATTCTTAATTGAATGAATTAAATCCATGGCGGCTGTATTTGCTCTGTCAGCCTATGAACGGTTGAAAGGGAACTGAGGGTGCTGTGTGCATGACTAGCTCGAGCACCAACGGTGCTGGGAGACAAGAGCTGCACATGTGTACCCCAGACTCCAAAGATGTGAGATGTGATGACACCTAAAGTGGTGCACCCATGGGGATATGACTTGAAGAAGAACCTCAAGTTTCTTTTTATACCTATTAGAAAGCCAGAAGCTATGCAACTGTATAGCAGTCCATAGGTGAAGGGACATTTGTCGAATAATCAGCAATTAGAGAAAGGCATAAATTAAGAGTGGAAAAAAACCTGTCTTTGAATGTCAGAACTTATGAAGTTGTAAGCTGCTAAGGAAGCTTGATTTTCTGATATAGAAAGTTGTAGAGCACCTGAAAACTGTACTTCATATAAAGCTGGCAATTTCGTCCCCCGCCCTTCCAAGTCTTACAGTGTTTAATTCATGAGGTAGTTGTTTCTCATTCCAATGTGAAAGCTGCTGATCAATACTTTAGAAAAGACTGTTAATGTTTAGTTACTGGCACGCAACAGTGCATCTGACTCAGCATGCATGAAGTTACAAGTAAAGGAACATATGACCAAACTGATTGAAGTAATGACAACAGATAATTCTTCCAACACAAAATGTAAACATTGTCAAGAGCTGTAACAAGTAACAAAACAAATGGTTTATGCTTATCTAATAAAGGGCAAAAAAAAAACCAGTTTATTTGGATTCTTAAAGATCAAATGTAACACAATCAAACTTTGTCCACTTAAGCACAAAAACAGAAAACTGATAACTAAGATCCTGTTACCAAGACATTTGAAACCATTATCATTATCAAATCTTAGTTGAAGTAATTCACATCTCTCTTCTATCTCTTCAAATTTAACACCCCAAAAAATCAGAACCTGTGCCATACAACCACCATTAAAGCAAGACGATTGGCTGAAGATGAAAAAACTGATAATGTCTGCAAACATCTATACAGAGAAAAATGCGAAGCAACTCCGTTCTACTGAATAGAACTGAAAAGAACATCGCAGATTAAAATAGTCAAGTTGCAAAAAATGCCATGAAATTATGTGAAGAAAATTCTAATAGAGTTTTTGAGTATTTGCTCAAAAAACTAAAATGAAAGAAAGAGAGAACTTCTCAGTGGCAATTACTTTACATTTTTGAGATATGTGCATTCAACAAAGAATAGTTTTAAATGGCTCTGTCATACCTTTCCAAGACCTGAAAGGATATGGTAAAGAAAAGGAGGAACGGTTGGAATACTGCTGCACCCCCAGCAATTCCTGACTGCATCTGGGTACAATTTACAGTAACTAGAGGCTTTTCAGAATCAGAGAAAAATCAACACTCAATTTTCACTTTATTACATAAAATCTTTGTGGGTCTCGGGTTATGTAGAAATCAAAGCCACCAAAACATAACTCTCTCAGCATCCTCATCTGCTTCTTGGTTTCAAGGTTTCTGACCCTATGCTTCCACTCACTCCTTTTGTGACACAGTATGTCAGGGGTAGACAATGCCTGGCTGACAGTGGCACATGAACCCATTAAGAGTGGCATGAGGCACCCTCTGCGATGCCACAGAAATTGCCACTCCTACCACCAAAAGCCACTCTGGAAGACTTCTTGCAGGTGTGGCTGGGACAGAGGAGATCCCCGGTATGCCTATGCCCTCACATGCCGTGGAAAGAAGCTGCCTGGAGTGGCTTTTCTCCGGAGAGTGTTACCACCAAAAGGAGCACTCTGGGCAGCTTCTTTCTGTGGTGTGCCTGGGACCCCTGAAAAGAACTGCTTCTTTCTGTGGCATGCATGGGAATCACCCTTTTGTCCGCACTACAGTCATGCCATCACTGAATTTTCAGGCAACCACCACATTTCTTCAGCAGAGGGGGGCTGCTGGCACCAGCTAAGAACTGGTGAGGAAGGGCTGGCAGTCGAGTCGGCAAAGGAGGCCAACCCTTGCAGTATGTAAATAGAAAGCTGTATTTAGTTTCTTCTCTGTTTGTAAGGGGGACCTAGAAACTGTAAGTTTTCCTCAGACAGACCCCAAATGCAAAGGAATTCATATCTCTGCATCTCATGGGGAGAAAGGAAGTCAAAAACCATTCAAGGTTACACAAAGTTGTCTGTTTCCATTATCAGAATTAGGAATTTAGCAAGTAGCATTATATATCCTCAATCTTACAAAGTCCCAACCTTCATGATATATGATTTATTGCACATCACATAATATCAGGGCATATATGCTTTGTGCAAAAATTAGTAAACCTAAAGTACAAAGGAATGGTGATCTTCTTTTCAGAAAAGACAAACACTGTAGACTGGGAAGGAGCATTGAGTCGCTGTTTCTCTGTAGCTGTATCACAAGATGTTATTATTTCTTGAAGATCAGCCATTCTGGACCAACATTATCCTGGGTCAAAACTATCTGATACAGTGATGCTTTTCTTGGTAGAAATGGTGTTTTTCCCCATATAATCTTTTCCAACCTCAAACTTTGCTTTTATTATACTTAAAACTAATTAGTTCCTGGGTCCTCTTTTGTAGACCTATAGGTATTCATGTAGCACAGAAAATCAACACACAATCTCATTTTTGAGTTTGATTATATTGAGTTCAATGTCTTCCTTTATATGGCATTCCTTTCAGAAGATCATACTGTGGAGCTATATTTAAAGCTGTATAGTTAAAATAAGCACTAATAGTCACAACCCACCAAATCCTTTTCCGTGTAGGATAATTTACCTGAATTTGTTTTTCACATTATTATGTTAATATTCGTTTGAAGGGCAGAATGCTCTTATTGCTCTGAAACCGTCACTGGGAATTTTATGCCAAAGTCCCCCAAATCCCTATTTTATACAAACTAAAAATTATTTAAGAAGCGTGTGTCACTATTATATATTTCCTCTGCTTTTTGAATAACCATCTTAAGAAATTTCTGTAGAGAACCTGCCTATGTTTCAACAAATAATATACCCACTACAGTATGCTATATTTGCACAGCACCTCATCATTTAATGTTTATGTAAGTGCTCTCTTGAAGCGATGTATGTTCAATGATGCATGCTACACAGCTATTACACACAGCATGGCTCTGGGTTAAGTACGATTCCTAAACCTTCTACATGCAATGTTCATTTGACTGTAAACGCTTTAAATTGAGCTATGTCTACTTGTGCATACAACATGTAGTACACTAGAACTCTGGCTTAGATTAAGGATTCTAAAGCTACCACTACATATAAATGAATTGTGAATGTCAACTGAGTCTTCATTAACATTAAGCAGAGATTAAAAAACATTATATTCATTTAGGGTTACATTGTGACTTAACCACTAGCAGTGTGTGAAAGATGGTACAGCTACCAAAGGCAGGCTTGGGGAAGGGCACAATTCCTTCCCTACCACCCATCTGTTCCAGGAGGTAACTAAGTTACCACATCCTTTTCAGGGTCTAGTGAAAAATTTTACCCCTGAAAGGTCTTTCTTGTACAACCTTCTTACTCTACTGGTGTTGATGATGGTAGCAGGTGGGAGGTATGTTTATCAATATTTTTGAAAACTGCACAGCAGTAACTGGAAACCAGCACAAAAAATATATTAAATAAAGTATATGCCTACTGAACAGTGTATTCACGGCATATTTTACAATGGTCTAGGAAAGTGTAATTGCTTCACTGTGTTGTCAGTAATTGATTTTTTATCATCTTTGTTTATTATGCACTTCTAATTTACAAGTCCACACTGACAGTCCCTTAACGCACAATTATTGTCTGGTTCATTATCGGGTATATGTCTAATGATACAAGCTAGTGATTAAAAATATGAATTATCAAGAGAATACTGAAAAGCAGTTTACCCACTAGAAGCAAGTGACATGGTAAACATAAAATAACAACATTGCTGTTGCTACTAATGTAAATTAGGTAGCAATTGTGCAGGGTAACGTTATTGCTTAGATACACTGTTGACAGCCAGAATACACTCTAAATCCTTTAAATGTGTTCAGCTACATAAAGATCAATGCAAATTTTCAAAATTGGGTGTCTAAAGTTAAGAATCCAATTCCACATTTGCCATCTAAACCAACCTGACCCTATTTTTAGAAGCGCTGAGTTCTTTTCCACTGATTTCAACACAAGGTCAGAACTCCTGAAAATAAGTTACATTTTTTAGATGTCTAACTATAGATTTTAGGTGCCCGGAGTGAGGCACCCAATTCTGGAATATTGGCCAAGGTGTAAAGGGCAAGAAGATATCATAGAATTTCTTTCTGTTAAAATAATTGTTGTACTAAGACTTCAGAATTGGGTATTAAATTTCTTCACTGTCATTACAGATCCAACCACCAGCAGCCCAATGGTTTTATAGAATAAATTCATAACTTATGATTATTATATTGTAGCATTTGATATCAAGCTTCCTATTGTTTCAATTCAAAATAATAAAGAAATTGAGGATGGTCCTTGGATTCCATTCCCTGTACTACCACAGCTTTCCTGTGTGACCTCAGACAAGCCATTTAGCTTCTCTGTACTTCAGTTCCCCATCTGAAGCACTTTGAGTTCAACTGATCAAAAGCACTATATAAGAGCAAAATATTATTATTACCACTATACTTCTATGTATCTTCTATTTTCCCACCATTAAAACACAAGATCCAGTCATATCAATAACGTGTTACTTTTTAGCAAACTTCTTCATCAATGCTATATCATACAAATGGAGAAAAAATGTACTTGGCTGAATTTGCCCCCCTTCAAACTACACTATAAACAGAGTGTACAGCTTCATTAGTATAATATAACATTCACACACATTAATCTAATAATAAACTTTATGCATTTGGTAATTAGTTTATTTGAGAAATTCCAAATTAGGACTCCCAAAACTAAATAAAAAAGGGGGTAAACTTCATTACAGCCCCCTCAAATATAGAAAAAACACTATCTACAGTGCACTATAACCCTAATAGAAAGTAAAAAGTCTCTGATCACATTCAATAATTATTCATTATTTTAGACCAATATATTGGGATATAAGCATATTATTAAATGCAACTGACTACTACATATATATTACAGTATAGAAATCAGTAGAAGTATTGTATTTCCTAAGCATCCTAATCATGGGTCAAGACCCCATGGGGTAGGTGCTATACAAATGTCAAACAAAAGGACAGTTCTTGCCCAAAGAATTACAATCTAAGTATAAGACAAAAGGTGGATAGAAAAAACCAGTGAGACAATATTGGTCAGCATGCTAAGCAGTGGTCACAGTACCCCACTGGCTTGATATTCCCAATTTTTTTTTCCAGGCATCAGAGCAATGGAAAATTTTAAGGAGGGCTTTGAAGATAGATTACAAGGTAGCTTTTTGGATGTTTACAGGGAGGTTGTCCCAAGCACCGGGGGCAGCATGGGGGAAAGCACAAAGGTGGTAAGTTTGAAAATTAATTAAGTGGGTGATAAAGGTTGGCACAGGCTGATCAGAGTTAGGAAATATATCTGTACTGTATTACATCTTTATTGGGAGATGAAAGGTACCACTTCAAGGGACTAGCAGAAACCTTCAACTCAAGACTTAACATCTAACACGTGATTAACTAAACATACATGACCGATAACAGCTGCAGTTTAACAAGTAACTGTTATACAAATTTAAGCCATTATTTAGTCATATAGTTAACATCATAAACCACAATGACTATATAAAATGTGTGCAAGCACTTCATATACCACCATTAAAAACAATTACACCATAAAGAAATTGAGCAATACAAAACTACCATTTACCCAAAACAACAAAAAAGCTTAATGTTTTGTTTAATTAAAAAAAAAATCCCAGCCAAAATAATGCACAGCAGAGATTTTAATCAGTACAGGAATACTTAGTATGTATATCTGCATATGGTATCACTACCCAAACTGCTAAATAACAGAAATACTCAACAGCCACATTTTGGGTCACTTTTTTGCCTGTTTACATTTGACATCATCTCGTGCCTTCTCAAATATATATAGAAAACGGTGTTTTTAAGCAGAGTATTTAACTAGTGATTAGTGACACAGAAATGCTTATACAGAAATAAAATAAACCAGGCCTTGCACAATTTACCAGACAACTACCAGCCAGAGTAGCAAGCCAACGTAAAGAATACATGTGCTGTCACAAACATACCAGACCACGTCACCCAAAACCACATAGCCTGTAATTTTAAGGAATGATTGTTTACTCTATTTAATTGCAACATACTGTATTCCCAATCAACTTCCGAGTTAAGAAATGTTCTTTAAGGTACGAGGATTAGTCAGAGTTTTTGTTTGTTGTTTTTGTTATGGTTTGTTTTAACACATGCATACAAAGTGAATTTATATTTTTGCGAGTTATTTAAAACTGTCATGCTTGCAGGCTGCTCCTACATGTCTGCACTTTCTACTGCATAAAGAAGGTGCTCCCTACACAGACACACATGCCTTCAATAATCATTAAGATATCTAGTTGAACTCACTGAATCGAGTGTTTGTATGAATAAACATCCTTTCTCACCAAAAACAAACAGTAAATACAATACAAATCAGTTTTTCATACATCTAGAAATCAGAATCACCTACTAACTAGGTTTGTGCATTTTGGCACTCTGGGAAGCTGGGAAGAAACATTAATATTTTATGGAAGTATTTTACAAACATTCTACTAAGTAGATATGAGAAGAAATAGTAGTTTGGACTTCCACAGTGGCTTTTATTTGTGTAGCTCAAGGAACTTGATACAAATTTAATGAAGGCATGCCATAGAGAAGACATGATGTGAGATAAGTAGCATTCCCATTTTTCAAATGGGCAAATCTTGGCAAGAAGGTTATGCAGCTTGCTCAAGCCACACAGTGAGCCAGTGGCTAAGCAAGGAACAAAGCTGAGGAGCTCTTCTCCAGTCTGCTGCTCAAGTCATTGGGGACAGAGATGTGGCATGCCTCTGCTTATTCTTTTTCCCCTTTATTTCAGTGTACATTGCATTTTCTACATTTTTGAGAAAATGTTCTAATACTTTTTTCAATCATGTCAAGAGCCTTAATTTTATTACCCTAATGTTTCCATCATCCTCACAACTGCCATAGTAAGAACCAAAGATATTTTTCACCTTAAAAAACAAAAAACCCAACCCCCCCAAAACAAGCACACATCCCTCCCCACACCATAGCACTATAATGTTTTTTGTTATTAATAATTTTATTTTATCTTTACTCTTACAACACTATTGTTTTTAATTGGTCCAAGCCATGGATCCTGTAAAATGGCCAGAAACAAATACCCAAGATTTGGGGTTTATTTTTTTACAATAAAACTTACACCTGTATCATTTATTCTCTGAAAAGAGTCAGCCACAGATAACATATATGGCTACTTGGAGTGCACACCCAGGGCTGGTCCTACCATAGAGGCAAACTAAGTGGTCGCCTGGGGCACCAGACAATAGGGGATGCCACCTTGCTGCACACAGGCACATAGGCCCGTGTGCAAGGTGAGAAGCTTTTTTGGCTAGCTCCGCTTCAGAAGGTAAGTGTTTGGGGGCCAAGGCTGGGGGGAAGGCTAGAGACAGACTGTGGGCAGGGCTGCCCTTGGGGGGTGAAAGAGGGGTGACTGCCACCGGCCCCACAGGACTGTGTGAGGCCTGCACCACTGCCCTCCACAGCTGCATTGTCTCCCACCCCCTCCCTGCTGCCTTCAGAGTGGAGCTGAAAGCAGCAGGCAGGGAGCGTGGGACAAGTCTTTGCTCTGGGCCGACTCGCCCCACCTCCAGGGCAGGGAACAGCTGGTCCAGGGATGGAAACGGCTAGCCTAGAGGCTGGGCTCCACTCTCCCGCCCCTTCCCTGGGCCAGTTGTTCTGCCCTAGGGGCAGGGAGGGCCAGCCCAAAGGTGGGGTGGGAGAGCAGGGCCCAGTGCCCGGACCAGCCTGCTACACCCTCTTGGCAGAGTGGCTGGCTCAGACGAGGGGCAGGAGGGCAGGGCCAGCCTCTGGGCTGCCCCACAGAGCCATAACTAGGGCAGTGCAAACGGGGCAAAGCCCCGGGCAGGGAATTTTAAAGGGTGGAGGTGATGGATTTGGCTTCCCACAGCAGCCGGGGATGGATCTGGATCCGTTCCCAGCTGCCACAGGGAGCCAGATCTGTCTCCATAAGCCCCCTAAAATTCTGCCGCCAGGGCAATCCAGATCCGACATCCCAACGGCTTCCCAGTGGCAGCAGAAGCTTCCCTGCTTGTCCAGCAGCAGCTAGAAATGGATCCGGATTCCCCGACTCCGCTGGTGGTGGCAGAAAGCTTCTGCCACCTCCGGCAGGCTGTGGGGATCCAGATCTGTCTCCAGCTGCCAGTGGACAAGCGGAGAAGCTTCCGCCGCCACCAGCAAGCCCTGGAAGGGGGGGAGGGGAGAGAGGCAGATCCGGATTGCCCAAGCGGCAGAATTTTAGGGGGCTCACAGGACAGATCTGGCTCCCTGTGGCCGCTGGCAATGGATCTGGATCCATCCCCAGCTGTTGCGGAAAGCCGGATCCATCCCCTCCGCCCTCTAAAATTCTGCACCAGGATCGGGCCCTGGGCTGGACTGGGCCTGGGAGGGGGTGGGGCGTGTCTGGGGTCCTTGCCCCAGGCACCAAAATTACTAGTAATGGCCCTTTTCCATCCTGTGGCTTAGTTGATTCCAGGCCGGCTTGCTGCTCACCCAGAGCAGCCTGCAGCCCCCCACCCAGCCTGCCACTCTGACAAGCCCTCCACTCTGCCTGCCACTGGGCCTGCCTCTTGGCCAGGGGTGCTACAGCTCATCACTCAGCCTGGCCCACCAACTAGACCCACCATGCGTCCTGCCTCCCAGCCCAGCCCGGCCTTCTGCTTGGCATGGGCTGGAATGCCATGTGGTCCGCCATCCAGCTTGGCCCACCACCTGGCCTGACCCACTGCTGGGCCCACTACCCACCCTGCACAAGCTCTGGGGGGGGAGGGAGAATGCCAAAATTACAGGTGCCTAGGGCGCCAAAAAACCTTGGGCTGGTCCTGCGCACACCTGTATAAGTAATTGTATATATTGAAATAAGAGTACAAGCCCTAATTCTTCAGAAAATCTCCAGACAGGCCCTTTATAAAGAATCACGGTGAAGAAAAAACAAGAGTTCAAAACGATTCCTGCTTTAGCTAATAAGATAATTATGAATGGGGCAACATACTGCTATGCAGCTATGTTCTATTTCATTTCTTTTCTTCAGTGCTACTGAATGGTATAAATATGAACTAAGAATATTTTTATTATGTCCTTTGTGACTGGGAAGCCAGACCTTGAACATTACTTCCAAAATGCATATGGTTCTTTATTTAAAAGTAACATACTCAATCCCTGATTTTGCTAGGGATTTATGTAAGCTGACTCTTACACTCATGGTCTTCCAACTAAAGTCAATAAGCACCACAGAGCCACAGAGGATTCCCAAGCAGACCTAACTGAAGAGCTGTAGTCTTCCTGCCCCCATCAAATTTTACCATAAATTTGTTTAAGTGATAGTATGTTTGATTTAATTCTGTTCCCCTTGTGAACTGTTGCTGGTAACTTATGTTTTTAATAATGGCATTTTGTACATAACAAGTGACCTTATGTCTGACAGTCTGTGGATTACAAGAAAAATTTAAAAAATTAAAAGAAGGCCAGGACTTTAAAGAGGTTAGTCACAAATAATACAGGTTACTCCCCCACAATAACTTTAGATCACATGCCATCTAAATATCGTGAGTGTGTAATACTGAGAGCCGTTCCTTAGGTCCTCAATTTCTGTGGACTATGAGGAAGTAACTAAGTTTTATAAACATATTTTAAAACAATTTAATTAAAAATTAGAAGTTGTTCCATCTAAATCCAGATATTAGATGATTATTATGAAAAATGACTATTTTCAGGGGAGATAAGTAAAAATGATAATTTCCAAGGAGCCAGGTGGACTGATTTAACCACTTATTTAAAAATTACAGAAAAAAAATCACTGATTTAAATCATGTTTCCCACTGATACTTCTTAAATAGTGGTGCAAATCTGATCACTAAAACATGTTAACTTACAACTCATTACAGCATTTTAAAACATCTAGGATTTTGTACCTCTTACCTGTGTGGGTTTTTTTTTTTTAGGTGACTTGATTTTTATTAATTTAGCAAATAGTACATAATACTCACTGCCTGTGTCAAGCTGCAGATGCAGCACCAGTATATTAGGAATGGTAAGAACTAAATTGCACACACAAACATAACAGCACTTAAATTTTATTAAACTAAATCATAAACATTACATAAATGTTTCACATTTGTAACTGCAGCAGTGTCTTGAGTTGCCAGCTGACAGCTCTCCTTAAACCTTTTTTTAAATTTTTGAATTTTATTAAATCTAAGAAAGTTATCACAACACTAAATGCATGCTCTCCTTAAAACTTCTACAGCTAGCTCTTATTTTTCCCACTCTCACTATCATTTTTATTCACAGACAAACAGAAATGAGAGTTTTCCTGCTTTCTCAACTCCCAGTTGATTTCTTAGCTTTCAGTGAATAGCAAACAATGAAAATCTCTGTGCCTCCAGAGGAAGCTAGTGCTGTGAAAAGTTGGCTTAGTAACTGAAGGAACTCTTGTTTCAAGGTCCCTGGCTAATGATTTCCACCAGTTCAGGAAGAGTGACTTTGTTCAAAATATCATCAGTAAACATGTACTAGAAATGGTTCTGCTTCAGCCCTGAAATATATTATGACTGACATAACTGAGCAATTTGCACCTTCTTCAGACGTTAGGATTCTAACTTTATATCTAGGGTCAAGAGTATTTTCAAGAAAATAAGGTGGCATTAGCACTTGATCCATTCACTTCTTTACTGCCTGAGTTTAACTTTCTGGTGAGATATTTCTTTCTTCAAAGCAGAAGCATCGCTGGAGTTGGGCACCCAGAGCACATGCCCCGAATCCCAGCACTGGTGCCCCGGATCTCCGGCCCAATCAGGGCCCTGGCCGGGGATCCAAGGCCTGGCCGCCCATGGCAGCTTCTGGCCCTGTCCCCGGCTAGGAGGAGGGGCCTGTGGGCTGGGGGTAGAGCTATGGATTATAGGGTTCAATATACTGAGCATATCCTCTACAGTCCTCTTTAATCCAATGTTACTGTAAATACTTTGGATGCAATATTTCCATCTATTTTATAATGGCTTTCTTCACAAAGTTTTATGGGAATAGACCACTTTTTAATAAATTGTTTAAAACGATCAACCACAGAATTCCACTGAACATCTTGAGGGAGAATTAGTTTGGATCCTCCTGCTCTCTTCAGTGAAGGTTAAGCAAAATAATTGTTACACGAGCATTTGCAAATTCAATTTTTTTTTATTTTTATTTTTTTTTAAATTCCTGGAGAAGATGTACTGAAGTCTTTGGCTAAAAGATGCATTAAATGGGCACTGCAGCCATACATTAGTAAGGAGCATCCTTTAGTTTCTTTTTCTAAATATCTTCTCATCTTTGCCACATTTGCAGCATTGTCTTGAAAAACTGTGCACGTGACAGTTGAATTTTTTTTTCAGTTTATTACAACTTTTACTGTCATTTCTTTTAATTATTCTGTTGTGTGGGCATTTCCCAACGTATCTATTGTTTCTGAAAGAGACGCAACCCCATCTTTTGTCGTCACAAAGATGTATTATCAGGTCACTGTGTACATTGGTCCACCCGTCAAGGCTTAAACTATCAAATTTACCTGACTACTTCTTGTACACTGTTCAAGTTCCTTCTCATCCTTCAAAGCATCTGACAAAGTGGGGTTTTCTCCCATGAAAGGTCATGCTATAAATAAATTTGTTAGCTTTTAACAGTGCCACAGGACTCCTTGTTTCTTTTCTCATACACTGTATCTAGCAACCTTCCAGAAATGGCTGCTCTACCAGGTGGAGTGTAGCCTTGTTTTGTGAACTCAACCACGTCAATGATGTGTCTATTGTTAACAATGTGAAAAGCAGAATCTGGGCATAAATGAACCAAACAATCTTTACATCTATGGTGTCTTGCTGGCATTTGCTGGTCCTCACTACAAACTTATCCATGGTGGTGGTTTTACTGGATGATTGAAATGTTTTGCTTGTTACTGATTCTCAGTCATCTGACATATGCTTATGTTGTAGCCCTGCTGCTTAAAAGTACCAACAGATGACTCTGAAGTGGCTGCAGACACTCAAGGTTTCTTATGCTTACATGGGATCCTGAAAAAAATTAAAAAATGATTCTGAATAGCTGCTGTTCTCCTCACCCTATTATTCAGTTCATCATTTACCTTACATTTTTTATTTCTGGAAGGATGCAGATCTAATTCCAAATTACCAAAAAAGCTAAAATTGGCATAAGCCTCATGGAACTAACTAGCACTTCTATTTTTTGACAAAAGGATTGGCTGGAGTGGGTTAGCCCACTAGAAAAGGTAATTTCCCTCTTTTAACTTTCTCACTTTCTCATCTGTTGTTAATAGGCCACAGCTATACTGTTTGAATTGAATTGGCCTTGTTAATTCATTCTTCATGTCTATCGATACCTAGCATCCTGCAGTTTTCACTTCATGCATCTGAGGAAGTGGGCTCTAATCCATGAAAACTTATGATTTAACAAATCTGTTAGTCTTTATCAGTGCCACAGGACTATTTGTTTGTTTTGCTGAAATAGACTAACACAGCTACCCCTCAGAAAGCATAGGTTAGGATGACCTTGGGAAAGCTAAGTTATGCTGAAGTAAAACAGGGAATAGACTTATTGTGTCAACATTATGGCCTATGGCCATGATGTTCCAAAAGAGGGGGCATGTCTTATGTAATATAAAATAAGAACATGACACCCAATCGCAACTTGCAACTCTAGATGTCTCCTATTGCAGCTTTCTGTACCACACACTTCAGTGATAACCCACTTAACCAATTAAACAAGCCATAAGCAGTAGCTAGACTAAACCTTGTTTTCCCTAGCGATATACAACATAGGAAACAGCTTGGGAAATCACTTGTTAAATCATGTTTACACTAAAAGGCATAGAGAGTGTCTTGAAAAATGGTGCATTGCTAAATGAATTATCTAAGTTACTAACCAGTTGATCCACATTGTTTTCCAAACATATCAACATCATTTTCCCCAAATAAGCAGTTTTCATTATGATGTTTCAATCTTGCAACTAGCCCTTGTATCACCTTGCACGACTCACACTTCAAGTTTCTTTTTTTATTCAGTGAATGAATTTCTTCTAACTATTTCCAGATAGGGTCTCTCTTATGCCAAGTAGCCCTGACAGTTTTTCCATGGTGAAAGTGTAGAGGAATACAGGAAGCTGTGTGTATACTGAATAATGTTTTCCCTTTTTTTTCCAGTCCCACTCCTCTGTTCCTTTCTACTCTGCCTCCATCCATTCTTATGTATTGTCTCTGTCTTTAAGACAGTGTCTTAACTGACATCCCTGCCTTGCGTTGCTCAGCTCCACCACCACATAAGCACAAAACAACAATCTTATTCAGCCTGCATCTCTCTTTGCACATATGACTTTAGTCTGATGAGAAACTGAAAGTGAAAGCCAAAAACTTTCGAGAAGCAAGAGCTGAACAGAGGAGAGCCATTAATTCATTTTTATGAGACTGTAAGTGTCGGTTTAAATGAGGTATGACATGGAGGTAATGAAGCCTGTAGACGAGGTGAAACAATGGTACCCCTAAATGAGAATGTGTCACATTTTACTCCGTTCCAGTTACAGTAGGTCTGTCCCTAAAAGGAGGGGCTAGAGGGGTGATTGCCCTGGACCCTTTGGTTCTGGGCCCCACACTGTCCTGGCAAGCAAGGGCAGCGTGGGGCCCACACTGCTGCCCCCCCCCCCCATGCTGGGGACCAGGCTAGCCGGCCAAAAGTGGTTCCCACCTCAGCACTCCCAAGAGGCAACATGGGGCCCACACAGCTACCCCCGCTCCAGCTGGACTGCCTCTTGCCTGCTCCCTGCTGCTTCAGACCAGAGCCAAAAGCAGTGCGCGTAGTGGGAGGGAGGGGGAAGCCAGGAGCACTGAGCCAGGCCCCGTCATAGGACAGCTGGTGCAGGGATGAAGGGCCGGGGGCCAGGGCTGAGCGGGAACCTTGCAAAGGGTTATTCCCCCAGAGCCCTGCACCCCCCCCAGAGACAGCCCTCGCTGTGACACAACACCATTGTTGCCATATGCTAATCATTGTAATCATTTCTGGAAACAAATACTTGCCCATACAAAACAAATAGTCATATGGTAATGCATTAGTCTGAAACAATAAATACCATTATTTTGCATATACTAATATGAAATGTTTTCACATTCCATATTCTTAAGCGCCAAAATATCATGAAAGTGATAATAGCAACTTTCTAGTTCCAAAGGGGTAGTCGTGTAGTCTAGTTCATCAAAACAAGCAAGGAGTCATGTCAGCCTCATGCTGAAGGTTGGACACCAGTACCAGTAGACTGTGTGCCCACTGTCTGTGTATTGGATAGACATAAATGTCTGTAAATTCTTAATGTAACTTCTCTATTTGCAACTTTATGTATATACAATGTTGCATCTAATCTTCCTGGCAGAATGTTTGAGTTTGTAGTTGCCTATGCTTGCAGCAACAGCTTTGAAATATTCTAGAAACCAGAAAAAGCAAGGAGTCTTGGAGCACTTAAAGACTAACAGACTTATCGCATGAGTTTTTGTGGGAGAACATCCCACTTCATCAGACACTTTGAAGAGGGAGAGCATACAGAATTGGATGAAAATAAATGCAGGGGAGTGTAAGACATGGGATTGGGTCATACTGCAACGGCAGATTAGAGCATTTTTAAGGATTCAAACTCTAGGAAAAAGCACACAGAGGGAGGGTGACGTCAAAATACCTTTTATAATGTGAAAAGAATCCATAGTCATGATTCAGCCCAGCTTTCACACAATATATTCTGCATATTATTTGAATTTCAGCTGTTTCTCTTTGAAGTCTTGATGTTCCATTGATTTTCTTGGGGACCATTGTTAACAAATCATCAATGGAGCGATTAGGAAGATCGAAGTGCTCAGCAACTGGTTTCTTTGTGTTGTGATTTCTGATGTCAGTTTTGTGTGCATTTATTCTTCTGCATAGGGACTGTCCTGTTTGTCCAATGTACAAGGCGTGGGGCCATTTCTGACACATGATAGCATAAATCACATTAGTGAGTGACATTTACACACAAACAGTAATGTTATAGATGACAGAGCCCTACTGAACTTCAGGTCAAAGTGCTCTATAATAACTGGAAGGGGGTGGGGTTAACACCACAGACAGTGAGTCCTTGAGAAGTCCCCAGAGAGTCAATAGAAATCGAATATAGGTTTTTGAATTGGACCAGCAGCTCAGCTTGTTTGGTGGTAGAACTGCTTCTGGAAGGACCAGGAAGAGACCAGGGAGCCAGGCCATTGAAGATCCAAGATGAGATCCATGTTTAAGAAAGGATTCAGTCTGTAACCAATCATGTGTGAGCAGAACAAGGACCAGGTAGGTAGATGAATTCAGGGTATTTTTTTGTTTTGGTTCTTTTTGGAATTCCTCTGTGCTGAGCACATGCATCCCCACCCCCCACTATCCTGTAACTAGCCAAGTTAAATCTCAGAGAAGCAATGCCCTGTGTTTTCTTAGATGTTCCTCTTAATTAAAGAAAATGTATCCTTCTAAGAATAGCTTTGGTTCTGTGTCCTAAAAGGGAAGAGGTTCTGTATGCACATGCCTCAAACTTCACAGTCAGCAACCTAAAGGGGATTCGGTCGTATTTGCAGCTGACAACACAGTTGGGGTTCAATTACTCTTCTGGGTGAGGAATAAAAGCAACTGGGGATACCTTGCAGAAAGGAAGTCCCAAGTGCACCTTGCTAGGTTCTCAAAGAACTTCTGCATTTGGGTGGTGGCAACAATACCACTCCAAGACCAGGAAACTGGTAGCTTTGCAGATTTTTAAGACAAGGCTTTAGGAACTATGGTTTTTGAGGCCTTTTGCAGACCTTCAACTTCAGCACTCCAAGCGCTGGAGTGGGGAAAACAGCCTTGACATGCTAAATAAATAGAAGTGGCAATTTTGATATATTAGATCTATATATTAGTGTATTAGTCTTTATACTTGTAGAAAATGGAGTGGTAATGTTAACAATAAACTTGGGAATTTTATCTTTATAGAAACATTACAGTATAGAATCTATGGACCCTTCAAGCTCATGTGCAAGAGAAAAATACTCCCTACAAACTTTGGAAAATGTGTTCTATATCAAGAAAAACAAACAAATGTAAAACTATCAAAAGCCACCAGTGCTGGGCAGAATTCTGTGATGTTATCAGCAAAAGCCAGAAGAGGACAATTACAATGACAGCTATGGGATGAGTTTTCTAGTTCAGATGTAGCAGCAATATTCTGTAACAGGCTGTTTTCAGAAATACACAAGGAAGTCAAATTTGGTACATTTCAGAGTTGTACTGAACCCAGTAAAGAAAAGAGGCTCCAAATTTGATCAGAGAGCACCATGTTCATCCGCACCTATGTCTACCAGAGCAAATATGTCTCCCAGCCAACGGTCCTGTTATATTTTGTGCCTAAGGAGAAACAAAGACAGACAGGGAAACTTCACAAAATAGAAACATTTAAGAGAACAACCAGTCTAATGGAGCCAGTACTTCAAAGAGATGTGGCTCAGATTAGGGTTACCAGATACCAAAGCACAGAAATGAGAACAGGAAGGTCTGAAAAGGACGACATTGGAGGATGTGGAGAAAAGGTAGTATTTTTATAGCTGTTATTACCATATTATGACATGGAAAATGGGTAATGATTAATGAATGCAGCATTAAAACTGCACAGTATCATGTGTTTTTAAATTATTTTAAAATAAAGAAAATTACCAAACTCTTTTCTTTTATCGAAAACTGGGTTTTTTCATTAAATGAAAGTTTCTCATGACCCTTTCATTAATGTTCATGAGACTAAAGTTAAAAAACTAAATTTTCAAATATAAACTTGAAAAGTACCTTAAAAATTAAAAAAAAAAAAACAAGAAAAAAAACCGCAGTTAATTCACTTCTCATTTTTCTTTTTCCACAGCAGCCCATTTTTACAGTTAAAACAAAATAACTCCTAAATTGTTTCTGTCCAGTTCAAAGCTGCCCCTTTAGTGGTTTTATTTAATTGGTCCCTGTTAGTAATTTCATTTATAGTAGACTTTATTTTCCTTCATTTTATTAGTATCCCTACCAGGGACATCGCTGGCGGTGGGCACCCGGGGCATGTGCCCCAAATCCCAGCACCGGTGCCCCACATCTGGGGGGCCACCCCTCTCCAGGTCTCTAGCCCGATCGGGCTGGAGATCCGGGGCCCAGCCGCCGGTGGCAGCGGTGGCCCCGTCCCCAGCTGGGGATCCGTGGCCTGGGTGGCTGTGGCTGCCCCATCCCCAGCCGGGGATCCAGTGCCCGGCCGCCCACAGCCGCGGAGGGGAATCCAGGGCCCAGACACCCGCGGCTGCAGCGTCCCAGTCCCCGGCTGGGGATGCAGGACCCAGACACCCACAGCCGCTTCCGGCCCCATCCCCAGCTGAGGATGTGGAGCCCGGCCACCCATGGCAGCGTGGCGGCTTCCGGCCGTGTCCCCAGCCAGGGGGGGCTTGCGGGCTGGGGGTGGGGCCTGCGGGCTGGGGGTGGGGCCTGGGCCCCTCCCCGGGGTAGCGATGCCCCTGATCCTCCCCCCCCCAAATTTAGCTATTTTTTAGGGAGCAAGGGCCAAAATTAAAACTGCCTTTCACAGGCCTTAAACCCACAACCCCATGGTTAAAAGTTACCTTCCCTACCAACTGAGCTATCCAGTCAGCTTTATAAAAGTAGCCTCCAGAGTCAGGGAATACCTGACCTCTTAGCGAAAAGGCCTGGTCTGCACTGAGTTGTGATTGGGAGGTGTATGCATGTGACCAGCTTTGATCTCCAGACGCTGGAGGAAGATCCCTCACTCCATAACTTGGCTGTCAGAGGGGTATTTAACATTCTGTTCCTAATCAGTAAAAAGCCGGACAAAAGCACCTATTTTTAAAATGCCTGGAGGATGGAGGACGTGAAGGTAAGAAGGAGCACATTTCCTCCTTTTGCTGGAGATCTGGTAACCTTAGCTCAGAATATCTGTGGAAGACGTGATTGCTCAGGATGCAGTTTATCATTCAACACATCCTTCTTTCTATTTGACTAATGTGAATCTTAAAGCACAGCCACCTAGTTACCCTGCAACAACACAGTCACCTTACAACACTACATTTTATCAGTTGATTGAAGAGATGACAATGATCTTAGGTACAATAAGAAGGGTCTGCTCCTGTACAAGTTGAAGGTCTATTTGCCATCAGATGTAGAAACTGCAAGCTATTGCAACAGCAAATAACAGGCAAGATTAGAAAAACCCCATGGTTCTGAAAGTTCATTCCACGCAAAGGAGCACAAAGCAAGTCCACCATTTTTCTATGCAGTGCAACAACATTAACGTAGTTCCAAAGGGGTAGCCGTGTTAGTCTAGTTCAGTAAAACAAGCAAGGTGTCCTGTGGCACTTAAAGACTAACCCACTTATTTGTTGCATGAGCTTTCATGGGAAAAAAGTGGGATTTTCTCCCATGAAATCTCATGCAATAAATCAATATGTTAGTCTGTAAGTACCACAGGATTCCTTGTTTGTTTAACATTAGTTTATTATGCTGTCCAATCAGCTTGTAATTGGAAGAAGGAATTTAAGTGCTCCAAAATGTTTCATAGAAGCCTTGAGGAGTATACCTGATGAACAGCTTTCAAATGAGCAACTGGTGGTATATAATGCCACTTCAGTTCTTTGGTCTGAAACAGCCAAAATGAAAGCCTCAAAATATCATCCAAAGTCAGGCGAAGGTAGTTGAAAGATGTCAGCTACGTTTATGCCCCAACTAGTGCAGGAGTTTCTTCTCTAGTTGATAAAAAGGCATATAATTCAGTCAGCAATAAGTATCGTCCTTCAGAAGACATTTAGAGAAGGTGCTTCTCAGTTCAGGAGCGCATAGTAAGTACTCATTCCAAAATTATCACATCATTGCACAGGACCAATCTTCCCTCTACAAAACTGTGCATGTGCCAAGGCAAAGAAGACTGAGTAACAAAGGAATTCTTGACAGAGATCATAATGATGATAATATTGATTAGAAATATCACCAGTGCTAATCTATTTCAATGATACCTGTAAAATGTATTATTAGACTTTATTTTACCCTTTAATTTATAATTGTTGCTTTGAAGTCACAATGAAATTCAATTTTAAGTCTTGAAATAGTATATAGAATCATTAAATTAACAGAAATGAATGTTATATATAATTTAATGTGTTGATTATGTCATTTGTTTATCCATCCTACCATAATGGCACCATTTGACAACTCCTCATCATACCTTACCTTAAAGAGGCATAATAAGTTTTGAAAGAATGCATGACATGCTTGTGTGGAGAGAGTGTACATAAGCTGATGAAATCAGTGATGTCTGCTGTTCACTTAACACAGAGTTTGACAAAGCCTGGGCGCCAAGTTGCCAGAAGTTGTACCCTGGTGCCTAGCTGTGCTGTGGTAATGAAGTGGGCAGAATGCCCCTTAGTGCTGTTAAA
Organism: Podocnemis expansa; assembly: GCA_007922195.1. Taxonomy (NCBI): domain Eukaryota; kingdom Metazoa; phylum Chordata; order Testudines; family Podocnemididae; genus Podocnemis; species Podocnemis expansa. The sequence continues at coordinate 25,557,114 of ML682005.1, read as the reverse complement.
AAAAAAGAAAAAAAAAAAAAAGAAGGCCGCCCAGCTTTTTTTCAGTGGCTTCTTCATCCTGGACCACCATAAAAGTGTCCACAGTGGCTCTGGTTTTTCAGTAGAGGGGAGGGAAAGTGGCAGCAGCAGTGGCATTTTGGCAGCAGGGAGCCCCTAATGTGCCATGCTGCTAGGTGCCCCAGTTTTTGGGCTAGCACCTAGGTGCATGGCACATTTGTCAAGGCTTGACTTAATACCAAGGACTAAAGGATTAGAGGTACAATACATTCTTTTTTTTTAATCAAAGAAAGGCAATCCAGAATTATGTTGCATTATATGCAAAGATTCTGCACATTTTCATTGCCTGTAAGTAAAGACTTATTGAAGTATACAAAAGTTTTAATTCCATTCATCTACTGAATTTAGAATATATATTTTTATTGACTTTCTAATGTGTTCTTTTAAAGTATAATACAATAGGTATTTAATTTTGCTACTATGAACTATGACAATTTCAGAAATTATTCAGATCATGACTTTTCTAAGTAGTAAAAGAACATGAACTCTAAAATCTTTGGAAACTATAGCTGTTTCACAAAACTAAATTAAGCGGCCACAATGCCACTGAATTTGTTTTAAGAATCTTGGCATATAAATTAAAATGTACTTATTTAGGTTTATAAAATATAAAAGGGCACCCATTCAACATTCTGGGCATCTTTACACAATTTAATTGAAAGTAAGATTATAATAGATAGCATGTTCCACCAAATAACTATACTTTAAACAATTATAAAATAAGGTTCCCTAACAACTGATAAGACTACAAAGACATCCTAGATGGCAGGTAACCTTTACACAACCACCTGTGTAAAGAGATGCAGCATCCTGAAAGATTAACAATTATGGGATATTCTGAACTGCAAAGGAATAATTGCTAACTCAAGGATCCTTCATGGTGAAAACTGGAATTGTATATGTTTATCTCAACTGTAGCAATAAGGCAAAGAGAGACAAGACACTTCACTCACAGGTAATCAGCTCCTAAACCATTTAGACATGTACAGATTAAAGTCAGCACACTGGATTCATCTGGACACTCAGCAGCAGTCATTGCTGAAATGCTATTGTAATGTGCTCTTAGCGTAAAACTGCATATAATGATCAGGCTGCTGTGCTACATTCTTCATTAACTGTAGTTTCCCAGTGTTCTCTTGTTAATGACTGTCTAGAATTTCCTCTTTCTACTTGTTTAATAAGATGGACTTTAAAACATTAACTGATGCACTCCTAATTGAAATAATAGCTTCAGTTCAAGATTTGCTCAGAAGTTGCAAAACTGAAAAACCACCACACACAACCCCCCCCATACTATTTAAAATGGTCATAAACACAGGCAAACGCCACCCAAATGTTTCTTCTATATTTCCACAATTTTACTAACCAGTTCTCTTTGATTTGTTTTATAATTATATTTTATATGCACACCTTCCCATACACATCTGTAATGTATCTAAAAATTGTAACTCCTTATTCCCACAATCCTACTGTAAAACCTATGTAGCACAATCAACATCAAACAGGCAAGAAAAAACAATCTCTGTTAATGGAGAACAAACAAGGAGTCCTGTGAACTTTTAAAGATAAACAAATTTACTCATTGCAAGAGCTTTCATGGGAGATGCTTTGAAGATGGGGGAACTTACAGAATGGAAGGAAAATAAATCTAGGGAAGTGGAAGTCATGGGATCAGGTCACAATCTAACAGCAAACCAAAGCATTAGACTGCTTTGACCTGCTGTTACAGTGTGACCAGATCCTATGACTTACCATCTCCCTGCATTTCTTTTGTTCCCGTTCTGTAAGTTCCCCATCTTCAAGTGTCTGACAAAATGGGATTTTCTCCCACAAAAACTCAAGTGAAAAATAAATTGGTTAGCCCTTAAAAGCACCACCAGACGCCTTGTGTGTTTTCCTGAACTAGACTAACATGACTACCCCTTTGGAATCTGTTAATGGAGGGCATTCGTAACATTTCCAGTATTGCAAACATAAACCATTCAAAATAATGAGATTTTTAAAATGACAGGTTTGGGGGGTTTGTTTTATTTGTTTTCTGCTTTGTTTTTACCCTTTGGCCACGTTTTCAAGCTCTCTTTACAACCTTGAAGGCTAGAAGCCATTTTAAACACAACAAACAAAATTTTAAAAACCCCAAACCACCCAAGAAAACCAGTAGCATTAAGAACAAGAACAACTGAAAAGCCCTGGTTCTCACATCATATGAACTCAAGAAGCTGGATTTTTAAGGAAAACACCAAATTTCCCAATAATTGCCAATTCTCTGAGTTTACGGCAAACAATTCTGTTGCAGTTCAGATTAAACAAACATACTCGGTCACTGTATTGTCTTTCTAACCTGAGTGAATTGACAGTTGTAGTTCTCCAGCAGCTACCTTACCAGATTTGTTTGCCAAGAATGTAAGCAAAAATTCTCAATAAAAGGAGACCACTGTTTCAGTCTGTCATACTTCATGCTGTAATAAGAAAATTACAAAATACTGCCATAAAGAATTAATTGTGTAAGTGCTTTTTAATTTTTAAATTATGGTCCATCAATATTGGAAGAACTAGACCAAATTCAGTCTTTATCTATTAAGGAACTCTTGAAGAAGCAGAGGTGTAGCAGCCTAACAAACAGTGATTATCTCAGTTATGCTGACTGTGTAGGGAAGATTCAGAATGTCCAAAAGGGTCTATACAAAACCAGAGGTTCTTATACAGGACTATATCGACCAGTCAACCAGTCCCCCACTGATGCATGTGGAGCAGGCTGATAAAAATGGCTCCTTTGTCTTCCAGCTGCTAAAATTATTTTAATAGGCAATAAAAATGCATTATGTTCTTTCCTAATATTTCTTTTGCATTTATGTGAATGCTAAGATTGCAGGTGGCAATGGAAGTGACCAAGAAATAATTTCCTATATTACAGAAATATATGGTCCGTACATTAAAAACAGTGAGAATTCCTGTGCTAAACAGACATCTATGCTGCTTCAGGAAGGTGTAACATGTTTTCCCCAAAACTCCTGCTGTCACTTACCAGGTGGACCACTTTGCAGTTGTGGCAGTGTCACCTTTAGCACTCAATATGTACTAGGAAAAGGGTATTCTATACATCTGTGTAAGGGGAAAGTGGGGAGGGAAGGAGGAGAAGGTTTGGAAGCTCCCTGCCTTTCCTCTCCCCTTCTTTGCCACATACCTGGATAGAAGCAGCCAGAATTTTGTCTGAAGTATTAAAAAGAAATAAAAGTGGTTAACAAAAATTAACCTTTTGTTTTTAAAAAAGAACAATTACTCACCTTGCAGTAACTGCAGTTTTTTATATGAACTCTAGTCAAATTCTTCAGCAAACAGAGTCTATTGGGGCCAGGCCTGCACCCTCGATATCCTCGCGTCATCCCACCAAAGGGCATAAAGGGTGAAGCAGGCTAAACCTTCCCTCAGTTCCTTTGCCAATAAAGAATCCCAAAGCAGGGCTTCATATTAACCCGGAAGGAGGCTGAGCTATGGAAATTTGGGTAGACAACACATTTCAAAAAGCCAGTTATTGTGGCAAGATTATCAAAAGACTAAGGACTTTTTCCCTGAGAATTTTGCTAGCACAAGAAGACATTTTTAAGTAACTTCAGTCAGTCTGTACAGCATTGATTGTAGGGAATTTTCACTTCTCTTTTACTGCTCTTTTGTATTCCCCTGGGTTTTGCACTGTTATACCTGCAAATAATCAAGTAGTTCAAAAGACTATTTTCCCCCTAAAACAGCTTCATAAGGATACGTTCATTATTTTCCAAATTACTTTCTTTCACAACTTCATGGTTGACTGACTAACCAGGTAGCATATGTTGCAACTCTGAACTAGGCAGTCCCTGATAAGAAATAAGCAAATCTTTGGCGGTCAAAGTAAAGACAATATAGTGAAAGACTGACGCATCCAATTATTTTTCACATTTTTCATTAAATTAAATGTTTGTTCTGTAAATCAGCATTACAACCTTGCCCAAGATTCCAGCGGAGGGCAACAAAAATGATCAAGGGGCTGGAGCACAAGACCTATGAAGAGAGACTGAAGGAACTAGGCTTATTTAGCCTGCAGAAGAGAAGACTGAGGGTGGATTTGATAGCAACCTTCAGCTACTTGAAGGGATGCTCCAAGGAGGACCAAGCTTGGCTGTTCTCAGTAGTAACAGAGGACAGAACAAGGAGCAACGGTTTCAAGGTGCAGGTAGGGAGGTCAAGGCTGGATATTGGGAAAACCTTTCTTACTAGGACGGTGGTGAAGCATTGGAATAGGCTATCTAGGGAAGTGGTGGAATCTCCATCTGTGGAGATATTTAGGGTTTGGTTAGACAAAACCCTGGCTGAGATAATTTAGTGAGAGTGGTCCTGCTTTTTTGGCAGGAGGTTGGACTAGATGACCTCATGAAGTCCCTTCTAACTCTATGATTCTGTGATTCTAAATACTACACTACAGGACTCTCACTTTCCTTTGAATATCGAGAACCAGATGTTTCTAAGTGAAAAAGCTATTTATACACTCCCACTGCTTAAATCTCAATAGAGACTGTGAACAATTAGGAAATATCTGCATTGCTATAGGGCATGCCTGTGTGTTTGTTCATGATGGAGTTAAACTGAATTAAGGGAGAGACCAATAGGAAATAAAACAATGGCAAAAATAAGACCCCTGGGATAAACACATTCCAAGGATTTAAGATTATAGTGACTGGACTGTCCCTTGGGATGTAGCTAACTATCTGCTGCCATTCAAGGTAGAATGGGTTACTCTTCTCGATTCAGACCAAAACCCAAGATCAAACGTGGTCCTAAGGACCTAAAGTTTAATTTTGGCCTTAGGAAGGAGAATGGATGAATGGGCTCTTAGCAAACTGAGCCTGACACCCAAAATGACTGACTGACTAAGACCTCAGCAAACAGGTTAACTTTCTCACCCTAAAAATGAGAATAAACTGGACCTACATGAGCTACGGGTAGAGAAGTTAATCTCAGCAAAAGAAAAATGCGTACAAGAATTTTTGTTGTTAATACATTTATCTAAACGATGTGTTCTATACAACAATTAAAAGGTATTTTGTTTTGAAGATGTGGTTTTTGAGTCACTGTATTCAGATATTTGGTCACAATTGGATAAAACAAAACAGTTTTACAAAACTTAGATCATGCCAGCCTAATCTTGCTCTACTACTTTGAGAAGATTAAAAAAATCAGTTGACAAAGGATATGAAGCAGATCTACCCTATCTGAATTTCAGTAAGGTATTTGACATAGTTCCACATGGGAAATTATTAGTTCTGTTGAAGATGGTGAGGATTAATATGAGAAACGAAAGGTGGATAAGGAAGGGGCTAAAGAGGAGAGTACAAGAGGTTATACAGAAAGGTGAACTGTCAGGTTGAACAGAAATTACTAGTGGAGTTACTCAGGGACTGGACTTTGGACTAATCTTAGTTAACATTTTTATTACTTACCTAGGCACAAAAAGTGGGAGTGTGCTAATAAAGTTTGCAGATGACACCAGCTGGAAAGTACTGCCAATACAGAGGAGGACCAGAAAATTATACAAGGTGCTATGGACGACCTGGTAAATGGGATGAAAACTAATAGTGTAAATTCATGCATTTAGGGACTAAAGAATTTTTGCTATAAGATGGGGATTTATCAGTTTGAAGTGGCAGAGGAGGAGAAATACATGGGTGTATTGACTGATCACAGGATGACTATGAGCCACCAACTTACTGTGGTTGTGAAAAAGGGTAATGCAGTCCACGGATGCATCAGGTATGGCAATTCCAATAGGGACAGGCAGGTGTAGTATCATTTAACAAGACACTGGTGAGATCTCATCCGGAATACTTACTGTGTTTAACTCTGGTTTTCCATATTTAAGAATGGTTCATTCAAACTGGAACAGGTACAATGTAGGGCTACTACAGGGCTCAACAAAACTGGCTCCCAGCTAGGCACCAGGAATTTTATTTTTGGTTGCAAGAGGACACGCCTCCACTGCATTTCCACAGCAGAGCTACAAGGCAGACTACAAATCCTGGTTGTCTTGGCAACATACCACCCAGGTTTTGTTGAGGACTAGGATAATCCAAGGAATGGAAAACCTATCTTAAGAGATGAGGCCCAAACAGTTTACGTAGATGGGGAAAACCCTGAGTTACTACCAAGAATTTTTTACCAGATATCTGGCTGGTTGGTATTGCTCACATTTTCATGGTCCAACTGACTACCACATTTTGGGCTGGGAAGGTATTTCTTCCCAGGTCAGATTGGCAGAAACTCTCAGTGCCTTCTGCCTTCTTCTAATAGCGTAGGGCAGTTTCCCAACCTATGTGCCAAGGCACACAGGTGTGCCATCAGGCCTGAGCAGGCGTGCCACAAAATTTTTTGAAAAAACTACTCAAAGAGCTCTGGATTGGCTCATTGGCTCATGAATATTCATGAGTTCATTTGGAAACTATATGGTGGTTTGCCTCAAATGAAGTAAGTGTGGCAAGGTATGCCATGGCAGAGAAAATATTGGGAACCACTGGCATAGGACACTGGTCACTTGTGCATTTAAACTAAACAGCAGATTCTCTGTAACATGAAATTTTTAATTACCAGTAAGTAACAATCTGAGGTCTTCAGTAACTCAGCTAAAAGTCTATTAGAGGAGTGGACCAGTGCGGTTCTGTGGCTTGCAATGTGCAGGAGATCAGACAAGGTGATCATGACAGTCCCTTCTGACCTTAAAGTCTGTAAGGTCTCCAGAGGATTTACAGGTGTCAAACATAGTTGTGTCTGTTGGTTTAGGGCAGCTGGGAGGGCTGCAGCCCAGAGATCCAGCCAGAGCGGATGGACTGTGTGTTTCTACTCAGAATAAGGTATAAGAAATCTGGTTTGTCACCTATGGGGTCCAATCCAAAGGACTAAAAGGGGTCTAATGTGCAATTTGCACTAGAACTGTGATGGACCCCCTCTGAAAAACCTATATGTGTGACTGGAATGAGAAGGATTTGTGCTTAGACATGTTTTGCTGTCTCTGCACCACTGCTAATTATTGCAATTTATGTTTGTTCTACTTCAGGAACAACTAATCCATCTTCCCTTCACTTTTATTCTCAATTAGCTGTAAGACATGTTTAAAAGTTGACTACATTTATGCTCACTAAATCCACGTCGAGATACACTGTTCAGTTCAGCTCTACCCTCTCTTACTATATGAAGACAAATAATTTGACTGCTAATGTTCCTTATTAAAGCAGAATAATTAACTGAGGAGTGGGCCTTACAGGCTTTAGAGATTTCTGTTTTCAGCAACAGGCACAATTTAATTTCTAAACCAATTAAAATTACAGGTCTTAAAGATGAAGGAAAATGAAGAGCAAGCTTTATAAGAAAATTTTTCTTTCAGTTTAAGAAATACAAACGTATAACAGTTAAACTAGTTGATGTAATTACTTAAAACATATTCCTTCATCAGCTTTAGAATATTCTTGCCCCATACCCATCTTGAACTTCTATCAATTCACTGAAATATGGTGTCAGATTGTCATTTCTAGTACAATGAAAACAGTTACTATACTGCTAATCCTCAACAGCAGAAACAAGATTGTTATACTATGCTTCATCATCACTACAGGAGATTGATTTTTTTAAAATAATAATTAATCAACACCATTACTCATCTAAGACCCACAAAATATTTCTTCTGTTATCATGATCAGAAGTTAAAGCTGTTTAAAACCAAATAATTCATAAGAAAAGCTGCACTTGAAATTTCCATGATAGTACTGTCTTAGGAAGCCAAAAGTTTGAGCAGAGTTTTGATTTGTTCAGTTATTGATAAGACAAAGACTTTTCAGACAGTAAAAGCCGAAGTTTCAAAAATGCCTCAACCTGACCTTCATTTATGCTATGTACTTTCACACAAATGAGCATAAATACACACCCCCTTTGCACTCTTGCACAAGCGCATTCTATAAATTGCATGTATGACCATGTAAACAGACAGCTGTGACCTGCTATCAGGAAAGAGGAAGATTTGCAAACAGCAACACTCGATCTGGGAAGTTCAGGAAAGACTGATTTTATGTCTCTGAAGAGCTTTTGGATTCTTTCCGACTCTTGTCTGGAAAAGATCTTTTGGGGGCTGAAGGTAAATCTACAGCAGAAGATCTCAGCGTACCAGATAAGGAACTGAAACCCGGTTTTAGGAAATTTTTGTTTTTCTAAAATCAATAAACTTCTTCAGGATGCAAACAATCCACGAGAATTAATATTTTCTATTTTAAAAACCTTGACCCCCAATTTTTTAAAAAGTGGAATAGAGTTTTGTTTTGTTTTTTATTTTTCCACCTAATAAAGTTTAACAGAAACCTTATTTATGTGGTGGTTGTACTTGGGGTAAGAGCAATCAAAACCTACAATTCGCCTGAGAGATATGGACATGAGAATGTTTTCTCTCTTCTTCAGTATACTGTCCTACTGTTACCAAAGCCACATATAGTTAGTTACTCTCATCCTAAGCAATATGCAGCCTTCATTGCAACCATAATTATTACATAGCAATTCAAACACAAAATCACAGATTGTGATTTTTAGTCTACAATTTCTATATAAAACTTATTATCAAATTTAAAGAGAGCCAAGGTCTGTGAAGTAACAACTTTGAATGGACCAGTTTCATTTGGTGGAAGAAACAGGTTTTAAGCTTGACAGATCTCTTCCTCATTTCCACATTTAGAATAATCATCTCGTAGCTATTATTTGCAAGTAAATAACATATCTCAATACAAACTAATATAAACACATGTATGAAACTATGCAATATGTAATTTACAATAAACCTTTGAAACAGATGAACATATAACCATTAATCACTGTTGATAAGGCTTTATGTTGGTTGTTCAGCATGAGGGCAGAGATGTGGGCTATGGATACTGAAAAGGAACTAGCTGAGTGTGAGAATGTGCTCTGATAAATGGAAAATAGATGTGAAAATAGAATGCTTTGCCACCTACCTATATTTCACTTCTTATTCTTTGTCTTAGTGGAATATGCACTTTAGCAAAAGTAATGCATTTCTGTTTTTAAAAATAAAACTATTTAGATTATGTTGACAAAAAAGTTCTCTGATTTGTTTTAAATGGATTTAGGTCCTTTTACTTGAAGGGTAAAAGCTATACATGTTATTCTCCAGATGTATATGAAGAAAAGTCCGACCATCAGAATCTCCTTAGGTAGTAAAATGTCATGTAATAATATCAGGAAATCTTATCAGACTCAGGACTGGATCTGGATTTTTATGGGCCAATCAAAGTCCTTCATGGACTATCACAATAATATCTTAAGTTCACCACCATGCTGGCCTGAGCAGCTTGAAACCCAAATCTGAAGTCTATTTGGTGGCAGTGCAATGTGCTAGTGCTACTGTGTGGGCCTAAAATTGGAGTGCGCTAAACATAAAACGAAAAACCTATTTACGTTCAGATTAGAATTAAATATTGTGAATGTGTCATCAACAACTCAAGAAAATATTTTATTTTTATTTATCCTATAAGAAGCTATCACACCACACTGAAGTTCATTCTGCCCTGGACACAGAATCATCAGCATTCCTGAAAGTTGGACCCTCAGATAAAAGCACAGAATGTCAATAGTCTTATTATTTCCTCACTGCATACTACTGATACTCATGGTGGGCCTAGATGAGCATGACTCTCTACATACTCTTCTAGTGAATATATATGTATTGAAGCTGATGCTGCTACAAGAACTGAGGCCCACAGCCAGAAGAAGGAACACTCCGCTGCCAAATTAAATCAGCTTTTCCAGTAACTGGTTAATATTTCTTCAGTAATCAAATATTTCAAGATGAAAGTAAGGAGGTTAAAATCAGGTCCAGATTTCAAGTGTCCCTCGTTTCACTGTAGTTACTTATACTGGTTTTTTTGAACCATGTTTTTAGCATTTATTGTGTATATAAAGTGCAAATGTTACAACCAAATCAAGCAAAGATGGTTCAGACAGACACATCAGACATGAATACATATGTTACTTTAAACCAGGAGTCTCAGACTCAAATCACCATGAGGGCAGCATGAGGACTAGTACATTAGCCCGATGGCCGCACCACTGAAACCTTTTCATACAAAGTACAGCCAAAATGAAAAAAAAGAAAAGTCATTGAGAAATGATTTGGAGAAAGGCCGTTGATTTTTTGTACTTATGATAACATATTCCAAGTTCAGCTAGAACCTCAGTGAGAAAACAAATCTTGATTAGTTGGGAAATAAAAACCATTTCTGTTTGTGAGAAAAACCTCAAGAGACTCACTTATCTGTAAAAGCTGGCTCATATTTAATTCTTTGTCTCCAGTGAAAGAATGACATTACCAAGAATTTGTGTGCATTATATGGCTCCCATTGAGCTATACTAGTCAGTGGGAGATTACTGAAATTTGGGTCACTATAACCTGTAACACTGCTGTATTGATCTGTGGCCTGATTCCCACATACAAATATTACACTACTTTCACATTACCATATAGGATACTTAATTTCAGAACATGATACACTTTGGAGAGAAAAGATGAATTAAATGGCCAAAAGGACTCTTACACTCTTGACCTCTCATGGAATGTATGACTGTACAAATGCCACATTACACAAAAAAAAAGATTGAGATATGTAAACACTTACAACACACCTCTCAAGTGCCTCAAACATTCAAGAGTAGGGATACAGCTCATTGTGTCATGCCATGTAGGATAATGCATTATAAGACACTTTAAATTAAGTACTAGTTGAAAAGAAGTCAACCATAAACAAACACTGGAGGAAACAACAAAATGCATGAAAAGCACATCTGTTTTAGTGAAAAAAAATACAAAATTTCTCTATTTTAATTAAGCTGAAAAGCTAGTTTCTCTCACAAGCATCATTTCTTAAATTAAAGAAAACAGTAAAATTCAGATTCTCACTCGATCAGAGGATGACCAGTAAATATTTCTGAATGCATCCAAGGCTGTTAATCTGGACTTCTCAGAACAAACAGTAAATATTTTAAAGAAAAGTTGTTATTCTTTGACTTACAAACAAAATCAAAGTTACCTTTCCAGAAATACTACTTATTGGAACTGGTGACAGGGCTGTTCCAAAGGCTAAAGAAAATGTTTTGTCCAGGTCAAATAGAAATCAATACATAATACTGTTTGATACTGCAAGAGGTTTTTGGTTTTTTGGTATGGAATAATTCTACCTTTATTGTAAGAAAAAACTTTTTAAAGGCATAGATTTCTTCTTCTTCTTCCCTAAGGCTGGGGTAGGTAGCAACGATTACAAATTCATATCTACATTTGATACCCATTACATTGTTGCAGCACTGAGTTTGTGAATGTCCTTCAGGGCTCTTGTTAAAAGGACACTGAGATAGAATGTGCTCCATTGTTTGTGACTGGTGACCACAACTGCATACAAGTGTTTGCCTCATTTTCCATTTAAACAGGTTTTGCAAACACCTCCCATGAGAGGTTCTGATATGATTCAATCTGCACAGTGCTTCTGACATAAATCAAAACTGGTGGTTTCTCAACAGGATCAATGATGAGCTATTTCTTTTGAGTGGTCAAAATGCTCTGGGTGGAGGCTCTCATTCGAACATCCGCGTTGAAGTTAAGTGTAAGGGTCTTGATGTAGTCCTAGAGAGGGTTGCATGTTTAATCTTGTCTTTGGCAGGTTCTGCAGGTCACTGAACAACAGTATCCTTGTGCTTGCAAAGAGGTTAAGAAAGCAAAATCTAATTTTCCTTTCTAATTTTTCAAAGCTGGATGTGAGATATGTCCAGGAGCCAGTGAACTGGGGTCAAACTGAGTGATCCTTACGCTATGTGCCCAGTATTATTGAGTTGAGTAATGAAGGGGTTTAGAGTGACCATTCTGAGACCACACTGGTGCACGGTATTCAACCACAAAGTGCACCAGTGTTATTGTTGCAGATCATAGGGTCAGTGAACTAGACACCCACAATGTTCCTGTCAGTCTTCTTATCAGCATGACATGAGACCTGACTTTTTGGCAGATATTCGCAAAATATTGTCACAAGGTCAAACTCTGGTCCAGGGGGACACAAGGATACTCTGCATTAGCCTCACAGCTGACATGCTCCCTGCCCATTTTATTGTTCAGATGTAAAGTGGTCACCATGTTTTCCATTTTGTTTGTTTACCCCGGGGGGGGGGGGGGGGAATGGGATTGGCTAACAGTGCTTTTACCGCTGTGCAGAACTGAAGAAGTGCTAATAAGCTGGTGACAAACAACAGTGATTGCCCTACTGAGCCCTGGAAAACTCCCAGAGAACACAGCCAGCTACTACCCCATCTCTCTTCTCTCAGCCACCAGTAAGCTCATGGAATGGACGCTGCTCCGCTATCTGACATTATCAAAAATACCCTCCCAGAGAAGCAGGCAGAATTTCGCCCACAGTGGAACTGCTGTGACAAAGTAGTTTTACTCATCAGCCACACTGAGGTAGGATCCCAGCGTAAGCTGAAGACTGGGGTTGGCTTTGTTGGGGCAGGAGACGGCTTCCTCCTCAAGATCTCTCATATAATTCACTGTTGGTGAAAGAGCCGTCTCTTGGTGGTGATGAGCAGGGACCGCCACCCTAAGATGTGCCTTAATGGCAAAATCAGACCAAGAATTCTTAACTTATGCATCCCTCAGGGCTGCCAGGATACTAATGAGAGAGTGTCAAGGAAATTTGTAAAACAAGCAAGGAGTCCTGTGGCACTTAAAGACTTATAAATTTATTTATCACATGACCTTTTGTGGGAGAAAATCCCACTACGTCAGATACTTTGAAGATGGGGGAATTTACAGAATGGGAGGAACATAAATGCAGGGAAGTGTAAGTTATGGGATCAGGTTAGATTGTAACTGCAAATCAAAGCAGGTGTTAAGATTCAAACACATCAAGACTTCAAAGAGAAACTGAAGAATTGGAACTAATATGCAAATTTGATTGCGTGACAGTAGGATTAAATTGTGACTACAGATTCCTTTCCCATGACAACAGGTGATTTGACTTCACCTTCCTCTATGTGCTGTTTCCCAGTGTTTGAATCTTAACAACTGCTTTGATTTGCTGTTACAGTATGACCTGATCCCTGACCCTGATCCTCCAAGTGCCCTATCCAGCACTTCCCAGTCCCCAGGATCTGAGAACTGGTGCCAGCCATGCCCGTCTTAACACCCTCCCAGGCCAGGCCAGCGTTGTGCCCCTCTTAATACCCCTCCCAGCCCAGGCCAGTGCTGTGCCAGCTTGAACAGGGACAGATCTTGCTGGACAGTGTGGGCTGGGGCCCTTCTTTAGCTCAGAGCCCAAGGATGCAGCCCCTAAAGCCCCTGCAACGATCTGGCCTTGCCCAAATGAGCTGCAGGATTTGTCCCTTATATTTCCTATCTCAACCATGGCTTCTGGTGTGGTTGGTGTGGCTTTTCTGGCTCCCCCTACCAAAGGAAGGTAGGGTGCCCTTCCTGTTGCTCTATGAGGGATGCCACACCTCCTTGCTACATATACTCACAATGAAAGTGGTTAGATATGAATTTTCAGTCTGTAGAAAACAGCAACAAATTCACCAGTTTCCAGGTCTGCCAGATCTATACCAGAGACAGCATAATAGATTTGCACTCTCACTATCAGAGCTGATTGTCTTCTGGACTCTGAAATAAAGAATGGAGCCAACGAGTCAGATTCAGAAACCGTTTGCTTCATTAGCTGTCCAGGATCCTTCACAATCTGATAGTTTGGGATCAAAAAAAGATGGTTCCAGTAATCCTGAGTGCAGTTTGATTTGTGCTGATAGAGAGCTTTTCCTAAATCAAGTCTTCATCTGGAATAGAAGTTCCAAGATCTAATGGAGGGAGCTCCTCCAAACTGACATTGCTTATAAATTCTGTCACCAGTGAGATGCTTCTGTTTTTTTTATTTCAGATCTGATGGTTTTTAGAGATTTTTTTCCCTCTCCAGAAGTACCTGAGCATATTGCACAGAGGTGCTTCGTTTCCTGGGAAGAAATAGGGGCAGATGCTGTTCTGTGCCCACCCCTGGAGCCATGTGAAGTACCAGGTCTGGAGAACTTGGCTTCCAAAACATCCTGCAGAAACGATGCCTTGAATCCATTCTGCCAGTCATTTTGTATCTTCTGGACAAAAGTGCTGCAGATCAAGCAGCTTGAGAGACAGTGTCCCTTTCTGAAGCAGACTGGACATCTTGCAAATGGGCATCAGATGCCAAAAAAAAAACCAACCAAAAAAAAACCAAGAGGCAAATCTCTTGGAACCTCAGTCTTTTGGTATACAAATGTGCCATAGGATCCCACGTACAGGAACTGAAGTTCTGAAACTACCTGTACTAACAAATTAACTAATAACTTTGCCTAGAACTAAAATCTAACACTAATAAACCAATTAGGAACTGCTTATTTATGCTAAAATCAAAGCTAAAATTATCTAAGGCACTGGCAAGTAAAGGATCTAGGCCAGAGGCTCAGCATGGTTCCCTATGCACCAGCTAAATTTGGAAGGAACTAAGCCAGAATGCCATGCTTCCTTTTATAATCTCACTCTCAGAACATTCAGGAGCAGAAAGTGGAGTTCCAGGAGAAGGTGTGAGTGTGCTCCAAAGGCCACTGCTTTCCAAAGTTTGTACCATGAGACATGCACCACTGGTGCATCCTATGAGTATGAATATGAAGAGGCCACTTAAGAACTAGTTACTAGCAATACCAACGCTACTAAAACAATAGAGCTTCTGTTTTCAGTGGACACTGTCAATGCTCTGTATTTTAAATCAATCTAAGCAGCAGTTCTGGTGCACAGCTGAGTATGACATAAGCTTGTGTAAACACTCTACACCACCCCTCTGTTGCATTCTTGTAAGAGGGCAAGGCATCGAAATATACAAGATATCTTCTCTCCAGGAATTTGAGAGAGCAGTGCCATACTTACACCCTCATAAGGACGCATCACAATGAGCAAAGAGATAGTGTGATTTGTATAACACATTCATACACCTCATCTTACACCAAAATGTACTTGGACTTTCTCTCTCAAAATTGGGTGACTGGAAACAGAATAAGGAGTTGTGTGGCACTTTAAGACTAACAGATTTATTTTTTGCATGAGCTTTTGTGGGAGAAGATCCCACTTTCTCAGATGTTTCGAAGATGGGTGAACTTACAGAAAGGAATTAAACTAAATGCAAGGGGGTGTAAAACATAGGATCAGCTCATAAAGTAACAGCAAATCAGAGCAGTTTACAGGCTCAAACCATGGGAAGCCTGAAGTCAAATTACCCTTTGTAATGGGAAAAGAATCCCTAGTCTCAATTCAGTCCTGCTTTCACAGAATTTAGCTTGCATATTAATTCGAGTTCAGCTGTCTCTCTTTGAAGTCTTGATGTCCCAGGTACAGCTCTAACGACAGTCACTAACAAATCCATCATCGGGTGATTAGGAAGATGGAAGTGCTCAGCAACTGGTTTCTCTGTTCTTTGATTTCTGATATCAACTCTGGGCTCATTCAGTCTCTTATGGAGCGATCGTTCTGTTTGTCCAATATATAAGGTGTAGGGGCTGATCCTATGTTTTACACCCCCTTGCATTTAGTTTCATTCCTTTCTGTAAGTTCACCCATCTTCGAAGCATCTGAGGAAGTGGGATCTTCTCCCACGAAATCTCATGCAAAAAATAAATCTGTTAGTCTTAAAGTGCCACACCACTCCTTGTTGTTTTTTCACTGGACTAGACTAACACGGCTATCCCTTTTAAAATGGAAACAGAATGGCAGATGAAATTCAATGCTGATTGTGATGGGGTGTACCAGCCCCGCACTAGAGAGACAAGGGTTAAGGGAACTCTCCAGGCAGAAGAGACTCCACCCCCCTGCATCTGCTGGGCATGCTCTAGGTATAAAAACCAGGCACCCAGCTCAGTCAGGGGGGACGGCCAACCTGAGAAGAAGCATCCTGCTGGTGCTCCCCTGGCTGGCTCTTGCCACCCAGCAAAGCCCCGGCCGGGCCTTGCTATTCCTGAGCAGAGGGACTTCTATAAAAACTTTGGCCACTAGGCCATACCATCTATAGAGATGCTAACCACTAGGCATCACTATCTTTGACTTGTGGGAGTTCTATAGAGACCTGTGGCCGCCAGGCCACCCAAGCCCTAACCAGGGGACTCTTAAGGGAACGCTGATCGCAGAGCCTGGCTACCACCCAGGCAAGAGAACCCGATAACAACCCAAACCACTGGATTCCAGCGGGCTAGTCGACTGGAGTCATAGACTGACTCGTGACACTGATAAATGCAAAGAAAGGCACACTGGAAAACACAACCCCAACTACACACACAAAAATGATGGGGTCTAAGTTATTATTCAAGAAAGAGATCTTGGAGTCATTGTGGAAGCATTCTTTTGAAAACACCTTCTCATTGTGCAGAGATAGTCAAAAAAAGCTCACACAACACTATGCACCATTAGAAAAGGGATAGAGAAGAAGACAGCAAATATCATAATGCTGCTATATAAATCCATGATACATTGACACCTTGAATGCTGAATCCATTTGTGGTCCCCCATCTCAAAAAAAGATACATCAGAATTGGAAATAATAAAACTGCAACAAAATGGAGGATATGGAACAGTTTTTACAGAAGGAGTGATTAAAAGACAGATTTCTCAACTTAGATACAACTAAGGGAGGATATGATAAAGGTCTATAAAATCATGAATGGTACAGTAAATGTAAATAGGAGAGTGTTAACTTACACTTTAAAATAAACACATGAACTAGTTGCCTCCTCCCCACCCTTAAATTAACAGGCATAGGCAGTACGTTTACAACAAACATAAGGTAGTACTTCTTCACACAAGACACAGTCAACCTGTTGAACCTGTTGCCAGGAGTGTTTTGAAGGCCAAAAGGATAACTGTGATTTAACAAAAGGTGGGGAGGAGATAATTTCAGGAAGGACAAGTCTTGGCCTTTAGCAAAGATGCTCAGGGATGCAACCTCATGCTCTGTGTCCCTAACTTTCTGATGGCCAGTAGCTGGGACTGAAGAACAATGTATGGATCATTAAATAATTGCCTTGTCCTGTTCATTCCTGCTGAATCTAGATACTGGTCACTGTCAGAAGACAGGATGCTGGGCTAGATGGACCACCGGTCTAACCCACTATGGTCAGTCTTGTGTTCTTAAAATGTTTGGTTTGTCTAGTTTTAGGGTTAATGCCTTTGACAGGGTCCTTTTACAACATTATCATTACTGTCTCAAGTCTACATTTTCCATGTTGATAATCTGGCAGATTACATGTACTGCTTTGATAGTTTATAGGCACCAGACACCAGGATTTACTACATAAAATAGTAAGAGAGAACAGAAGACAACCAGCAGCACAAAATATGCTCTTGCCTATAATCCTGTAATCTAAGTGTCACGTCACCCAACAGAGAAGTTTGATAAAATCCCATGCTGCAAGCATTTGTTTGTGAAATAAATAGATGAGAAAGGATTTAAAAGGGTGGGTTTTAAACTATATATAGTATTTTATAATCAAACTTGGTAAAATTTAAGACCTGTCATCCTCGAGCATCCCAGTAAAGATCATCTTAAAATGTCCCCCTCTCCCAAATTTCTATGTACTTCTGGGAGCAGTTAGAGGTCAGGCAGAGAAATTCAAGATCAAACTGCAACAAATGAGCAAAAATTTCCACAGAACCAAAACCAAGTCAAAACCATGACATTGATTTAAGTGAAGAGGCAGCTGACTTCACTCATGACTTCTTTTTAAAACTAACTCAGCTTTGAAGCTGGCAAAGAGAGAGAAAACACTCTATTTTCTATTTCTCTCTTAAAATATGTAGACAGGGGAACAGTCCATGCACAATGCTGGGCCCCTTTTTCTCCACATCATCCGCTGTAGAGGGGCTGAGCCAGTGGCAGTGTAGAACTTCTTAAAGGCACTGGTTGGCCAGCAGAGTGGCCTGAGGCTGATGCAGATTTATGAGAAAGCTGAATCAAAACCCACAGATCCTGAGACTTCCACGCTGCTCTTCATTCCTTGCTCTGTCCAATTCCCATTCTATCAAAGCAAACAGCAACACAGAATTGGCTTGATGATATGCTGTCACTCACTGACTCTCCCTTAATGTTGTTCAGAACATCCATAAGCTGCGTTATACTTACCTGTGTAAATTATTATGATTTTGGATGAAAGTACAGTGAGCAGGGTGCTTTTTCCTGACTCTTACCCCTTTAGGGCTGGGCATACCTGTTTAACATGCTTAGCCCTCCAGTATGAAGAACTGCTGCTAGCAACTACGTGATGCTGTACGGGAATATAATGTTCACTAGCTTCCACCCCTGGGCTGTTTTCTCATGGGTTAAATTTGGAATGCTCTTCAGTGATTATGAATACTGTCCTTGGACGAATCACTGGATGGTGTGTTGGCACTATAAACAGGGGTGGGTATTTTATGTAAGGGGTCTGTCTGGGTAGCAGAGCTTGCCCCACAAGAACTTACACTGAAAGGTCAGTAAAAAGGATAATGCCAGAGCAAGCAGCATTAAGGACTCTGGTTATATATCTTACAAGGAACACCTAAATCAGTTTTAAAGATAGGTAACCCGATATGTACCAGCACTACTACAGCCATATAATTACAGTGGGAAAAGGGTCATATATAAATAAAACTGACAAAGACAGGAGACCTCAGCAAGTGTGAAACCTGGAGGGGTGTTCAATTGTTATCTACCCTATGTTACAGTATTGACCTGTGTTATTTCTAGACTGAGTAAAAAAAGCGATAGATTCAAGGTTACCAGTAGAACAGGCAGGCTTCAGACAGGAGAAATCATGTACAGATCAAATAGTAATTCTCTGTATACTCACAGAGCTGCTGATTAAATGGAAGCCATTGATATGATAACACAGAAACAAAACACACAGCAGAAACAGAATTGAAAGAAATCACAGTGACCTGGGAAGAAGCCAAGACTGCAGTAGGAGTCCAGAAAAGATAGAAGGCTGTGGTGAAGGCGCAGTGTTCCACATGTTATTGAGAGGCATAAAAGGAGAGAAGCAATAATTATATCATCATATCTATTCCAGTAAATTTCCCAATGTAGAGGAGGTCCACTCTGGAGCATGTAAAACAAGCAAGGAGTCCTGTGGCACTTTTTAAGACTAATATTTATTGCATAAGCTTTCGTAGGAGAAAATCCTGTTGAAGTGGGATTCTCTCCCATGACAGCTCATGTGGTAAACACATTTGTTAGTCTTTAAGTGCCACAGGACTCCGTGCTTGTTTTGCTGAACTAGACTAACCTGGCTACCCCTTTGGATCTGGGGGATATATATACACTGGATGTTACAATATCTTAAGAGGAAAGTCTATCTAACTTAGACTGTAGTTAAGCATAATACTAAATGAGACTTCAATATGCAAGGAGGTCATTGTTTGTTTTAACCCCCCACCCTGGGGACGAGGGGTTGAGGGGAGTCTCATTTTGTTCCAATTACTAAATAAAAACACTTTGTTTCATGAAAACTGTTGATTGATACCACTGACAGTTTTCCCAAAGGGGAGAAATAAGATGCCTGAAACCCACTGGACTTGCAAAGAAATATGTGATTGGTATACACAGACTAGTAGAAAAATCATAAGATTTCATTCTGAGACAGGAGACAGAAAACTGTAATTAATTGTTCCAGTCAAATATATTACACTAAACAATGTTAGAGAAATTATATTATATTATATTGAAGAATATAAATGAACATTTGCTTTTGTATGTGATGCTGCTAATGCAGCTTTCCATATCTTAGCTAAAACAGTTTCAGGGTACACTGTAAACTATGGAAACGTGCTTTGTCTACCTTAGTTTGTAAAACCCTGGTTTGTATAAATAGGGTGAAAGAGAGTGTCATGAAAGAATTGTTAACTTCAGGTGCCACCCAAAACAAGCAAACAAGAAACAACACAAGGCCACAAAAATCAGATCATTAAGATAAGAACAGGAAGAAGCCAGTGGGGTAACAGCATAGGGCAGATGACAGAAGTTAAGTTTTAGCAGAATAAATAAAAATATGTTAGCACAGAAGTTCTCAAACTGTGGGTCAGGACCCCCTGGGGTTGAGAGCAACTTAGAGGGTGAGGTCACACAAATTCATTTACCATTTTTGGGGAGGTCACAGTATTGCAAAGTTTGAGAGCCTCTGTATTAGTGTAAGTTACTTATGATTTATGCGTGAGAATGTTTAATTAAATTGGTACTGCATAAACTGAGCATAGTAAAGTTACAGAACATAGTAAAATTACAGAAGAGGGAATAAAAGATAGGTGACTGACAACAGGAAAATGGAGAAGTCACAAGAAAGAATGTTACAGAGACCACAGCAGGGGTGTCGCTGCCGCTAGGCCTGAGGGTCTGCAGACCCCTACCATGCCTCCAGCACAGCCCCAGCAGTGGCAGGAGCCAGATCTGCCAGCCGCTAGCCACAGTTGCTGGGGCCAGATCCAGGCTGGGGTTGCCTGCCGCAGGCTGGCAGTGGCAGGAGGCAGAGCCGCCACTAGCCAGCAGCAGCTGGGGCAGGATTGGGCCTGGGTTGCCAACTGCTGGCCAGCAGTGGCAGGAACCGCATCAAGGCTGGGGACTCCTGCCACTGGAGGGGCCAGATCCCGCCTGGGCTGCTGGTGGGAGGAACCCAATCTGGCTCCTGGACTGGGCTTGGGGCAGCACCATGTGGCAGGCTCCAGGCCCTGACCCTTTTTTGAGGGCAGTGATGCCCCTTGGCCACAGACTTAAAAAGTGTTGCCTTGTCCCTAAGAGAGGAAACTTGGATCAATTATCTTTCTTGCCTTATCTTTTTTTTTGCATGAATATGTAATGCATGGCTATAATAATATTGTTTTTAAAGATAAAAATAGTTTTTATCTAAATTGACACCTGTGAGGGTGAGAGGCTTTCCATTATGGGGTGCATGCCAAGACTAGAAAAATGAGAGTGATGCAGCTAATCCCTGATTCCCACCAACTTTTATCCATTAATTTTGCTTTTATTGCCATTTGCATTCAAGGACCCACAGAGCATAACTAAAGGTGTGCAGGTTTTTAAGAGAAGCTGAAATATTCTATTTCTTTTCAAATATTTTTCAAAGTACAAATTAATTTTCTTATTAAACTCACACTGCCCCTTGCATACATAAAAAATTAAAACTTTATACAAGAAAGGTAATCATAGAAATTCAACCAAAAAGCTTTATTCTCTCACTCAATCACTCACACAAGCTTTGGCAGAGAAGATTGTGTTTGCTAAAGCTAGCCTGCTATGAAAAATAAAGTTCAGTAATAATGCCTATTAGATGAAACCAGCCACCATGCTACATACAAAGTCAGTCACTCTCAGACATGGGAGGACTGCATATTGTGAACCACTGTCCCTTCAGTTTTGAGAGGGAAATACATTCACAAACCTGGTGATGAAGTTGCTGGGCTGGAAGTCAGAAAACCTGGGTTCTCCTCTTAGCTCTGCCCCTAACACTCTGTGTGGACTTGAGTATATATCACACCTCAGTTATCTATACAATGGACCTGATTCTTCCCTTCTTACCCTCAAGTACCTAGAGATACAAAAAGCACTAATTATTTATTACTACTATGGAGCATAATTAAGATTGTGATTCTAGATTTTAAGCCAAATTCTAAGCCTCCTTCTCCCTAAAATCCACAAAAAAGTCATATCAACCCAAAAAATGCCAAATCAGATCTGAGTTGAGACGAATTTCTTTACAAAATTCTAAGTGGATTGTATAAAGTTTCCTGAATTGTGACACCCTAAAACCAGAAATGTTCAGAGTTCAGAAAGTCAGTATTTTTGCTACTTCGTAACAAACTCTAAATAAATCAGAAAACACACGAGAAATACGACTTAGTTTATTGAACTTCTCTATGTGCAGCCTCATGCCCAGCCCCAAAACCTATTTGATAAAAGTCTAGTTTTAAATGTTTGTGAAGTTTTGAATTTGTAACATGGCTCTGGAACATCAGCTCTAACAACCCAGGGAGATCTGCAGGGGGCGGTGACTCTGTATGTGGAGGCACTTGGAAGAACAGCCAGCAACACTTCTGGGGTTCATTGGTGTCCCATTTTACAGCCTTCAGAGTTTCCTGAAGAGGCCACAACTATTCTGACCCTGATCATAAACCTTACTATGTAATATAATAATTTGTCTCCCCTGGCTCTCCAATCCCATTGTGAAGCTGGTTCACTAAAGATACTACAAAACTGCAGAAAAGAAAAAAGATGAGAAAGTGATGCACAAAAAACAGATGGATGAGATCTAGGATTTTTTACACAATTTCTTACAGGTGAAGCAAAATCCATGTGGCACATTACCTGATTTTGAGCTGTTGGGTAGAAATATCAACCACATATAATGTCTTATTTTTTTTTATTGCAGTATCACATTAGTAGGATTATCTTTTCATCATCTTTTTTTTCTTTCTTTCTTCAGTCTACTTCCTGTCACACACAAAGAACTATCTGTATGATAGTTTACTCGAGCAGGAGTTTCACCATAATTTCAAACAGACTTCTTCCTATCATGCAAGATCTAAAAGAATCATGTTAACCCTTTGAAAACTTGGTGTCAGAGTGGACTAACAAATATTAATTACTACGCTTGTTCCTAGTAAGGCTAATGGCAAAACACCCAATGAAAGTGGGATGAGTAATAACTAGCTAGCTGTCACGATTTTGTGGAACTACCAGTAGTGGATGTTGTGGCAGGAAGAAAGAATTTTTACCTAGCGGGAGGCATGACCAGGATTCCAATATAGAGTCCAGATTTGTCCCACTCTCACTGTTATAGAACTTCAAAATTCGCTCTGACTTTGTTACATGATCTAGTATCTGCTTAGGGCTTGGTAGTATCAGTTGGTTATGCCTAGGCACAGCCAGAAACTTGCATCAAAGCAAGTGGTAATGGAGAAATGAAAAGTAAAACCTGAGACAGGAAGAGTAGGGTAGAATTCCCTCTGTTAGTGTGCAGGTGGGAGAGAGGAAAAAACTTTAAGATATTTATGGGTGGTGGGGAGGCCAGGAGAATAACAAAGAAGTGGAAAAACATTCCAGTCAACGTACAAACTGGAAAAGGACTTCATCCAAAACCAGTATATCTGAGAACTAAAATAAAAAATGGTCTATAACTAAAGCAGAAACACATGGGGTCTAACATAAGAGTATTTAAGGACTTTTTTTTTTGATAAACAGCTTAGACTGAAGAATCATGAGACTTGTCTAAAATGTTGCATATTTTATATAGATGATTATAGTATCACTAATATTCTGCCCAAATATGCCAAATATTGCAGATTTTATATACTGTTTTGGACTCCTGCAGTCTCATTACAAATTAATAAACTGTTGATGGATATACTGTATGAGCTATTTTTTAAGTTGTACCATGTGAGCAAACCCTATTAATTTGCAAAAATAAAATAGGTCATTAATAGCCTGCCAGATGAATCAAAAAGCAACAGAAAAGAATTCTTTTTAGCAATTTAGCATAAAGGATTTCACATCTGATTTGTAATCTTATACAAACGAGAAATAAGAAAGACCTCTTAACTTACCTAGTCCCCCATCCTAAGTAATTACTGCAGAAACAAGGTACATTAACCAGTTAAAATGAAGACACCTTTTGGTTTCCGCTAACCTGGATAATAATCTCCCAGGCACTGGGAGAGGTTAAATTCATCTAATCAGTCATTTTGTGAAACTACATATGAAAAGGCACTTTAAAATACTACACAATTCACTAGTACTTGCTGTTCCTTACTAAAGTAATAGGGTTTTGTTTTGTTTTGTTTTTAAATACAATCTGACCTAAAATAGCTACACCACATATTTGGATTTATAGTAAATAATTAACATCAAAATTAAAATGTAACTTTACAATAATACCAACTCACATATGCAGTCTGAAATTTCTATATCCCAGAAGAAAATTAATTCAGTCAACTTCAGTCAGAATACATTTACATTTATACTGCAACACTAAATTAAGTAATCACTATTTAAACATATCAAATTTAACATCTTCTGTTTTTTTAAAATGTTGCTGTGTCTGGACATTCCATTTTATTTTTTTAAATCATCTGAACTACAGGTAATACAAAACATTTCATTTACAAAATGTTTACAACTGTTTCCTAATCAAGTAATTTTTAAAAACAATCACTGAAGTTCTCTAATTAAAGATAAAATCTTGTAATCCAATTTATATCTTCACAACTTCTGGTAACAAAAGTAATAAATATCTTTAGAGCTAAATAGAAACAACAATGTGTTCTCTTCCTCAAATAAATGTTATCAGAAAGAACTTCAAGAGCCCATCCACTAGAACAAATTTGATATTTTACAAAGCCTGGAGCAGTAAAAATGCATCTCTTCCCTTCACCACCTAGATCAGACTAGATGATATGGTGGTCATTTTTGGCCTTAGACTCTATGATTCTGACTTTAACTTTCCTTAAGTTTCTGAATCAGTGCCTACCCCTAAAATTTGTATTGAAAAACAACAGACGTGCGGGGAGGTGTTGGATTACATACCAAATTACCCAAATTTATTATAATATTGAATAAACAAAGAACTGAAAGCACCTACCTTCAGATTACTTTGTATTTAATTCTTTAATCATTGCAGTGCTACATTTTAAACAGACCTTTTCAATTTTGTAGCTAGGCAGATATTTTCAACTTGCATTCATGTTTGTCCAGAAAATGTTTATAGCAAGTGGTTTCTCAATTTTGATGGCATAATTTTAATCATATCTGGTTCTTTCCAATCAAAGCTGTCATTTTTAGAAAGCAAGTACACTTTTAGGCTGCCTAGCTACTAATCTGAATAGTCTCATTTCCATTTTGATCAAATGTTATGTAACCTGAAAAACTCTACGCTCCTTGCTTTTTTACTGTCAGTAAAAGTGGAGGTTCA
This sequence comes from Podocnemis expansa, assembly GCA_007922195.1. NCBI lineage: Eukaryota > Metazoa > Chordata > Testudines > Podocnemididae > Podocnemis > Podocnemis expansa. Next base: position 25,532,004 of record ML682005.1, on the reverse strand, counting down.
TCACCGTTCAGTGGTTCCAACAATAATACAATATCATTATACAAATAAAGTGACTATATCCTTTCATATGAAGGAAACTAATGTTTTGATACAAAACAAGCAAGCAAACAAATTTAAAAAAACTACACTGATATATTACACAGAGATAAAAGCAAGTTTTAAATGAATATTCAAAATACTAAAACTATCAAAAATGTCAATTCTAAAGTTAAAGATACAATTTCCCCTTCCATAAAGGATTCTCTTTCCTGTAAATAAATTCATGTTCAGTGGCTATAAAGTAATCATACAGCAAAGTGCACAAATTTTGTTCAAGTCAAGGCAGAGTGCCAGCAGTTTGAGGGCTATGCTTTATTTACATAAAATGAAGCAACTTAAAAGCCATCCTTATCATAATCAACTCAAAGTGGAGTTCTATATACTGTGTTTAAATGGTAGAATCTTAACCTTATTGAAGTCATGGATGTTTTGCAACTGGCTTCAAAAGGGCCAGGAATTCATTATTACTAATCTCTATGGATTGCATCTTCTTACTGGAAAGAAATGAGTGGATGAATTACATAAATCCTTAGACATTATCTGATTTATTTTTCACACAATTACTTGAAATATAACTGTCTAGCAAATGAACATTGAATGTTTGATTTAGAACCCTCACTGAGGGTTATTTTTACCATTAGATTTCACTTTATCCATGTTTCTTTGTGAAAAGTTTCTGTAAGAAATGTCCTCTTTTCTTTGCTATAGGTTTTCTTATGATTAGTTTGATATGCAAAGAGATGTATACAGTATTTAACTTATAGTATGAATATGAATGCTATATCTCATAAACAGTGTCTGTGAAATATTAAGGCTACACAACTAAAACCACAAGCTGAAAATTTAAAATCAAGCTTTCAGCAGCAAGGTAAATTCAGACTTTTACTATTTTAGTGATATGCAGATAGTCACACACTAAAAAGGGACAACCAATGTAAAAGCAAGGTATCTTCAATAATAAATTATAAGGAGCTACACATGCTGCTTAATTTTCCAGCAATTTTTGTTTTACCAGTCATATTTTTTCCTTGAGAAGTTCTCTCCTGTTGCTGCGCTAGAGAAGACAAAAACAAATTAAAACCAATTGTTCCCAGTACACTAAGTGCTGTCAAGGCACAAAGAAGAAATAAGGGGAGGGAGGTGTTTACCTCAATTCTACCTACCCTGCAGGATCAGTTCCTTAATGTTTTTTTATTGGACATTTAACTTTTGCATTTCTTGATTCTGTTTTTTTAACTGTGCATGTTATAATTCAATTTTCTTTTCTATCTTTTAATTTTTTGGCCTTTTTATGAATGAAGGGGAAAAATTCCTTTAAATAAATCATAATGCACTGCATGTCTATGAGATGAATGCCTAAAGATTTCAAGTTCCAAACTGGGATACCCAAAATTCAGTTTTCAAACAATCAAAACTTTGCTAAGTCTAACCTTCTCCCTTTCTTAAACAACCAAAAGTGCTATTTCTCAAGCATGAGTATATTACTGCAAGTTTGGGACTTCAGTCATTAGTTAACAATGCCTTGTTTAAAAAAAAACACATTATTTTAAAATGAAGTATAACTTATTATTCCATCTGCTTTACTTTTAGTCTAAGGTAAAGGTATTTTGCGTAACCTTTTGTTTAAAAAACGCCAGATTTTCAAATGATGTCCAGATCCTCTATTAACAAGCCTTGTGGATAGAGGAGAAGCAGTAGATGTGGTGTATCTAGACTTCAGTAAGGCTTTTGATATGGTCTCACATCACCTTCTCTTTAACAAACTTGGGAAGTACAGCCAGGATGGAGCTACTATAAAATGGGTGAAAAATTGGTTGGATAACCACTCCCAGAAAGTAGTTATCAATGATTCACAGTTATGCTGTAAAGGCATAATGAGTGGGGTACCACAGGGATTAGTTCTGGGTCCGGTTCTGTTCAATTTTTTCATCAATGATTTAGATGAGGGCCTAGAGAGTATACTCATAAAGTTTGCCAATGATACCAAGTCGGGAGATGCTGCAAGTGCTTTGGAGGGCAGGATCACAATTCAAAATGATTTGGACAAACTGATGAAAGGATCTGAAGTAAACAGAATTAAATTCAATACAGACAAGTGCAAAGTACTCCACTTAGGAAAGAACAATCCATTGAACATATACAAAATGGGCAATGACTGCCTAGGAAGGAGTACTGTGGAAAGGAATCTGGGTGTCATAGTGTACCACAAGCTAAATATGAGTCAACAGTGTAATGCTGGTGCAAAAAACAGCAAGCACCATTCTGGGATGTATTTACAGCAGTATTGTAAGAAAGACATCAGAAGTTATTCTTCTGCTCTACTCCGCCCTGATTTGGCCTCAACTGGAATATTACGATCACTTCTGGGCACCTCATTTCAGGAAAGATGTGGACAAATTGGAGAAAATTCAGAGAACAGCAACATGAAAGATTAGAGGTTTGGAACACTTGACTTGTGAGGGAAGACTCAAAGAGCTAGGTCTGTTTAGTCTAGAAAAGAGGAGACTGAGATGGGACATCGACAACAGTTTTCAAGTATCTAAGGGGGCACCAAGAGAAAGTGGGAGAAAAACTGTTCTTAACTGTCGATGACAGGACAAAAAATAATGGACTTAAATAACAGCAAGGGAAGTTTAGGTTGGACATCAGGAAAAAAATCCTAACTGGCAGGGTGATTAATAACTGGAATAAGTAGCCTAGGTAAGTGGAATCGCCATCATTGGAAGTGTTTAAGAGCGGGTTAGAAAAGCACCGGTCAGGAAGAGTTTAAGAGGGTACTGGGTCCTGCCATGAGTGCAGGTGGACTGGACTTGATGAACTGTCATGATCCCTTTTAGTTTCTATGACTCTATCGTTCGTGCAACCAGGTACCACAAAAAGGCCTAACTGTGGCCACAAATGTCCAGCACTGAATTCTCCTACTGTAAGGGATTTTTATCCTGTCATGGAGACCTGTAGCTTGCTACCTTACTATATCCAGCATGAGGCGAAGTGGAGACCAGCTAGGCTTGTCCTCTACTGGCAAAAGGTTCTTGAAGGACTGCGCACAGCTGGTGCGACTTAGAGCATGTCTACATTGCAAACAGAGATGCAACTGCAGCAGATATAGAGATAGCACACTAGCATGGGCAAAAACAGCAGATGAAGCAGCATGGGTTTCAGTGTGGACTAGCACATGAATATGTTCCCAGGGTCCCCAGTGTGCTTGTACAGCACTCACACTAAAGCCTATGTAGCCACATCTACATAACTATTTTTTAGCACCACTAGCATAGGTACAGCCAGTGTGGGTATGGCTACCCAAGCAACAATCACAGCTCAGACTTCAGTGTAGACAAACCCCCTCCATGCAGTCCTCTGCAGTTACCTTAAATCCTACTGGGGCTGCTGCTAGTATAGATCAGCCTTCAGTCTTAGTTAAACATATACCAGATTCCCTGAAAAAAACCCTTATGACTTGTGTTGAGGAGGGTCCAGTTGCAACAGAGAACCTGTACTATCACCCTTGCACAGCTGCCAAGCACTGGAAACGTCAGCTACGAAGTATGTTTTTGGAAAGTTATAAATTTGAGACAAAAAGGGGTTCTCACTGAAACTGTTTTTCAACCATAATGATGCAAATCCCAGACCACTTTGTAGGATTAAGACTTAAATTACTACTGGAAACCACAACTCTATAGTCCACACAATCATACAGATACAAATCAATTCAGCTATGATTCTTGACTGAGATACCTGGGAGAGAAAGATTATTCAAAAAGATCGGATTGCTTCTCCATAGTTGGAAAAGGCTAGACACAGGCAAGGAAAATATATGACTGATGAAACAAAAATTGCTGGAAGATTAAGCAGAATAGTGAAATGATGGGAGTGGGCAGAGAGATGTCATGGGAACCACATTCATCCTGTTACAGTGGTCTCAGAATGCCACATATCTAGAAAAGGGGGGCTTCAATAGCAGCACAGTTTCAATCTCACATCCTGTACACCTGGATCCTTCACTCAGCCTCACAGTTCACCTGCACAGAATTCATTTAATTTTATGTGAGCAATAGATTTTTTATTCTGTAAGAATAGGAATGGAATCATATATAATGCAGAATTATATTCTTTTTATAAATATATTACATCCAAAGACACCTTCATTTACTGTAATTGTTTTCAGAAAACAAAAAACCCCCTCAAACTTCTGTTATTCTTTTTTTAACTTCCAGTAGCGACCTACAAAGCTCTAAAATTGGTGAGAACTCTTGACTCCCTACTGCAGTGTCTATTCTATTATTATTTATGTCAGCAATCCCAAACTAATTTGGCCACTGAACAGTTTTTGTTTGGAATATACTGACCAAACACATACATGCTGGTCAGGGAGGGGGCAGGGTTTCCATACCAAAAAATTCCTGCAAGTATTGCTCAAAAGTTGATTTATAATAATTTCATATTTAATATTTTAGAAGGAAAAATATTGTTAGCATTGAAAGTTTTTCATGGAACACACATTCATATCGTGTGGAACACAGTTTGGGAAACACTGATTATAACAGACCTTAAAAGTCCCAATGTGTTGCAGTACAGTGCAAATACAAAGCAAGAGACAGTCCATGGCCCAAGAGCTTAAAGCCTAAAGAATTAAGACAAAGGGTGAAAAAAGAAACAGGCACAGATACATAAAGCAACTTGCTCAAAATCACAGCTCAGGAGTTAGTGGTAGGAACGGAACCAATTCAGTGTTCCAGCCACTGCACCCAGCTCTCCTCAAAGCCTAATATTAATCTGCCCCAGGATGGCAACACAAATTATAAATAATTCATTTTATGGGTTGATTATAATTTTTAAGCATATTAATCTTATATGAAACAGATATTAACACTACTACTTAATACACTAGGGAAGATTTGCAGTTTGTAAGATACTTATGTATGTGGAATATAGGATACAAACTGCAACTGCCTTTGTTTTCCAGCCTACCAGACCTGGAATGTTACAGTTCTGTCTGGCTGTCACCCCCGATGGACTTCCACAACCAAAGAAACAAAATGCAGTAATTCAAGATCTATGAATACCCATAACTGAACTGAACTCTGAACTGAACACCCATAAAAGTTTTACTGTGATGTAAAATGTATTAAAACTGCTTCCACAGCAGCAAGCATTTATCGAACCTGAGGGAATTCCCCTCCCCCCATAAGATCAACCTTATTTTTTAGAAACAATCCATTTAGTGTATTAGGAAACAATAGCCTTTAACATTTCACTTTTGAAAATAATCCACTCTAATTATAACACATGGTTATACCAGAACTTTCAGTTCAGTTCTAGTGAAACACCATGTGCTACTACCAACCAAAATTTAAAAGGTTTGAACTATGTGAGAAGTGGTAGTGTGGGTCTGGAGAAGATCAAACCAATCAAAATGGGACAATGTAAAATTTCCCTTTTCAGATATTAACGACAGAACAGAATAACCTAGCAGTATTGATATTTATAGCTGTATTGGAGAAAAGCTAAATTCCATAAACAGAGGTTATGCAGCACTGTTTAACATCTAAAGATCCAAGCTATGCTCATTTGTAAAGAATTTGTTGTTTAGTTCATTTCTTCTTTCAGACAGGACATACCCTTGAAAGATGGTGAATGAATGAGGGTCTAAAACAGCAATACTAAAATGAAACTACCTAGCTAATAGGAGTCCTACACTGCATATTCCAACATTCATTTTTCTCCTAGGAGGTAAGCACCTTTTTATCTTGATCACTGTTTGTAGTAACTTCTTCATGTTTTGATACATTGTGATAGCGCTTTACAGACATCTGTTATATACCCAGCTGTAAATGACCTCTAGAACAATTTATGGTACCGTAGTGTGTACAGAGTTCTTTGCTATCCACACAAAGTTACCAACTGATGTGAACTTCCTTCCCGAAAGAGCTGGTTTTGAATAAACTGTCCCGGGGGAAATACATTATCTTGTCTAATCAAATGTTAAAAGGAGTCTAATTTCATCCAGGAGTTTTACTATGTGTTATGGAAATGTGTGAGAGTGACCTTTAATTAAGTAATAACCAAAAAGGAAGATGGTGAAAGCTGCATAACAGAGACTGCACATGAGTTTATGGTTGTACTTAAAATGTTTAAAGACTTAACCAAAATAAATGTAATTGCAAACCATGACTTCTGTTATTTAGTATATACATTTTATTAGAAGTTTATTTTTATGGAGGCGCCCATAAAAAGCTTCTAGCTATGACTAGCATAACTTGGTCTTACTCTATTAGTCTTTAAAGTGTCTGACAAAGTGGGATTTTCTCCCACAAAAGCTCATGAGATAAATAAACGTGCTAGTCTTTAAAAGTGCCACAGGATTCCATGTTTGTTTGGGTCTTACTCTGTAAAGTTAAAAAAAAAATCCAAAAGGCTAAATAGTGTTCATGCTATATTAACATAGTTTTCTAACTCTCCCTCTATAGATAGATTCAATTAACTTTTTTTCTGATTAGTTAAAAATCAACCATACTAGACAAAAAATATGTGCTTTTGCCTAGAAAGCAATTCAACTGGATCATAGTACACATATGCAGGGCAACATACTGTTGTGTATCAAAGAGCTAGTGCCAAATAAAAATACAACTCTGCTCTGCCTGGTGACTCCCCTTTCACTATAGAGCAGAAGCATCGCCACAATCCCCTAAACATCTTGAGCTGGGGGGAAAACCCTCAAGATTCCCCCACTCAATTTCTGCCGCAAGAAAAAGGAGAGGGCAGGAGCAGTAAGCAAAGAGCAAGAAATTAAAGGAAGATATTTCAGAACCTTCCTCAAACTTTCCCGTCACCTTTCACAAGCTTCTTACTAACTGGAGGTTGGAGAGGATCCCACAGCCTAGCAACAGACTAGGGAGACTGGGGGAAGACAGGATGGAAATTAGTTTGCCGGCACTGCGAAGACCAGCAATTAAAAGGAAATAGTACATAAAGTTATCAAAATTATACTGTACTGACTGCGATGGTTACAGTCTACAGACAATGGGTGACAGCCTGGAGACAAGTTACCTTTGGGTTACATCAGGAGTCTCAAACTCAGGGGCCACACGCAGCCCCTAAAGTTATTTCTTACAGCCCATAATGACACTTAGAATTTCTCAAATAATTGATAATACAAAATTTAAAGTAAGTTTACTTATTCTTTGTCTTACTGATCATAGCTCCATCTTGAATGGAAGTAATTCTTTCTTACTCTTGGCATATGTATGTTCATTTTTTCATTTTGACTATACTTTGTATTGTTGTATGAAAAGGTTTCAGTGGTGCAGCCCTCGGGCTAACATTCTAGTGCCCATGTAGCCCTCGTGGTGACTGGAGTTTGAGACTCCTGGGTTAAACAAGTTCCCAAACTGAAATGGTATCCACATTTTTCAGGCAATATATCCCATCAATATCAAGAATTATTTCATTATCTCAGCAATATTTTCATTCTGTTGACCTCAGAGCCAATCTGTCAATAACCTGTACTCAATATTAATAGTACACTGATAAAGTATACATTTGGGTGGTGTAAAGGCCTTGTTAAGTTTGAGAAAACCACAGTACTCACAAAGGGCAAAATTTTAGTTATTGCAGGTAATCTCAAGAGAGCCAATAAAACATTTGCTACAGTATATCATATCCATCATTTATTTCATGCCGTACAGTTCACAGAAAAACTTTATTTTAGAAATATTTGAGGAATAAGTTTTTAAAAGTGCATTGGTACTATTTTTCATACCCCCCTGCTTTCAAAACTTGATTTTCAAGCTACAAGGACTAAAACTATCAGGTTAAAAATATTTTTAAAAATCTTAACATACTATAAACCAGGGGTCGTCAACCCCTGGCATGCATGCCAAACCTGGAACCAAGGTCTATGCCAGGGGTCTCAAACTCAAATCACCTTGAGGGCCGCATGAGGACTAGGATATTGGCCCGAGGGCCACACCACTGAAACTTTTTCATACGGAAGTACAGTAAAAAATGAAGAATAATACAGTATGCTAATAACAGTCAATTTATTAACTTTTTTTGAAATTGTAACATGAAGTCTGTGCTAATTTTGACAGTCTATCCAAAGCCAAAACACACGTTTCCTTTTAGAATTGCTTCCATTCAAGATGGCAAAATCATCAAAAAGACAGAGTAAACAAACAGACTTAGAATTTTACATTGTAAATCAGTGGTTCCCAATCTTTTTGGTTTAAGGGCAAAAAATACACTTTTTCAAACCCTGAAGACCACCGGTTAATTTAATTAAAATTAAATTAAAATTTAATTTATTGAATTAAAATTGATGCTAATTGAAATAAATTAATTGCAGTTTGATTTATTAAAATTGAATTAAATTTAATTGAAATTAAATTTTTATAAAGGTTTTAGTTTTTTAAATAAAATTAAATTGTTTTAGAAGATTTTTGGTTTTTTTGTTTTAAAAAGAGGGGGTTAGGAGGGGAGGAGAGCAGCCACATCCCAGGACAGGTTGCAAACAGGTTGGTCAGAGCCCTCCACAGGACTGTAAATAAGCAGCCCCCTGCCTGGCCCTGGGGGGCAGCGCTGGGACTGGTGGCGGGGGAAACACCCCTCTGCCCACCTGCCCACTTGAATTTGGCTCCGGTGGAGCTAGCATAGGGGAAAACACTCCCTGCCCACCCGAATTTAGCCACCCTGGGGTTGGCAGAAGGGGAAACAACCCCCACCCACCTGCCCGCTTGAATTTGGCTGAGTGGGGCTGGTAGAGGAGAAAACATCCCCTGCCTGCCAGAATTTAGCAGCCCTGGGGCAGGTGGAAGAAAAAACACTACCCCACCCCCTTGGGGGAAAACACTCCCTGCCTGTGCTGGGTCCAGCAGCTGGGAAAGCCCTGGGGGCCGTGCTGCGGCTAGTGGTGGGGCTTTCTGGTGCTCCCCCAGAATGGAGCCCCCTGTGAACCGTCCCCACAGACTCAGGCCGCCCTTCTTTAAGCCCCCCTCCCCCACCTGAGCCTTCTCTGGACTGCTCAGCCTGCTTCAGCTGCTCAAGCAGTTGCTGCATGTGAATAGGGCAGCTAACGATCAACTGGTGCATGTGAATAGGGCAGCACCCAGGCAGCAGTTCAGCTCTTCCCTGTCAGTGGCTGATAACACAGGGGGGAGGTGAAGCTGCTTGGTCTCCGTCTGCAGAGAGGCTCGGCATTTGAAAACTCCAAGGTTGGAAAGGTGGGAGCCCCAGGATTCTGGGGGTTATCAAGGGCCGCAGGAGACAGCTCTGTGGGCCGCATGCAGCCTGCAGGCCACGTGTTTGAGACCCCTAGTCTATGCACAGCAGTATGTTGGGATCCTGGCCCTGTAGTGCCATGACTGCTCTCCCTGCTGGCCCCACCCCCAGCAGGGCATGAAGTTGCAAGCCCCTGATGGCCCCCCCCCTCAGCGGGGGGGAGGGGGGAGCCCAGTCAGCAGGGAAAAGGAACATGTGGCTCCTGTCACCTACGGGCTTTGGCCCTTGCATCTTTCTGCTTCCCTCCACTCCCAGCACCTGACGAGGTGGGAAGGGGTGTGGGGCTGGCACACGTTGCTGACCTCTGCTATCAACAGAGATCTTATTTTCACTATTTATGTTCTTAGCTTATTATTTTGCCACTATTTCATGCAACATGTACAAAGATGATTAGTTTCTTTCTTTCTATATTCTACTCCAATGAATAATGAAGGCTTCATGAATTAACACAATACTGTAATATTTGGGTTGCCAACACTGATATGGAATCTTCTAAAAACTCCAGTAGAGAAAGGATGTTTTGAAATGTAAGGGAAGTTGTTAGATTTTAACATCTGTAATTTAAAAAAAAACCAAATAAACCCCAAATCCTAGATTTTAAGTCAAAATTCATTTTCGCTTGTTGAAGCACTTCTATGCAAAGAATTAGATAACACCAGTTCCCATTCTTGTGACCAGTATACTGTTTTGAACTCCCTTTGGAAGTTAAAACTTTTCAGGTAACTTGTGTTTTGCCATTGACTCAGTTCTTTTATACATTTATTCCAGTCTCATCAAGGTTAAAGAATTTTTTTCAAAAAGTTTGTGACAAAAAAATTAATACCAATATTATTTCACTTTTAAAAAAAGTAAGTAAATACATTTACTTTCAATAAATATAAATTGATTTCTTGCAAAAATATTTCTTTGCATGCTTTGCAAAGATAATTAGCCTAATCTACCTATGCCAATGCAACACACCAGATTTTAGAGAGGTGATTATGGCAACAGGGTTAGAATGACAAAATCGTCAGACTGAAAATAAATAAATATACTGTTAGATGCAGGGAAATCTTCAATATGTGTCAATAGTGTAGTTTTAATTATTCAAGCATTCAAATATGAACTCTCTGCTTTGTGAGGACAAAGACAGTTTATCAGTATTAAAGTGTGGTTTTTTCCATCTCTCAGCATGAAGTGTCAGACAAGATAACAAATCATCTAAAGATGAAACTAAGATAAATGGAGATATCAGAAGTCACATTTTAACATTGTTAGTAACCATCAAAATGTGAAAACTTCAACTTCCAAGCTATACTAGCCTTTATCAAGGTCAAATGGTACCACATGTCACATTTTCTGTTAATTCATTTCCCAAACAGCATATTTATTTGTCTTGTTAAACTTGTGAATTTGACCCTCAGCTATATCTAATTCAGATTTGTTTTCCTGTAGGGGCCTATGACCTGTGGGACTCCCCAAAGTTATACCGCTTGTGTGTGCATGTGCATGAGAGAAATATTTCAAACTCCTACTGTGAATAATTTTCTTGCTAGCTATAGGCACTCACTCACTACCAGATATCAGCCTGCACTTATTAAAAAAAAAAGGAACAAAAAAGCAATAAATAGACGTAAATGTTTCCTGATACATTTTCCCAGTTCATGCAAACATAATTGTTAAGTGTTTTTAGGTAGGAATTGACTGGCATCATACGTCCTCTAATAACAGCTATGTTCTACAAGAATAATGAAATGGTTGACCAACAGGGCATCTCAATGGCAAAAGACACTGAACTTTCACAAGGGGTGGATCTGAGATACAGCTGGTTGGCCTATTCAAGAAAGGAAAAAAAATTCAAGATGAATGAGCCAGTATGTCATTTAACGAAGTTTAACTCTTGTCCAATATCCACAAGTGCAGTATTATACTGGTTTATATAATTATTTGAAAGCTGTAATAAGGTACACAGCAATATCTTTTTCTTTTATGACTAATTGACCACATATATGTAGTATTTCTATATATCTAATACCTTCTGTTGGATAATATATCATTCCAGTAAAGACAGATAAGCTTGATGGTCTCCATAGTAATAGGTCTTTTCAGCCTGTAGCTACATAGCAAAGTTTACAAAAGAACAGCCTTCTATTATGCAAAATTTGCAGAACTAGACCTATGGAATGCTGTATTTTGTAGCCCATAAAGGGTAATAAGTAACTTATTTTAAAAAGATACTAAACTGACTCTATGTTATTTAAAGATCACATTAAGGCTCAGTTTAGGAATAGCTGCTGCTAAAGTACCAGTATTTCCTTTCTCTAGGAGCAAGGGTAAGGCAGATATATTTGCACTTCCATCACTCAACTGTGGTTAACCATACTCCACAGAAGTCTTAAAAGCTCCCAAACCAGACTTCAAACCCCAAAGCAAAAATAGCAAAATTAATATTTTGCACCTTTCTGTTGGGGATTGAAAGATTTTTCCTGAATCTTGGTCCTTCCAATAATCTTGGTTTGGCTGTAACCTAACTACTCCTTTTACCCACTCTCAGCTCAAATGAGCAAGACTCAGCAGCTAACACACAGTTTCAAAAAACCAAAAAAAAAACCAAACCAAACCAAAACAAAAACAAACAAACAAACAAACAAACAAAAAAAACTACTCAGGGAAAAGGTATAGTGTAGGAAAAAGGAAAAAAAAAGAGATTCCATATACACAATGTAAATAGTGGGAACAAAATACACCTGGCAAGGGAGTAAACGAGTTAAGACTTTCAGCTGGCAAATGCAGTATCTTTATGTTTTGGCATCAATTTCTCCAACCACCAGGAAAAAACCCACTCAAACAACACAAGCAACACTGGGAAAAACAGTCCAAATATAGACTATTGATGACTTTAGTCAGTATGTGCAGCAAAGGTCGCTCAAAGCAAACCAGCACTTCCAGTAGCAGTAAACACATGGACCTCCCCCCATCACTTATTGAGAGCCAGAAATGCGGCCTTTCTTCTGATTCCCATCCCCGTAGTCCATAAAACAGTCCTGAATTAATTGTCTGAATTACTTATTTATTGGTATTTCCCTTGGGTGTGTGGAAGCTTAAAAAGCCCCACGTATTAGAAAAACACATCCAATGTTTAAGAATTCCAAGCTCTTAAAAAAAAAAAAAAGAGAGAGAACCTGTCAAACATGGATGGCACCACAGTGGGTCAGTTATAAAATTATCTGTCATTTAATAACATTTACTGCACAAACATGATCTAAGACTGTTTTTAGCTATGACATCTGGTAATATTTAGAACAAATAGAGTAAGCACACCTCTCCTAATTATTACACAATCAAAAAAGAATGGGCTATCTTTAATTATACAACGCTCCAAATACATATGTTCAGATAAGATGTACTATCAAACTCATTATGTTTTTTCCCCTTAAAACTACTATCAAGTTCTATTCTTCTTTTCTATTTAATATGCTTGTTGATGAAAAATAAAATTAAAATAAATAAATCCTAAGTAATAAGATGTTCCCAAATGTTTATTAAAAGAAATGTTTCCTTGACTGTGTATTTTCTTGCTTTGAGATTTTCCTATTCCAACCTAGAAAATGGAATCTAGATGAATTTTTCTACAATTCTGTGGAAGTTTTTGAGAGCAGGTTAGACAAACACCTGTTAGGGGTGGCTTAAGAGGGTACTTGGTCCTCCCCATGAATACAGGGGACTGGATTCAATGACCGCTCATGACTCCTTCCAATTTCGATGATTCTACACTTATGAATTCTATTCAGATGGCAACTGAAGACCAAACAACTAAGTCTAAGTCATCTCTCCATCAACAGACAAAGATGTAGAACATGGTGTGCCACCTCAAACTTCCATTGAAAACTTCAAAAGAAACATGCTAAAATTGAAGACTGTAAAACCCTCAAATTCTGAAATCTTATTTTAAATTAGACTTTCCTATGGTGAGTGAAACTAATTTACTCATTGGTATAGCAGATGGGGGGGGGGGGGATTCTTCTCTCTTCATTCTTCAGATATTTGGTACATCCCAAAGCAGTGTACTACTGTGCTAAGAACCAATTTTTCAGAAGTACTCACTAATTTTGGCTGTCTAGCTTCCAATACATAACACCATATTTCCGAAGGCAGATGTTTAGCATTTCTGAACATCTATAGTCAGGCCTACCAAGAGCAAGTCCCGGCCCTAGGACAGAACAGTTAATGGCCTCCCCAGAAAGAGTTGGGTGAGGTCTGAAAGGGGTTCCACTGTAAGTTTTTGCTGATTTATCATGTGCTAGGCAGGTTCCCAGACAGCTGAGGATGTGATACCTGTTACTCAACTTCCCACCTCCCTTGGACTCCCCAGGGAGATGACTGATGAATCTGAGAAGTTGAGTTGAAGATGCAGCCTCCTCAGCTATCTGGGAACCTCCATGGTGAATCATAAATAAACTAGGCTCCAGGAAGGGGTGGAGAGTGTGAGCAGTGAGGGCTTTGGAAGAAGGAATGTGGGTGAAGAGGCAGATATGTATCTATCCTCCCATCTGTGCAGGCCTCCAAGTTCCTGGGCAATCTCACTTCACACCTACTCCCCCCCATTCCTGGCAGGCCTGCCTAAAGTGCTTAGGAAGCTAGACACTGCCTCCCAGGTGGTGGTCTTTCAGATTTCCACTGAAGAAGTCTTTCCTCTCTCAGAGATCCCATTGATATGGTTGAGTGTACTTTAAAAGCCTCTAAACCTCATTCTCAAACACTAAAGTAAGTTTCTCTGATCATCTCTTGCATTAATCTGTATACTGTTGATTTGGAAGTTCCCTGGCCTTTCCTTGGCCTATGGCACAAGAACTGCCTCTACAAATTCCTAAATTCTGTTGCCCTGTCCATGTAAGTAATATATGCAGGATCTTGATGACATCCAGGCAATATAATGGATTCTGGCAAAGAACAGCCAGTTATCTGCTGATTTAGATTAAAGGCAATTACTGTTTCAGATCAAAATTCAGGCAGCATTTTCTTGACAACATTGTTTTGGTGGAAAAAATCATACACAGCTTCTAATTAGATCTGGCCGGTAACTTCCCTTCCCTGACAGCAGAAAAAATGATGAAACAATATTTAGGGACAGTATCCTAAAAGCTCAAAGGACCAAAGAACAATCAGCACTGAATTTAAGTCCCAGATATATTTTAATCTTTCTCTCTCTCTGATGCTCTAACTTACCCATATCTTTCAGTGATCACTACATCTTATGGCTAAAGAAATCATGATTCAGTATGCACCAGAAACTGTATTAGCTTTTCAGCAGAGTGGACTCTCAATTCCACATACAAGGTGACATGAAGCAAATCCACAATCTGTGTACTGGAAAGGATCCATCCTGCTCTCCTAAATTACTGGAGGACAGAGGAAGAAAAGAGTTTTCTGAATATCATAATAAGCCAGGAAAAAAAATATGATTTGAGGGCTGCCCTGTACATCTAATGTTGTCCAATACATACAAATTCTTTAGGTATGTGGGTTCTGCAGGCAAATTATAATAATAAAATGCAGTGCAGAAACAAATGAAGGATTACAGTCACTAACATCACGCTATTTGATGTACACTTTATAAAGTAGCTTTCTAGACAATACATAAGGATCATAAATATCATCTATAATCTTTACTCCCTACCCAGGCCCTTAATCCAGAATTACCAAATCCTAATGGCAAGCAGTCTGATAGGGTTTTGTAAAGACACATTTGTTATTTTTTCTGCATGTCACACTTTCCTTAGTCAGGTCAGGCCTACCGACAATTAAGGTTTCAGCAGACCTACCTATTTTGTGGAAGGCCTTTGCAATCACAGGCCAGGCAGAGAAACGCATCTGGGTGAAGCTCCACTTCTAATGCCAGCCTGTTTGATTCCAGTCTCTTTGGATATGTCAACACTCCAGCTGGCTTGTGCCAGACAGGCTCACAGGGCTTGGGCTACCTAAAGACCCTCTCACTTTGCACAGTCCTAGAGCTCGAGCTCCAGCCGGAGTCTGAATGTCTACACAGGCCAGGAGCAGGTGCCTAATTGCAGTATACACAAACCATTGGACATGCTGGCCAGGGCTGTAACTACAGATTTTGGTCCCCAGGGCAAGCACCCCGAAAAATGCCCTCCCCAGCCGGGGCCTGATCCAGCCCCAGCCACCACCTTCCTACGGCGGCTAGGGACAGATCTAGATCCCCAGCGCCAGACGCATCCAGCCCCCCCCCCCCTCCGCCGGCTTCCCTTGAGTCACCAACCCCTTCCTTAACGCCCCCCACCCTGCCACATGCTCCTCCAGACCCTTCCTCACCCCCCCCATCCTGCCGCCAACTCCTACTGTTCCTCTAGGCCCTTCCCTAACACCTCTACCCTGCTGCTGGCTCCCATGCTCACCATCCTGCACACTCCAAAACTGGTCTCACAAACTAAATGGAATAATTTTGTCCTGTCCATGATATCAAACAGTTGAGTGTCTTTCATGCCAGATCCATTTCTGGTGCTCCTCCAATTGACTATTTGTGCCAGAATTGTTGTATATCTGACTGATTTCTGATGAACAATAGGTTTGTCTTAGATCTATGGATAAACTATTTCCTCTATTTATCTATTTCCTGTCTGCTAGGAGTACCACCAGCTTTTAGTCAGGTCAAACGATTCAGCACTAAAGACATGTGAGAAAATCTAAATTTGACACCTAGTGAGATCCTTTCTTTAGGTTCTTAATATTCACCTCCATTGTAAGACAGTAGTCCTCAACCAGGGGTCCAAGGACCCCTGAGGGGGAATGAGCAAGTTTCAGGGGGACCATGGTAATAAACCAGAGACCAGGCCTAGCATTAGTGTCAGTGAAGCCCAGAGAAGGAGGTCAAAGTTCAAGTCCTGTTGTGTGGGACTGAAGCTGAACCAAAGCATGAGTAATGTAGTACTGAGGCATTCCAGGCAATGCCCTGCTTGCCACTCCCTAACTCTGGACCTGTTTTGTAATCTTTTGGATATGCAGAAAACCAGTTCTTTTGGCACAGGTGGGCATGGAGTTTTTATAGCATGTTTGGAGTGAGGGCGGGCTTAGAAAGAAAAAGGCTGAGAACTCCTGAGGTAAGAAGAGATCATTAAACATTAAGATAAGTTTTAGTAGTTTCTGAAAGAGACACGGTTTTCATCAGAGGAGCAAGATGTGTTGCAGGGAGCCTCAAATGAACATGGGGATGTGAGATTACTCTGAGGCTTCCTGCCATAAGAGTCAATGTGTAACAAAGATCCAAAACAAGAACCAAAAACTTCATGCAGGAAATGTGATGAGGCATTTGTTTCTTTATGGAGAAACAATGCTCTGAAATCTCAGTTTCATCATTGTTTAATTCTAAGGTAAATAGTTTACAACAATAAAAAAAAATTAAAAAACCCCCACAAAGTCCCCACATTTGTATGGGACTTAAAGGACCAAGACCCTACCAAGTAAGGACCATTTGAGATAGCCTTGGTGCCAGAAAGCTGAAGGCACACAGACACAGACTAGTCAAAGATGAACTGCACTCTCAGCTAAATCCCACAAAGAAATCTTTTTTCCCTTGTTCATTGTGCACCTGTTGTTCTCCAAAACACTGCAGAACTATAAAGTCACTATCTTAGCTGCTGTTCTGTTTTGACACAGATCAGTGAGTCATCCTTCCTCCTTAACATGGTTGCTAATGCTGTCATACTCTTAGGAAAGGCTCTTAGAACTGTTCCCAGGCCAAACAGAGAACCTTCCTGGAAACACTGAGCCAGGATAGCAAAGCACAGGAACTGCTGATGGGGCTAAAGAATGGAGACATGAAGAAACCCAAGGAACCAACTGTTAGAATTATGGACCCAAAGCTTGACATGCCTGCCGCTGTTTAATTTTGGGGGATGAGTGGAGGGGCAAGGGATTCCAGTCCCTGCACCTTTTCAGATTCATATACACTTTTCCCCCTTTAGTAACAGCCTGGAGAATAACTCCTAAAAGGCCACAGAGTAGGTAGCTATCAGGTGACTGAATAAAAGGAGGACAAAAACATGACCCTGGGCAAAGTGTAGAACAGTGATTTTTAAACATTTTTCCTTGGGACCTCATTGAAAAAAAATCATTTATGCCCATGACCCAACAATTACATCTTTGAGCAATGCATTCCAGTCTTGTGGCAATGGCAGCAGGGATGCTGTGACACAGCACCTGAGGGTATGCGGCCTAGAACTGGGTCCCAACCTATAGTTTGAAAACCACTCATTTAGCAGGTCATTTCAAACCTTAGGATCGCCCAAGGTTAGTGACTTCTTTTACATGACAGCATCTCTTCCTTGCTAGGGTCCTTCAGAGTCAAAGTGGCCCTGCTGACCTCCTCTGTGAGTGAGTTTCCCATTTTTTAAATGGCAGAGAAAAAATTGATTTATTTTTTAATTCAGCCCAGGTAATCTGACAGTATTAAGTAGACATCACCAAATTTCTTTGCCAGTACTACGAGATTCTTCTCATTTACCATAAAATCAAACAAACAAGGAATCCAGTGGCACTTAAAGACTAACAAATAAATATATTTATTGCATAGGCTTTTGCGGGAGAAAATCCCACTTTGTCAGACTCTTTGAAGATGGGGGAACACCTATGGAGTAGCTGGCTCGATTAGGTCCTATGATGGTGTCTTTTGTGCAGATATGTTGGCAATGTGGCCAGCTGCTCCATCAAGGGCTCATTCATTTGTTCATCCACCAATGTGATTTATGCCACCATGTGCCAGAAATGCCCCTCTGCGTTATATATTGGACAAACAGGACAGTCTCTGCATGAAACAATAAAAGGGCTCAAAACTTAGATCAGAAATCACACCAGTCAAAAACCAGTTGGTGAGCACTTCAATCTTCCTAATCACTCTTGATTATTTGTTAGCAACTGTGCTCAAGCAAGCCAGTAGGACATCAAGACTTCAAAGGGAAACAGCAGAATTGGCATCGATACGCAAATTTAATTGTGTGAAAGCAGGATTAAATCGTGACTATGGATTCTTCTTCCATTACAACAGGTGATTTGGTCTCACCTTCCTCTATGTGCTGTTTCCCAGTGTTTGAATCTTAACAACTGCTTTGATTTACTGTTTCAGTATAACCTGATCCCATAACCTACACTTCCCTGCATTTATTTTCCCCCCATTCTGTAAGTTCCCCCATCTTCAAAGTGTCTGATGAAGTGCGATTTTCTCCCATGAAAGCTCATGTGATAAATAAATTAGTTAGTTTTTAAGTGCCACAGGGACTCCTTGCTTGTTTTGCTGAACTAGACTAACATGGCTACACCTTTGGAACTATTTGCTTTAGCTTTCATCACAGCACATAGAGCTCACGATAATTAGGCAGAACCACAGGCAGAGGGGACATAGATAAACAGAGAAGAAAAAACAATGGAGAAAAGCAAATCTTAAAAATATTTTAACAGTAAGCAGAGGCCCTCTCAACCAGCAACCCCATCACTCTTTTTGCTCCTTTTGTCAATCTGCCATACTGTTTCCCACAAACCACGCGTTGTAAATCATCTAAAACCTAAATTGACATAAAAACAACACAAGTTCTGCTGTTTGCAGCATTTCCCCTAGGGAGATCAAAAAGTTCAAAACATTTTCTTCCAGTGATATGGAACATCAGGAACTGCAAAAGAAAAAATTGTGATATCATGGTATTTTTAAACATCATATTTCTCTAAAAAGAATAAGGGTTATTAGCAATGGTCTTCTTCACTGCTACAGCAGGCTAATCATTTCCGAAAAACATAAGGAACAATGATCAGATTTCAAAGCACAGATATCCATCTTGATACCGTAAACACTACCTCTCAAAAAGCAATCTGAAGATCATTCTCTTGTCCATTTTAAGAATTAAATTACGAAGTGCCTGCCCCTTTTATAGAAAAGAAAGAAGAAATTAGCAGCCATGGTAGAGAATTTCAACAAAATGCTTTTTCAAAAAGGATACGCAGTAGCATATCAAATGGTGGGAAATGCTCCTGCTCAGTGCAAAGAAACACAAGGCTACAAGTGACTTTTAAAATATGATATTAAATAAAGCTGTGCAACTGCTGAATATACGAAAAGGAAAATAAACATGACTGATAAGATTAGTTTCTGCTGAGCTTTCCTGAAGGCACTGTGTAGACAGATATATTTTCTTCTTCACTGAAACTTGAGTTCAAGATTTCACTCCCAATAGTTCATACAATTTAAAAGAAAAAGTTATTTAGGATTCTGAGCATTACTCATCTCCCTGCAACAACGGTGGTCCTGTTTAAAGTCTTTATAGGACAATATTATTAAGAACATAATGTGAAAAATATGGTTTATGTTTTTGTAACTGTGAATTAGAACTTTGATCTTATATTTTAAAAAAATTCTACTTATTTCAAATTTTACAGCAGTGGCATAAGTTTACAATACCATGAGACAAGCATCCCCCCCTCCCAACACACACCCCAACAGTAAGTTTAACCATAAGAAATGCTCAGTGCTGTAGTCTGGGTTTTCCTTTTGTGGGGGGGGGCAGAGGTTTAACTTTTTTAAAACAGGACCTATAAAATAATATATGTTGAGGTTTGGTATCAGTGTGTAATTGGAAGACAATTCAATATCATGGATATAATACTTACAGAATATTGCCAATATATTCAGGTCCTGATATTCCCACAGGACTCCTCACATGGACAACGTAATTCATATCCATTATTACTTGAAAGATTGAGCCCTGGCTTGTATGTTTCTGAAAGCTAATCTGATTTTTGTGAAATGTTACACCATAGACTATGTCTTCAAAAATCCATTTATTGGTAGTGGGCAAGAAAGCTAGGTAGAAAGCTAGTTACTTATTTTCCAGAAAACCAGGCCAAAATTTTCAAATGTGGATGCCTCATTTTCAGAAGCGTTCGTCATCACCAAAATGTTATCATGTTTGTTTATGCTTACTTAGGCTTAGTCTATACTTGTGGCACTTTTCAGCAGTAGTCAAACGGAGATATGCAAGATACATAAAATACCTTGCGTATCTCCCTTTGATGCTGTAACTGCCACTTACGTCCCTGTCCAAACTGCACTAAGTTGAAGAGCACCACAAGTGTTCACTAAGCCTTTGACTTAGCATTACTCTGCTTCTGCGGCTTCAGTTACTGAGTCAAACTCAAAACTGATTGACCATGTCTTGACTGACCACTCAATTGAACCCAGAAAAGCAAACTGATGGTAGCAAATTTTCCGTCATCAGCATAGATATGTCCTTATTAATTTAGAAATAAGGTTTTTGAATGTCAAGAGAAAGGAACATTAAGAAAAAAATTGGGGGGAATTGCTTCCAGGACCCAGTACACACACAGCACTACTCTTAGCTCTTTGGCTGGTGGCTGGCACTCCAATGACATCTTTTCTCAGCCTTTTTAAAAATCCTAAGAGAAATTAAAATATGATACTTCACTCACTCAGGAGCATATTTAAATATAGAGATAAAACACATACTCTCTGTTTATTAAAATAAAATCCCACCCATCTGAAAAACACACAATACACAATTTTGCATATTGCTTGTTCTTTAATGACTAAACCAGACTAAAAACAATGAGAGTCCTGTGGCGCCTTATAGACTTATATACTTGGCTCGTTCATCCTCCTTTTTGCACAATTCAAATGATGATGATCTGTTTGTAATATAATAATTCACCTATCAATGAAGGCCTCTTCTGTACTGGACAGTTGACCCATGGCTGACAGTGGATACGAGCTATGTTCCCTCTAAGGTGTGCGCATGTGCATGCGTACACAGGTTGTGAAATCTGTGCACACAACAAAATAAAATGAGCACAAAAAAATTCAACAGTGCTAATATTTTTATGCTACTTTAAGTAGGTAATTTAAAATAGCATGTTTCAAATAAGGTTTTGTAATTTATAAAATCATTTCCATCACCATATCAAAATATAAATTAGGTATTATTTGCATCATACACATTTACTTCATTGCACTCACAAGTCTGACCACAAACACTGGGGTGTGCACAGATTTGAACACTGGTTCCAAAAACTTGCACAGAAGAAATTTTTTGCGCACATAGCCTACGAAAAGTTAGAGGGAACATAGGACATGAGCCATGGGGGAAGCTCTGCAGTTTTATCGGTAACATGAAAGATGTTAAGTACATTTCAGTTGTCATTTCAGTACCTTAACTGCTATCTGAAACAAAAGAAGAGGTTACTTGCCTGTAACCGGTGTTCTTCGAGAGGTGTGCTCCTGGCCATTCCTTAGTAGGTGTCTGCACGCCCCGTGCATGGCACGCCGGAAATTTTTCCCCTAGAGTACCCGTAGGGTCGGCCGTGGCACCCCCTGGAGTGGCGCCGCCGCCACTGCCTATATAGCCACGAGCCGACCCGCCCCTCCTCAGTTCCTTCTACCCTACTGTCTGAGGGGAGGTGGGAGGGATTGGGAATGGCCAGGAGCACACCTCTCGAAGAACACCGGTTACAGGCAAGTAACCTCTTCTTCTTCTTCGAGTGCTGCTCCTGTCCATTCCTTAGTAGGTGAATAACAAGCCATACCTCGGAGGTGGGAGACATCACAAGGAAATGGACTGAAGCACCGCTCTGCCCACCGCAGCGTCCTGCTGAGCTTGCTGGGTGACGGCATAGTGCTGCGAGAATGTATGCGGGGTAGACCACGTTGCCGCCCGGCAGATGTCGGCAATCGGGACCCCGGCGAGGAAGGCAGTGGAAGCCGCCTGCGCCCGAGTGGAGTGCGCCGTTACCCGTGGTAGGTGTCTGCCGCCCAGTTTATAGCATTCTTTAATGCAGGCCACAATCCAGGAGGCGATGCGTTGAGAGGACACCGGTTGGCCTTTTTTATTGTCCGCCACAGTGACGAAGAGCTGGGGGGTCTTTCGGAAAGGCCTAGTCCGCTCTATGTAGAAAGCGAGCGCCCGGCGCACGTCTAGGGAGTGGAGACGCCGCTCCTCCTCTGACGCATGGGGTTTCGGGTAGAAAACCGGTAAGGAGATGTCCTGATTTAGATGAAAGGGCGACACCACCTTAGGTCTGAAGGAAGGGTGCGGGCGGAGCTGTACTTTGTCCTTAAAGAACTGCGTATACGGTGGATCAACCACCAAGGCACGCAGTTCGGACACCCGCCTGGCTGATGTGACAGCCACCAAGAAGGCAACCTTCCATGACAAATACAGAAGGGAGCAGGTCGCCAGTGGTTCGAAGGGGGCCCCAGTGAGTTTAACAAGGACTGTATTCAGGTCCCATTGGGCTGTGGGTGCCTTAATAGTTGGGTACAGTTTAGAAAGACCCAGCAGGAAACGCTTGACCAGGGGAACCGTGAACAAGGAGACACCCCCGGGGGCGCGGCGAAAGGCCGCAATCGCCGCTAGGTGCACCCTCAAGGAGGACAACGCCAGACCCTCTGACTTCAAATGCCACAAGTAGTCCAGGAGGCGGTGAACCGAGACCAGCTCTGGGTCCTCTCCTTGCTCCGAAGCCCAGCGCGCAAACCGGAGCCACTTTGCAACGTACGTGGACCTTGTGGTGGGCTTCCTGCTACCACACAACACTGTCCGCACCGGGGAGGAGCATAGCAGCTCAGCACCCGTCAGCCACGGAGGCACCACGCGTGGAGATGCAGGGCTTCCAGGTTGGGATGAAGCAGGCTCCCGCCGTCCTGGGACAATAAGTCCGGTCTGAGCGGAAGCGGGATCGGCCGGCGCTGGGACCACCGCACCAGGGTCGTAAACCAATGTTGCCTGGGCCAGGCGGGAGCGACCAAGACGACCAGCGCCTTGTCCGCCTTCAGTTTGTACAGCACCTTGGCCACCAGCGGGGTCGGAGGAAAAGCGTACAGGAGACCCCGGCCGCCCCAGTGGATCTCGAAGGCGTCCCCTATGGAGCCGGGGCTGCGACCCCGAAAGGAGCAGAAACTCCGGCACTTTGTGTTGACCCGAGTGGCGAAAAGATCCAGAAGGGGATAACCCCACCTCCGGAAGATCGAATCCGTCACTTCCGGGTGAAGGGACCACTCGTGTGTGAGAAACCTCCGGCTGAGGTTGTCCGCTAAGCAGTTCCGGAGGCCGGGAATATACGATGCCACCGGTCGGATCTCGTGGCGAATGCAAAACTCCCAGAGCTGCATGGCCTCCCGACAAAGGAGGGGTGAGCGAGTACCACCTTGCTTGTTTATGTAGTACATTGCAGTGGTATTGTCGGTATGAACCGATACCGATCGACCCCGGAGTTGGTCCCGAAATACCCGGCAAGCAAGCCGGATCGCCCTCAGCTCCTTCACATTGATGTGCAGGGGCAAGTCTGCTATTTCCCACATGCCCTGAGTTCGGAGAGCTCCAAGATGAGCGCCCCAGCCGACATCGGATGCATCCGTAGTCAGGCGCAGGAAAGCCTGAGGGGAACGGAACGGGACTCCGGAGCACAAGTTGGGGGTACGCGTCCACCAACTCAGGGACTCGAGCACCACCGGCGGCACGGACAGCATGGCGTCCAGATTGTCCCGCCCCGGGCGGAACACTGTCGCAAGCCACAACTGGAAGGGCCGCATTCGCAGACGGGCGAAGGGAACCACAAACGTGCAAGCGGCCATGAGACCCAATACGCGAAGGCACTCGCGGGCCGATACCCGAGGAAACCGCACCAGCAAGTCTATTGTCTGCTTTATCGTCTGGAAGCGGCTGGCTGGGAGGCTTGCCCGCGCTGATGTGGAATCGAGGACCGCCCCTATGAACTCTATCCGTTGGGCAGGAGATAGGGTCGACTTTTGAACATTTATTAGCAGGCCCAAGCGAGTGAACAGGGACCGGGTCACGCTTAGGTGGGCGAAGACCTCCTGCCGCGATCTCCCCACGATCAACCAGTCGTCGAGGTATGGGAAGAGCGCGACTCCTTGCTTTCGGAGGTGAGCCGCCACGACCGCTAGGCACTTTGTGAAGACTCTCGGAGCGGCGGAGAGTCCGAAGGGGAGGACGGTGAACTGTAGGTGGGCATGCCCCACCACGAAACGCAGAAACTTCCTGTGTCGCGGATGAATCGCGATGTGGAAGTACGCGTCTTGTAAATCGAGGGCGGCGTACCAATCGCCCGGATCCAGAGAGGGAACAATGGAGGCGAGGGAGACCATCCTGAACCGGATTTTGCGCAGGAACCGGTTGAGCCGGCGCAAGTCCAGTATGGGCCTCAGGCCCCCTTTGGCCTTGGGGACAAGGAAGTAACGGGAATAAAACCCCTTGCCCCTGCAGGACGGTGGGACTTCCTCGACTGCTCCTTTTTGGAGTAGGACCCGCACCTCCTCTTGTAGGGCACGCCGGTGGGCCTGGTCCCGCAGGACACCACGAGGCATAGGAGGGGCCGAGGGGGGTAATGAAGAAAATTGGAGGGAGTAGCCCTCCTGAACCGTCCTGAGAACCCAGCGGTCTTTCGTAATCAGGCGCCAACGGGGCGCATAATGGGACAGTCTGTTGTAAAAAACAAGGGTGTTTGGATCCTGGGTGATTGGTACGTCTCCCCCGAGCTGATTTTCAAAAGGACTTCTTTGCACCCCCCGATGGGCGCGAGGGACCTTGTCCACTAGGGTGGCGGCTAGCCGGCCGACGTGGCCCTCTACCCCTTCACCGGTCCTCATCCTGGCGGCGGAAGTAGGGACGCGAAGGAGGAGGCGCTGGCTTAAA
>ML682005.1:25461710-25506972 GCA_007922195.1 Podocnemis expansa | reverse complement strand
ATGGCCCGACCCCGAGCCCGGGGCGGGCGAAGTATCCAACACGAACAACTAACAACTAACTAACTAACTAACACTAACTAACTATAAACAACAAAAGATTCGGGTACTCCGAATAACGCAGCCACGTGCAAAGCAGCACGAAGCCAGGGAATGTTCCAGCGACCGACAGGGCGGTAAGAAGGAACTGAGGAGGGGCGGGTCGGCTCGTGGCTATATAGGCAGTGGCGGCGGCGCCACTCCAGGGGGCGCCACGGCCGACCCTACGGGTACTCTAGGGGAAAAATTTCCGGCGTGCCGTGCACGGGGCGTGCAGACACCTACTAAGGAATGGACAGGAGCAGCACTCGAAGAAGAATTATTGTTTTTAGAATTTCCAAGGTGTTTTTATCTACCTTTCCTTTTTTATGGGTAAATTAGCTTTTAAATTTTAAACAAACAGGACAGAGTCAAAAGATTACTAAATTAGAGGTTCCAAAGTGTTAGCCATGTTAATTTAGTTCAGCAAAACAAACAAGGAGTCCTGTGGCACTTAAAGAGACTAACAAATTTATCACATGAGCTTCTATGGGAGAAAATCCCACTTCATCAGACACTTCGAAGCATTTCTCATGAAAGCTCATGTGATAAAAATAAATCTGACAGTCTTTAAAAGCACCACAGGACTCCTTGTTTAAATTACAAGTGTGACCCAAGATCATCAAGGCAGTAGCGACTACAAACTAACATCCACAATTCCCTTGTTACTTTAAAACTGTTGTTTAATGCATCTATCAATGAAGTTCAGGGAGGATAGGTCCATCAATGGCTATTAGCCAAAATGGTCAGGTATGCAATTCCATGTTCTGGGTGCGTGTGCCTAAATCTCCAGCTGCCAGAGGCTGGTACTGGCTGAGAGGGGATGGAACATTTGAAATTGCTTTGTCTGTTCATTCTGTCTAAATCATCTGGTACTGATCACTGTTAGAAACAGGCTACTGGGTAGCTGAACTATTAATCTGACCCAGTATGGCTGTTCTTGTGTAGGATGCACAGCTGACAAGCAACTCATCAGCCTGGTATGCCCCCAGTCCTGCAATTTACATGTAGGTAGCTCTCCTGTGCCTCAGCAGAGCAGCAATGACTTGAAAGGAGCTATACGGAAGTGCAGGGGTCTGGCCCACCTGTGTACTGTCGATTGAGCCTCATGTGTGTAAATGTCATTGGGCCTGATTTAACAGCCATTAAAGTCAACAGAGAGCCTCTGACTGACTTCACTGTAGGAACAATTCCACGCCCATACAACATGAGGGAAAAAAAGCACAATGCATGTAAACAAAATATCACTCTAACATCTTTGCTTTATGTTGTGCCAGGCTTTTCTTTTCTCTGTCAGCTTCAATCAGGGAGAATGCAGTTTAATTTTAAGTAATGGCAATTTCTTAAATATTTTTTTATCCATGAAAACTGCGTGTTGCAAAAGTCAAACCTTACCTAATCTAGCAACATTTATAAAGCACTTATCACTGTGGGACTGCACCTGAACAGTGCATTTGGATTACAGTAGAACCCACCCATTCCCCCCCCCCATTTTTGGGGCAGGGGGGAATCAAGTGATCGGGGTTTGAGGAATTCATAATACTGAAGAGCTCATAAAATTGAACATCTTAAAATTACAGTAGGTATGATTTATTAATCATTCAATGACAGCATTAATGATAAACAGTAATAAATGTATACAATATGCCTGCTATAATCCTGCTTTGTTCACTGCTCAAGTACATACACTAGTACTTTGTTGACTGTTGGATAAAAATAGCTCATGTAAACTGGTCATTCACAAGACTCATAAAATTAGGGTTGTTAGCAAAGCTACTGTCAGGCAGCAAAGTCTATTTGTGTTTCAAATTTTATGAAAATTCAATTTCATTTGCAAGCAAAGGGACATAAAAATAAGACATCTTGCAAAATTTTCAGTAAGAATATTGCCTTAATTATACAGAGTAATTTGATTTTTCTAGATTTCAGGGTCATTTAATCCTACAAATTTAAATGCATGAGGATTACCCATCCCCTTCTTCCTTAGAATTTCAAAATGGATAAAAGTTAGCCTCAACTATGGACAGGTTAAACACTTCTCAATGTACGACTTCTTACAGATGACAGAACCCAGGTCCCACAGCTCTGAAAACACAGCCTTCTAACACCTACCCTGAGAGAAGAACCCTGATAACTGCCAGCTACAGCATTATCCTTGTATTCCTTCTAAGGTACATTCACAAGCCAGTGTAGACCAGCACGTTCATATAAAGAGGGTCTTGGCCTGTCTCACCAATAGAGTCTGCTGCTAGTCCAGCTCACGTCAACAGAAAAAATTCACTCCCCCTGTCCTAAAGGAGAGCAAAAATCAGCCCAATATGCTTCTCTGTATGTAAATTAGTAAAATTAGGGCAGATTCTGAGCAAAGCCACAGGGCACTTTAAAGATAGAGCTAGTGATGGAACTTTTTTTTCTACTTCAGGGAATCCATTCACTTATACCTAAATTCATTTTTCATCATCTCCCCCAAACCCAGTGAACAGAATTTTAATTCTACAAATATTTTAACCCAAAAATACAGAATTTATTAGTGCATTATTTCATATGGTTTTCTCAATTAAAATTTTACAAGAAAATACAGTCTGACCAACTGAGATATTTTTAATCTAAGCTATGTTGTTATGTATTTACCTGCCTGTAAACAGAGGTACACCAACAAAACTAACATCAGTAATTTCAGTACACTGTGCCAGTAGCCTTATTGTTCTACTGAACATTATTTCATAGTAACAATACATAATGTCATGAAATAGCCTTTCAGCTAGATTGTTAAAATTCTAAAACTTCATCAAAGTGACAAATGTATAAAGCAAGGAGGACAAACTAAATATTACTCCAATATTTGGAAAGTCAGGATCTATCATTTAAACAGAATGACATTTAGTTAAATAATTCAATCCATTCATTGTTTTAGCACCACAGTAACAACCTGTAAGGTAAGGCTGAAGAGACACTTTTCCCCTCTATGGTTTCTGTTAATAACACACTGAAATACTTTTGGGATGGAAAAAATTCTCATTTTACCTTGGAAAGCTGCAGAAAAAACACAGTATAAATACAAGGGAAGACAAGATGGGAAGGTTGATCTTTTCCATATCATAATAATTTGAAGCTGTATTTACTTTTCACAACATTGAGGTGGGGAAGATGCCAAAACCAAACATGCAATTCAAAACCTGCATCAAACTCTACCTCTCCAACTCTTCTCTCTCCTCTCACTAATTATGACACAGCTGAGAAATTATGCCTGTGCTAGTCCACAGCTCTCAACCAGAGCTGTACCCAGGCAAACCATTGGGGGCCTAGGTTGTTTCCCTTTCTCTCCTTCAGCAGAAATATGCTATTTTTTAAAAAAGTAACAAGCGCTAAGCAATTGTGGCCCAGAATCCTGAACTATAATGAATGTTCTGTATTAACTCTTCCAAGTAATCTCCAGGAGGCTGGAGGGGAGGAGAAAATTATTGCTTTATTTCCATTCCACACAGTACCTAAATCAATCCAAGATCAGGTTTATTTTTCCAAGCTTGAACATAATATAAATAATGCCTTCATACTAAAGGAAAGAGAAACTTATTTGTGAACAAGAAAGCTTGGGATTCATTAAGGAAACAATATACTATAGTCCAGTTAAATCTTAATTCTTAGATGCTTTGATCTACAAAAAGGAACTTATTATTAATAATGAACAATTAAAAATGTAAAATCAGATTTGGATATTACTGGTGCACTAGAATTGTAACAATCACAGCATTCGTTTTCAATATGGACATGCAAATAAACTATCCTTGTTTATTTTGTATTAAAAATAATATGGTAATAATCCCTTTTGATACTCGTCCAAAGTGCTGATGGACCACCTAACAATATTCCAGCCACCAGTAAGTAACCAACTAACTAGAACAACTTAGATACAGTGTGTTAAACTGATGGAAAACAGACAACTATACAAAGTCAGTAGGCATACATGTGCTAGCGGAAAGGAAGCACCAGAAATACAACTTCACTGTCAGTGCCTAATCGTTAGTGTATATTACAAAACACTGCTATTGGAACCAAAAATAAATTTTATGTTGTTGCATAATTGCTACTTTTTCCAACATCCACTTTTTTCCATCCCAGTTCTCCTCACAATGTTCACCTTCATACAAAAAAGTTGTTACCAGTTGCATTCATATGCATATTATTTTTCCTACCGTAGTCCTAAGTGTCCCTCTTCAATATCCTCCTCCTCTAGTTTTTGAAGTGTTAATCAGACATATTCTCTTTCCATTTCTGACAAATAATACATTTAAGAAAAAAATGTATTGTTAAAGTTTCAGGCAAAATCTTACAATCTGAAGAAACATAAATGATATACACAAGGAGTCCTCCTTTAATTTTAAAGAGCAAGTATTATTTTTTAATTTTCACTTAGTGCTGCATCAGTACTGTGATGCTCAGAACTAAGAAGACTTGTGGCCTTCCACCCCCATAGAAAAAATGGTAAGTAAATCCTTAAAGTAAAATAACTCAGATAGGTAACTGAGCAAACTCAAACCAATTCATGTTTGCCAATATTCACAGTATTTTTTCCATCAATTATGATCTTTTCCCTTTTATCTTCTCATACTTAAAGAACATGAAAATACTGCGGATCTTATGGAAAACCACAGATAAGATATTATTATACAATTCCTTTGGGGTTAAATCAAGCTTGAGTTACTAGAAAAAATAAACAAATTTTATGACCAATTAAGGTATTAACTGAGTGACAAAATGTTTTTTTAACCATTTACACACTTATTTAAATAGTGTTTTTAAGTATTTATTTGGGATACACCTGGTAATATACATGGCCTTAATTCTACACCCTTTCCCAAAATTCCTTTAACTTCAAGCCTTGTTAAATATATTGTGTCTATTGTCAAATTACTAGACTGTACTACAACTCTCAATAAGGTTATTAGGTTTACTAATATTATTTTAAATGATATGCTAAATGCCTAAAGAACATCTATGTAATTTTTCAAAAAAATATCACCATTCAATGCTGATTTTTAGAGGGAAAAAAAATTAAAATGATGCTGTGAAAACTTGAAACTGCAATTATCAAGAGTAAAGTGAAATCACTAAATACACAGATAATTTTAAATACATTTACTCTGAATGTCTTCATTAAGAGTTTGCCTTTAAAGGACTGCATTTGAGAGCAGATATCAGAACATTACACACCTATGTTTTAAAATTATTTTTTAGACTAGTATTCTAAATTCGGCACACTTCTCTTTGGAAATATGAATTTGCTGCTTAAAAAACATTTTAACACAAGTGCTTCTTATTCCCTTAAAGTCTTAAAAACTTTAAAAAGATGAAGAAAATATTCCTCTGAGATCCCCACCAAAAGTAATTTGGTAAACACTGCCAGCATTAATGTTTACATATTCTCTACATTAAGCAGTATTTCAATGTGATTAGCAGCTGAAGTAACATAAGGAAACACTTGACCACTCAGTTATAATTACAATACAAAGATTCTCTACTACCTGCTACATGTGTATCTAGATTTGAGTTAAACACAATGTATAATAAAAACCATTGTACATATTCAAAAAAAGAGCTTAATACTACTTTAAAGATCTAAAGAAGATAAAGCAAAAAGTCAACATGTGCCAAGCAAGTCTGAGTGCCTATTACATTCAAATATTTTATTGTAGTGCAATAGCCTTTAACAAATATATGCTTATATAATGGATCATGTTTTTCCACAGCTTGTAGCATAATATGCCCTTAATATGTTCACTCTGCTTCACAAAGGGCAAAAAAACATCAATACAGGATTTAAAATGGCACAAGTCAATTCCTGTTAACTTTAACAAATATCAGTCAACACTTTGCCAAAAAACAAAATGAAAATCCTTTCCTAAATATGCCACAGATGTTTCTACTTCAGTTATAATATCCATCTCTAGAGGCTATACTTAATAGTATAAGAATACTAGTATTAGACATATATAATGTAGCTGTAAAAATTCTGAACATATCTTTTGGCAGTTTCTACCTTTTCTTTGATTATGTAACATCCTGAAAAATACAATAGTCAATGATATCTAATTAATATTTGTGAAGTTATGCAAAATATATCTATAAATTACAGTAATTAAACCATGTTATTGAATGCTGTCAGTCAGACCAGGGTAATTTTTTTTGGCAAAAATATGTGAACATTTAATAACATACATATATCCTCATGATTTTAATCTAAATTAATGAGGGGACTACTAAAACAGGAAATTAGAGATAAATTAGTAAACAAAGGCCCTAAGATAAAATCTTTAATTGTGCTTAGTAAAGTTAACATGTAAAATTATATATTTCTGCAAAAATACAATGAAAGTACTTTGAGGAATTTACAGATCTTGCAAAGCAACCTCCTCTTTAAAATTAAAAGGATTTTGGCAGCCTCAGTGAGGTTAGGCCTTCTGCAATCATTTTACAGATAAAATAAATCTCACAACATGTTGATTTACACACACACACACACACACACACACACACACACACACACACACAGAGAAAGGTATCCACACACCACTCTACCACAGTCCTTTGTCTGCAGATGAAATCCTGGCTCCATTAAAGTCAACTGTTTTGTTGCCATTGACTTCCAATGGGGCTAAGATTTCAACCTGAAAAAAAATCAGTGTTTTCAATGCACTTATTTTATAAAGTTAACTTTAAACAGTCACACCCAATATCTCATAAACATATCTAAATCAGTAGTTTTCACACTTAGGGTTGGGACCTACTACTAGGTCACAGACCCTCAGGCACTGGGTCGCAGCACCCCCTGCTGCTGCCACCTAAAGACTGTAATGCATTGCTCAAAGATATAAATGTTGGGTCATGGGCATAAGTGATGTTTTTCAACTGAGTCCTGAGGAAAAAAAGTTTGAAAACCACTCATCTAAATGATTGTCCAAAATTTTTGTTCCTATTTTGCTATCGGCTTTTAGGATGAAATCCTTTCATCTCATTTTACATGCAATTTATTTGAAATTTGTATTAAACTAAAATAGGATTTGTTTGTTTTCTAAAAATCAAAGATGTTGAAAACTATCTAACACTGTCTGGTTAAGTTTCTAGTGATTACTTGGACTTCTTTATAGCCCTAATATGTTCAAAATATAGGGAATGAAATCCTTGTCCAATTGAAAACAAAGTTCAAACTTGCCAATGATGTAAGCTGGACCACTGTTTCACCCACTATCTTCAGATATTTTATATATGAACCATTAACATCCATACTAGTAAAAACATAAAACTAGCACTTCCATCATAAAAAGAAGGGTTGCTTTATCACATTTGAGAAGATAGCATATTATACTCCAAATGTAATGCATGACTAACACTGTCAAGTGATTTTTTTTCCTTGCACAGTTGTAAGTGGAACAGATAGGATAAATCTGAGATTTATCTTTTTATCAAACATTTAGATTGGCTTTCCTGTTTCTATATTTCAAATCTTAATTACAGAATTACTAAAACTTAACAGAAGATATATAATTGAATAGTCTCCACACAACACTACTTATTTTAATTCCTCTATTTTCAAAAAAAAAAAAAGCAAGGAATCTTGTGGCAGTTAAAGACTAACAGATTTATTTATTGCATGAGCTTTCGTGGAAGAATAATTGTTTCAAATAATATTTTTAAAATGGCTCAAACGCTATGTCAGGAGAAAACATTATTTTACTCAAGGTTACAAACTTTGGATCTGATCCTGATAACGCTGAAGTCAATAGCAAAACGTTGCTGATTTATGTTACAATAAGATCAAGCTCTAACACATGGATTTTTCAATCTGAGGGCACATCTACATCACAAAATGCAGTCGACCTAACTTTCTTCAATGTAAGCCACTATAGCAATTAAATCAGTTATACATAACCACACTACACTCCTCTAAATCAGCATCTTTTCTTCTTCAGTTTTAACGAGCTTAGTTCTTATTTTTAAACACTTACGTTGCACCATTTTCAATCATATGTTTCTGTCTAAAAGACTGTTTAATCTAAACATAGCAATAAATTATTCTGCACACCTTAATTTTTCTTAAAAATCAACATGGACTTAAGAGTCCAGATTGAGATTAATATACATTAGTCCAAACAAAATTTTCAGTTGAACTTGCCAGTGAGTCAAGTTTGCTAATATATGACTTTTTAACACGAACAATTACTCAGTTAAATTTGCATGGCTCTCCTTATTAATGTATAGAGTGCATGCGTGTGAAAAATATAGAACAGGTTTCAAGACAAAGAAAACCAAAAAGGACACGAGCCCACTTTCAGACACAGAAAACCACCTAGCCTTGTAAGACTTGCTTAGGGTGCTGAATATTAATTTATTTTATACAAATCATCAAAGGGCAAAATTAAAGAAAAATAAATGAAAAACCAGAGGAGAAATCAAATGTTATAGTTAGGGAAATAAGTTTCAGCACTCAAATATAAGTCAAAGACTGTGTAGGTCAACCTCAAATTCCATTTCAAAAAGGACTTTGTCATTTTCAGTAACTCATAGCCACCAAGTGAACAATCATACAGTACGTGGGCATACCGTTCAGTTGCAGGTTTCTCAGCAACTGAGTTCTACGTTAAACAGTAACCCTACAAGGTGTCTGATTATATATTTATTTTAATATTTAATCCTCAAAGCTGTAAATTTACCACAGGCAACAAAACCACACATCAGAAATTATGAGGTAATATATTAAAGAAACATGTCTTTCCTCCCTCCATTTCCACCTGCAAGTTACGCTGGCTTCAGCCTGAATACACCCTACAGTAAATGAATGCTTTGTCAAT
This sequence comes from Podocnemis expansa, assembly GCA_007922195.1. Lineage (NCBI taxonomy): Eukaryota > Metazoa > Chordata > Testudines > Podocnemididae > Podocnemis > Podocnemis expansa. The sequence goes on along the minus strand of ML682005.1, from coordinate 25,498,051 downwards.
GCTGATGCATGAACAACCAATAAGCTTTGAAACAATGGCAGAAAAGATTTTTCAGTCTTCACTGTACCCAAAACAAGCTGCTATTGATACCAGCATTTTTGAAGTAATTAAAAATGTGCTATTATAAACAATAAAACGCCATTAATATGCAAAACTTTCAGGCAGTTGCTTTCACACAAAATGAAATGCACAATGCATGTTTCTATATGCAATAGTTAACATCTAAAGATCAAGCTAATTCAATGTCAACAGCAGCATCCTTCTGCAAATCACACTAAATAACATAACTTGAATTATACTACTGATAAGTGACTCCTATAGAAAGGCCAATTGGTTTTTACATTTCTACCCAACCCTAAAATGGCAGTGTTCATGCAAAACTAAAATAATTATATTTTCCTAGTCTCATTATTCACTGTTTATTCCAACAGTATAATACAAAATTTAAATTTTAAAAACATAGGTGAGGAAGCCAAGCACCTTATTTGATCATCATATATTTGAAATTTAGTCTGAAAATTAATAAAAGGTTGATTTTTTAAAACTAATACACCACTAGTATCTTCGCACATCTGTCTTATGTATATAATTCATCAAACAGACATCTTGCTGCACCAAATTACATCTAGAAAACAAGCCTTGCAACAATGCTAATTCTCGACCCCGAAATTTCAAATATTCTTAATGACTGAATTAAGTTTTCATTGCATTTAGTTTTCCTTTTTAAAAACAAACAAACCTCTAAAAACAGCAACAAAAATTACGGAAAACACAACTCAACAACATTAAAACAGATGCAACACGATATAATGCTAAAACATTTAACTTGGCAATGATGCTACAACAAGCTTACTTTAGCAAACACCTTCCATATGATAAACAAGTAATTTCATCCAAGTCAGACCTTAACATTCTCTCTTAAAATAAGGAAAAATAACTTTTTTGCTCTTACCTGTGTATAGTCAAAGTCAGAAAGTGGAGCTATACTCTTGATGTAGTCCATTCGAAACTGGTTTTCTGGATTGGCCAATGGAACTGGAGGTATTAAAGTGCTCATTGCAGAAACTATAGTCTGGAATTGGGTTAAACAAAAACAGACATTAATCTTGCTAAATCTAAAATACAGGATCAATAGAAGATAATCTAATCTGATCAGCAAAACAGGATTTCTCTACACAATCCTAGAAAGCGCAACACTTGTGTCTTCCAGTGTAAGAAGCACTTAAGAATAGTATAAAATACATACTTACCACAATTGCATCTTTAACATTTTTCCGAATATCCAATATTTTCTGTTTCTTTTCTCTGCATTAAAACAGAATTATTAATTTTAGCTTCTCTTTCTCAAACCAGTTCATTTGAGTTGTGTTCAGAAATTTTTATTGAACTGCTTATTTGCTATTTAAACTTTATGACAAACTTACAGAAAAGAATGGTAAGATGAATTTTCTTTGATGAATCCATCATTTTTTCCCACATTCTATAAAAAGCAGTAAAAATAGATCTCTGCCTATTTTGTCACGTTAGATAGTCATAATCACATCTGCAAAGCTTCCCTGGTGGGTCTGTAAGAGATTCTTTCATTTCTGTATCATGCTAAACCTATTCCCATACAATTTAGAATATATATGGTAGAGTTTTAAAAGCCATACATGTTCAAAATTCACAATTAATATTAAGTACTGGCAAACTGTTCTTCAAAGAGAAATCATATAACCCAAGAACACATGATTTATTACATTCACACAAAACTGGCTTCAGTTTTATGCTGACCAGCATCAGGAAAACTGCAACACCTCCCATCATCCTGGTATGAGTTGACATCTCTCTCTATATTACATATAGATACGATATTAGTTATTTGCAGCTATGCAAAAAGTAGTCGCCATGTTGTTGCTACACAGGGGCCTGTCAAGCGCTGCAGTAGCAACAGTGTAAAATACAGTAGAGGGGCAGGAGGAGAAAATCAAATATACTATAGTAGTAATTTGTTACGTTTTTCTTTTTTGCAAGCCAGCATCAACCTCCAAATACACACATAAAGGGTGGAGGAAAGAGAAATTTTCCAGTGTGTTAATCTGTTTCAAATATATATTTACAAATAGATGATATGTAATAACAATTCTTACTCTGAATTAAATCCATTGACGTGCAGGATCCTCATTTGTTTCACAATAGTGCTTTTCCCTGACTCACCAGCCCCTGGAAGAAAAAGACAAAACATTGCCATGTACATATGATGGGTTTTTTTTGTTTGTTTGTTTTGTTTTGTGTGTGATATGATAACATCTCCCATCTCCAGAAGCATTTATATGCATGTATCTATGTGGCTCCCACACAGAGCTCCATCTGTGGATTTTTTACATACTGCTTCATAAAATTGCCTGCATTCTTTGTATCTAACCCACATTCACTCACTGTCACACATACATATATCACACAGCTTCTTCGTTATACCCCTACCATGGGGAGCACAGGCAACTGCACCCTCTTCTCTCCCTCCCCCCTCCTTACCCAGCAGAAGCAAACGATGTGTGGCTTTATAAGCCAGTCTCTCTTTCTGTAACTGCTTCTCTATTTTTTTGTTGGCTTCTCGCTGTGCTTTCTCATCGATACGCTGATCCTCTGTTTTGCTGTTGCCCAAACACCCCATTGCTGCCGCTCAGGATGGATGTCAAATTGTACTCTTTCTACAGAGATTTATTTACAGGAAATATGTAAGAGATGATAGGTATTTATATCCCTGCGACGGTTTCTCTTCTCTTTCTTCCCCCGATTGCTCAAATAAAATGGTCTCTGGTCGCTTTCTGATCACACACAGTTTGTTTTTTCTCCTCCAAAGAGATACAAGGAGCAGCCCGGAGAGAGAGAAAATGCTGTTAAGCAGAAAAAAAAAAAATCTCTACAAAAATGTCTAACACACAACGAAAGCGAGAAGGGCTCCTCCTGGAAACCAGCCGAACGCTGCTCGTCTCTCTCCCTCCCCTCCACACACACAATCCCTATATTTCTCTGTAAAGGTCTATTTTTGTCTTTCTAACTCAGCACTGCCTCTTTCTGTGAGACCAGGAAACAGTCAAACTACAAACCCTACACAAATGAAGAGAGAAGGAAAGACGTAAAAGCTGGATGTACCTGGATCGTGCTGGATTTGTCCTGCAACCTACCAGTTTTTGACCCTCCACACCAAGCCCAAATTGTGCCATAGAAATAGTTCTAGTTTAGCTACTCCTAATAAACAAACAAACTAACAAACAAATAAATTTAAGATCCTGATGAATCTCAGAGAAAGTGATTGCTATAAAAGCTCAGAACCAGCATAAATTTTGGCCCCAAAATGCTAAATTCTGGTGTCTATGTAACACACAAAGAACAAGTGTAGCCATATATATGCTACCAAATACATTCTGGATTTTGGTGCATTGGGACTGCAAAAACCAAAATCTTGTGAATAAATCCTACCTCATCAGTTTAACTTTTGGCTTTCAAACCCCTCCCCCCCCATACCAACATTCCTTGGCACTCACAGAGAACAGCCATAACTTACTGTACCAAAAAATGTTGACACTGACACATGCCGCTACCTCAGTGCCACAAAAATCTGGATCCAGTTCCTGGATCTTGGCAACATTTGGCTCCAAACTCTACAGTCTAAGTAGATAAAAAGTGTAGGCATCTCTCCTACTTCACTGAAAAGAATCTGGCTACCAATGCACGCTAGCTCCGAAAAGCTGCATTTTTGGCTACATCTTGCCAATTTTTAACCCTATTTCCCCCAAATTTGCTATCTAAACATTTTTTTAAAAAATCAGCTTCTTAGTGAACAGAAAAATTCAGATTAGTGGGAACTGGCACAAAAACAGGTGTTCAGCTCCTTGATCTAGTTATTTTTTTTCTTTTATTATTGCTGTCATTCCTTCCTTACTTATTTAAATCCCCAAAATTCTGCCAGCTAAATAAAAGCATCAGCTGTCTCAATTCCTCTATAATCCAGAACCGAATGTAACCCTATTCAATACCACTGCAAAGAGGCATAACATACAGCTCACTGAAAGTTTTGGCCCCAAATTGTACCATCAAAACAGACAACACGTGCCATGCGGCATCTGTCAGTTGGCTAGCAAAACCCAGGTCCAACATCTCATTCAGGAATGATACATCAACAAATGGCACCTGGGTCTTGCTGGATCCTGCAAATTTCTGGCCACAAACCTCTAAATTCTGGTGCATAGAGATCGAACATAGCAGCTCCTAGAATACTCTAAAAATCTGCCTTCCCTGAAGATGAGCACTTAAAAAAAATAAAAATCTAAACATGGACTCAGATCCAACAAGTTATCCTCAAATTTTTTCACATATACTACCCAAATTGTAATTTCTAAGTAGGCAGCAAGCATAGCCATTCATGTGCATTTACACTCCTTACCTGGACTTCTCAAATGCTGTTGTGTGAAGATAGACAGAATTTTGATACAGAGAACTAGAAACTATACTTGGGGTAAAATACCTGTCTTACGGAAGTGAATGGAATTTTGCTTTTGACTTCAATAATGGTCTTCATTTAACAGACCTTAAATGTTCGTGACCAAAAAGAGGACCAATGTGGGTTTTTGCACTGCTCTTCCACTGTGATATGAAAGCCTGGAATGATTGGATTCACTAGAAGCAGCAATGTGTATTGTCAATTTTGACAGCACAATTTAGGGACTAAGGGACAAAAGAGGGACAATCCAGCAGGTTCTAGGTGCTGGCTTTGCAATGTAATTGAGGAGAAATATCAAAATCTGGAGTTCTGCAGCAGAAACAGAAAAGCTCCTCTTTTCCATTTAGTCTGTACAACATTTGAGTTTGAGATTTACACAAAGGTGCCACATACATGTTTTATGGTGTTGCTGCATTACAAGGTCTGAATTTTACTCCCCCCCCTTCTCTCTAGACAGTTGAACTTGAGACATTATGATTAAATTTATCAATGGCAAAATTTAGCAAGAACCACATCAGTATTCTTCCAGTGCTATGGAGCCACGAAGGTTTTGGTCCCAGTTTTTCAAATAAAATAGTAGTGACTACATTTGTTTTATATTTAGATCATTGTTTAAATCTGGGGCCCCAAACTGTCACGATTCAAATAGAGTTAAGTGAAGGATTCTTTAGGCTTTCTTGAACTGGAATTCATTATAAAGCAAAATATTCTGATGCAGTAAAAGCAACTACAACTGTCCTCTCTTTATGCCATTGAAGTTAGGGAAAAGGGCCTATATGGATTTGGAAGGCTCCATGTGCCAGAACTAGGTATTTGGTGATATTTATGTTTTATGTGTCAGGAATAGGATCCAGATATTTTAGGGAGCTGTAGAACTAGCTAGACTTGTTCTTTTAAAAACAAAACAAAACAAAACAAAACAAAACAAAACAAAACAAAAAACAAAAAATAAATAAAATAAAATAAAAAAAACAACAACCCAAGGAGTCGTGTGGCACTTAAAGACTAATAGATTTATTTTTCGCATGAGCTTCCATGGGAGAAAATCCCACTTCGTCAGATTCTTCGAAGATGGGTGAACTTACAGAATGGAAAGTTCACCCATCTTCAAAGCATCCGATCAAGTGGGATTTTCTCCCACGAAAGCTCATGCGAAAAATAAATCTGTTAGTCTTTAAGTGCCACACGACTCCTTGGGGTTTTTTTTGTTTTGTTTTTTTTTGTTTTTGGCTGGACTAGACTAACATGGCTATCCCTTTGGAAATTGTTCTCTTCAGGCATCAGAATTTGGGACTTTAAGGCAAAAAGCTGTCTGGATCCAGGGGATGCACAGGCTAAATCTCAATGTTCATGTTATTCTTGCTCTGATACATGTTGATGTCTGGATCAGCAACACTTGCTCTTCACTGCAACAATACAGAAGACTCAGTGCCAAAAAGAGCCAGGATCCAGGTAGATCCAGCTTTTACCTTTTTCCAAAGGGGAAAGTGTTCCTGATTTCCTTTCTGGCCTTCCCAATGCCACATTATCCTCCCTGATCACTTCCTCTGAAAAGGGATCACTTCATTTGGGAATAACACACACACAGCATAGAAAGAAGTGTTTGACTACCATAATAATCCAGTCTTTCACTTTCTCTCTCTTCTGCCCAAACTCAGTAGGGCTTCTCTAGCTCCAGTCAAACTGCAGAACCCTACAAGTAAAAGTTACCACCACACACACACACACACACACACACACACACCCCTTATGCACAGAAATAAACCTCCTCTTTGAAAGTAATCTCATTATAATCTAATCTGTCTCACTGGACAGGCCAATTTCAGCAATGCCTCCATACTAGAGCAAGGAATAGACACTAAGAACAAAACACTCACAAAGGTAATACCAAACAAGGGGTCTAGTGGCACTAAAAGTAACACATTTATTTATCGCATGAGCTTTTGTGGGAGAAAATACCAAACTCCATACAAGAGACACCTCCCACTGCCTCCAGTCCCTCCCCACTTCTCTTCTCCTAAACTGGGCTCACATTTTTTTGCAAGACACACACCTTCCGACTGTGCACCACAATGTTTATGTGAGTGCAATTATAATTCAGTTTGTCCCCCTGTGCTGTGCCTCGCTGCGAAAACAGGAAACAGTACACATCCTTTCAAGTGAAGAGAGACAGCAACTGGCTTATTTCCTGCTCTCCCTCTCTCTCGGACACCCTCTCCCCAGATCTCTTTCTTCCGAGAAGGCAGCATATAAACTGGTCTGAGACACACTCATGCCAAACCTGTGCCTTGACTCGGCCTGTGCGCATAAACAGGCGTCTGCCCCGCGAGAAATGCACCCCCACAGGCTCCAATCCTGCCTGCTTTTGGCAAGGGAGAGTGCCTATAACCAAGAAGAAAGGCTGAGGCTTAATGGAGAAATCACACACAGATGGTCCAGGCTACTGGGCTCCCCGGCTCTTCCTCCTCTCTCGCATAACGCAGCCCCAGCAGTTTGTTTCTGCAAATTTTGGGTGGCTCCTAGCAGCTTTCCTTCCCCTTCCTCATAGTCAGCGCGGCAGGATTCAAGCAGACTGTGCAGAAGGTGCAAGCATTAAAAAGATACAAATACAGCCACACGCCTGAGAAGAGCAGAGGATGGGCTCTTCCTGCCTGCCAAAGACACCTTCGTTTTCACATAGCTCCTGGCTCTCTCAGCACTGCCCCCTCCTCCAATGCAGCCATTGCAGCACCCAGTGACGCCCTGCAAAGTGGAGTCACTCACAAATCCGGTTCCACTCTGAAACGCACCCGCACTGCGCCTACCCACTTGAGGCACCCTGCAGGCAGAGGAGGTGAGGCTTCCCCGGCACTTTCTGTTCTTCATCCCCCCACTGAGCGCCATCTAAAGGGGAAGAATATCGTGACCCGGGACAGACAGGCAGGACAAGGTCGCTGCTGAGTTTTGTGAGGGAGATCTGCCCCTGTGAACCCATGGACAGGCTCAGAGGTGGCTTTAGGTAATTGGGGGCCCTAGGTGAAGGGCCTTTATGGGGCCCCAGGCCCTCACTGCCACCCTAACTGCCCCCCTGGTCTCACCTGGCGTCTCTGCAGCGGGGACAGAGCAGTGCTCCGCGCCTACCCCCAGCTGGCTGTGTCTCCCCAGGGGGTGGAGAGGGCCAGCGCCAAGCTGCAGCTTGCCAGGAGTGGGGCCACCTAGAGCAGCCCACTCCGAAGAGTTTGGGCCACTTCACCCCCAGCCACCCCAGGCCTGAATAGAGGCTGCCACGCCCCCAAGCCACGATTGGGCTCATTCAGGCCTGGGGTGGCTGGGGGTGAAGTGGCCCGAATGCTTTGGAGCAGGCTGCTCCAGGGGGCCCCACTCCCAGCAAGGCACAGCTCCATGCTGGCCACTATCCTCCCTTCCCCTGGGGAGGCGTTGCCAGCTGCAGGTAGGTGGGGAGCACTGCTCCGCCCAGCTGCATAGATGCCAGCCAGGTGGGCAGGTGGTGCAGCTTCTGGCCCTGGTGGTCTGCGGCCCCCACTTCCCCACCACCCTGCAAGCGTAAGGGTAAGTGAAGTAGGCGACCGCTATGGGGCCCCCTTACTGCTCAGGGCCCTAGGCAGCCGCCTGCTTCACTTACCCCAAAAGCCGCCTCTGGATATGGTTACCAGATACCAAAGCATGGAAGGGAGGACGGGGAAGTACAAAAAGGAGGATACTGGAAGACACATGGAGCAAATGTAGTATTAATATAGTATTTTTCTGTTTTTAGGGGGCCCTCAAACACTTCCCCCTAAAAATAGGGTGTTCCAGGGCATTCCAGCATACTTTAACCCCTATAAGTCAAAAGCCTTGACAAAATCATGCATTTTTAAAATGCCTCCCACCCAGAAGGAGGACATGAAGGTAAAAAGGAAGACATGTCCTCCTTTTGCCTGACATCTCTTAACCCTACCCATGGAGGCACCAGCCAACTCTTAATACAAAATCAAAACCTCAAACAAATAGCTAGCAATGCTACATTTACACATTTAACATGATGTAAAAAGAAAAGGCTCTAATAACAATATCAGCTTGACCACCTGGCACCATTGTAACATTTCTGTTAAATGCAGACCTAAATTAAGTATATGTCTTGAGGAAAAGTGAGTTTAGAAAAAAATTAGCTATTTATCTTAATGTGTTTAAATCTCTTACCCTCAACAATGCATTAGTATAGGGGTTGGCAACCTTTGCTGACCCCTGTACTGGTCCTTCCTCCCCCACCCTCAGTTGCTGCCGGCGGCCCCCTCCGCTGAAAAAATGTGGCAGCTGCCTGAAGATTCAGTGGTGGTCATGGCTGAAGTGGTAGTGCTTCCCAGGCATGCCATGAAAAGAACTAGCCCAGAATGGCTCATTTTGGTGCTGTGCCCAGGGCCAGGGGTCCCTAGGTATGCCATGAAAAGAAGCATCTCCTTTCAGGGTTTCCCACGCATGCTGCAGAAAGCAGCTGCCCAGAGTGGCTCCTTTGGGGAGCATCACACTATACCAAGTAGCCACTTAGGACAGCTTTGTTCTGTGTCACATGGAGGCATAGGGATGGGGGGACCCCACTCTGTCCCATGTGCAGCCAAAGGAAGCTGCCCAGAGTGGCTGTCAGTGAGATGAGTGGCAATTTCTATAGTACTGCAGTGGGTGCTGCATGCTGCTCTGAATGGGGTCAAGTGCCACTGTCGACACATGTGCTACCCGTGCATTAGCATAAAGGAGGTTTGCTTTTCCTTTTTTAGAAAGGGGAAGAATATGAAAAACCTTGCATTTTGAAGGTCAGTATGGGCTTTGAAGTTCGAGTCACTGGATGAGTATCAATTTCACTGAGGTGGACAGTTTGGAGAAGGCACAGAGGCATAACCAGTTATGAAGGGGCTTCCCAAGTACAGTTTCATTTTGGCTCTTCCCATCACTTCCCTGACTCATCTCACATGCTTTCCCTCATGCTTGCCTTCCACTAGCATCAGTTATCATGATTCCCTTTGGAAAGATCACGTTACACTGCCCTATTTTTGCTCCACCCTCTGAAGTCCACAAGACCACACTCATCTCTCTAACTACAGCTGAATATTGGGGGATTCACAAAAGTGGTGACTGCAGCCTAAGTGTAGTTGGGAGGGTGGGGGAAAGGAGACTAGCAGAAAAAAGCAGGAGGCAGACCTTGTTCTCTATAGCAGTGGTTCCCAACTGGTGTGCCATGGCAACTCCTCCAGTGTGCTGCAAGAATCTACGAGACTAGGCTCATTTTAAATCTCCCTGCCCTGCTTAGCCCAACTACATGGGTTGAGCACAGCAGGAAAAGCCAGGCCACAGTTTGGTGCTGCAGCTAGAAGAATGGGTTGGGGAAAGAGGGTTAATGGGTTGTGGAGGACATAGGGAGGGCCTCCAAGAACCATGGAGGGGGTGGAGGGTCACCAGAGCTAGAGCCGTGGTCAGCGGCCCTGGCCAGGGTGTTCCCCAGAGTCGGAGCCACAGTTGGTGACCCCATACGGCCCCAGACAAGGGGGTCTCCTGGAGCTGCAGCTGTGATCAGTGGCCTCATGTGACCCTGGCTGAGGGGGTTTCTCAGAGCCACGGTCAGTGGCCCCATGTGGCCCCCACCAGTTCCCCAGAGGTGTCAGCAGGGAAGTGGGCACAGGTGCCACAGCTGCCAGGGGAAGGGAGTGTCAAGGGCATGAGGTGCTACAGGTGGCAGAACTGCTTGGGGGAAGGGAGTGCCATGCCATCCTCCCCTACACTGCCCTCCCAATCCCCAGGTCCCCCCTGCCATCCCACATTGCCACTCCTGCCCTCCCTTTTACTCTTCTCTCTTCTCACCTTTGCCTGCTCCCCACATGGCCAACCTTGCCCTCTTTTGCCAACCCTGCCCTGCTCTGCTCCCCACACTATCTCCTGCCACCCCACAAAGACACTCCTGACCTCCCCTCTCCTCTCTTGCCACCCCTGCCCTGCTACCCCACCACACTACATAGCAGATTTCCCAAAACAGTGTGCCATCAGCCATGAATATTCATGAGTCAGTTTGAATACTCAAGAGTTTATAATGGAGGTGTGCTGTGACATAATTGAAAGCATCAAGCTGTGCCACAGCAGAGAAAAGGGTGGGAACCACTGCTCTACAGGGAAGTGGCAAGCATCATGTGCAAATCATTCAGGAAATTCTGGAGGACGCCAGATATTCTTTGATTACATGAATGACAAGGCATCAGCTGAAGGACCTGTGAGCAATGTGATTAGCAAATTGGCCAGTGTCAGACTGATCTTTCTGATTCCATTGAGCAGTCAATGCAGACCCACTCAATCAATCTGGAAGCCAGTGCATTAAAACCATCTCCTCAAGTGACACAGTGCAGTGAGGATGCTGCACAGTCAGTGGAAGTTAGGCAAGCTACTGTGCATAGCTTGTGTAATTCCTGTCCATTGCTGCAGAACTGCCAGGTAAGTGTAGATGTAGACCAAGGCTCAGTCTCTATCCTGGACCAAGATTCACTACTGCAGACATGAACAGCAAATGCAGTAGAACCAAATACAAGATCAGGGCCTTAATGAATAACCATATGGCATTTTCATCCTTATTGTTCCCTCTTCTCACCCCATGTATCTTTTTATGACCATTACTCATTGAACCATGTGCAATTTAAATTTTATGCTCTTATGACAATGACAATGAATTTACTTAGTTTATGGGAGGCACATAGCATGTTTCCAGATGATTAAAACATTAAGAAATACATAACAAAGGAAGAACACTACTGCTGTAATAAGCAGCATATGGGGACCAGATGTTCCCTCTACACTTTCACTTTTTGTGTAAAATTAATCAATCAAACTTACATATGATGTTTCCTGAAAGGGATCTCTCTGTCCTCAAAATGTTTGTGCATAGTGTGATAGATAGGGATCTATCATATTTGGAACCAGAAGTTAACAAAAAGCTGCCTATTTCTCAAAATACAAAGGCTGGTTCTGCCCAAACAATTCTCCTGTTTAAGCTGCTACATGAGAATACTCAGGAAAGTTAAGACAAATCAACTAAAGAAGTGAAGTTAATGTGCACTAGTTAAAGCACATTAAATTGCCATGGTGATGCTCCCACTCAGCAATAATGTGAACTTTGTTCACTGTAACTTAATCCTCCTGATGTAATGAAAGCCCCTTTACTCCTTAATGTTAGCATCCACATGCTTTATGCATTGACTTCATACCTTTAACTGATTTGCCTTATCTTTCTTGATCATCTCCCATATATAGACTCATCTTAAGTTGTCAAGTCAGAATTTAGGGAAAAGGATTTTCCTTTAGGTATGAAAACAGTTCTATCTCAAATTTTGTCAAGTGCCAAGAACACAAGATTGACACTATGTCATTTAAATACATAAAAACTTTTACAATATTCTGCATGAAAATTGCCCCGGTAGCTCCTTTAGCTTCAGTAAGGACAGGCCAAGGAAACCAGTGTTTAGTTTCATTAGATTTTACACTGGCTTTTAAATATTACTATTTACTATAGCAGTAATACATCAAAGCTCCATTCAAAGATTACCGGCAGGCTTTCATTGTAAAAAGCACTGTACACATACAAAACAAACAAGGAGTCCTGGGGCACTTAAAGACTAACAAATTGTATTGCATGAGTTTTCATGAGAGAAAATCCCACTTTGTCAGATTAAGTTCCCTCATCTTCAAAGCACCTGATGAAGTGTGATTTTCTTCTGTGAAAGCTCATGCAAGAAAATCAATGTTAGTCTTTAAGTGCCACAGGACTCCTTGTTTGTTTTACTGAACTGGACATGTAAAAACAGTCCCTGACCTAAAAAGCTTACCCTTGAAAGCCATGTCTACCCTACAGGTATTATAGTGCACTGGTTTTCAAACTTTTTTTCCTCAGGAACTAGTTGAAAAATAATAAAAAAAAACATTTATGTCCCTGACCAAACAATTATATTTTTGAGCAATGCTCTTCAGTCTTTTGATGGTGGCAACAGGAGGTGCTGCAACCCAGTGCCTGAGGGTCTGCTATTCAGTACCAGGTCCAAACCCTAAGTTTGAAAAACACTCCTATAGTGGCAAAGCTACAGCCTCATAGCTATAACACTGTAATTCAACAGTGCAGACAAGTGTCTCTCAACCTCTTTACCTGTCATGACATACCTGACAGATGATGTTCCCCCGTGTGACATGCTACAACTGCTGATGGCGGAGATTGGGCTTGGAGTGCTCTGGAGGCTGCTACTGCTGGCTGATCTCTGGAGGACCGCAGCCTCTAGAGTCCTCCCAGCCCATGTGTGGCTGCTGCTGCCTTGCCTTGCCTTGCTCCTGGGCTGGCTGGTTGCCGGAGACTAGTCAGTTTGGGAGCCGGGAAAGGCAAGCCTGCACTCAGGCTGGGAGCACTCCCGAGTCTGTGACCCTCCGGGACTTGGGTAAGGACAGATTCCAGACAGAGCAGGCTGGCACATGGCTTGGTGAGGCTTGGCTTATTTTTGTGGAGCAGGCAGGTGGGGGGTGGCCCCCCTCCTTAGCCCAGAGCTCTGGACCAGCAGCCTCTAACCCCTTTACTCATTTGCCTCTGGTTGTGCTCATATTCTGCAGGAGGAGCAGGTTGCAGAGGGCAGCAGGAGCCCCATACCGACTCAAAGCTGAGCTGCCAATTTTCCACAACACACCTTTCTGTCCCAACATAGTGGTTGAGAACTGCCAATGTAGATAAGACTACAGTGATACCCCAAGAGACAGTGAATAGGTTGACAGAAGCTTTCTTCTTTTTACCTAGCTGCATCTACACTGGGGATCAGCTTGGCACAGCAGTGGTGCTCAGGAGTATGAACTTTTCATACCACTGAACATCCTGATGCTGTTGACCTAAATTTCCTAAGTGCAGACCAGGCCCAAATAACTGTAAGCAGTACATTGTTACTTTGAGAAAGGGAATGCTTTGACTATTAAAAAATGTGCACTGGTACTGTGCTGATAACTCCTGTGATTTTCTCACAAGCCTCACACTGTTTGGCATTTTTCTTAAAACCACAGCTTTTAGGGGCCACTGATTCAGAACTGCAGCTTTCATTTTTAAAAAATGAATAATAAAGGTAAGTTTATAGTCCTCATGGTTGTGTAGAAAAGCCCAGAAACATATACCGAGAACTTAAGTATTTACTATTTGAAATTCCATAAATATTTCTCACTTTACTTTGTACATAGGGTAGTGGTCTATACAAATTCAGGACATGTCCACATGAGAAAATTTTCCACAATAAGGGAGAGCTGAGAGAGCTGCAGGGAGCTCACAGCCCATAGGCTCCCTGCTGCCCCTCCCCTTCCTTGCTTGGGACCCAGGCATTGTGCCTGGTGCCCCCAGTATCTCCACAGCCACCAAGGTTCCGACGTCCCTCACAGGTCCGCAACTGCAGCCGCCTGGGATCCCAGGTCCCCGGTGCCTCTGCGGCTCCAGCCGCTTGGGTTCATGGGTCCCCAGTAGCTCTGCGGCTCCAGCCGCCAGGATTCCTTGGCAGCCACAGAGCTGCCATGGACTCTGGAACCCCAGTGCCCTGCTGCCAGGCCCAGGGAACCCCAGCAGCTTCAGTTCCCAGGGCAGGCCCCATGTCAATTTCACTGCTCTAAAAGAGGAATGAAATTGACAAGTATGTCTGCTCTGTGTCCCAGATTGGCCTTGATTGGCACTCTGGGATGTTTTTGGAGGCTTGTAAATGTGCACTGAATAGTCTGCTATGTATACACACTCCCTAGTGCGTGAAAACTGTTCTGGAATAGCTGTTACTCCTCTTGCTCATGAGGTTTAATTATTCTGGATTAAGAGGGTGGTTAGTACATAGTAAGGGGAACTGTTGTAGATAATGGACTTGTTAATGCGCAGTAAGAGGGCTTAGTGCATTTTAATTCTTGAGAGTAAACAAGACTTCAGTTCCCTCCGCCCCACCCCTTCCTTTGAGGTAGCAAAAAAATTTAAAAACAAAAAGTAGTTTTAAAATTACAACAATTGGCAAGGGGACTCGGATTTATATAGTACCTGATTTTCTAAACTGACCACATTTCAGATTGATGATGTGTCTTTAGTTGATGGCTATTTAAATAAAAACACTTAGCCAATACATGCCTTATGCAGCCTCATTAGAATAGGAGGAAAGGATATTTTACAGGAATTAAGTTACACATTTTGAAGATGCACAAAACTCACTGTTTTAGCAGGTATTTTTATTGCTCTTTTCGGGAGGTCCCCTAAACAGAATCACAGAGGAATATTTCAATTTTAATCTATTCAAACAAGAATCCTCCAATTTATTAATAAGGTACATAACTGCAAAGCTTTTTTTCATTATGCCTGTATTGTATGATTACTGCAGCACTCACTATACTCTGAAAGTTTTGCCCCAGCACACCCTGAGCTATCTTTGAAACACGGGCTGGATTCTCTAGGCAGAAATGTTTTCGTTATTTGAAAGTCCAGATCACAAAATCTGGAAAAATTGTTTTAAGGGCATTACATCAAGATCATTCACTGGTGAGCAGAAGACGCCAGCAAAAAGCAAGGTACAGGGAAGAAATGAAAGCTAGCAGGTAAACAGGGGCTTTTTTTTTTTTTAAACAATTCACTTTAAGAAGATATATTGCATAATCTGTGTTTTTCATATGCACTTTGAGGAAAGTTTAATAATAATTGGATTTTGAAAAGTTTATGAATAATAATATGGGAACAGACTCCACAGAACTTGGCAACACGCTCTATAGATTTGTACAGGAAGCAATCATAATTTTAAGCTGAAGCTAAAAAAGCCCACTGGAAGTGACATGCAATTTCCACATCTAGCTTCGTTAACTTCACTGATTTTAAAACAGGGCCAATCTAAGCATGCGGCCTTTGTAACCCCTTTGAAAGTTATAATAAACTTAAAATCTCTGCCCAGAACTCCAACAAACTTGTGGACAATTGGAACATTTAACTCTGTATGACAATATTCAGTTGATGGATAATTTTTGTATTTGATTTAGGAATACTTGTAAACACTGATTTGTTATAGAAACATTGAAAGTCTCTTAAATCTAAGTCTATCACTCCATCAATGAGTTATCAACATAATTAAATAATACACTGACAAGGCTGCTTTTCCATTAACTAAAAGTCCACCAGGAGATTTTTTTTCTTTATGATCTGCAAAACTTAAGAAGTTAGATTTCTGATGCTCTTCTAACAGAATTAAATCTATTGTAATAAATGCAGAGGATTGTCTGCAGAGCTATTAGCCCCTTTATTACCACCAATAAAGATCAGATCATAACCTGCTAGTAAAGAATCAGTAGATGAGTTACAATTATATGCTTTTTTACTATTCTCTGTATATGCACTGTAATTGAGGACACTTCATTTAAATAAAAAGAGTAACTTTTTCCCAGGGACTGTTGTTAAACTTAAAACTGCTCAGGATGTTGTCCCTGTGTCTCTATGGAAAGACATCTCTGAATTTCTTAGATCTGCAAATCATTTACCAGAAACACACCCCTGCAAGAAGTGCATCATTAGAATATAAATAATGATGTTCTATCTGTTCTTCCATTAAGCAAGGTTACATTTCTCTTTGTATATCCCTTTCCCTTTTTCTCTCCCTCCTCCATCCTTTTAGTTGTTTTGCTATTTTTTATTGTAGAACATTTGCTGTTTTAGGAAAATACTTTACTTCCATTTGTAAATTTTACACAAAAACCCTAGAACTAAGTTAAAATATTGTTACTGAGGCTGGAAAGACAAGCATTCAAATGTTAGCAAATGACAAAATTTAAGATTACTTGTTCAAAATTAATTCAAGCCCCTGTGTTTATATATATTTTCATGTGCTTTTTAACCAGAGGATTACAAACTATGTTTTACACAGGACCCATGCCTTATTCCAAGTACAAAATGAACAGTGCTCAGGGAATGAGGCAGCTCTTCAATATTTTTATCCTCATCACTGAGTTAGTGCCTTCTACCTTATGTAATATATACCAGCAGTTCCCAGCCTCTCCCTTTATGTGGACCACTACATCATCATCAAAAGCTCTAGTGGACCACCATGTAAACAAAATATTTTAATTTTTTTTTCATACTCTATGGCTGACAGGAGTAAAACATGTATATTAAGGGGTATTAAAAATGCAGCTATTTCTAATAATTATTATGCTCACTCACAAACATATTACACTCATCCCAGTACATTTACCTGTAGTAATTATCAGCTGCCCCCAGCACCACAGAACACCTGCAGCACCCCTGCCGACCACCAGTGGTCTGCAGACCACAGGTTGGGAACCGCTGATATGTACCATGCAATGCCTGTGATTAATACAGAATTATTTTTTTCTTTATATGGCCTTTTCCTTAGAACACTCATGATCATAATACCTGTGTGTCTAACAAACATTAATCCATGTATCTTCTCTAAAGATAACCTTATTTTACAAATGGGGAAACTGAGACAAGGAAACATGAGAAGGGTCACCCAGTGAAATTAGTGGCACTGCCAAAAGTACAACACAGGACCACCTGACTCCCAAATACGGTCCTCATTTTCTTCCAAACCAATCTTCTTTTCTACAAGAAGGACTGAGCCTTCATAATTCCCACTGACTCCAAATTAAGTTGTAAACTCTTTTGCATGTCAAACTACTGGTATTTCAGGTTGGGCAAAAAGAAAATGAGGAATACGCAATTAGCTACCACCTGCCAACATCTGATTTAATCCAGTGGTTTTCAAACCACAGGTTGGGACCCAACACTAGGTCGTAGACCCTCGGGTACTGGATTGCAACCAGGGATTTCCCTAAAATCCCTCATCCCCCCACCTCAAATTTCCCAACCCCCCTCCATTTGTTAGCTAGTAACCTTGTTACACCAATTGAGTGAGTGCATCCCAACACCCCCCTACACCTCCCCTCCCCCTTAATTTCAAGTCCTGGGAAAGCCGCTGGTTACAGCATCCACTGTTGCTGCCATTAGGTATATCTACACTACGTGTTTAAGTCAACTTAAGGGTCCTTAAGTCGACTTAAACAGAGCCCTGTCTACACTGCAGGGCAATAAAGTCGACTTTAGGGTCCAGTAAAGTTGACTTTATAAGGTCCACTTATAAAGTCAATTTTACTGTTAAGTCGATTTTATTAAGTCAACTTAAGGCAATGTGGACTAACTAAGTCAACTTAATAAAGTCGACAGTGCACTGGGACCATTAATTTGACTTTATTAAGTCAAATTAAGCCAGGACACCCATTTAAAGTTGACTTTATAAAGTCAACTTAATGTAGTGTGTACTCACTAAGTTGACTTAGCTTTTACAATGTAGACATAGCCATTGAAAGACTGGACTGCACTGTTCAAGGATGTAATTGTTGGGTTGTGGGCATAAATTATTTTTTTCAACTGGGTCCTGAGGGAAAAATGTTTGAAAAACCACTGATTTAAGCCACTTGCTCAGCATCAAATAAGAACTGTGCGCAGAAGCATGGACAAAATCATATTATCAGTTGTATTCACCTGACCTTAATGTCTTGTACTTAAGTAGTATTCATCTTAAGTACAAGACCATCCTCTCTCTGCAGCCCCACTGCCTTGTTCACTCTGTCTTCCAACTTCCAGGGGCAATAAGGCAGAGATCCTATAAACAGCCTAATTTACTATGTAATGGTGATTCAGTCCAATAGCAGTAGACTTCTGAAGAACTTCTGAAGTTGTGCACACAGGGATGTAAGAAAGATGTGTCTTGAATACTCCATAAACAAGTTTTGCTTGGTTACTCTAAGGCTATGTCTACACTGGAGGCTTAAGTCAACTTAAGCAACTTCCTGGCCACATTTGGAGTTCATTAAGTTGACTTATGCAGTTGCTTAAAATCAATTTAATAACTCTCATCCTTAAAGACAACTATATTAAGTCAATTTAACAAAATGTGGCCATTAAAGTTGATTTAATAAAGTTGACTTAAGGCAGGAAAGCCATTTTGGTTGACTTCATAAAGCTGGCTTAAGTCAGAGGACCTATTTGAAGTTGACTTTACTAAGCCAGTTGACTTTAAATGGGTCCCCTGGTTTAAGCTGACTTCATAAAGTCTACTTAAACAAATGGGGCCTCTCTAAATCAACTTAGTGAAGCTGACTTTAATTTGACTTTATTAAGTCAACTTACCTCTAGTGCAGATATAGACTAAATTTAGCTACTGTATTTTGTTTTGCAATTGATTTATATTTAAAATTATGCAACATCAAAGAGTGCGTGTATTTTTTTCTATAGAGATCCTGAAAAAAGGGGCCTTAGTCTTTCTCACTGCCTGCCCCTTCTCATGCAGCTTTGTCAATCCAAAAAAATTTGCCTTCTTTGTGAATTCTTCCCCATCTTTGTGTTATTGGCTCCATCCTCTGCCAGGAAGGCATGAGCAGCTAAAATACCATACAATAAGTTTCATGCTGTGTTTTAAGATTGCCATAGTTTAGGCCAGATCTACACTGGCAGTGAAATTTGATGGCAGCCAACTCCTGTCAACACAGCAACTTTGCTTCTCTGCCCCATCTTCAGTGTGCTGTGCTGACAGGAAATGTGTTCCTTTTGATGCAACATTATGCCATTTGACGGGTTTATTAAATTGACTTCTGGAACCAGCTGAGTGTCTCCTTACTGACTCTACAGTCAATCTGGCAAAACTGATCTGATAGAAGTGAATTTGCTGCTATTGGTGTAGACCAGGGGTGGCCAAACGTATGAAACTCAAGAGCCACACAAGTTGATTATTAAACCTTCAAGAGCTGCACTGAGGCCTATAGCCATATACTTTTACCTACTCCAAAATCACTAAGTTTAAAATTCATTGCATGCTTTAATTTTATCATAAAGAGAGGACAAATATTGATCCTACTGATGTCAGATTCTAATAATTACTTAAGGTTACCATGAAAATTAGGCCTATGCAGTAAAAACTTAGTTGCTGCTTGATGCAGAAGACTGCAGGCTAGTGGCAAGTTTTAAAAAATCCTGACCATGTTGCACTTCTCCCTGCCATCTCCAACCATGCTGCACTTCTCCCCACTGTCCCAACCCCCGCCTGAACTCCTAGGCTAGGGCTGGTTTCCTAAATTGATTTGTTGACATTCTTCCAGGAGCCCCAAGTTTTCATTCAAGAGCTACATGTGGCTCCAGAGTTGCAGTTTGGCCATGCCTGGTGTAGGCATACCCTAAGAAGTTCATTATGAGAGTTTAAATGAAAGGGGTCAACCTCCAGCCTCAGAAGCATTTCTAAAGGAGTGTTGCCATGGGGTATGGCACAGCAGATTTCTTTTGTTATGTTACATTATAACGGGAGTCTCTTTCTAGTATAGCGTCAGGTTACATCAGAGTATTCCATACATCTTTCATTATTTGTCCTATTATTCTAGTGATACAAATTTCACTACCCTCTTCATTTTCTACCACCACCCCATGCATTTTATCATGCTCCCCTTTTCCAGTTTTTCAAGACATCACCTTTACAGTCCATAACATTCTCTATGTTCTACAAGAAGTGAATCTATAGAGGGAAAAGGAAATTACCACTCATGCCAATGTCTGGATCTTGAAGTGCATCTCATCTATCTTCCAGCTGCTAAATTCTCAGATGTCTTCTATATTCTTCACCATACCAAGCACAACAACAAATAATGATTTTTGTGACTTTTTTCCCCCAGAACCAGCATGTTATACTGCTTCCCTCCTACAGAGAGAGAACAGAATTTTTTTCTACGTAAGTATGCTCTAGTACCTATATATACAATTTCTAGGATAGTCTATTTTGCACTGGTCATGGACAGTATTTTGTTGCTATTAATTTTCTGAATTTATACATTTTCTTCTCAATATGGAAGAGTTTTTGAAGACTGAGTTTACATGTCAAACATTCCAGATGTTGACGGCAGATTTAAACATACTGATTACAGGCTTTGGTTCTTAATTTTAAGAGGGATAGCTGTGTTAGTCTAGTCCAGTGAAAAAACAAGGAGTTGTGTGGCACTTTAAGACTAACAGATTTATTTATTTTTTTAAAACGCTATTACATTTTAAAGAACAATGCATTTTAAACTGTTCAATACAATAATGTTCCTCTGCTAGATAAATCATTTTTGTTGAATTAAAGAAGCCAATAATCAAATTTACAGTACTCTTGACACTGAGACACACAGTAGGTCTCCAGCATCAATGGGACTACTCAACACTAAAGTAAGTATAGGTAGATCTAAACTACTCTATTAGCATTCTAAATGTTAGAGAATGAAAATAATGTCAACACTGTATTCTGTAATATTCTAAATACTTGCTATATACCATCACTGGTCATTTGCAGAATTTATAATCAAACTTGTCAGTTAAGTATAGTCTTCACTTGAAATCTGATAACATGTCTGGATTCATATACTTCATAAATGGAGCAATCTTAATCTCAGATATAAACCCAGGACATTTTAAGAACTAAGTGAAAAATGTATATGCACAGCAACATATAACATTATGGCCACTAAGGACTGAATTTGGATTGCATTATGAAATAGTCTCATTAACTTGAAATGCAATTTCACACAAGTTATGGGGAAGAGGAGTGGGCTCTTAATGGCTAGGAATCAATTCTCATGAAGTTTGTAAAATGGGAATGTAATAATACATTGTAGAGGCAAGAAATATAGTAGTGCAAACAATAAACAGTATATGGTAGTAAACTTAAATTAATCTATTCAGAGTTTTATTCTTGGCTATTTGGAAAAGAAAAGGATGGGCACAGGGGAACTGCCAACCAAAAACATCTTGCTGCAAGGTGATCCTTGACTCCCAGATCAGTGTTTGTGCTCACAGCCAGCTGCTTTGCTGACTGGGTCTTATCTCAGATCACCCCGTATATGTATACAGAATACATGCAGCACAGTGTTCGATCATTTTTTAAAGTCTCTCTTTCTGTCACTTTGGGCCTGCCGTTAAAACAAGCAAACAAAAACAAAAGAGACCCCCCCCCCACATACACACGCAGAGTGAGGAGGTAAGAGGAATGTGAAGTCTGCGAAAAAGCCAATTGTCTTTTGCATTGCTGGTTATCACCAGGTAAGTAGTTGCCCATTTCATTCTTAGACTTTTCTGTAGAACCTTCATTCTTTTCTTCCACAATGGAGTTTAGAAGATGGCTCAGGTGAATACTCTGTATTTCCAATGGTAAAAGGCAAAGAAAATGGATAGGAGGGAGGAAGGTCAGAGTTGTCAACTTCCCAGGTTGATGCCTTCCTTATTTCACTGATGGTAATCATAATGTTAGCTTTTTGTCTGGAATTTCCCTTCATGGATGAGACAAAAGGATATCTCCCCCCACCCCCCAAAAAAAGCAAAATCTCATTGCACAAGGTAACTTTAGGAGTACTGAACACCTAAATGTTGCTCTGTTTAAAGAATATATGACTTGATAAAAAAAATCATATCTGGAAAAAATCAGATTAATTCTAAAAATGCTAGAATACTAGCTATTCAAAATGAGGAAAGACCAACTGATCTAAGTACCTATGTGACTTACTGGAGTGGCTACTGGACACAAATATTTACCCTCTTAAAGAAAGTGTATCCATAACTAAATCAAGACAGGAATGACACCATTAAAACATAATGAATCTGAGTCTAACTGTGTATAGGCTCAAAGATCTGACGAAAAGTTCAGTTTGGCTCAAAAGCTTGTCTCTCACAAACAGATGGGTCCAATAAAAGATACTACCTCATCCACCGTGTCCCTCTACAGATCCAAAGGCGAGTCACATTTTTTCAACAATGCTTTCTCCCAAAAGAGAAAGTCACTAATACTGAAAATCCTCAAACACTTATATTCATGCCTTTCTATTCACCGGAACACAAGAAACACTTGTATTATAGACTCAGCACCTACTATTACATTTTGTATGTACCTGAATATCAGTGGAATAGGTGCCTTAAAGATAAATAATGTACAATGGTATTTTGGAATAAAAAGCAACTCTTCCTAGCTACCTTTGGATTTTTATGAAAAAATAAGTATTAGTTATTTCACTGTGCTGTCTCTCCATCTTTGTATACACTTGTTCCTGATAATTCATTCTTAAGGAAATATACTTCCTCAACAAAGGTACACAATTTTATACACCTCCCAATTTTTTGTTTTTTTCTCCATCTAATTGTACTATGTCATCCCACTGTCCAGTGCATTTAATAATGGAATGAGACTGTAAATCAGATACCTAGTCTTTAACACTTAATGATACATTCCATATCGCCAGACATCTTTTTTCCTCATTTTTGAGACTTCTACTCTTTTTCAAATATCTTCTAATACACTTCCTTCACAAAGCTTATCAGTATTATTTGCACCTGAAAAGGTACTGCTATTAAAAAAAACCAAAACAAACAAACAAAAATATTGCTGCATTACTAATGTGACAGTTCCATCTGCTACTCACTTGGTGCTTATCGTCTACTGACTGTCTCAGATCCTGATCTGTAACTACCATAGTTACACCTGTGCAGAGGCCCTAAGTACACACCTACTCCTGTGAGTGCCAACACAGAAATAAGGGTCCCCCTGCACTCCTTGCAGGACTGGGATTTTAAATTGTAAGCCACATGTCTGTTCAGTACAGTAGTCAGCACACAGTCAGCACTCAAACAAATAAATAATTTACCTTAATTGCTTATATGCAGATACTGTCTAGCATTTTTAGAAAATTACTCAAAGCTATCTTATTATATTCACATCAGTGGAAACACAATTTAGCTCACCTTGTATACAAGATGAAGTTATAATTAAATGCTAATTTGTATAATTTGCTAAAGTAGTTATCTTATCACCCTTGCTTAAGCCAAAAAGTGAGCAGCACACAACCATTCTACCTTGTTTTTCTCCCTGCCATGAGAACTCTATATAAATAGTTAGATTTAAAATATAATTAATTCCTAGGTACAGACTTACTTTGCCAGTATTTTTTCCTCTCTACATTGCAGGGTTGTGAGAGTCACATACAGCAGCAGTCTTCTCTTACTTTTATAAAACCTCAATTTTTGTTTCAGATTTCAATTTTTACTATTACCGTTCCCTGAAATTTTAAGGCTCTGAGTTTTTCCTTTGTTTGAAGCTGTAAGGAAGCACTTTTAAGACTGGTTTGTGTTTTATTTTGTTTGCGCTGACATGCCACATCTGAGTGGATATTTATCAACCTGTTATTAAATATACTGCACATAAACTCAGAAATAAAGGGATGCAACTTTATATAAGAAATTAAGAGATAAAGACTTCAGGGTAAGTCACCATTAAGGTTTGAAAGGAAGAAGCATTACTTGGGTGCTGTTCTGTTTGTTGCTATGGAATAGCAGACCAGAAATAATCCTTTTATTGTTGTAAGGCAACCTTCCTTACCAATCTATAGTAAAGCAACTGATGGCAAAAAGGCAAAAGATGACAAACACAATGTTGTAAAAATATCTGAGCTTGTAAGGTATTGGGAGCAGGGAATATTTTAAGCTGTACCCTTGTACAGCGCCCAGAAAAAATGAGGCTTTTATCCTAAAATGGAGTCTACTAGTGATTCTATAACACAATACACATTATTTATAATACAGAAATCACTGGGGAAACAAAAGCCTATCAAAATAACCCATGATGAGTGACTTGCAAATCACTGACTGAACTGTTTGAAAGTATCCATTGCAGTGACTGGAGGTGAGGGGTGGGGAGAAAAAACAATCATCAAATGTATACAACATCAGTTGTATCAAAAGTATGAGCTTGAAAACAAGCAACGATAGCCTAATTCTTCCAAAAGTTACTGTGGTTCTGTATTTCTAAATCTCTGCATACGGAGGAGGAAATCAGCCCCTTGAAAATGTCAAGTCTAGCACTGAAGAACTGAGGCGGGGTGTAGGTCGCAGGAGGGGGAGAGGAATTAGCCAGTACACCTGACTTATCTGTGACAGAAAATCCAAGTAACAAAATCAGACAATACAGTCACAATTGACTAAATCACAAAACTGCACTTTTTGGTTATGAAAAAAAAAAAATCAAGCTAATCTAAAGATTTTTCTTCATAAAGAGATCATAGCACGTGGCTGCTAAATGCAGTTTGCCTCTCCCATCTGCATCTTCATAAGAAGCAAATAAATAGATCACACATGCAATACAGGGTGTAAAACCACAGTGAAAAATACAACAATTTCAAACATTAAAATCACTCTTCTACATCTAAAAGTCAACAGCATTTCAGTATTGATCCTAGGTGTTGCAAGCAAAACACAAGAACTAATTTTTACACTCAGGATTGATAAGGCCTCAGAGCACAGTGTCCATGTCTGGGCACAACACTTTGGGAAGGATGTGGACACACTGAAGAATGTTCAAAGGAGAGCAACAAAAGTGATTAAATGTCTAGAAAACATGGGGGCTTTTTAAAAAAAAATTGATTTGTTTAATCTGGAGAAGAGACAGTACTGGGGTGGATGTGGTAACAGTCTTCATGTAGGTTAAAGGTTATTATAAAAATGTGGGTGATAAATTGTTCTCCTTAACCACTCAGGACAGGACAAGAAGTAAGGGGCTTAAATTGCAGCAAGGGAAATTTAGGTTAGCTATTAGGGAAAACTTCTTAATTGCTTACAATTAAGGTTGTTAAGGCCTGGACCAAATTATTTAGAGAAGTCATGGCATCTAAATCATTGGAGGTTTTCAGGAATAGGTCTGAGAAACACTTGTCAGGGATGGTCTGATATTTAGCCCTGCCTGAATGCAGGAGACTAAACTAGATAACCTAGGCCCCTTCCAGTCCTATACTTCTATGATCATAAATACAGAATTTTGCTTTAAAATATTCAGTATTTACAAGCATTTTATTAGATCTTGGGGAAAAAATTCTGACCAAGTTTCCTTAAGCACACAGAGCTTCAGAAAAAAGCAATTTTAATGTAAAAGTGTCATTCTTAAAAATGACAGCTAGAACAAACAAAAAACTACATTTAGTAACAGTTAAGATTGCATCAGGACACAACCCATCCACCTAAAAAGCATAGAAACAGGAATACAAGAACAGCATGTGTGCCTTTTCACCTTCGTTTTCTTACAATACTGTTGACAATTCACTCCAACATTCGTAAAGTCTTTCACTTTCATTTCCCACAGGTGCTAAAAAGTAGTACATACCCCAACACTCCAGATAGAATACATGGATACTAATGCAACCGTAAGGCTATGTCTACACACACATCGTTATTTCGAAATAAGGATTTCGAAATGAGTTATTTTGAAATAAAGTCCTTATTTTGAAATAAGTTAATTCAAATTAACAAAATGTTAATTCGAATTAAGGGAAAGCCTGCTATTGAAACAGCTGTTATTTCAAAATGGTTATTTCAAAATAAAGCTGTTTGGACATGTTGTTTCGAAACAACGGTGTTGTTTCAAAACAACTTGTCCAAATTGCCTTATTTCAAAATAACCATTTCAAAATAACAGCTGTTTCAAAACAATCGGGGTTTAACCTGTTTCAAAACAGCAGTTCTTATTTCAAAAGGATGGGATCTGTCCTTTTGAAATAAGAAAACATCATGTGGACCAAATATCTTTTATTTCAAAATAACCAGTGTTATTTTGAAATAAAAGTGCTATGTAGACATACCCTAAGAGAAATAGTTTTTTTTTGTTTTTGTTTTTTTAAAAGGTACAGCTTTAATACACCTCAGTGCATAAGTGCCCAGGATCGTGGAGAAAGGAAGCTGCTCCTTCCTGGGATTCAGTTGGAGAAAGTGTACTGCTGAAGCTGCTCCTGACTGTATCAGCTCTCATAAAGGATAAGCAAGATTGCAATATACCTCAGTAAATTCCACACACCTGTAATATTTCATCCCTTTTTAAAAGTTTCTGAAAATAAGTACGCTATCAAGAGCAATCTTCCTTATGCAGCAGTGGGGACATATCTTGCCAGTTGGAGGACACAGGCCTGGAGTAGCCTGAGTCATCCCTCACTTCCTGAGACACTCTGTAGGTTCTCATGGATTTCTGAGAACAGCCAGAAGTGGCTACAGAAGCAAGGATCATGCCAACATCACATCGAGAAGCCTGTGCTTACTGCATGCTCTCTTACTCCGAGTTCACCATGGCTGCCAGTCTGATGCATACATCTCAACTGTCAGGGTTTGACTCCTTGATTTTCAGATCCCCACATTAGACATTTGCTACTACAGCTAGAGAGGTAACTAGTAGTCCCTTTAGAGGCCAGCTGCTAAGGAAGGATCAGAAAAGCACTTTCCTGGTGGGTTACCCAGCTATCTGCTAGTTAGGAGCACAATATCAGAAGGGAACAGGAACACTGGATTCTACCTCTGGCTCTTGAAGAACAGTGTCATTTATCATGGCTAAAGTCATGACATTGACAACCACAGACAGATCAGTCAATGTGAAAGACAGTGTAGTGGACTGGATAAGGGTCAGATTTGTCAAATTTCAGACCTGAATTTTATTTCTGACTATGACTTTCTATATCTTATAAGCTCTCTTACAACTTATTTTTAAAATTGGGAGAGTGGAGGTGTTCACTAGCACCTCCCTGATTCCTTTTTAAGGTTGGTATTTATGTCCCTAGTTTATAATGTAGGTAATGAACTGCACAGGAACTTTATTAGCAGTTAAAAGAAGCAATATTTGAACTCTTGGCCACCTATTTTCAAGCCAGAATTGTTTCCTTAGGCCATATGCAGTTAATCATTCCTTCCCCAAACAGACTCTCTGGCACTGGCAGCAAATACTCCACCAAACACACTGGAGATTTGGCTTGGTATATATAATAGTATTTTGAAAATATTATAAAATGCTTTATAGACAAATACTACCTCCAGTACACTAGGAGTTGCAATGTGGACAAAACACAGATTGCAGAGCATTTAAAAGGGTGCAGAAAAAGATAAGATTCAGATGTTTATGTTCTGTTTGGGTTTCTGTCATTTCAATTAGATTTTTACAAAATGAAAGTTTAAAGGACCTGTTACAGTTAAATCTATAATGCACCCTTAACTAGGGTAGAGTGATTTTTCATTATGGAGCCTTGGCATCCATCATTCAAAACTGAGGCACATCATGTGAAATACAGGAGCATCAGAAGGTTGTGGAATTATTCTTTTTAACAAGGAAATCAATCATCAACTTTGTCACTTATTCACTATGAATCTAAGGCCACACTATGCCTCACTTTCCCCATCTCAAAATATAATATGAATCTCAGCACGGTTCATATTATATGAAAGAATACTTCTTAGTCTTGGATTCCCATCAATTAAAACACATGAACAGGGCTGTCTTCATTTAATTAATTTTTATAGTATACTTAATTATTATTAATATTTAAAGCTTTTCATCAATTAACATTATACCTGAATAAAATATGCTAGAATATTCAAACACCACACATATTTGTAAGAAATGGGAACCATGCCAATCTAGGTTCCTGAGGCTAAGCCATTCTTGAAAAGAAACTCATCTACTTAGCATGGAGATTTTAAAACAGATCATTGTAGAATACTGCAATTACTAACAACCTGTTCTTCAAAGAATAATCTGAATAGCCCAGGAGATTAACCTGATAAAACCATTAATGTGTTTGTTGAAAAGCGTTTGGATGAAACTGGTAGACCAACAAATCAAAGCTGATGAAATTCAGCAAAGATTTCTTTTTATATCAATCAGATATAAAAATAACTGGTATCACTGCTGTAAACTTTGTTTGTCATCAACATCAAATTTGGCATCTGTCCTGCCTCCATATGACCCTACAACCTCTCTTTTAGCTGTTAAATGAAGCCTTAATGAAATGTACATAGAGGAAAAATACTGTACAGCTTAAAATGTTTTAACATGCACTTTTATGTAGAAAATTTATATATTTGACTACACATATATACAATATTTTTTAAATGCTGCAAAATATATGCAGTGGGGGGAAATATCAAACTAATATCTACACAGGCAGCAGATAAAACCTAAGAAAAACAGATGGAACTTGCAACAGGTGATTTGACCTCATCTTCTTCTATGTGCTGTTCCTCAGTGTTTAAATCTTTACAATGGCTTTGATTTACTATTGCAGTGTCACCTGATCCCATGACTTACACTTCTCTCCATTTATTGCCTCCCATTTTGTAAGTTCCCCCATCTGGAGTGTCTGATGAAGTGGGATTTTCTCCCATGAAAGCTCATGCAATAAATAAATTTGTTAGTTTTTAACTGTCAAAGGACTCCTTGTTTGTTTTTCCAAGGATCAGGGACCCTCCACTAGAAATGCTGTATCACCAGTCCTCAGACAAGGCTAGGTCAACTATCAATTTAAGTACTCCAACTGACCTTCACTGCTATGCAGGGGTTAAAGTCAGGGGGGAACGCACCAGAACGCCATTCTGGGGCCCACAAATTTTAGGGGCCAGCATTCCAGGGCATCTGTCATGGGGCTTTAACCACACCTTCATGTAAGGGCAAGGTAATCCAGTATTGCAGCAGGTAATACATCAAAAAGGTTGTCTGAGAGCTTCTTGAGCTCCTCTGCCTCCAATTCTAAATCTGAGGCCACCCTCTTAAAGAGCTCTGAGTGGGGCAGAAAGTCATCTAAAGCATGGACAACATTGATGCAACTGCTTTGTCTGGGGAAGATAACAAGGACTGAGCCAGCACAAAATGCGTCTTCATCCCTCCTTCTGCTTGGGGGCGGATGCAGCTGTCCACTCTTGAGGGGTCAGGATCATGAGCATCCTCTGAGGCTACTGGCACTGAGTGCTCGCCAGAAAATCTGTAAGAATATGACCTTGGGCTCACCAGAATCCTCCTGGGTCCCCAATATGGCAACTGTGCAGGCCACTAGCCCTGAGGCCAACCAGGAGCTGAAGGGCAAGGATCTTGTTCCTATGTCTTTGGGAGATGGTGCTGTCCAGAGCAGGAAATAGCCTGTCAATTGAAGAAAATGACTCATTGTCCCATGATCATGGGGGAAGGAAAACAGTAGCTTGCACTCTTGCTGTAGTGTGATGCTGCAGAGACGAGATTGATGCCTCCACACCTGAGTTCCGTTGGGTCTATGTCTTGGCATCAAAGAGTGAGACGACAGCATCTGGAGGTGCTGTTCCAGTGACCAGTGCTATGTCACCAAGAATCTGCAGCCCAGAAGATGAGCAGGACCGGTGCTGTGTCCAAGATAAATGTCTCAGTGACAAAGACGTATAGCATCACTGATCCTCTCCAGGTGAGAGTTTCCAAATAGGTGACCAGGTTTGTGTCATGTAGGCACAGGAAAACTCCTCAGGGCCGAAGAGTGGAAACCGTACCAACTCATCCACGAAGCACCTCCATAACAAGTGGGATAGGTGCTGCCCCTCTGAACACAAAGTCCTTGGTGCTGGAGCCTGAAGTTGCTGCCATAATAACAAGGGAAGACATCAGTGGTGTTCAGTCATTGTGTAACACCCCACGGAGAGGGACCAGGAATGGGCCCTAGGTGATCTGTACCACCATGAAGACTCCCTGCAAGCTGACTGATCAGGGAAGCGGTTCAGCCACTGGGGAGGATCCACCATGGGCTTCCTATTCGAGATCTAAGCCTTCTCTTTTGCCAGCACCAGGAAAGACTTAAAGGATGGCTCTCTCAACAGGCTTGCCCTTTTGGATAGAGAGTTCCTCTCCTACTATCCTTCAACTGGTCAGTCCAGTAAGGGCTGCACACAGCTTCATAACTTTGGTCTTCTTCAAAGTAGGGAAGTGACCTCATCAGACTGCTGTGTCCTCTGCTTCTTTCTCAAAGGAGAAGAAGAGGTCCAGTGCCATGGCAGGGCACCTTACACCAATACGATGCTCAGCATGAGGCAGAGTTGGATGGCTTGGAGGTGGGTGTCAGTGCTGCCTCCACCAGCAAGGCTGTCAGGGAGATTTTAATCTTCTTCTGAGTCTGTGGCCTGAACGGCTTTGGACAAGTGTCATGGAAGTTACTAAGAGGGAAGAGCTTGTTGCATGAAAACAAGGGCTTGAAATCCAGAGACTCGGACATGCCTTCCTCCAGGGCAAAGGTCCCCGTAGGGACTACACTTAACTAGAAATTATTTATAGTATTTAACTAACAAAAAAAACAATTGTACAAATTAGGGAACAATGGGAGCACTTCTGATAGCAAGCAATGCAGTTCCAGCAACGTCATGAGAGGAAAAAAAAAGGAACAGAGAGGGTATAGGGCCAGTGGCACCTGATATACCATGGCATAAGCGCTGAATTCCAGAAGGTACTGCTTGTAAATGACTCACACAGTCTTCCCTGCTTCACCACTCCTTCTTCTGTCATACAGCATACAGAGACTGCCAGCTTTAATTTCATCAGTGATGCTTTTACTGTGTTGAACAACCCACCACCGACTACATACACTTTTCACAAGCCACATGGCGCAGAAACTCCACCAGCTCAGCCAGATCAGGGAGGCTCAACCCCAGTTGTTTGCAGCTTATCCTTGGCTGGCAGTTCCTCCTAGCTTCTCCCTTTCTGTTTCCTCCCTGGGAGCTTTTATTCATCTCCTAGCCCCCAGAGCTGGCCCTCACTCCAGGTCATTAGCCAGCCTGCCCAGCTGACTCCTCTTTTCCCTAATTAAACAGGAGCTAGCCCAGTCTGGCTCTGCTGCACCCTGCTATACACCTCCTCCCTTAAAAGCCACCAAACTCCCTCACTCCCATCCCCTTTGGGTCCTTACTGTGGGATCTGAGTATGGGGGTTGCTCCACTGCTGTGGGCTGAGCCTTGGCATTACTTTAGTCGGGGTCAGCCACCTTCCAGCCCAGAAGGTGCAGTGCAACAGGCGGATATCCCCAATCCACCTCTGCCCACAGGTCATTGCACCAATCAGAGCCCTAGGAGTGGGCTCTCTCTGTGTCCTGCTACCCTTTTGGGGGACTTGGGGCTTCACTTTACAGAGTCCTCCTACTTCTTGCTCCAGCTCAGACGGGTCCAGAGAGGTCCTGTTCTTCATCCCTTCCACTTTCTTCTTTTCCTTCCTCTGGCTTCTGTTGACTAGGGGAATTGTTTTTCCTTTCTATCCTCTCTGGGCTCACGGTTCTAAAATCTCCCTGATCACCTATTTTCCATTCTGGGTTCAGCTGTACAAGGTCAAGCCCTTCTCCGGGGTTCCTCCCACCGGAGATTTCTCCTGCCGCTGTTTCAGCCCTCCCCAATCTTTCCTTCTTATGGCCTGGGCCTACCCCTGGTATTCTCTCTCAGGTGAGTGGGCCTCTAGTCCATGCCTAAGACCACTGAGTGAGATAGTGGTCGACCACCCCAACCCAGCTCCAATTAAACCAGTCCTTTGCCTCTAGAGGCACCTGAGCCACAGGGCAATGCTTTTCATCCCCATGGATGCACTGCAGGGTCATCCTTTCCCCAGGGAGCATCCAGTGGGGTTTCACAGCTGCCTTTCAATGAGGGAGCAGGCAGAAGCTGTGTCTAACAGGCCCTTCTGCCCCCTCTCACCAGGATGGTAAGCAACTTACACCCCTTCTTTTGCCTCCCAGCACCCGTTCACCCACAGAAACCAGCCCATCCACAGTCCATCTGTGGACAGTCCACCGTCCATCTGTGGACAGTCCACCTTCCTGTGAGCTAGCTTGCCACAATGCCAACAGATAACCCCGCCAGTCTTTCCTGAAGCATCCTGGTGCTCCTTCTTTCCAGGGTCCTTCTCAGAGACTACCCCCTCTTTGGTACCCTCCCTATGCCTGGGCCCTTGGAGGCCTGGCTCTCTCCCTGGAGAAAATCTGCCTCCACATGCTCCTCCATCAGTTTTACTGAAGCATCCAAAGTGCTTGGTTGGCACCTCTTGACCCCCCCACATACGGGGTCTCTGGCAGGTCATGAATGAACAGTTCAAGCATGAATATGTCCATCATCTCTCCCATGAGAGCCACATAGCCCACCTGAGCCTCTCTGGCCAGATAGGGAGCTAGCCATAAGCCCCTGTGGACTTTTCACAGCCTGAACCAATGGCCACCTGCTCAAAGGTGCTTAGGAAGATATCTGGGTCCTCTCCTGGGCCACTTTACGAAGTCCAAGAGCTGGGGCTAAACTAAATTCCCCCACTACAGGGCTAACCACTTGTTGGATCTGCTCCTGCTTTTGGGCCTGCTCCCTGACAAAGTCTTACAGGGCCATCTGCTCAGCCTCCCAGGTGAACAGTGCCCACCTCTCCACCTGGTGGGTCTGCTAGAAATTTCAGAATGCCTGTGACATCTGATTATGCTGCTTAGCAATCCACTGCAGTGTTTCCTCCATCCTGGGCTGCCAACCACTGTTGCTAGCTCACAGAGGAGCCCCACATATAGATGACTCACATGGTCTTCCCTGCTTCTCTGCTCCTTGTTCCTCACCAGGTACAGACTCCCATCTTCAGAGTCACCAGTGCTGCTTTTATTGTGTTTAACAACCCACCACAACTACATACAGCTTTCACAGGCCACGCGGCCCAGAACTCCACTAGTTCAGCCTAGAGCAGGGAAGCTCAACCCTAGGTGCCTGCAGCTTACCCTTGGCTGGCTATTCCTCCTAGCTTCTCCCTTTCCGTTTCTTCCCTGGGAGCTTTTATTCCTGTTCCTGCCCCTACAGTTGGGGCTTACTTCAGCTCATTAGCCAGCCTGCCCAGCTGACTTTCCTTATCCCTAAGTAAGCAAAAGCTAGCCTGGCCTAGCTACTGCACCCTGCTACACTGCTAAAGAGAAAAAAAATTCTGTTAACCATCCACAGACCCACACGTGCTTGTGCACATTCCCGGCCCCCCAGAATGGCATTAACATGACCAAGCACTCAAAGAAGAACCTCCATGTATTGCAAAGCCGTATGTGCATTTATAGTAATACAATGAAATTTAGTAAGTCTCTCTTTTATTTCTCAAATTTGTGAGATGGAAACATTTCTCTTCCAGATTTAAGTAATGCATATTACAAAGAAGGCAGTAAATGTGAATGAGTAAGCCTCCAAAAACAGGATAGGTCAACCAACTAAAAGAACCTTTTCTGGTCTAAGAGGACAGACATAGGATTCTCACTTGGTAAAAGCAGTATTGTACAATGTAAAGTATAAATTTTACACTCCTATTTTCAAGACAAGTGGTTTTTCAGAGGCTAGTAATTAGAAAATGGAATACCAACTACATATTTAAACATTTCTTTAAAAGGGTAAATTTGAATTAGGCCTGTTACTGTTTAACTGATCTAAAAGCTTATTATGCTTTTTAAAGATTAATTTAATTACAACTACTCTAAAAATAGCTTGGAACATTTTCAATAGTGATAAATTTATTGCAGAGCATGGATTTCTGCTGATGTTAGAGGGCACTATGTTGTTAGATATCTGGTAAACTAAATCACTGATTCTACAGAGTCAGATGTGGAAACAAGTAAAACCAAAGCAAAACATTTTGTGACAACGCTAGTTTTTGTGTTCCAGAATAAGAAGGCTGTTTTGTTTCCATGCAAATAAACATACTTTCGAAGACAAATAACAAGGCGAGGTAAGATACAGAGAGACAAAAATATACCTTACTCGAAAATATGCAAGCAATAAAATGGAGGCAGTACCTTTCTGGGCAAATACAACATGGACATTTTAAGACATGAACCTTAAGAACCAGTAACTAACCACAGCAGAGCAATTACAATAGTTTCTACATTATATTTAATAAAACATTTTATATTCCAAATTCATCACCAGAAAAGATCAAGATTAAAAAATGCAACTTATGGAACAGACCTCTTTTTTACAGCATTGGAGGGGCTTGGCTATGGCACAAACAATTTCTGGAGAAGTTCCAGGACAACAAACTCATTTCTTTTCAATTAGATGATCTAATGGACCCCGTGATGATCCAACACAACAAATGAATTGTCTGAGAGCACGCCAAATAGTAAAAAATAAACAGTAAAACATGATTTTTGGCCATTAGTACCAGGACTTTACTCTCATTAAAAGGGGCTCTTTTGTAAATGAAAGTCAGTTCTGCAATACACCATTCTTTATCTAGCTCTTGCTATTTTAACAAGATCCTCTAGCGCTAGAAAACTGACAAAGGTTGCTGAGAGAGATTAAGAAAATTGATGTATAGTCCTTGTTGAAAGCAGTGAAATGGGTCATAGCTTTCCAAATAGGTTATGCTTTAGTGCCTGCAGGTAAGAAAAGTTTAAAAACAAACAAACAAACAAATAGGATTGTCTGAGACTCATTACCGCATATAAACAGTCTATGGGATTAATTGTCAATGCTGGCAACAGAATACAAGAGCCTCAAAAAGCTATTTATAATGTGTATAAAAAGGATACAAAGCAGAAAATCTGAAATAAAACACAAACCAAGATAGTCGTAGATTTATAGAGGAAAAAATAGCTCAGAGGCCAGTAGGAAATAAAATAATTGCAGAGAAATGAACAAGTTGTATCACATGGGACCAATACATTGCATTTTTGCCTCAAAATGCACAACTGCACAACTCATCTAGTTGAAGAGCATTTTCCCTATCATTTTCTTCAACTGACAAGGTAATGACTTAACAGACTTAAAAAGTTCAAACATCATTATTTCCACTATCTATTAGGGTACATCACTGAGAGGCTCTCCCAGTCACACAACAATCCAGAGCTTGGCGACAAAGACATTCAACATTCATTAATGTAAAGAAGAGGTACATCTATGGATTTCATATCAGATTACTAGTTGTGAAATTGTTTGCAATTCCCACATTAGAAAAAACAAACAAAAAAAATTCACAAGAAGCTGCTGTTAGAATGGTTCTCAATTAGAGTATGCCAATGTAATGCAGATCATGCACTGTGTCAGGACAACCCCCCTATACCATTGCCTGTCATCACAGTTAATGAGGACCTTTCTGAATAGTTTGGCATATACCTAACATATTCCTGTCTTAAACTGAAAGTATCAGTGTAGCCTTGCTAGCTAATGCAAATATAGATACCAAAATATCCTTCCACCACGTAACAGACAAGCAATATTGGTGTCTATGCAGAGTGTGAAAAAGGAGGTTCAAAGCCACCCATCACATCGCTATTGTGTAAAGGTTTGGGATCTAATCTTGCTTTCAAGTCTTTTGCACAAGAAATAGAGCTATTACCATTACAATGATAAAGTTTGGTAGTTGTTAATTTATAAGCATCCCTATGTCAGAAAACAAGAGGCTCCATGGTACCGATCAAGTAATTTCAGATGTCCAATTTAGTTAAATTGTTACCCAACTCACTACTGCTAAGTTCCAAAGGGACAGCCAGGTTAGTCTAGTAAAGCAAAAAAAGCAAGGAGTCTTGTGGCAGTAAAAGACTAACAGATTTATTTATCACATGAGCTTTTCTTGGAGAAAATCCCACTTCGTCAGATGTTTTGGAGAGAGGGAACTTACAGAACTGGATGAGAATACAGCCCACAGAGGGTGGGTGAAGTCAAATGAGAAAGTCAAAATTCAAATAATACGCAGATTAGATTGTGTGAAAGCAGAGCTGAATCGTGATTGACTGGATTCTTTTCACATTACAACAGGTAATTTGACTTCACCCTCCCTCTATGTGCTGTTTCCTAGAGTCTGAATCCTTACAAATGCTCTGATTTGCTGTTGCGATATGACCTGGTCCCATGTCTTACACTCCCCTGCATTTATTTTCATCCAAGTTTCCCCTCTTCAAAGTGTCTGATGAAGTGGGACGTTTCTCCCACAAAAGCTCATGCAATAAATCTGTTAGTCTTTAACTGCCACACACACACACACACACACACACACACACACACACACACACACAC
>ML682005.1:25351192-25461700 GCA_007922195.1 Podocnemis expansa | reverse complement strand
ACACACACACACACACACACACACACACACACACACACACACACACAGTTTCTGAGCACTTCCATCTTCCTAATCACTCCATTGATGATTTGTTAATGATGGATTATGTGGATGTACTGAAATTATAATGAAAATCAATTTAATCCAGGCATGTCAGGAGGAATTGATAAAGAGGTTTTGTTCAGACAGAGGAAAGAGGTGATTATCAGACAAGATGTGGACAAGTTCAATAGGCTATTCATTTGTATCAGAAATTGAAGGAAGAGATCATTTGCATTGTAAAAAAATCATGGGGGGGCGGGGAGGCAGCCTGGCATCTACACCAGACAGCATGGTTTTGGCACCTGGCAGGAAATGGGAACTTTATTTAGGGATAGATTTCAGAACAGCACATTTTAAAGGTTTACTGAACTATTAAGAGAGGAGGTGTGATAACCTACATTATTCTTCACCTGAGAACATGAGTAAAATCAGTTTCTTTGATTTTATGGGGATGTTGATTAAAAACTTGGCATAGCCATTGCTGGAAAAGGAAGACTGGTGAGGAAACTACCACGAGCAAAGATTTGTTACATTAAGTCTTAGTTAACAGTGTATTTTTACTTGTTTGTTTTTGACTCTTTCCACATTTACCCCATACTTGAATTCACTTAAAAGCTTTTTTAAAAAATTAAATAAACTGGTTTTACTTTTTATTTAAACCAGCCCTCTGCTTGAATGAACTGAAGTGACTGCCAACTCCAGTAAAAAAATAAGCTTGTTTCTGTCTCTTTAAATGGAGAAGCAGACTTATCTTCTGTCAACGAACAGTGGAAGGTACTGTGTATTGCAGACAAACATCTGAGGAGAACAGGGACTGGAGTTCAGTGACTGTTAACTGGAAATTCCAAATCACTGAGGGAAGGCCTTCTCAAGTCAAAAGCCCACTTACTATACCTTCTGTGACCTCACGAGCCCAAAAGACTGATTTTTTTACTGGTCATTTTTTTCAGACATGAGTACAAATGATGAGATGACTGGAATGGCTCATAACTGTGTCTATCTCAAGGCAGAGTGTCAAAAAAAAATAGACAGCCCAAACTGGTGGCATTCTCTACGATTAGATTTCATCACAGTAGTAACAGATGTGAACTCCTGGATTGTTATTCCAATCTACCATGGATTTAGAAACAGTCCCCTTAGACTCTCCAGCCTATCTTGCCACCCAGTCAAACTGAACTTTGTGATAAAAGTTTCAAAGGGGCAGCCGTGTTAGTCTAGTTCAGAAAAAAGGCAAGGAGTCCCAAGACACTTACCAGATTTATTTATTGCATGAGCTTTTGTGAGAGAAAATTCCACTTTGTCAGATGCTTTGGATTTTCTCCCATGACAGCTCACGCAATAAATAAATCCATTTATCTCTAAGTGTCATAGGAATCCTTGCTTTTTTTTTTTTTTTGGTGATAAAAGGTTACTTAAACTCTAAAAATCATACATTCTTTTGCTTTATGTCCCAAGAGACCAGATACTACAGACCATGTGGTTGTGCAGACTTTACACCAAAGACAACACTAGCAGACAAACGTATGGTAAACTAACTAAAGATTTATTATGTAAAAAAGGAAATATAAGTTGCGAGGTAAAACCAGGTAAAATATATGTACAGGTGAGTCACAGTCTATAGTTCCAAATGGTAGTGGAGATGTAGTAATCTGCCTGTTCCCTAAAAGTCTCTCAGCTCTACCCAGAATAAATCTGGGAATCTGTGTCTTCTCATTCAGCTACTTTCCCCTGTTAGAATCCAAGCAGTTCATAGATAAAGTTTTTTTCCTGAAGCTTCTTCTGGTAGAACACAAGCTGACAGTGTCTCTGTCCACATGGGGTTTTCCTGTGATGATGACGGGTGAGGAATGCATTTTGAGTCTCTGACCTCTGGTCATCGCCACAAATGGACATTTGATCTGGAATAATACTTTTTCAGATAAAGTCCTTCATTAGCTTTCCCCAAATCTTTTTCGATGTTTGAGGAGGAATTTAGTTAATGGGGTATCTGCAATATAAATCTTTGCTATTAAGTCATAACAGAAACAGGTAAGTGAAATGCATGTAACATCCCATTAGTTTTATGAAGTTTAAATACCCAAAACACTAATAATTTTGATCTATATTAATAACCAAGTGAATTGATTTTAATACACTTTCTAGTACGAAATGGTCAGCCAGTGTCATGTGAGGAACAGCCAATCATCAAGTTCTTCAGATACAGCCACCAGACTCAGTTAGGCCTTGATTTGTAATGTGAGGTATATATTTTAAGGCTGAACTGTGTAGTGTAAACTATGGTATAGTAATTCAGATCTTTTTAAGTGGCTGGATATGTTTACACACTACAGCTAATATAATGTAAACTGAATAGGTCTCCATTGTTCAATCATGGACATTTGCCCATCAGCTGGTATAGTATTCTTATATTTCCAAACATCTGACAAGATTTCATCCTTAAGAAAACGTATATATGTGATAGTTTTTGAGTCAAAGTGCAATCCAGACCAATAAAGGGTTGTGTCACCACTTGCCCTCAAATCCTGGGCGTGTTACACGATGCCTTGCTGCTGTAGGCCCCGGACTGAGACATTCACAACCAGCCTACAAGTATGCAGGTTGCACTTGAACGTTTCTGCATAGTTACCACACTTGTCCCACAGACTCAGATCCCAGCAACCTTCCAGAATCACACCCTAGTTTCCACCAGCCTTGGATACACCCAACAAGACAACCCCACACACTTCCAGTCCTGAATTTCCGCAAAAATATGTATACTGAAATATCTAGCCCTCTCTTGAACAGTTTAAATAGATAATGTTTATTGCTCCAATAAAGAGACAACCACATCTCTGCTTTTAACTTCATATAACCTTCCATTTAAAGCACTGAGATTTACCTTACAGTTAACAGAAGAGGTTACCTACCTGTAACTGATGTTCTTCGAGATGTGTTGCTCCTGGAGATTCCATTGTAAGTGTACGCGTATGTGTGCACAGATAGCTGGAGACTTTTCCTCTAGAGTGCCCATAGGGTCGGCTGTGGTGCCCCCTGGAGTGGTGCCGTCGTGGCTCTCTATATGAGGCACAGCCGACTCGCCCCCTCCTCAGGTCCTTCTTAACGCCTATTCCATAGAGGGGAGGAGGAAGGGATGTGGAATGTACAGGAGCAACACATCTTGAAGAATACCAGTTACAAGTAGGTAACCTCTTCTTCTAGTGATTGCTCCTGGCCATTCCACTGTAGGCGATTCACTAGTCTTACCTATGGTGGTGGATCAGAATCACAGGCGCACTGACTGCAGAACTGCTCTATCCACTGCAGCATCGCCTTGAGCTTGCCAATCAATCGCATAAAGCTGTGTGACCATGTGCGCAGACAACCACGTAGCTGCTTCACAGATGTCCAGAATTGGTACCCCACTCAAGACTTCATCAAAGGAGGCTTGAGCTCTCGTAGAGGCGGCCTTGATTGCCGGCAGGTCAATCTTAGCCAATGCATAACATTCGTGAATACAAGAAACTATCCAGGAGGAGAGGTGCTGAGCCAAGAGTGGCTCCCCTTTCATTCTATCTGCCACTGCTACAAACAGCTGGGACATCTTTCTAAAGGGTTTCGTCCTCTCTATGTAAAAGGCCAAAGCACAGCAAACATCCAGAGTGTGGAGCCTTCTGTCTTTGTCTGAGGCATGCGGTTTTGGATGAAAGACTGGCAAGACAATTTCCTGATTGCAGTGAAACTGTGAAACCGTGAAACCACCTTAGGATGGAATGCTAGGTGAGGATGCAGTTGAACTTTGTCTATAAAGAAGACTGTATAGGGCAGAGAAGCCGACAATACCCAAATCTCTGAAACTCTCCTGGCTTACATTATTGCCACTAGGAAGGCTACCTTCCACGAAAGAAGGAGAAGCAAGCAGGAGGCAAGTGGCTTGAACGGGGGCCCTGTGAGTCTTGAGAGGACCAGATTGAGGTCCCACTGTGCAATTGGAGAATGCACGACCAGGAAGAGCCTCTTCAAGACTTTAAGGAAGTGCTTCATCAACGGTTCAGCGAAGAGGGAAGCTTCACTTGCCTTCTCATGGAACGCCAAAATTGCCACAGGGTAGAGTTTGATGGAGGATAAGGACAGGCCTTGAGCTTTCAGACCCCAGAGAAAGTCTATGATGGTTTGAACCAGAGCCCGATGGGGTATGAGATCCCTGCTAAGTGCCACGTCCGCAAACTTGCCCCACTTGCCTTTGTACAATGCCCTCGTTGAGAGCTTCCTACTGTTGAACAAGACCTTCTGGACCTGAGCTAAACACTGCAGCTCCCTGCCCCTCAGCCATGGAGGTTCCATGCACAGAGGTGTTGCGACCTCAGATTTGAGTGGCACAGATGCCCCTGGTCCTGGGAGAGCAGGTCCGGCGGTGTTGTCAACTCTATTGGGTCACTGACCAAGAGACACAGCAGAGATATAAACCAATGTTGCCTCGGCCATGCTGGGGCTATCAAGATGATTGATGCCTGGTCCTGTTTGACTTTCAAGAGGACTCTCGGAATCAACGAGGTCAGGCGGAACATATAGCAGGCCATCCCCATCCAAGATATCTCAAAAATGTCCGCAATTGACCCCTGGCTCTACTCCTTCAATGAACAAAACTCTGTTCTCTTGTTCTGGTCGGACGCAAAAAGGTCCACTTGGGGATAATCCCACAGATGGAGGATGGGCCTCAACACCTCCCACTTGAGTGACCACTTGTGAGTTGTGAATTTCCTGCTCAACGAATCCGCCAGGGGATTGCACTGGCCAGGAAGGTATAAAGCCACCAGGTGAATCAAGTGGCAAATGCGGAAGCCCCACAGGTGGAGGGCTTCGCTGCAAAGCAGGCTGGAGTGGGTCCCCCCCACCTGTTGATGAAATACATTGCGGCAGTGTTGTCCGTAAGCACTGACACCACTCTGCCTGTCAGCTCATGGAGAAACGCCTGGCAGGTCAGGCGGACCACTCGAAGCTCCTTCACGTTGATATGCAAGCTCAACTCACAGTCTCCTCAAAAGCCTTGGGCTGCCAGGGGACCAAGATGAGCACCCCACCCCAAGTCCGACGCATCCGTGCCCAAGAACCTCGAGGGTTGGGGTGGCTGAAAGGGCAGCCCCTGACACACATTCTGTTTGTGGCACCACCAGTCTAGAGAACTTAGTACAGCCATAAGGATCATGACCATACCATCGACATCATCTCTTGCTGGCTGGTAGACCAACGCCAGCCACATCTGTAGTGGACGCAACCTCAAGGTGGCATGTCCCACCACATGTGTGCACACTGCCATGAACCCCCAGCAGCTGCAGGCAAGAGCGAACTGAACTGAGCAGGAACCTCTGCAAGTCCCATGCGAGGGACCTGATACTCTCGAACCAAGAGAGCAGGAGGGAAGCTCTTGCCAGTTTCAAGTCCAACAGGGCACCTATAAATTCTATCTTTTGAGTCGGAATGAGGGTGGACTTTTATACATTGACCAGTAGACCAAGGCACCGGAAGGTGCTCTGTATCATGTTCAAGTGACGGGTGACTTCATCCTTCGACCGGCAGCAAACCAACCAGTCGTCCAGGCAGGGATACACCTGGATCTTGGAACGCCTGAGGAACACTGCAACAACCACTAGGCACTTTGTGAAAACGTGTGGGGCAGCTGACAGGCCAAAAGGCAGGATGAAGAACTGGAAATGCCTGCCACCCGCTACAAATCGCATGAACCTCCTGTGTCTGGGAATTCTCAAAATATGGAAATATGCGTCCTGAAGATGAGGGCGGCGTACCAGTCTCCCAGATCCAGGCAGGGAATTATCACAGAAAGGGAAACCACACGAAAGCATATCTTGCACAGCTAATGGTTCAGACCTCTGAGGTCAAAAATGAGACAAAAGCCCACTTTTGCTTTTGGGATCAAGAAATAGTGGGAATAAAAGCCTTTTCCCCAAAGCTCCCGAACCTCCTCTATGGCTCTTTTGTCCATCAAGGTCTGCACCTCCTGCTCCAACAGGTAACCGTGAGAAGGGTCCCTGAAGGGGGCCAGAGAATGAGGAGGGCAGAAAGGGGGAAAAGAGGAGAACTGGAGGGAGTATCCTTGAGATATTGTGTGCAGCACCCATGTGTCGGAGGTGATCCGGACCAAGCCGGATATAAGCTGGATAGTCTGTTGGCAAACAGAGGGTGCGGATCCGGAGATAATGGTACATCATCCTCAAGCGCACCTCAAAAACCTTTCTTGGAGCTTGAAGACTGGCACGAAGCTCCTTGGGAAAGGAGAGTAGAACGATAATTACTTTTTCGGCCATTCCGCGCTGCGCCAAGCATGATAATTTTGTGAGTGGTGGGAAGACCTGGGCACCGGTACTGGCTTGATGGGTCTCCTCTGGGACGCTGGGGTGTGTAGCCCTTGAGACTTAAGCAGGGACCTGCCATTCTTCAGAGTTTGGAGCTTGGCATCCGTGTGTTGTGAAAATAACTCTGGGCCTTCGAAAGGGAGATCTTGGATGCCTCCTGGGGCAGACCTAATGCTTGAAGCCATGAGCTGTGGCGCATGGTGACTCTGGAGGCCATGGCTCTGGTGCCGCGTCCGCAATGTCTAACGCCGATTGAAACAGGGCTCTGGAAACTATCTTGCCCTCCTTAATGGCAGATGATAACTCAGGCCTCGAGCTCTGCTCTCACTCTTCTGAGAACCTCTCCAATGAGGACCATGCATTAAAGGCGTAGAGGCTAAGAATCGCCAGCTGGTTAGTAATGCAGAGTTAAAGCCCCCCTCTGGAGTAGATTCTCCTTCTGAACAAGTCTAACTTTTTTGCATCCTTCGACTTAGGGGATGGCCCTTGATGGCCCTGTTGCTCTCTCTTGTTGGCTGCTGCTACAAGAGACCCCAGTGCCGGATGCATGTAGAAATGCTCGTAACGCCTCGAAGACACAAAGTATTTTCGCTCTACCCTCTTGGCCACGAGAGGCACAGAGGCTGGGGTATGCCACATGTTTCTCATGGTGCTCTGAATGGTCTTGATAAGCAGGAGGGCTACTCGATATGTGCCTTCCAGCACAAGAATGTCAACCATAGGATCTGCCTCCTCTACAATCTCCTCCACCTGCAGACCAAGCCCCAGGCAACTCTGCACAGCAGATCTTGATGTGCTTTACTATCATCTGGGATAGGCTAAGGCCTGGCCCCACATCCAACTCATTTGGAGGGGATGACGATGATTCCCTGGATGGAGCTACAGGTTCAGCTGCAGGTTCTAGCCTGCCCCAATAGTCTAAAATGTCTTGATCCGTAGGATCCTGGGATCTTGCAGAGGACTCCCCTTCTGAGAGGTCTTCCGTCTCTGGGGGTGCGCTAACTATGTAGGGGGCCTGGGGGTGAGATCTTGCCACCGAGTGGGATCTGCTCATCCTGAGGCCTTGCTCCTGACGGAAAGCCCAAGGAGTCCAGAAAAGCCACTGCAAAGGAACAGGCCATTGAGGATGCCACTGGGGAGGGTACAGAGCCAACCGTTTGCTCCTGGGCCTACTGGTTCTGGACATCGAGGAAGCCTCATCCGAGTCCAATGGAGGACCACTTTGAGGGGACCATAGTGGTGCAGAACCAGAGGCTGCCTTATGGTGGTGCTGTGGGCTTCGGTTCTCAGGCACTCTTGGCAGAACAGGAGAGAGGTGACAGTTTCTCCTTAGACGTGAACAGTACCGGGGTGCCCCTGCTGCTGTGACTATGTCAGACGGTACTGGGGACTGAGACCCAGAAGGCACCGCTGACGGGTCCTTCATCTGAATGCGCAAGGGAGACTGGGATCTTGGTGCTGGAGAGTGCAGAAAAGCTAGACGTACCACCGGAGGCTTCCCTCTTGATGGCCCCGACACTGGTGCTAGAGATGGAGCCGGGCTCAAGGCAGACAGCACCGTCTGTTTGATAAGGTCACACGCTGCCTCAAATGTTTCGGGCGTCAACAGCATATCTT
The DNA here is from genome assembly GCA_007922195.1 of Podocnemis expansa. Classification (NCBI taxonomy): domain Eukaryota; kingdom Metazoa; phylum Chordata; order Testudines; family Podocnemididae; genus Podocnemis; species Podocnemis expansa. Next base: position 25,453,694 of record ML682005.1, on the reverse strand, counting down.
CCCCAAAAATTTCTCATGTTGGGGACGGCACGGGTACCGGAGCCAATCGCTCTTCCTGGGCTGGTGCCAATGGTGCTGATGGCTGCTGCGCCTGTCTGCAGCCCTTTAGGAGTGCTGGACCTCACTGGTGAGCTCCTTATGTCCAACCTTCTCCTCTTTTGTGGCACTGGAGAGAGGAAGTGGTGCCACTGACAATCCGAAGATCTGGAGGCGGAAGGAGCAACTGACGGTGCCACGGACCCCGCCACTGGCGCTGGTGCCGCAGGCCACTCAATGATTCTTGGTGCCCTGGTGCTGCCAAAGCACTACTGACTGACGGCACCGTGCTGGAACTTGCTCCAGAAGCTGATCTAAGGGCTTCTTCCATCTAAAGAAGCTTCAGCCTTTGCTCTTTATCCTTTTGAGTGCACGGCTTGAAGCTTTTACAGATTTTACACTTATCTTTAAGGTGTGCCTCTCCCAAACACCTCAAGCAGAAGTGGTGTGGGTCGTGAAGCAGCACCGGCTTGCGACATGTTTCACAAGTTTTAAAACCTGGCATGCCCCGACCTGGAGGCCAGTGGCAAATCTAACACCTGGAACGGGTACTCTTCTGATAATAGCGTTGAAGGACTGCGTGACAGCAGCCAAGATGCACTCCAGGTACCGCCACGACGTCAGGTTGGCTATACCTCATATAGAGAGCCACAATGGTGCCACTCCAGGGGGTGCCACAGCCAACCCTACGGGTGCTCTTGAGGAAAAGTCTCTGGCTATCTGTGCACGCGTGCGTCTACACCTAAAACAGAATGACCAATCACTTGAAGAAGAAAATAAATTTATAAACAACAAGGCATAGGTTAAGCTATGCCAATGAAAAGGAATAAAGTCAGAACGGGTTACAAGCAATTAACAGCAAAAACTTGTATCTAAAGTCCTAAAACTTTAATAATCTAGAAATCTAGCAAAAAACAGGCTTACTTCAAGATGGTTCCTCTCACCCCAATCATTTTTGTTCCCAGTCATGGCTGACATTCCCTGTTAGGACCTTCCACAAAAGCACAAGGTGCTGGTTTCTCTTGTTTTCTCAGGAAAAAGATTTTTGCTGAAGCAGATTTTCCCCTTTATGCAGTTCCTGAAACTAAAGCTCTCCTGTGCTTCAAAGACCCAGCTTTCTTTGCTTTCAAGAGTGCTATTTCCTTGTATTTGTCTAGTCAGGGATGCCGAAGATGGCTCGTCTCTTTGCTTATATCTTCCAAAATCAAATGAGTTTGTTTGAAGAGACAGAATGATCTCATGCTGACCTTCCCTTCCTGTGGGCTTCCCATCGCATTGCATGATTTCTGTGTAAAAGGTTCTACCTTTGTTTCTATTGTCTCTGATGTAAATTAGGCATAGTGACACATAGAGAGATGCAGCAGTCCTTCCTGCCTAAACAGTAATGTCATTGAGTATCCATAATTCTTTATAAGCTGTTAATACATATAAATGGAGGTTACTCACCTTTCGTGCAGTAGCCGAAGTTCTTCGAGATGCGTGTTCTTGACATGCTCCACTGAAGGTCTTCATGCGGCACCGCACTCCAGCTCGGAGATTTTTCCTCAGCAGTGGCTCCATCAGCGGGGAGAGACAGGGATGGCAGTGATAGGCTGGAGTGCTTCCCGCCCTGCTGACGTCACCTGTACGATCGCCCCGCTGCCCTCCTCAGTTCCCTCATACAGCGGAGACCTGGTGTAGGTAATTCTGAAGTAGAGGGGTGGAGGGTGGGTCGTGGAGCATGTTAAGAACATGCATCTCGAAGAACTTCGGCTACTGCACGAAAGGCGAGTAACCTCCATTTCTTCGTCGAGCAGTGTTCTTGACTGCTCCACTGAAGGTGAGTACGTAGCAGTTGTTGTGCTTGGAGGTGGGTGCTTCGAGCTAACAGTCCCATGCGGTATTTAGGACTGCTTGTCCCAGCGCTGTGTCCATTGCCGAGAGGCGGTCCAATGCATAATGTTTTGCGAAAGTCTCGGATGACGCCCAGGTAGCAGCTTGACATATTCGTGGAGAGATACTCGGGTAAGGAAAGCGATGGAAGATGACATGGATCTGGTGGAGTGGGACCGAATGTTGTGTGGAGGAACTAGCTGTGAAGTTGTGTATGCAGTCTGGATACACATCGCAATCCAATGAGAAATTCGTTGTTTGGAAATGGCCTGGCCCTTAGAGCGTTCAGCGATAGATACAAAGAGCTGAGGTGTTTTCCGGAACATTTTGGTGCGCTCCAAATAAAAGGCTAAGGCTCGACGAACATAGAGAGTATGTAGTAGATGGTCCTGTGGTGTAGCGTGGGGTTTCGGACAGAAAACTGGGAGGTGAATCGTTTGATTAAGGTGAAAGGCCGAAGAGATTTTAGGGACAAATTTGGGATGGAGTCGTAAGGAGACCTTATCCTTATAAAAGATGGTGTAGGGTGGATGGGCCATTAGCGCTGCAATTTTCCCCACGCGACGGGCCGACGTGATTGCCACCAAAAATGCTACTTTGATCGACAAGTGTAGGAGAGTTGTAGAGGTAAGACTCGAAGGGAGGCCTTGTCAGAGCCTTTAAGACTCTTGTGAGGTCCCATGGGGTAGTTGGAGGACGCACATATGGGAAAAGGTTCTGCAGACCCTGCATAAAATGTTTGACCGTCGGATGAGCGAAGATGGAAGTTGTATGAACTGGCTCATGAAAGGTAGAAATTGCTACGAGGTGGACCCTTATGGAGTTTACTGACAGATTGTTTTGTTTCAGGTTGACAAGGTATTCAAGAATTCGAGGCACCGGAGCTGTGAACGGATCCAGAGAATGCTGCGCGCACCAAGAGGAAAACCAACGCCACTTGTGCAGGTAAGTAGTTCTGGTCGTTGGTTTCCTGCTGTTTAGCAGGATGTGTTGAACGTCCTGTGAACACTGTAATTCTATGCCCGTGAACCATCTAGGTTCCAAGCTGTCAGATGGAGCCTGTCCAGATGGGTGTGGAGAAGTGTTCCGTCGTTCTGCGACAACAGGTCCGGAAGGAGGGGCAAGGGAATGGGTGGTACTGAAGACATGGTCTGGAGAAGATTAAACCAGGTTCGGCGAGGCCACGCTGGTGCGATGAGTACTATTCGTGCTTTGTCCTCCTGGATTTTCCAGAGGGTTCTGGGGATCACTGGAATCGGGGGAAATGCGTAAAATAAGTTCTTTCCCCAGCAGAGAAGGAAGGCATCGCCGCTGGATCCATGACCAATTCCCGCACGGGAACAATAGCGTTTGCATTTTCTGTTGTTTTCGGAAGCAAAGAGGTCCATGCTGGGGAATCCCCAACGGAGGAAGATGTCGTGTAAGATGTCGGTGCGAATTTCCCATTCGTGGTGGGATGAAAAGGATCGGCTCAGGGAGTCCGCCAGTGTGTTGTCCCTGCTAGGTAGGTATTCCGCGGAGAGGTGGATGTTGTGTTGTATACACCAGTTCCAAAGAGTCATTGCTTCTAGGCAAAGAAGGGTAGACCTGGTCCCGCCCTGGCGGTTGATATAACACATGTATGTCATGTTGTCCGTGCAGATTCTGATATATTTGTTTGCAATGGTGGGAAGAAAAGACTGGCATGCACGTAAGACTGCTCTGAGTTCAAGAATGTTTATGTGAAGAAGAGATTCCACGGGTGACCAGCGGCCCTGAGTCGTCTGCTGCTGGAGGAAAGCTCCCCATCCGGTGAGGGACGCGTCGGTAGTGATGGTGAGAGACGGTTGCGACGGTAGAATGGGTACGCCCCGTAACAGGTTGTTTGGATCTGTCCACCAGTCCAAAGTGCGTTTGATCGAAGGTGGTATGGTTAGCAATATATTGACGGACTGGTTGAACGTACAACACCGGGACAGGAACCACAGCTGGAACGGACGCATGCGTAGACGAGCGTGTGTGACCAGGTACGTAGTTGCTCACATGTGTCCCAGCAGTTCCATGCAGCTGCGAGCAAAGGTGAAGTTGGAATTTTGGAGTAACTGAACTAATTGAGTTATTTTGTGGAACCTGTCGGAAGGGAGAAATGCCCTTCCTAGAGGGGAGTGTATGCTTGCCCCTATAAACTGAATGATTTGCGTGGGCTTCACTGTTGACTTGGTGTAGTTTATGCTCAAGCCTAGAATGAGAAACAAGTCCTGAGTACGTCGTACTGCCCGCTGCACCTGAGTGAATGAGGGGCCTACTAGGAGAAAATTGTCCAGGTAGGGAAAAATGTTGATACGACGTTTCCGGAGGAATGCAGCTACCGGTGCCATGAGCTTTGTGAAGACTCTGGGTGCCGTGCAGAGGCCGAATGGCAGAACCTTGTACTAGTAATGCTTGGAAAGAAGGATAAAGCGTAGAAATCTGCGATGAGCACGAAAGATGGGGACATGAAAGTATGCATCCCTGAGATCGAGAGAGGCCAACCAGTCCCCCTGATGCAACGCCGGAAGGACAGTGTTCAGAGTCACCATTTTGAATTTTTTTACTTGGATGTAACGGCTGAGGCGCCGGAGGTCTAGGATTGGTCTCCACCCTCCCGATTTTTTCTTCGTGAGAAAGTATGGGGAGTAGCAACCCTTTCCCCACTGATGACTGGGAACTTCTTCGATTGCTCCAATATAAAGGAGGTGTTGGACCTCCTCTTGAAAAAGTTTTACGTGGGTGGGGTCCCTGAAAAGGGATGGGTAGGGGTATTGGGATTTGGGGCGTACAATAAACGGTATGGAGTAGCCCCGTTGGACGATTTCTAACACCCATTTGTCCGATGTTATTCTGCGCCATTGTTGGACGAAGAGTTGTAGTCTGTCCATGAAGATCATATGTTGAAGTGGTGACTGAAGTTGGTTTGTTACGTTGTGGTTGGCAGCTCTCTCGACGAAAGCATCAAAAGTGTTGTGCTGATTTTGAAGGTTGTGACGTGTGCAGGGGTGGGTTGTTTGATTTCCTGCGAGGCTGACGAGCTTTTGGTCTATAAGTGTCAGACCGACGGTTAGGTTGTTAGTGTGGAGGCCTGGAATTGTAAGTTTGGGTTTTGTGAAAACGTTTATTTGGGAAAGAGTGGGTATAAATGCCCAGCGTACGCAGTGTGGCACGGGAATCCTTTAAGCCGTGCATTACCTCGTCTGTCTTTTGGGCAAATAATTTGTCTTTTTCAAAAGGAAGGACCTCAATTGTGTGTTGCAGCTGCCTGGGTAGATCAGCCGAGTGGAGCCAGGAGGCCCGCCGCATGACAACTGCTGTACCGAGCGACCTGGCGGCGACGTCTGCTACGTCTAAGGATGCTTGCAGGGCTGTCCTTGCAACCAGGTGACCTTCCGAAAGTAGCGATTGGAATTGTTCACGTTTGTCGTGCGGGATATCCTCAGTGAAATCCTTAAGTTTGTCATATAGGTGATAATCATAATTAGAAAGTAGTGCAGTATAATTGGCTATTCGTAGTTGTAACGCCGCGGAGGTATAGACCTTCTTACCAAGCATATCCAGTTTTTTATCGTCCCTGTTTGTGGGGGCGGATCTAGAGTAGGATTGTTTGGTACGCTGATTAGCCGCCTCCACCACTAGAGAATTTGGTGGGGGGTGCGTGAACAAAAATTCATTAGTCGTAGAAGAGATAAAGTATTTTTTGTCTGCCCTCTTGTTAGAGGGGGGATTAGATGCCGGCGTTTGCCAAAGATTAGTTGCGGGCTCCAAGATACCAATATCCATTGGTAGAGCCAACTTAGTAGATCCCGTCATTTGCAAGATTTTATATAATTTATGTTGAGTCGTGGTATGGGAGTCTAGCGGGATGTCCATGATTTCTGCAGCTTGCTTAAAGAGCTCACGAAATTGTCTTAAGTCGTCAGTTTTGATGTCAGGAGTGGGGACGTCTGGGTCCTCGGGGTAGTCTGATGAAGATGATGGTGCTGAGGACCCCGCAGGTTGTGGTTGCTGCTGTAGTTGTGGACTTGGGCTAATTTGTGTTGGTAGATAAGGGTACATTGCAGGCGTCGCCGCAGTGCCACTTGGCCAGTTAGTATAAGGCATCCCTGGGAAGGGGGGATAGAAATAAGGTGGATACGGCCATGTAAAGACCGGTGCAGGGTTCTGGACCGGAGGCTGCTGAGTCTTTGGATCTGCTGGCTCTAGCGATCTAGGGCTAGAGGAGGCAGAGGAAGGCAAGTGGCAGGAGGACCCCGGAGTTGAGGGTGGACTAGCTTGAGAAGAGTCCAATCCGAATAAAGGAGACCCAGGGGCAGAATGAATGCTTAGAACATCCCTGGTCTCAATGTGTTTTGGTTTACTTTTATGTTTGGAATGCGCCCGCTGATCAGACTGCAGCTGCTTGTCAATGCTGCCTGTAGCGTCGGGCTGCGGCGCCAGCAATGGCAGCGGAGTGCGGAGCGGAGCCGGTGCCAGTGGCAAGAAGTGAGGGACCGGGTGCGGTGAGCTCGGCGGTGCTGTGCCCTGTGCTGGGAAGGTGGCCGTTACGTTCGGCAGATGTGCAAGCGGTGCCGCCGCTTGCGGGGCCGGAGTCGGCGCTGGAGAGCCTGTCGGCGCCGCCAGGGCTTTCACGGCTTTGGCAGAGCGCACGTGGTTTGTTTTGGAAATTTTTGAGGCAGTTTTGCTGCAGGCTGTGAGGGTTGCCATGCCTGAAGGAGGACCCTTCAACAGCTCCTTAGTTGTTGTATGAACGGTTCTGTCACGCTTAGGGGGAACCGGCGAAGACAGTGTTGAACGCCACTTTTGCGCTCCCTCAGGGGACTGAGGAGAGGCACCCGGGTCCGACGTGGGGCGAAGAGCCCCCTCCAACAGTAGGAGCTTTAGTTTACGCTCCCTGTCTTTTCGTGTCCTGGCCGTGAGGGTTTTACAGTGCTGACATTTTTGGGAGAGATGACCTTCTCCCAGGCACCTAATACAGGCTAGGTGTCCATCTGACGCTGGAATTGCTTCATTGCATGAAGCGCAGCGTTTGAACCCCGCTGGGGTTGTCAGCTTGGCCGCTTGGATTAACGATTGTTCTGTCATTGTGGTTTTACTTTAAAAGGTGCTAACGTCTTCTTTCTTCTTTCTTTCTTTTTTTTTTTTTTTTTTTTTAACAGGTAGGATTGCTGGAGCCACCGCAGACTCCGTCTGGAGTCGGAGGCGGTAAGAGGGAACTGAGGAGGGCAGCAGGGAGATCGTACGAGGTGACATCAGCAGGGCGGGAAGCACTCCAGCCTATCACTGCCATCCCTGTCTCTCCCTGCTGATGGAGCCACTGCTGAGGAAAAATCTCCGAGCTGGAGTGTGGTGCCGCACGAAGACCTTCAGTGAAGCAGTCAAGAACACTGCTTGACGAAGAATTCATGGTTACATTAATCCTTGTATGTCATAGGCTTTCTGAAAATACTTCACTCTATAAACTTTTATAATAAAGTAATATTGTACAAAGTCTGCTGATGTTCTGGTTCAAGCCTCCCCTCATTATATTTTTGCAATGTATTTTTTTAAAAAGTAAAGCCTAGGCCTAGCTTCTTTCTTCTGCCAAGTATAGAAGACAGCATAGTTGTTTGCCCACCTCTTAGTGTGAGGTTTGCCTCCATCCCCTGTTGCTTGATGATTCTGTTTCTGAGATACATAAATGTATTCTCATTGTTTTTCAAAGCACCCTGGAAGTAACTCACAGGTGAGGAAAATACATTTCTTTAGAAATTCCGGGGACATAATGTTTCAGGGAAAAGCTGTTTACCAACTCCCCCATGTACCTGGATTAAACACACTTTAGTATTCTAACGTGTTTCCACAACTTAATACGTACATCACACAAAAATATTAATGAGTGAGTTATCAGACTTCAAATGATACCTCACAAGGCATATTTATATACAAAGACTGCTACAACAGAGTGTAGGGTGTGCATAAAAGGGTTCTTAGTGTCACTGTCCCTTCTAGCAGAGAACTAAGATGCCCACTCACTGAAGAAGTAAGGAGAGCTGAGGCTCTCCTTACAGAGGACACCTGGTGGCCATGGGGGAATGCACTGGGAAAGAAGAAGGGGAGAAACAAGGGAATTAGGGGATAAGAGAACAGGAACAGAGATTGAATGGTTGCGTGTTTTAACAGAAAAATTCTAATAGAAATTTAGGACTCAGAATTTAAAAATCAATGGTAAATTAGACTCAGAATCAGGGTACAATAATATAAGTGTTAAAGATAGAAAAGCAACATGTGTGTACATATTAAGACTACTATATACAAGATGGCAATTGAAATCTAGAATGCCATACTTGAACAAGAGGTGCAAATGTAATGGAGATCTGGCACCTGGGTTGGTGGTCTCACTGCTTTTAGCAACAGATAATATGCCAAGCAAGAACAGACTTGGTATCCATGGGTGAGTTTATTAAAGTCATGAATGTTAAGGAGATGGACAACCCAAGACAAAAAAAAAGGGGGGGGGGTAATTCCAGTCACTGAAAAAGTATTTTTCTAGTGTAATCTATTTGCAGGAAATACACAAAGAAAAATGATGATAAATATCTGAATACTTCTTTAACACAGCTACCATGTATTTCTTCCGGGCAATCCAACAGAAAAGGAATGGCAATTCTCTGACAAACACTTTCCTTTTATTACTTCTTGAAAGATAAACTTTTCATTGTAGCTGACGTATATGCGCCCTATCAAAGGCAAGTTTGTTTTTCGGGGGTTTTTTTAGGGCATTAATAAATTTCCGGGAAGGAGATCTTCTTCTAGGGAAGACTTTAATTTGATGATTAATCTCACTAGGGATCAACTGAGTGTGAACATAGAGCCTTGAGGAGCAAGTGCATATTTATTGCATCACTGAGAAAATGAGGATCTGGGGGATATCTGGTGGGAGATACATACTACCCTGCTACTCAGCACATTATTCCAGGATTGATACAATTTTCATTTCTAGGATTGGCTGATTTAGTTAAAAAAAAAACAAAACAAAAAAAAACTTGGGACTTATAACTTGGTCTAATCATGCCCCTCCATATATTAAGTTAAAAGGCCGAGGACTCAGCAGAAAAACAAAAACAAACAAGGAGTCCTGTGGCGCTTTTAAAGACTAACAAATGTATTTGTTACATCTCTCACAAAAGTTCATGCAATAAATAAATTTGTTAGTCTTTAAAAGTGCCATAGGACTCCTTGTTTTTTTTTTTGCTGAACTAGACTAACATGAAAAAGCAAAGGGTCTTTGTGGCTAAAATAGAGTTTTATCCTATAAGATGCCCCACCTCAGAATTTAAGATCTGGTACAAAACTTTCAGAAATATACATATAAGAAACTTACAAGAAAGGGATCAATAACAGTATTCTCTGGAAAACGAGCAAGGAGTCCTTTGGCACTTAAAAGACCAAAAAAAATTTATTTATCGCATGAACTTTCGAGGGAGAAAATCCCACTTTGTCAGATGCTTTGAAGCGGGATTTTCTCCTATGAAAGTTCATGTGATAAATAAATTTGTTAGTCTTTAAGTGCCACAGGACTCCTTGCTTGTTTTGCTGAACTAGACTAACATGGCTACCCCTTTGGAACTTGGCAGAATTCTTTGGGGTGCTGGAAAGGCAGTAAAAAGGTAGATTCTTATGAATACGGAATCATTCCTCAAAAATATGGGGGATCTTGAAAGACAATGTGATTAAAGAACTGTTTTGGAAAGCAGACAAAAATCTACAAGATCTAAAAGACTGCTTAAGAAAATAACTGAGCTAAAGGGAAAATTAACTTGCTGCAAACAGGTAAGGCTGAGCAAATACTTAGATATATTAAAAAACACTTTTATGAAAAGCAAAATAAAAGTTGGCAAACTTTTAGCCAAAAGGTTAAAAAAAGAAACAGGATAAATGAGCCTTCCCGTTGATTAGAAATAAAAAGGAGATTTAGTAACTGGGACCACATATATCTTTTTGCTAAGTTTTTCCATACTTCATACAGTTCATAACATCTAAATTCTGAATTTATAAATAGATATTTGAGACGCGTGACAGTAACTCAGCTCTCAGAGGATGATGTGGTAACTATTGATAGGCAAATTGCTGCAGAGGAAGTTGAAGTTGTAATTAAGAATTTAAAATCCAATCAAGCTCCAGGTCCCTATGGGTTTTCTGGGGAATATTTCTAAACTCTAAAGAAAGTGTTTATCCCTATTTTAACTGTATTGCTTAATAGTGTATCCCAGGGTAATGAGATTCTAGATTCATGGAAAGAGGCAAAACTCATGGTCACTCCTAAAGAAAAAGATCTCACCAAATATACACCACACTGATCTTTAATTATTGTGGTTGCTAATATTTATGCCAAGGTACCAGCAAACAAACTAAATGTCATCTTTCCCAAATGCATTCACCCTGACCAATCAGAATTCATTGCTGACAGCAATGAATCAGATTACCTAGCTGACAATATTAGAAAAACTCTCAGTTTTATCAAGAACATTAATTATAGTAATTCTTCCTGTCGGCAGCTTTCTTTGGATGCTGAGAAAGCTTCCAACCAGCTTAACTGGGAGTACCTCAGACTGGTTTTTATAATGTTTGCTTTGGAAAAAAGAGATTTCTATGAGCATATTGGCCCTGTATGCTCATCACTGACCCTCCGTTTTGGATAAGGAACCTCAATCCCCTCCTTTTAATTTGTGTAGGGTACAAGATAAGGTTGTCCCTTGTACACTCAGCTGTTTTGTCTGGCAGTTAAGCCATTTGCATTAAATGTGAGAAAAAAATTCCCTTAGAAAAGGCATCAAAACTTTTGTTTTGATTAGAAGACAAAATAATTTTGAAAGTTATGATGTCTTATTATAATCACAGAATCCAGAAGCATAATTAAAAACTACAGACTAACTGACTGGAATTTAGGCAGGAATCCAGCTTCAAAATAGATTATGATAAATCTGAAATTTAAGGTATAAATATTCCCAAAGTGGTCAAGCCAAACTATTGTCAGCTAGAAACATTTAAATAGGTAAAGGAATCTCTACAATATTTAGGACTAATAATCTGGAGAAACAAAAGCTTTTTAAGGCAAGTTACTCTCCACTGTGGAATAAACTAATACAGGACTTGAAAGAATGACAATTTCTTGGCTAGACAGAGTGTCCTTGGTAAAAATGAATGCCCTCCCCAAATTATTTTTGTTTCAATGTAACCCTGTTGGTATCCCTGACCTGACATTAAAAACAGGGCAAGAACAACTATTAAAATTCACATGGAAATGAAATATGGAATATGACCAAGGTTGAGTTCTAAAATTTTGTATATATCTATTGGTGGATTAGCTTTCGCTGATTTTATTATTATGTATTGGAATTAAAAGATGTGATCATCTAAGTTAACAATAGAGCATTCAAACAGTGGGTAAAACTCAAACAAGACTAGAACCAAAATATAGCTATTTATGGTAATTCTTGGTTTAGTAAGAAATTTAGGTCACCAAAAGCTTAAAAAAATAAAAATCACCCACTTATTTGAACCATCTTATTAGCTTTAGAAAATTTTAAACTCCTGTCACTGAGACCATCTCTCTTAGCTACTCTTGGTGATGATTTGAGATTTATCTGTAGGAAATATCAAAATGACTAATTACTCCTAAGAGCTAAAATTACTCAATTTGGACAGCCATTCCTGGGTCCTGATTTGAAATATACAAAGATATATGTAATCATGTAAATACTACAAAGACCCCACACTTTTAGTATTTATAAGTCATATATTGTGAAATCTGGATACAAAATAGCTCTTTCTAAACCATTAATTATATCTGAAGAGTTGACCCAGGAGCAAGCAAGAACAAAAAGTTTAATTTCTGAGATGTATGTCATTTTGATTGAAAAAGATGTTGATAGGAAAACAACCTGGAGGACAAACTAGGAGAGTCAACTGGACAATTAAATTAACGTGGATGAGCGAGTCTCTGTGGGAAAGGAGATTTTATTCTTTCCCGTGAAACAAAAGATAGAAGTCACCAAATGAAAACAACAGGCAACAGATTTACTACAAAAAAAGGAAATGCTTTTTCACATAATGCACAATTAACCCATGGAACTCATTGCCATGGGACGTTGTGGGCTCAAAAGAGAAACAGATAGGTTCATGAAAGATGAAGTTTCTCAGTCTTCTGGTGGTGAAAGTTACAAGAATTTGAGCTTACACAGGATTATTCTATAGGTCTGGAAAAGTTGATCCAATAAATACCTCATCCACCTTGCTTCTCTAATATTGTGGGACGAGAATGGCTACAACATCATAGCATATATTAAATACTTTGTCTGGTCTGTAAATTTTTCATTTTCACTGCTCACTTCTCTTTCCGGAACAGTTAATAAATTTATTAAATACCTGACATTGAGGCTCTCCACTGTAAATCTTCGGCGATGATAAAATTAGCCATTTAGACCTGTTGATCTATGATAATAATTACATTCAAGACAAAGTAACAAGCTTTATATATTTTCTTTTTTTAATGTACATTACAATAGTGCAATTTATAATCTGACTTTTCTATTTGATAATTTATTCAGTATGCACATTCTCTAGTTGTACTTTTAACGTATGTGGCTTTTTTGCTAATTTGTGTACAACATTGTATTACTTGCTATTGTGCTCCCATACCTCCTTAATATAAAAGGCAGACCATCTCTGAAAGTTTACAACAAACAGACGGGGTTTAGAAGAACAGCAAAGGGAGATCTCAAAATGATGGAACAAGGAATGAAATTCTCATTCTCACTCTGGAACCTTTACACCATATAAAAGAAAAGGCCTCAAAAAAAAAACCAAGAAAAAAAAACCAAGAAAACAAAAACAAACAAACAAACAAACAAACAAACAAAAACAAAAACAAAAACAAAAAACAAATCACGCTTCCAGCTGCAGGAGGATTCTCCTAGGACAGGCAAGATGGCAGATTGCCGTTAACTGATTTAGGAGAACCATAAAGCCCTGGCATGGGACATGTCAAGGGAGGATGAATGAGGGTGCACCAGAGTATACTGGAAAGTTGTGGAAGTCTGGTCTAACTAGGGTACATCTACACAGCATCCTTCTTTTGGCAATGAGTAGAAATAAATACAAATGTAGCCCTCCCCCCAGAAAAAAATGGTTCTAAATAACCAGGTAGCCAGTGAGGCACAGGTCAGGAAAATACAGTAAAGACACACCCGAAAGGTGTGACTATGAAATGCAAGTGCCTACCCTCTACTTACCCAAGCTGTGCCACCCCATCTGTGTTGGTATTTTAAGCAGTGTAAGTGTCCTGTCACCTCACTGCTATTGCGGCTTTTCCCTGCTGCAAGAAAAGGAGACCTGCAGGGAGGAAAGAGTCTGGCAGGAGGAAGGTAGGGGAAAATAACTGTCTATCATGGCAGTTCATCACTAGATTGCATGACAGATCTTTAAACTTACTGTAGAAACAAAAGGTACCCTAGGCTAGTACTCCAAGCACAGATTTTTACTCAGATGTGGGTTCAGTACTACCTCTGGCAGTTCTTCTGTCAAATCTCTAAAGCTAAGCAAAGTTGAGCCTGGTTAATAACCAGAATGTAGTCATCCCTGGAAAAACACTGCATGTTTTAGTAATTCAGAAGTCGAAGCTCTTCTTTTTGACAGTTACCGATTGAATACTTCAGAACATGGCTATGAGGCATTGTGCTGTTGAAAGCATTGTCTGATAACTAAAACACGTAACTAAACCCCTGTCCATTTCTGGTTATAGATGATACCAGATAGTTTTTTGAAAAAATAGGTATGCTCATCCTAGGCTGATTTATACCCAAGCAGTAACATTCTATCTATTCAGCTTTCTTTTCACTGCTCTATGATTTTGAACATGTATTTCCCACTATCCCTCTCTAAAAACAAACCCATGAAGTCTCACTCTACTATTGAACAGCTGTGTCCCCTCAATTCTCCAAACCAGGGTGCCTTTTACACTGCTTCGATATGTGAGTTACCATTCATGATTATCTCCCACAAAGCCTCCAGCATGTAAATCATGACCAGATATGAGTACTATAGCCATCCACTCATGAATTATACCGCAGCCAGCTAACTCCCAGTCTGAGACTTTCTCCTAGAAACGTGCATCTTGTACTGCCCAACACCCTTCTTGGTAATACCACCTCATAGGAAGTCTGTCATTTCATTAATCCAAAATGATATGCACAAATCTTGTTATGCCAAATGAAGTTTCCCAACCATTTCAATCCAAACACATACTGCTTTAGGTAACAAACAAACAAAAGTTTAAATAAAAAAAGATAGATTTTAAGTGATTACAAATAATGAGACATAAGTCATAACGGGTTACAAAAAAATTAAGATAAAATGAAATTCACATGTAACTTAACAAGCTAAATTAACTCCAAGCAAAGGTTTCTCTTACTGTGTTCTACCAGTCCTAATGGCTAGAATCCTTTCAGCCAGAACCACTCCCCGGCTAAGTGTTACTTCTCTTGTTCTTCAGGTGTTGTTGATGTTGTGAGCAGAGAGAAAGGGAGGACTATTTTGGGGCATTTGTTCCCCTTTCTTATAACCTTCTTTTTCTTTGAAAATCACCTCCAACTGAGGCACAGCAAACAGAAGATCTGGAGAAAAGGAAAACTACAGGTGTTCCCAAAATGTAGATTTCTCACTCAAGCCCTTTTTCATTGCTGCCTAACCAAGTGATGGTCCATTTGATTTTGTTCACACCTAGTTAGGGCACCAGTTTGCCTTTGTCTCTGAAGAACTCATTTGTGCTTGCTTTTCTAAACTTGGAGCACGTTTCCGTAATGCTATATAGTAGAATCTTATAGTTTACATACAATGTTGCCTCACAAATTTTACCAAGGCAATAGTGATCAGCAAATTATGGAGTTTTCAAATGATAATTTGTATAAAATTCATTATAGTTTTGTAAAAAGGGTGAACATAGGCATTCAGACTCTCGCAGTGAGCAGTATGAATATATTCCATGTACAAGTCCTCTAGCATTATTAAACAAAAAATCAGAGTAATCCTGCATTCAAATCAACCTTAATTCTGTCCTCTTTATTTAGGCTCTGAAATAATTTAATTTACAATACAAAACTGGGATTTCTTTTATAAGTATATATGAAGCAAGTTACTCCGGATAGTCTTAAGTCTTTGCTTGATTTTGGAAATCTTAAGATTTACAAAATAAGGCACATTTGAAAAGTCATTGTTGGCATGCTGAATTTTTAAAAGGGGGAGTTAGAATGTTTTACTATTCAAGAATACATCAAAATGCAGACTGGCTTAAACTCCTGTGAGAGATTAGATGATCCAAGTCTAAGTGGCATCAAACATCCTTACTGTTCTGAACTCTTCTAGCTGTTTAAAATCAAATCAGAATATCCAGTGCTACTATGTGCAAACTAATTTCCAAGTCAAAATTCTCAGCTTTAAGACCAAGTTCCAAAGAGGCAGCCGTGTTACTCTAGTAAAGCAAAAAAAGCAAGGAGTCTTGTGGCACTTAAAGACTAACAGATTTATTTACTGCATGAGCTCTCATGGGAGAAAAGCCCACTTTTGAAGCCCATTCCGTAAGCTCCCCCCTCTCTAAAGCATCTGATGAAGTGGGCTTTTCTCCCACAAAAGCTCATGCGATAAATAAAGCTGTTAGTCTTTAAGTGTCACAAGACTCCCTGCTTTTTTTTTTTTCCAGCTTTAAAGCTGTTGACCACATTACCTCCCTTCCTCCACTGTTCCAAACATTACTTCTTGAACAAGCACGCAAAAAGTGTAATTCAAGCCAAGCTGACTCAGCAGTTTGAATTCCATCAGCATAAAATCTGAATTATTCAAAAAATATATATATAAAAAATGCCTTCCCCATTCAGAACTCAAGTTTTTGAGCCTCTTGTGCTCCAAAAAAGCGATCTATAAGGGCAGCTAAGCATGGAAAATTTAATTCCAAAAGGAGTTGTTGTAGGAGAATATAAAACTGCTGAAAAGAATATTTAAGACTGAAGAAAAATACTATAAAATGTTTAGGGTTAATTAATATTTTCTAAAAAGAGATTGCATTTGCTATTCTTCTCCTACCCAGTCTTTGTTACCTACTACCTTAAACTGAGTTCATTGGGGTAGAAGCAACCTCTTACAAAACAGCTTGTACGTAAGTTAGCATGACTGTAATCCTAACAACAACAAATACCTGGTGAACAAGCAGCTTGTATTCATGTTATAAAAGTAATGTACATGTTCATTAGCTTGCTGCCTCACTATAGCGTTGTATCCCAGACACAAATAGCAGGATAAAGGTGAGCATAACATACTAAGTAAGCAAAAAGATGTTTGCTATTAAACCGTAAAACTTTTCTATGCCATCAAAACTACAATTACGTAATTGAAATTGTTCTAATATTCTTCGTAGTAACATATATTGTTAAAAATCAAAACAAACAAGGAGTCCTGTGGCACACTGAGGGTATGTCCACACTTAGGTTTTAAATTGAAATAATGCTGTTTATTTCGATTTAAAAAACATTTGGTCCACACAACATTTTCTTGAATTGAAATGACAAGCTCTGTCATTTTGATTCAAGAAAAGTTATATTGATTCAATAAAACCAACTTTGAAATCGAAATGACTGCTGAATTAAAACGGTCATTTCAAAACTGCCATTTGGATGAGTTGCTTTGAAACAACATTGTTTCAACTCAAAGGTTTGACCTTCCCCCCAGGTTGCATGGCACTGTGGAAGGAAGACCCCCCTCCCCAGCACCCTGGCCAGAGAGTGGGGATGCAAATGGGTGGGGGAATGGAGGCCCAGGTGCCCAGCATTCCCTGCCACTTGCTGGGCAGCAGGGAAAGGGAGCCCCAGGTGCCCAGCTCTCCCCCCGCAGCTGCCAGAAAGGAGTCTAGCACACCCAGCATCCCCCTCCGCTTGCACAGCGGCAGGGGCAGGGATCCCCCCATGCCCAGCATCCCCCGCCGCTGGCAGGGCGGCAGGGGTAGGAATCCCAGAACACCCCAGTGGGGGATGCCAGGGGCAGGGTGATCCCTGCCCCTACCACCCTTCAAGCGGCAGTGGATGTAGGTGCCCATGATCCCTGCACCCGCCAAGCTAGCAGCAGGGCATGCAGGCGCCCTGCGATCCCTGCCCCTGCCGCCCTGCAAGTGGTGGTGGATGCCCGGCGCAGGGGGCCCAACCCCCACCGCCCTGCAAGCGGCGGGGGATGCTGCGAGCAGGGGGGTCCCTGCCCTGGGGATTTTTTTCCCCCTGCCACTGGCTCTCCTAGGGAGAGCCAGGAAGGGGACTGAGTGGCAACATGGCCCTGCCGGGGGCCATGTTGCCACACCTCCGAGGGTGCCCCCTCCTAAATCGAACCAGTAAATCCTCTGTCCAGACATGCTATTTCAATCTGGGGTTTTTTGGTCTGGACCTGTTAAATCAGTTTAGCTTGAATCGATATAAGGACTTTTATATTGATTCAGCTGAAATCAATTCAACTTGAATCGATTTTACAATGTGAGTGTGGACATAACCTGAAAGACTAACAAATTTATTTGTCACATAAGCTTTCATGGGCTCTTGCTTACAGTTCTTGCTTCCCTTCTTCAACACTGTTTGAATCAAAACTCTTTATTCTGCACAGATAGCCTGGCAGACTATCCCTATGGAACTGCCTGAATTGACCTTGTGACCTAATCTTCCCTGTATGTATATATTTACAGTTAACATATTACATTTTCCATTTTTATTCATCTGATGAAGTGGCATTATGCCCACAAAAGCTTATGTGATAAATAAATGCTAGTTTAGAAAGAACTACAGGACTCCTTGATTGTTCTCCTGAGAGACTAACAGGGGTACCCCTATGGAATTTGTTAAAAATCAGTAAGTCCTCTGGTTGCAGACAAAATCCAATTGGACATGAATAAAGATTCTCAGTCAGGTAAAGAAAAACGTCAGCTCTCATCCACATGATAATGATAGACAAGTTTGGCTTCTGGATGTTACTGCCACTACTTACAAGCACATATCTCCTTCAATTTTGGTCTTCTGGAGATTCATTCATTCTATCCTTCCTATTCTTTTCATTTTTAATAAATTATTTTACTGAAACATAACCTCTATTTTCTCCCAAAGTGCACTGTTCTCTTATAAACTCTTATTATACAGTCAAATTGTTTCCAAATTAAAGTATGGCCTAATAATATTGGTTTGCCCAGTTGAGACCAGCCTGAAACCCATCTTCAATTTTAATTCCTCAGTTACGTCTCATTTTTGTACTTTCTTTCCCATAAATTCCAGAAATAAAACCATTTCCAATCCCAAAATAACTATTATACTACTGGAAATGGAGCAGGTAGCCCCATATTCCTAGACAATTCTTGAGGTGGTATTCTTGCAAGCTTCTTTTCCAATTCTTGAAGAACATGACACCCTCTTCTGATGTCAGCAGAAATTCAACAAGACAACCAAGTCCCTTAAGAGGTCATATGTTAAGCATCTTAACCTACTATCAGCAGATTATTTGGAAACTATATATGTAACATATGCAATAACAGAAATTCCAACATGACCACCCCCATAGTTTTTTGAGTCGCTTCATGACACTGAGGCAGTGTGTGTGTGTGTGTGTGTGTGTGTGTGTGTGTGTGTGTGTGTGTGTGTGTGTTTTAAAGCACTTTTCAGCATGTGTCATTACAGTCTAGTCAGTGGATCAATAACCCATGAACTAAAATAGTCTCAGTAGTTCATTCATGCTGTAGTCACTATAACATACTGGGTCAGCAATTCACTAAAAAATGTTCACAAGTGGGTTTTTGCACAATAATTTGTGCAAATCTTGCTTGACAAGAATCCAAATTTGAATTAAGAGATTACTAATAAATAAATACAAAAAATACATCTGAAAATAGGGCAGATGTAAACGATTGTTTTGGGGATCAATTAATAAATACCTAAAAATTGCTAATTTCAAATACTGAATTTTGATCAGCAAAATCACATTTCAATGAAATAGTGACAATATTTAATTGAACATTACTTAATTATTTCACTTAAAAAATTAGAGATGTGAAATGGATTATTCCAGTGCCAGTGAACAACCAATGTTGTACTGACAAAGGTTTTCATTTTTTGAATAGTTAGTTAATGTTTAGCAAACATCGTGATTCCTAAAGGTAAACAGCAAAGGACTTTTCTCTCCCTTAAGTCCTCAAAGTTCACAATGCCTTCCAGCTTACTCTTGCAGGATGGGAGTCACTTCTGCATGAGGGCGCGAGAGGCCAAAGGAAGGGTATATGTTAGGGAGCTCACTCAGTTACTCTTTTTAAATTTCCAAAAGAAAGGAAAGTTTAAGGAAAATGTGCAGTCACTACAGTACTTTAACATAATCTGAGACAACCATCTGCTCAAGACTGCAAGATCTATCCAGTGTGCACCATCACAACTGCCATAAGCCAATATTTGAAAAGTTCCAATATTTTAATCTCATTCCTTTTTATGAATATTTGCAGTTTCTCTACCAGAGTGTGTGCCACTCCCAATAAATCCATCAGCCTACTCACATACTCAATTTAACTATAAGGAGACAAATACTATGGTAAAACAGTGCTTAAAAGCACCAGTTTCCCTACAATAAGGGCCAGGATCAATCCCAGAGCATAACTAGACTGCAGAAAAGTATGTTAACTCAGGTTAGCTAACATGGTTCAAAACAGAATTGAAGATATGCCAAATTAGATTTAATTGAGCAGCTTTAGTTCAAACTAGAGCACTCTATTTTTTGCAAATACAACATTAAAAACCCTCACTCCACAGAGGTTGCTCACATTCCTTGGGGTTGAGCCTTGCTCCCTCCCCGAGCAAGGTGACCCAACACACAGGGTCGCAAGCGTTGCTCATCTCTTTATCAGGAAGGCTGCTGTGATGCCACATTATCAGGCCACAAAGCCTTGTATAGGAAGTCACTGGCCTATTCCTGCAGGACAGGAGTCATTACTGCTGGGTGCAGGTCGGGGGAATACATGTAAGGGTGCCCACCTCTGCAACAGCCTCCTCCTCCAGCATCTACTGCTCCCTGAGGGCCAGACCCAGCCTCTACTATGTGGGTTGGGGTAGGGGTGAGGGGCAGAAAATCCCTCAAAAATAAAACAATTAAACAAATAAAGAAGAATTTCACAGGGACCTAGCTCTTGAGTATAACTAGCACGCTTTTGCTTCTACTGAAAAAACCAGTCACTAACACAACCAGTGGTCCACACTCTGCTCAATATATTATGGAAGAGATCCTCCATTAGGCACACTAAGTCCTCAGGCACCCCATACAGACATGGCAATATCCAGAGTTTTCAATAGAATAAGCGGTACGTCATAGATGTATTCTCACACCTACTTTGTTCATGTTCTAATAGACCACCTGAGGACCAAGCTGACTGAAGCCCCCTAGGAAGTGTGAAATTTAAAGATTCATCTTGAAAGGATCTTGAGTATGTGAATAATATTGTCTTATTTGGAAAGCCCACTGAACAGCTACACCTAATGGTGGAAGAGTGACAACAGACTACAGAAATGGACTTAGGTAAGATCAACGGCAGTAAAAATAGAGCTATGCATACCTCCCATAAAATGGCACTGAATGACCTGCTGATGCTGTGGGTAAATGGCAATGACGCTGAATGGGTAAACAGTTTTATCTATCTGTGTAGGAAGTTGACAGTGGGCGGTTCTATAACCTAAAGAAATCACAAATGGGATTTGTCTTGCTTAAAAGGCATTTCAAAATCTCTGTTTTGGTAGCTGACTGTGTGATAGCTAAGACAGGAGTCTTCAACATGATGACAGTAGTGTTTTATGGAGCAGAAACTGGACACAAATAGTTTTCAGTATGAAAAGCCACAGTATATGCTTAACATCCACTGGTTTCATTTTATCACAAACAAAGAGATACTTAGACAATCCTGGTGAGCTGCAGCTTTGCACCAGTTGAAAACAAGATAACTGCAGTGGGATCATAGCCAATGTGCAAAAAAAAGTATACTTGCATACTCCCATACTGACTCTTGCCAAAAGTAGACGATATGCAGGGATCTGTTCAAGATGTAAATCCATTCACATGGCTATGACACAGCCATGGTAGCATTTAAAATCTGGAGCTCCTCTTAAGGCAGTTTGGGATTGACTTCAAACTACTAAACTAGTTGAAAGCAGAACTGCCATGTCATCATAGCAGTTTTAACTTGAGTCAGCTGAGGTGAGCTAGAATACACTTTACTGTGTTTGGGGTCTTATTGACTTATCCATAACCCTGAGTAGGTGAATGTTCCAGAAACTTGCTTCATAAAATCACTTTCTTCTGCCTAAAACAGATTTGAAAAGAGTTATGATCTGGGAGTTACTATGATGCTTAGAAAGTGAAGAACTTGGATTCTGGCGACAGTGTAAGCTTTCTAATGTTCAGGTTTTATAAAATCTCTGCTGTTCAGGAGGTTATGTCCTAGATATACATGCTTCTATTTCAAAGTTTAATTGTTTAATGAGTTTCTTATTATGAAGCAGCATTGCTGAAATTCTTGGGGCTTATGTACACTACAGACACAAAACAACACATCTGCAGTGTCATAGCGTAGACCAGGCTTCAACACATTTGCCAGACACCTACAGGCCAGTCCAAAAACTCAAGTGCCCCTAGATACGTGGAAGAAGGGGCTCCCACCGCAGAAAAAAAACTGCTGCTGGCAGCTCTTTCAGCGGCACAGAGGAAGAGAGACAGAAGCACTCTTCCTTCTTATGCTGCATCTCTCCTCTGTGACCCCTACCCAACACGGCCAAAAGAGCTGCCGGCAGCAGCTTTTTACCAGCAGCAGGAGGGGAAGGGGGTTACTTTGTGCACCATGCTTGCCACCAAACGAGCCCCCTTCCCTGCTGCCAAAAAAAACTGGCTGCCAGCATCTCTTTCAGCGCCACAGGGGAAGGGAGGGGAGAGAGAGACAGTAGCACTGGAGGCAGAAAGTATCACCATCTGTCCCCTTCTTCTCTGTGTGCCACCACATGAGCCGCCGGCAGCAGGTTTTTTGCAGAGACAGCAGGGTGGGGTGTTTTGAGCAAACCACGGTGGCTGTCAGAAGGAGCTGCGGCAGCTGTTTGGTGGTGAGAGCCTGGTGTGTTCTGCAAAGTGGTGGCACAGGGACCCTTTGCCCTGGCACTCCTAGGCGCCAGGGGCAAAATCCTAGGCACCATGGTGACCTGGTGCACAGGATTTGTTGAGGCCTGGTGTAGTCACATGCTACAGTGCTGCAAAAGGATTTTTCCATTGCTGTAGTTAATCCAACCTCTCAAGATGTGGTAGCAAGGTTAACAGAATAATTCTTCTGTCAACCTAGTGGTGGCTATAATGTTCTTTAGGTCATCATCTTAATTACATTTCTCACTGATGTCATTGTTCATAACCTCCAAGCAATGATCAGCTTAAGTATTAGGCATAGACCTGACCTCAGGAATACAACCTAGATATGTTTCACAGTTAATTTTAAAAAAAGATGCCGTTAACAATGTACCATCTAAATAATGTGTTCCAAACCAAGAGCTGCCAGTAATACATCTATTATCTGGGAAAACTGCTTGGGAGAAGTGATAAGATTTAATGGAATAGCAACAAATTTTGAATATATAATTCATTAGGAAGCAAAAAAGTGCCTAAGTAACCACACTGCTCATTAAGCCACTATGAAGTAGTATGGTATATCAGTACCTCTCTCAAGTCACTATTTTCTTTTCCTGTATTTCAGCTTTCCTTTAAAAATAAAAGCATCTACAAGTTTTTTCTTTCTTTCTTAAAATTAAACCAAGGCATAGTCTACAAGAGAAAATTAGGTCAATATAACTATGTCAGCTTAAGAGTGTGAAATATCCATACCACTGTGTGACAGTTAAACCGGCCTAACTCCCAGTATAGATGTTATTAGGTCAATAGAAGCACTCTCTGTTGACCTAGCCAGTAGTACCTGCTGGGAAGTGGATCACCTATGGTGATGGAAGAACCCATCCCATCAGCATACTCAGTATATTCACTGAAGCACTACAGCAGTGCATCAGTGTGGCTGTAGCGATCTGGGTGTAGAAAAGCCCCGAGTGTAACTGACACAAGAATTTATGCAGGGAATAGTGTTGAGAGGCGTGAACTGCCCTATTCATCTCAGGGAGGTGTTAACTCAGAGGCCCACTGCTGACAGTTTAACGTCAACTTAACTAGGTAATTACTTATGCAAGAAAGGAGGAGGGTCACAAAATCTGAAGTTTACAATGACATTATATTTGATTTTTGAGCCAAATCTTTCTCCTAGAAACAGTGCAGCAGAAAAAAAATTAGGTTAACAAGTAATAGCAGAAACCCAGTTTATCTTTCACTGAGTTATTCATCATGGTTAGGGAACTAAACAGATGGGGTTATAAGTGCTCTCTGTTATAAATATTTAATATATTCCTGCATGAAGTTTGTCATATGCCTTGCTTGATATCACACACCAAGCACATAGAATTTTACATGTACTTTGCTGCTTCTTCATATGTGGAATTTATAGCTCAATTTAGGAGAAAAACAGAATGTGTTTAAAATTATTTCCCTTAGGAGGTCCTTTCTCATCCTCCAAAGCCAAACACTTCTAGGAATACATTCCCAGTGAGCAAGGGAGGGGATCTTTAGGGACTACTAGCCCACTTGACAAAATGATTTCATTACTGCAACTACAGACACAAGTGTACTTTAGGTGTAGATTTCAGAAGTGAATGTTACTCATCCTTGTGCAGTAGCCAAGGTTCTTCGAGATGCGTGTCTCCAACTGCTCCACCGTAGGTATCTTCAGCACTATGCGCCAGGGATCAGAGATTCTCACAGCAGTGCCCAGAAGGGAGGGGGGACGTGCGCGACAAGGAACACTCAGTCACTTCTCGCCCTTAGAGACTCGTGCGCGCGCACCCCCTCCTGCTCCTCAGTTCCCTCCGTACTGCAGAGTCGAAAGAAAGGCCAACTCCAAAGTAGAGGGGAGGAGGGTGGGTAGTGGAGCATATCAGAGACACGCATCTCGAAGAACCTTGGCTACTGCACAAGGGTGAGCAATACTCACTTCTTCTTCGAGCAGTGTCTCCGACTGCTCCACCGTAGGTGTTTACCAAGCAGTTTGGATCAATGGATAGTGGGTACTTCGGAACTCAATAGGCATGGTGAGTTTAGGACTGCTGTGCCCATTGCTGTGTCATTAGTGGCTAAATGTTGAATAGCACAGTGCCTTGCAAATGTGTCTGTTGAAGACCACGTCGCTGCCCTGCAGATGTCAAGTACAGGAACATTTCGCAGGAATGCCTTGGAGGCCGCGATGGACCTGGTGGAATGGGCATGAATGGTGGTTGGTGGCTGTCGTCCAGATAAGTGATATGCTGTCCGTATACAGGACGAAATCCAGTTCAATAGCCTTTGTTTGGACACCGCTTCTCCTCTGGAACGCTCAACTGAGGAGACAAAAAGTCAAGGTGATTTCCGAAAGTCCTTTGTTCTATCCAAGTAGAGGGCAAGAGCTTGGCAAACGTCCAGTATACGGAGAGCTGCTTGACAAGGAGTGGAGTGGGGTTTTGGAAAAAATACCGGAAGGTGTATTGTCTGATTAAGATGGAAAGCTGATGAAATTTTAGGAATGAAATTAGGGTGTAGTCTCAATAACACCTTATCTTTAAAGAATACAGTAAAAGGCGGATGAGCCATTAGCGCGGCTAGTTCACTAACTCGTCTGGCAGAAGTAATCGCAAGCAGAAATACAACCTTCACAGAGAGGTGTAGAAAGAAACATGTGGCTAGGGGTTCAAAAGGTGGTTTAGTTAGGATGTGAAGGACCATGGTCAAGTGCCATTGAGGTACAGGTGGTTGAATATGAGGATAAAGGTTTTGGAGCCCTGCCATAAATCTTTTCAGTATGGGGTGTGCGAAGACTGAGGAGCTATCAATAGCTGTGTGGAAGCACGATATTGCTGCCAAATGCACCCTGATTGTGCTAACGGAAATGTTTGTGTCTTTCAGGTAGACAAGGTAGTCCAGTATCGATGGAATGGAAGCCATAAATGGATCTACAGTGTGGTGCGAACACCAGGTGGAAAATCTGTGCCACTTTTGAAGGTAAGTATGCCTAGTGGCTGGCTTCCTACTGTTTAGAAGAATGGACATTGCTGGATCTGAGCATGCTAATTCTACTTGGTTGAACCATCGAGAAGCCAGGCTGTCAGATGTAACCTGTTGAGACCTTGGTGTAGGATTTTCCCATTGTCTTGGAAGAGGAGATCCAGTACCATTGGAAGAGTCATTGGGGTTGCTATTGACATAACTCGAAGACGGGAATACCACGGTTGTCTTGGCCATGATGGTGCTATTAGTATAACCCTGGCTGCATCCTGGCATATTTTTGTTAGGGTTTTGGGAATGAGAGGTATGGGGGGAAACGCATAGTGAAGCGGCCTGTTCCATTTGATGAGAAATGCATCCCCTAAGGACTGCTGGTCTGCCCCTGCTCTGGAGCAAAAATGAAGACACTTCCTGTTGTGTGTTGTCACGAACAGGTCGATTGTAGGGAAACCCCATACTGTGAATATTTGCTGAAGGATGGAGTCCTTCAGTTCCCATTCGTGACTGTGGTGGAAGTACCTGCTTAGAGAGTCAGCTATTATGTTGCCCGGTAAGTATATGGCCGAAATGTGTATGTGATTGGCAATGCACCATCGCCAGAGTTTCATGGCCTCCATGCATAGAGATGGGAAGTGGGTTCCTCCTTGCCTGTTGATGTAGTACATGCAATGCTGTATTGTCTGTCCAAATGTTTATGACTTGTCCCTGTATGAAGGGGAGGAAGTGATGGCAGGCATTGCGTACTGCTCGAAGCTTGAGGAGATTTATGTGAAGGCGTGCTTCATGCATAGACCATCTGCCCTGAGCTGTTCTGTGCGGCAGGCAGGCACCCCAGCCGATCTTTGATGCATCGTAGTGATCTGTAAGGACAGGGCTTGTGGTATGAAGGGAACACCCTGCAACAGATTGTTGCGGGAGGTCCACCAGTTTAAAGAATCCCTTATTGTTTTTGGAACAGAGAGAAGGTGGTGAGAGGGCTGTTTCCTGAACTTGAAGCTCCTGAGAAACCATAGCTGGAATGATCTCATATACAGTCTGGCGTTGTGAACCAGGTAAGTAGAGGCAGCCATATGACCAAGTAGTTTCATGCACGTATGTGCCGTCACATGGGGACAAATTTGTATTGATTGAGCAAGATGCTTCATGGGTGAACTCTTTCCTGTGGAAGAAAGGCTGTTAACAGAAGGGGTGTGAATCCTCACCCCGATAAACAGAATGTCTTGTGAGGTGGTTAGTGAGGATTTTTCGTAGTTTATGGTAAGGCCGAGTCAGTGGAACAGGTTCGGTGTGGTTTGTAAGTGATGTCGAGTCTGTTCGGGAGATCGAGCCTTGATAAGGAGGTTGTCCAGGTAAGGAAAAATTATGATTCCTTCTTTTTTCCTGAGGTAGGCTATGACTACGGACATAATTTTGGAGAAGACTTGTGGTGTCGTGCAGAGACCGAAGGGGAGCACCATGTACTGATAATGATTGTCCAGGTAAGTGAATCTCAAGAATTTCCTGTGGGTTGGACGTATTGCCACATGGAAATAAGCGTCCTTCAAGTCGAGGGATACCAGCCAATCTCCATGATCGAGTGCTGGAAGAATGATTGGAAGCATGACCATTTTGAATTTTTGGGTTTGGATAAAAACATTGAGAGCCCTGAGGTCCAATATGGGCCTCCATCTTCCTGTCTTTTTGGTGGTAAGAAAGTATCAGGAATAGAAACCCCTGCCCCTGTATTGGTTGGGGACATACTCTGTTGCCCCAAGAGAGAGGAGGTTGTCTATCTTCTGTGAAAGGAGTTGTACATGAAGGGGGTCACTGAAAAGGGATGGGGAAGGGGAATGGGAAGTAGGCTTCACGTGAAATGGGATGGTGTATCTGTTGGTAATAATGTCGATGACCCATTTGTCTGCTGTAATAGCCTTCCAGTTGGGGAGGAAGGGCAGAAGCCTGCAGTTGAAGTACGGGGTACAAGGAGAAATTGCTTCCTGTAATGTTATGGAGTGGCTGATCGATCCCTCGACTGAGAAGTCAAACTGCTGTTTAGGGTTTGTGTGCTGATTTGCAGATGATGCTCGATTCGGTTGCCTACATCTACTTTGATTTCTTGGTCTGGAACGAAGATTGTCATATCTCTTGTTTTGGGAGTAGAACGAGAGCTCGTTAGTATAAGGATGATATCTGTTGATCCTCCTCGATGGGCCAGGGGTGCAAAAGCCTAGAGTGTGGAGGGTGGCTCTAGAGTCCTTCAGAGTATGCATAATATCGCTTGTTCTTTCTCTGAACAGCTTCTTTTTGTAGAATGGAAGGTCCTCTATTGTTTTCTGTAACTGTTTGGGAAGAGCGGCAGTGTGCAACCAAGAAGATCTGTGCATGACAATTGCAGAGGCCATAGCCCTCACGGCTGTGTCAGCTATGTCGACTGCTGCTTGAAAAGATGTTCTGGCTGATAATTGAGCTTCTTTGATTAGTGAATTGAATTGTTCTATTTTGTCCTGGGGAATATGGTCAATAAAATCTGCGAACTTTGCATAGTTGTCGTGGTTGTAACTAGAAAGAACTGCCAAATAGTTATTCTCAGTATCAAAGAGGCAGAAGTATAGACTTTCTTGCCTAAAAGATCAAGTTTTTTATCCTCCTTATCGGTAGGGTTTGATTTGGTAGTCTCCTGCTTTGCTCTTTGAGCCGCCGCTTCTATCACCAAAGAATTTGGCTGGGGGTGGGTAAAGAGGAATTTGTTGTCTTTTGGGGCAATGAAATATTTCTTGTCAATCTTTTTAAGAGTGGGAGTTGCTGATGCTGGTGTTTGCCAGATAGCATCAGCAGGCTCCATAATACCCTTGTCCATTGGGAGGGCGACTTTCGTTGAGACAGATGATTGCAGGATTCTATAGAGTTGTGTGGAGTGGTTGACGTATCCTGCAGTGAAATCTCCATTGCATCATTGACTCTCTTAAACAGCTCATGGAATTGCTTATTATCATCTGACTTGGTAAGTTTAGTAGTGTGGTCAGCTAATGTTTCACTTCATACTTGCCCCAGGGGAGAATGAGAGCGTTGGCCGTGTGGTGGAGCTGGCTGCTGAAGATTGGTCGGAAATTGTTGCACAGGGGGAGCCGGCTGTACAGGGGTGTAATAAGGCCAGGGTCCCCAAGGCATCCACTGCATAGCCATTGAGGCATTGTTGCAGTACGGAGGAGGTGCCCAGGTAAAACCCGGGTACTGAAATTGCTGAGGTGGTACAGAAGATTCAGGAGGCGGAGGTGGATGTTGAGCTATTGGCTGGGGAGTATCAGAGCAAACGCTTTCTGAAAACGAAAATGATATGGATATCATCAGTTCCTGTGAGAAGTCCATCTCAAACAGAGGCGAAATTAGAGAGGAATTAGATGTTTGGATACAGTAGTGGGTCTTTTGCTTGCACTTCTGAGCAGTTCCGGGGGACAGAACTCCCTCTAGTGTCATAGGTGGGAGTTGCGGGGTTTGAGATGGAGCTGACTGTGATGGAACCAAGTGCTGTACCTGAGGGAAATTGACTGGAGCAGAGAAAAATGCTGAGTCAGCATGATCCAACGGCACCGAAGGCTGGGAGGGGAGGCGGAACCGAGCTCTGTGCCAGCTGGAAGAAGGCAGGTATGGGTGCAAAAGAGGTTGCTTGCATTGAGAATGGCACCGAAGGGAGGAGGGGGGTCAGAGCCCCTGCCATTGCCAGCGCCGTTCCAGCTCCATGCTGAGGCGTCGCAGCTGTCAATAAAGTTGGCAGAGCTGAAGGCTGAGCGACCACTGTAGTCTCCTGCCCCTGCTCTTTAGATGAACTAGGGGAGCGGCTTCCCTTACCAGGGGTAGAATTGCCCAGGGCACTTGGAGGCTCGTGGGCAGTATCAGGTCTGTGACTGCTTTTAGGTTTTTCGCAGTTAGAGAGGAGGGCTCTGAGAAGTGCCGCTTTTGCGGCTTTTCTGAGGCAGCCAGGGAGTGAGCGGGGTCTGAAGCTGGTTTAAGAGAGCCCTCCATAAGAAGCAATTTCAGCTTCATCTGTCTGTCTTTTCTTGCTCTGGAGGTGAGGTGTTTACAGTGAGGACACTTATGAGATAAGTGTCCCTCACTGAGGCATTTAATGCATTGATTGTGGCCATCAGACGCTGGTATCGCCTCTCTGCAGGAGGTGCAGCATTTGAATCCCAGCAGCGTTGGCATGAGTGATATAGTTTTGTTTTGCTTCGCTGGTTTTTTTTGTTTGTTTGTTTGTTTTGTGTTTCCTTTTCTTCTTTCGCTTTCCTTTCCTTTCTGTATTATTTAGATGTAGATTATGTTGTTATTGTTCTATTTCTGGCACTGATTCCGTGAACTGGAGCTGTGAGAAAAACCATCCTGAGCCAATGGCGGAAAGGGGAGAACTGAGGAGCAGGAGGCAGCGCGAAGCGACTGAGCACTCCTCATCGCGCACGTCCCCCCTCTCTTCTGGGCACTGCTGTGAGAATCTCCGATCCCTGGCACACGGTGCCAAAGACACCTACAGTGGAGCAGTCGGAGGCACTGCTCGAAGAAGAAAAACCCATTAATAATTTGAGCTGGCTTGGTTTTTTTAATTGGTTTCCATCTAAAACTGGAAACTGTAGAAATACGGTACAAGAACTTACGAATTACATCTTGCAGCAAAATAAACGTTTGTAAAAAATTTTAAGTTATAGTCAGTTCACTTATTTTTATAAGATCTTATATTCTTTGGAAAAGGGGGTATAAGTGAACTTGCATGTAATTTACAGTCAAGTTTCCAACAAATTACAGAGCTGAATTTGGGATGGAAGCTTGCTAACATTTAATGAGACTTTATTTGCCGCATTCCTCCATATATACAGTGGGGACCTGTTAACAAGCAACCGGTTAGCACGTGGATCCGGTTAACATGCGCTCCGGTCATGTACCCCGAAGGCAGCAAGTTAACATGTGGGACTCAGTAACGTGCACTGCCTACAACCTGTAAGTTGGCCGGGGCAGCAAACACATGAAGCTTTGTTCCATCGCTGGCAGGCTGGGGGAATCTGGATCCATCCCCAGCTGCCGGGACAAGTGGAGGAGCTTCCACCGCACCAGCAAGCCGCAGGGTGGAGGCGGATCTGGATGGCCCCCATGGTGGAAGCTTCCCAGCTCATCCAGAAGCAGCTGGGGATGCATCCGGATCCCTGCTGCTCCCTCCAGCCCGAAGACTGTGTCTTCGGGCTGCCTACAGTCCCTTGGTGCTGGCTCTGTGCTGCCAGCACTGATTTGTGTGGGGGGGAGTGGTTTCTGCGCGCGCATGCACAGAACTTGGGGGAGCATTGGTCCCATTTCCACGCAGTCCACTTAACGCGCGGGCGCCGGGGCTTGTCCCCCGACGCCCGCACGTTAACGAGTCCCCACTGTACATCTATGCTTAGTAATGTAACAATGGAAATGGACTGATATAATTTTATTGGCATGTTAGCTCAGCTAAATTAGTCTATAGGTATTTGTTCTCCCATACTAAAAACCATACTCCTCCTTCATCCTAGTCCCCCCAAGCCACAAAAATCAGCTCTTCTCTGTAATGGATTTCAAGTATGAAACATTAGATTTCAAGTACTTTGCTTCTTTTGGCTGCCATCAGCAAACAGCACGTGTCAATTTAGCAAGTATCTTTTTCATATTGTTAGTTGCAGTCAGTCAATCATATTGTTCCACCAGTGAATCTATCTAAAACATTCTCCATAATATTAATTCAGAATTTACCAAGTCTCACACTGCAATTTGCTAAGAGTACAGGGTTTGCACCAATGTAATGTTCACTGTAAAGGGTAGTATTAAGATGAACCACCATCATAATGACATTTGATTTTGTTTCTCCAATATTTGTGAAGTAATATAAAATTCTAGGGCTGGGACTGAAAGGCCTATGTAAAGAGGCTGCAAGATGGCTGCCTCCAGAGGCCGCAAGATGGCCGCCGCGGAGCTATCACTCACACCAGAAGGCCAGGGGCGGGACACGAAGTATAAAACCGGAGCCAGCGAGCTCAGTTCAGCCCTGGCCACCAGCGGGAAAGGATGTCTCCCTCCAGGATCCTCAGAACCAGCCCTTGCACCAGCAGAGGAGGGTTAGGCCTACCCACCGGTCACCAGCCCTGCGCCGTGAGGGCTGGCTGGGGCCTCCCATGGTGGGCGCCCCGTGGGAGGATCCTCCCCCACTTGCAGTGGACAGACAGTTGGCCCAATGGGAACTCCCCCCCCCCCCGATGCCTGGGAAGCTCCGGACTCCAGAAGAGGGACCCAGAGCCTACTGGGGAGGACCTGGAGGAACTGCCCCTGGCCCTACCAGAGGCGGAGCCCATGGAGAGTGGACCCGGGGGAGCTTCCCCGCGTCTCGAACCTGGTGACGCTACCTGAGCTACCCCATGAGGAGATGGACGTCAGCCTGGGACTTGCAGACCTGCCCACAGTGGACGCTATGGAGGATTTCTACTCGGTACCACTCAGCGAATACCCTGAGGAAGTGGAAGCTGCACCAGACCAGGTACTCCGGGTAGAGGAGGGGAGTAGTAGCCCAGCGGAGCTGCGCATCCCCCGATTGGGGTCAGTGTGTTGCAGCTGGATCCCTGCTGACCCCTTGGTACCAAGGCCAGGCTGCTATTAGGGAGGAGACAGGCCAGCCAGGATACTTGAGACGATAACTCCCCAATGGCCCCCCAGGGATGCTCGCCTGGTGGGCCAGACGCACCATGCGCTTACTAGCGCCTACAGCCTAGCTTGCAATGTTATGTTGCTCTGACTATAAATCCCATACTTAGACCTTTGAAAGGCTGTTTATTTCACCAAGTCTACTTGCCTTGGCCACTGTTTTATTTTATATACCATTAACAGGTTTTTGATCAATTAAAAAAAGGGTGATTGAACAGACTGTGTGGCAGGGATGCTAAATTTTCACAAGTTTGCTGGATTGTTTAATAATCTATAACATTTCAAGAGCTTGAGAAATTTTGCATACACACACACTTAGAAGAAAAGAGGACAACTGAGCAAAACAAACAAGTAAATCTCATTACCAAGAGACAATGCAGATTAAAGTTGGTTCAAGTTTAAGGAGGTGGTAAAAGAGGCCTTAATACAGTTTTGCACAACTCAATCTAAAACTAATGTGGATAAGTGGGGGGGAAAAAGTTTGGTAAATGTGAACAACAACAACAACAGCAAAAAAAAAAAAAAAGCTTAAAGAACACAAGTAGTATCTCAAGTAGCAGTGCAGGTAACAGAAGAGGTTATTCAAAGAACAAAAAGAAAACACAGCCTGAATAGCTAGGTTATGACACTTTTAAAAATATCAGAATGACTGACTGAAAATTAAGAGAATTAGGGATGATTTACTAGACTGCAAAATAAAGAGTTAATGATTACTCAAAAAGAAATAACTAAACAGCGTATCTGCATCCATATTTGATAACGGCAATATTAACACTATATCCATTTTTACTGTGGTTTCTTGGCAAAGTACAATGAGCATACAGGTAACTAAACAGTGGATATTAAGTACTTAAATAGGTTACAGGTAGACAAAATACTGATTATTTCATCCATGGTTGATACAGAGCTTGAGACTCTTCCAACTCCAATTGATGTCAATGAAAGGACTCCCACTGACTTCAGTGGGAACTGGATTGAGCCCTTTAATGATAGTTGAACAATATATACTTAAGTGTTAATACTATAAACAAACTAGGTGGGTAAAGAAATAAAGTTCAATTCACCAACACGTTTTAAGAGATGGTGGGAGTGGGAAATTCAGCAAGCGTATTTGGGGGAAAAAAATTATATGCTGTCCACAAGGCTAATAACATTATACAAAACATAAAAGGAAAAATCTTTGTAAATGTGTGACTAGAATAGATTTATGTAAAATCATTCATGTCAGCCTTATTTTTACATAAAAGTAATTATGGTTTTATATTTATGGGAGCCTCTGGAGTTCATGTGAATTAAAAAAAAAAAAAAACCCAACCAACTTTCTCATGGTGCATTATGGCACACTTCCTAAATATAGTGAATGATAAATCTTGTAAATGTATTTTTAATTTGTAGTCTAAGAAAGTCACAAATTAAGGTTTATATTCATTGTAGCATTCTGGGATGGTACCCTATAGCAGTGGTTCCCAAAATTTTCTCTGCTGAGGCACACCTTGCTACCTCTAATTTGAGGCATACCACCATATGGTTTCCAAATGAACTCATGAATATTCATGAGCTAATGAGCCAACCAGAGCTCTTTGAGTAGTTTTTCAAACAATTTTATGGTACACCTGCTCTGACCTTATGCACACCTGTGTGCCATGGCACACTGGATGAGAAACACTGCCCTATAGGGCTCTTTTGGCCAACTCATGGCAGAAACCTCAAGCACCCAGTACCACCAATGTCTTCAGTAATTACTGGTGCTCCAAACCTCTCAGGATTTACAGTTAAAGTCCCTTTAATAGAAGCATTTTCAGGAAATTTTGTTATGGATAGGACTTGGTAGTGGCAATTTAAATTCTTTTTCAAAGGAAGCTTTGAACTTGATGCCCTTCACACAGTATAACATCATAATGATGAAGGAAGAATACTCATTGTTGGGAGTCTTACACGGTAGCATCACTACAACTACAAGCCTGAATTTTTGGTTTTTTTTTTTTTTGAGTTTGGTGGGTTTAAATTTATATGCTATGCTTAAAAAGAGCAAGTTGTATAATGATGACCAAAGTAAACCAATCCAAATTCCACTAAAGGCAGGAAGTTGTGCACTACATTTCCTGTTGATTGTCATGGCTAAAAATAGCTTTGAATGAAGTTTCTGGACTGAAGAGAATATGCAAGCTGTCACAATCATGAATACTTACAGCTGATATTTCAACCCAAATCTGAAACTTCTATTTTTCACTTGCTCAAACCCAACTTCCTAGCCATCCTGAACAAAAAATGTCCATCACTGAACAATAAAAAGCAGTTTGAAAGTTTCCAATGCTATAACTTTCAAGGTTAACTCATTAAAACTTTTCAGACTGGTTCTGGGTTTTTGTGTGTGTTTTTTAGACAGCATGTAAAAGCAATGAATAAGACAATTACCAATAGTTAGTCATTTTTATGTCATTGGATAATCCACTGAACATGCAATATTATGCTTAGTTTAACATATATAATGTAATTGACATGCTTTAATGCTCAGTTTTCTGCTTAAGCATTATGGTCCAAAGGCAAAGAAGTATAACAGTGCCATCAGGTTAACATCATGTAGTCTCTTTATCTTTGTTAATTAACACAACATCTGTGTAAACCTACAAGCCTTTACAACATTCCATAAACTAGCCACACTTGATTATTTAAAAAAGTAAGAGCACTTAAGTCTCAAACCTGTGAGGCAGGAAACTACATCAGCATGAAAGAAGGTAAACCAAAGAGAAGTTAATTAACTCTACCAAAGTCATACATGATAGCACAGTACTTCAAGCGCTTTCATCTTTCTATGCATTTCCAGCCTGGTCACTATAATTTGAGAACTTGCATTTCTTTTCACTAAGATTCAAATCACACACACACACACACACACACACACACACACACACAAAATCTTGCCCTCACAGCAATTTCCATCTGTCTGTCTCCCTCTGTTATACTCAAACACAGCATGGTTGCTTAAACTTCCATTCTGAAATGACAAGGCAGAAAGTGATGTTTCTTTGGGCACATCTACACTAGCAACTACTGTACCCATAATTTACAATTAGTGCAACTTTGGCAGAGAAAGCTGTAGTATACAAAGGGGATGCCACAGCTTTGCCCATGCTACCAGCTTTCACTTTCATTGCAGGATGTTGGGCTTAATTTTTGAACTGTGGATACAAAGTTTGTCAGTGCACAGGAAAATTATGGTTAATTTGCAACTTTGTTATTTCAGCCTGTTAATTTTTATTTCATGGAATCTAAAAAGTGACACAATTTCTTTTGTTGCTAAAGATTTAAACCAGGAAGCTAGCTGCTTCAGTGGAGATTATTCATTCTTTGGAATCTTGCTGGTTCAGAACAAAGTCCAAACTTTGGAGGGGGGGGAAGGTAGCCATCTTGAACCAAAGTTTCTAATATGAAATGCTGGGGTGGTAGTACTGCCTATTATGATTGCTTGGTGATGCCCATTTTCAGTTGCTTATAACTTCACCAAACTTCAACTATTTGGGCTAAAATTTTCCATGATGGGTGTCTGCCTCAGGGGAAGGTTTGTGTTTTGTTGTTGGAGATTTCTTTCTTTCTTTTTAGTGGGGGGGGGGAGGGCCAGCCAAAATAGCTGGCTTCTGAGGAGAAACAATTTGTTTTGCCCACGTTAAAAAAAATTCTGGAAACATTTCCTTTAAAGTTCTAACACCCCTATGCTGTGCAGCAGGGACTTGAAGTTTGGCAATGGGTATGGGTTATGTCAAGGATGTGCCTTATGCTATTCCTGTGAAAGTCGACCCAAATTTGACTAACTTATAAGATGCTGGAAAAAAATCAGTTTGCATATGCTCAGTAGAAACTTCTTAGCAAATTATCCTGAAGATTTTGTCTGCAGTGGGTTTGCTCCAACTCAGGACTTTCACTGAAACTGCAGCTATATGCTCTGCCAGTTCAGAGAACAGGGAAATCTCCTGTGCTCTCAATGACTCTCTTCTGCTGGGCTCAGGCAATGTAGAACAGGAGGCTACATAAACTGAACATAGAGAGAACGAGAGCAATCTTAACCACAGTTTATACTAAAAGACAGGTCATTCATGGAATGGCATTATGAAATCTACAACCCATATGGCTGTGGATATTTATTCAGATATCAGGAAACAGCATTTGCTGAGGATACTTAACTAAAATTTTGCAACAGTTTTAGATTTCTGAAATTCCATCTATCCTTTACATAATCTTACAGATACTTACGCTTTGTAAATTCTACAGAATTCAAAGACAAATACAAAATTATTCAAAATGAATGTTTATTCAAAAAATATATCTTCCAGTAAAACAACTTGATAGTTTAAAACAGACTTTATTGTCCCTGACCCACAATATAACAAAAGTTTATCTGGTCTTTAAATGCTTAATTTGTAATTTGTTCTCCACCTCACCTCCCAAAACTGTCTCAGAAGCAATAATTTCCAACAGTATTAAAAGAAGATTGTTTTGATACTTACCTATAGTGGATACATGGGCAAGACTCAGTTAGACCCAGCATCTGAGTTTTGATTTGCAGATACATGCATGTGCTAGAATTAAAATTATTTTGCTAGATGACTTGTCAGTAACCAGTTCAGACCAGTGAGTTCTTGTGACCAGAAACATGTCATTATATTGTGCTTGATTCTGTCTTTTGAGCAGAAATGATATGGCAACATAAAAGAATTCAGTAAGATTCATGCCCATTTCAATATTGTGCTTAGACATGAGATTCGAACAGAAAGCATACTGTTTCTATATCCCACCTTTCTGTTCGAATCTCATGACTGAGCTCAAAAGACAGAATCAAGCACAATATAATGACATGTTCCTGGTCACAAGAACTTACTGGTCTGAACTGGTTACTAGCAAGTCATCTAGCAAAATTTTAATTTTTCACTTGTCAATTTTCTTGTCTTAAGGGGACTGGATGGTGTGGGGTGGAGGGGTCAGAGGTAGCATGACAGAAATGACAGACAGTAATTTCCTGAAGGATCCTTGAAAGAAAACTTTAATAGAAGGTTCACTATATTTGGATGCCACTCTATCAAATGCAATATTTATGAATTATTGTGGAATTGTATGTAGAAGCCCTAGGGCTGAGATGTGGCCAGTGTAAATCTTGGGAAGCATTATGAGCTTCAAAGGACTATTTCAAATAGTGTGCCAGTCAAGAAGGAGCATTTAGGACAAAGTTAAGTGGGTTGTCAGAAAATATCCATTGGGAAGGAAACACTGATTTCTACCTCTCAATCTTTTAAAATTTTGGAACCCTGAGAAGAGAACTACCATCTGCTGATAATGCACAATCAGAATAACAAAGGCCCAATATCTACAAGAGAGTAGCTTACCCATGGGTGTGACGTCTGAGCTGAAGCTGTTATGAACCTGTAACCAAAGGAAAGCCTTTGGGGGTGGGGGTGGCATTGCCCTTGTTTGAGTTGCAAGTGATCTTTCCTAAGTTTATTAGTATGGAGGTATGATCTTTTATTGTTTTAAATATGTTTTAACCTTAAGAATACCTGTGCTTAGAAAAGGCTATGTGATATCTTGTAACTTGTGGGCAATTATGCTCTTTCTAGCCTTGATGTGAAAAAGTAAAGGCAGATGTTGGTCATTTATTCCCTGCAAGCCAGATGGCCTAAACCTAGCATTGGCAGAGAACCACACAGTCTGGAAAAAAAACCCAGCCAGGATGGACAGAGATGTGGGTCTCTAGTCTCTGTCCAAGAGAGATGATGGCTGAGGAGGCAGGAGCCTAGGGTATGTGCCATGGAGGAGGAACAAAGGTGCATATCCTATGAACTGTGACACAGTGAAACATAAAAGCAACATGACTTTTCAATAATACATTTTATGCCTATCAAAATTTGCCAGTGTCTTTCACTCAGTTGCTAAATATCCTTAGACAAGAAGCCAATACAACAACTGGTAAATTATAATCTTTGCAACGAATCTTCACAATTTTCTAGAGAGAATAATTAAGTAGCTTACATGCATCAGATAACATCATAGTACCAAAGACTACCAAGTACCAGTGTTTCACCTTCAAAGTTCAGTGGACTCTGTAAAACAATTAGCAATGTCATCTGTAAAAGAAAACTACAGTTTAAACACCTTTGCTAGAAACTGATTCTACTTAAAAAGTAGAATAAGAAATACAGATCAGGTATTTCTTGGTTCAATGTTTTTTGGTTTTGGATTTTTTTTAATTTAAAAAAAAATAGAAAATAATACTTGATTTCAGTCTAAAACACTTTGTTTCATTTAATTTTTTTTATTAATCTCCCCATCCAGGATAAATAAATGTCATTCACAAGTTCATGACTCAAATCTCCTTTTGATTCCAAAGACCAAAATTCCATCACATTTCCTTTCTCACTCTTTACCATTTCTTCTGGGAATTCACAACTTGAGAGAAATGCTAGCATTGATGACATATAATCACATCTTATTAGAGGACACATTATTCCCTGGTATTAATTTGGAAGATCAATGGTGGTTTTTCCCAGACTTCATGCCATAAACAAAAGTTTTGAATTGTTCATTCTATAAAATGCTTAAAATTTGATTATTTTTTCTGTTCTCTCCCCCCCCCCTTTTTTTCCTTAAGTGACAACCTTCAACTTAAAACAAACATGCTGTCTTCCCAGGTAGTACACTTAACTAGCCTTTACTCTTATTAGGAAAAAGACTTTTGATTTTCCCTCTCCCACACACAAGCACAATAGTTCTCCCAAATGGTAGAAAAAATATTTGACACATGTATCAAGTATGAATACTTGAATAACTTAAAACTACAATATAAGATGCAACAAGAGAGAATCCTGTGGCACCTTAAAGACTAAAAGATTTCTTTGGGCATAAGCTTTTATGGGCTCAAACCCACTTTGTCAGATACAAGTTGCATCTGACAAAGTGGGTTTGGGGCCCATGAAAGCTTATGCCCGAAGAAATCTGTTAATCTACAACAGGCATAGCCAAACTGCAGCTCGGGAGCCACATGCAGCTCTTGAATGAAAAAGTGTGCCTCCCAGAAGAACGTCAGCAAATAAATTTAGGAAAGCAGCACCAGCCTAGGAGTTCAGGAGGGAGTTGGGACTGTGGGTAGAAGCACAGCTTGGCTGGGGATGGTGGGGAGAAGCGCAGCATGGTCAGGATTTTACAAAACTCACTACTAGCCTGCAGTCTTCTACATTGAGCAGCAGCTAAGGTTTTACTGCATGCTGTACATGGTAACCTTACATAACTATTAGAATCTGACATTAGTAGGATCAATATTTGCCCTCTTTTTTACAATAAAATTAAAGCATGCAATGAATTTTAAACTTAGTAATTTTAGAGTAGGCAAAAGTATATGGCTATATGCCTCAGTGTGGCTCTCAAAAGTTTAATAATCAACTTGTGTGGCTCTTGAGTTCCATAAGTTTGGCCACCCCTGGTCTACAAGGTGCCACAGGACTCTTGTTGTTTTTGCTGTACACAGACTAACATGGCTACCCCTCTGGAAATATAAAGATGCATTATCCATTGCCAAAGCATTATGGGCATAATCAAAGCATAATAGCAAAATATTTAAAAGCTTAACAAAAGTCACCACTAAAACCTTACATTTTACACAGAGCTATAAAAGCAGGTTATAATTTTGGTTAAGCAAAGACTTGATTTAACTATAGTCATCATTCTGTCAGTTCTCCTTACATGGGACCTTCAATGAACAGTTCTAGCCGCTATTCCAAAGGATGACATTCACAAGCACTTATACCTCATAGAAGTGTGCTCCATAAACAATCTCCTGTCATATCACCCAGTGACTCGATACTGCTCAGTGATCTATTTTAGCAACACTAGAAACCACTAGTGCTTACACTGAATACTGTCTCA
Source organism: Podocnemis expansa (assembly GCA_007922195.1). Classification (NCBI taxonomy): domain Eukaryota; kingdom Metazoa; phylum Chordata; order Testudines; family Podocnemididae; genus Podocnemis; species Podocnemis expansa. The sequence goes on along the minus strand of ML682005.1, from coordinate 25,414,004 downwards.
TTTTATTCTGATGGAAAATATCTCAAGAATTTTAACCTTATTTCACATTTTTGAAAACAATCCACTTCAAAAAAAATGTTGTTTAAAGAGTAATGTGGTCCTGATTTGTAGTGGAAGTGAAATGTTCTTAATTTGTCACTAAAATCTTTTTTGCCCTAAACCATTAAAATGTAGCTATCAACTGCTGTCTCCTGCTGGTTTTTCTCTAGTAGTTTACCTGCACTCCAAATGGCTTATTATACAAGCCTGGAAATCAACCCAGTGTTCAGATTCATTTTGATTTTTTCCTGGGAAGCTTGGAGCAGCAGACAGAATAACTAAGGCTGCTCATATATCTACCATCATCCTCTTCACAGATCCATCTATGCACACTCCAACCACTACTAGCATCTTTGTAATCTGTGATCCTTACAACCTCAATCTAGCTGCACTCAGAGCAATTTGGGCTCCTTACTAGACTTCAGGCCTTGCTGCAAAAAGGATTTCACTAGCTGTAAGATTACTACTAGGCTTGGCAGAATTCATTTTTAAAATTATTTTAATAGATAATGTTCATGTTTATTGTTAAACTTTTTATTTTTATCTATTTAAATTTTGAAGGAGAAAGTACTTATGGATATTGAGGATAATGGTAACTGAGATAAAACACATCGCATTACAAAATGTAGGTCATGCCTGACCAACCTGATCTCCTTTTCTGAGAAGATAACAGATTTTTTTTTTAGCTAAAGGGAATGTAATGGACTTAATTTACTTAGATTTCAGCAACACATTTGATACAGTTCCACACAGGGAATTTAGTTAAGTTACAGAAGATGGGGATTAATTTGAATCTAGTAAGGTGGATAAGGAACTGGTTAAAGGGGAGACTACAGAGGGTCACACTGACAGGTGAACTGTCAAATTGGAGGGAGGTTACCAGTGGAGTCCTTCAGGGATCAGTCTTGGGACCAATCTTATTTAACTTTTTTGTTATTGACCTTAGCACAGAAAGAGGGAATGTGCTAATAAAGTTTGCAGATGACAGCACGTACGGGAGGTATTGCTAATACAGAGAAGGATCAGGATACCATACAAAAAGATCTGGATGACCTTGTAAACTGGAGTATCAAGAATAGAATGAAATGTAATAATGGGAAGAGCAAGGTCATGCATCGAGGGACGAATAACAAGAATTTTTCCTACAAGTTGGGGACACATCAGTTGAAACAGACTGAGGGGGAGAAGGATTTGGGAGTACTGGTTAATCACAGAATGACAGTGAGCCTCCAATGTGATGTGGCCATGAAAAAAAGCAAATGCAGTTCTAGGATGCATCAGGAGAGGTATTTCAAGTAGAGACAAACAGGTGTTAGTGCCACTGTAGAAGACACTGGTGATGCCCCATCTGCAACAGTGTGTGCAGTTCTGGTTCCCCAAGTTTAAAAAGGATGAATTCAAATTGGAACAGGTGCAGAGAAGGGCTACAAGAAGAGTGGAAAATCTGCCTTATGAGAGGAGACTCAAGGAGCTTGGCATGTTTAGCCTGACCAAAAGAAGGTTGAGGGGTGTTATGATTGCTCTCTATAAACATATCAGAGAGATAAATATCAGGTAGGGAGAGGAATTATTTGAGTATAGCACCAATGTGGACACTAGAACAAATGTATATGAACTGTGCATCAGGAAATTTGGGCTTGAAATTAGAAGCAGGTTGCTAACCATTAGAGGAGTAAAGTTCTGGAATAGCCTTCCAAGGGGAGCTGTAGCAGCAAAAAAAACAGCTGCTTTCAAACTGAGCTTGATAAGTTTGTGGAGGGGATGGTATGATGGGATGGCCTACTTTGGAAATTAACTGATGTTTGATCTATGGCTACTGGTGGTGGATATGCGAATGGCCTAAGAAAGGATAGATGGGGTGGGTTCTGAGTTATTACAGAGAATTGTTTCTTGGGTGATTTGCTGTTAAGACTTGCCCACATGCTCAGGGTTTAACTGATCACCATATTTGGGGTCAGGAAGGAATTTCCCCCCAAGGCAAATTGGGTAGGGCTTGGGGGGCGGTCACCTTCTTCTGCAGCATGGGGCATGGCTCACTGACCAGTGAATTCTCTGTAACTTTAAGTCCTTAAATCCTGATTTGACAACTTAAATAACTTAGTCATAGGTTAGAGACTTATTGCTGGAGCGGGTGGGTGAGGTCCTGAAGCCTGCATTGTGCAGGTGGTCAGACTAGATATTATACTGGTCCTTCTGACCTTAGAGTCTGAGGCTATAAGAAATGGAGGCAAGGTGGTATAGAAATACATGAGGAGGAAGTGAGTAGAAACTATAGGTATGGTAAGACACTGGCAAGATTTCCAGAAAGTGTATTTAACTTACATTAAATCTAGACTAAAGCTAAAACTGGTGTATAACTTGAATTCCCACAGTGTAAGGTAAAGCTGTATCCATGTTATTGGATGCATACCTATGCTTAGCTATATGATAGAACCTTGTGTATCCATCTCTTTTTGTTGTTCCAGACCACTGAATAGGTGGAATGAATTTTGATGATGAGGTCCACACTGAGTTAAGTCACCTAGTTTTCTCTAAAGGCTAGTTATGCCCATGCAGTCATGCATGCTATTATCCCTGGGCACTGTGAATCAAAATGACCTCATCCTACCAGTGATAAGTCTTTAGGTTTTTTTAGCCAACACCCTAACACACTGCTGGAGTGATGAGTGTCATTTCTCCACATTACAAGTTTCATCTACAATAATTATTGGAAACAAATCATAGCTTGGAGTGGGAAAAGGCTTCTATTAGCTGTGAAGCACTCAGTAAAATAAGAAATATGAGAAGGGCAAACATTTTACAAGGAATCTTCTGCCGCTAACATTCTGGCCTCATACCCAGGCCTAATATGACAATTTAAACTATAGATACAGGAAGACTTGAGGACAGTTAAAAGGAAGCAGCAGGAAGTACATAAAAGAAATGATAGGGATAGAGAGGGATGTAGAGGACCATAAAACCATGTAACACAAAGCATAGATGAGACAATGAGGGGAGACACAGAAGAGGTGTTGGGCTGGGAATACTTAGAAGCAAAGGACTAGAGGCAGGTGGGGTTGATGGAGGAATGAAAAGACTGGAAACAGCAGCAAAAGGTGCAACGGGAGAAGAGGAGGAAAAAGAACAGCAGTTGTGGGGAGCAATCAAGGGTTCAGAGAAGAAGAGGACAACAGGAATAGTGGATCTAAGAAACTCGACCTCCTCATAAGTATGGTTTCCTGTACTGAAGAAGGCATTCCTGTGGTCTATGGGGATTCTCACAGGAGAAATCCCTTCCATTGGAAGATGGACTTTATTGGCTCTGTTTATAAGTGGAAGCAGAGGTCATTTGATTTAGTCCAATGGTGCATAGGGAAGAAGGGCAGTGCATCACAAACATTGAGACTGTCCCAGTTGAACTGGAGAAAGAAAGAAATGACATTCCATCACTCAACATTATGAATAAAAGAGCTCTCATACTTGATGAGATCATGAGCCAGCAGCCCATCTCTGACTGTGGCCAGTAGCAAAGTGTTTGTTGCAATGTCACATGTATGGTTATGACCTCCAAGGGAATTGTGGTGTACAGAACATGGCAAAATTTTGGAGTGATCCACCCCCCCATCTTCCATTCCTAGCTTCTGGTATTCAGAGGTTTGGGGAGGGTTGACATTCTCTCCAAATGTGGCAACGCACTGAGGACTGAAAAGAGAAAAACACCATGAGAAGATAGGAGGGATGGTTCCCCTCTGTAATCTGGACTCATGCACTACTTTAGCTAAAGCACACAAATTATAGCTTTGTCACTTCAACCCTTCTTTCCTGGACCCCATCTTGCATTTGCTCTGCTGTGTAAATCCCCAGTCCTGGATCAGCTCACACACTGCCTCCTGCAAACAAGAGGCACTTAACTTAGTGAGTGATTGCTTCTGGCTAGCTGCTCATGAGATTATGCAATAGAATGACCCCAGCAAATTCCCCTAGCCCCAGATGCAGCCCTAGGTACTTCTGTCTTGCAATGTTCAGCAATGCCCACTGAGCAGTGCAAACCTATGATTAGTTAATCAATTATCAAAAACTGATATGCACCAACTGTCAGACTTCATTTAAAACACACATTAAGCCTCATGCACTGCTTTAGCTAAAACTATTAATACAGAAAGATTTTAACTGATTATAAATCAAAAGAATATAAATCAGATTTGATCAGGATGAAATAAAAGCAAATTGCATACTAAACTAAGCTTCATTCTTTAAGTAATCTTACAAAACCAGACAACTTTCTCCATGGCCTCCTCAACTTGAGTTAGTGAGTATCCCCTTATTGATCCTTAGGATAATCCATTTTTCCAGGAATAACTGGGCTGTTCTATGTACGCACTCACGCGATGCAAACTCTCTTTGTTTTTGGAAGGTTCTGCTTGGATCTGCCTCAAGCCATGAGACACATATTTGAGGAGAGCTTCATAAAACATAGTTATGACATTAGAACAAACATATTACTATAAGAGCAATGTTCATTATGTTATAAGCATCACAAAAGCTCCTTACATGATGTACTTAACATTAAACAAAACACTATTTCACTATAAGGGGGAAACTGAACAATCACACCATAAGGATGTACAGGGGATGCAATATATCACACATGGCAAGTGGAGTTTCAAAACATTCCACAGGTGAATCATGGGGGAATAAGAGGATAGAAGGTGGGAGAATTAGGAGTAAGCATTGTGTTTCTATGCCTTCCTCAGCCTTAAGACAGTCCTAAACACCTCCACTCGATACTCTTGGCTCTTTGGCAGCTCATGCTGAACCAGCCCTTGAAGCATTTTAGCATTACCCTATTTGCAAAGCAATAGGATTATTAAGTAGGAAACATTCTGTATCAGCTTCCCTCGTGAAGCCAAAGACAGTTATAGCAAATAATCAGAAAAACTGTTTTATGTTTCAAATTGTCTAATATCTACCCTAGGAAGGTGTTCTATAGAAGATTGACAAGTGTGGGAAGTTCGAATTATGCAAGTGTTCACAAATTATAGGGATCCAAAAAAAGTTGAACTGTATGTGAAAATTTCCGGGGGTGTGCAGCTTTAAGTGTTTTTAAAGAGACACACTTGTGAAAGAAAAGTTTACCTAGAAAATTCCAATTGTACTGCTTCTTCAAAGAGTTTCACGATCTGGCAGTTCCACAGCAAACCTATTCCCAACAACTAATAATCTTCCTATATTAATTTAAATGTAAATTCTAGGAACTTGAACTCTGTTTAATGGAAAAGCAATACAACCTCTGCTATAAAAACACTACAATAGCTTCACAATAATATAATAAAACAAAGTATGCTCAGCTCCCCATTATTTATGGAGCTGATAATATCCACATTAAGCTGGAGATAAGTTGCAACAGGAAGTGATAAATTTCCCCTAAATTAAGAATTAATCCATCTCCCCCAGATTTACTCAAAAAAAAACAAAAAACCTGAAAGCTTCTGAGCAGCTTCAAAGAGCTGTCATTTTTAAAAAGAAAGTTAACACTCATGAATCATATGACCAGACTGTGATGGGCAAGGAACTGCTGAAGTATAATCTAAGACTATGTGATGAAACAAAGGAATAACCTACCAGCATAGAAGGTGTTAAAGAGAGCCTTTGGGCCCAGCTAGCTCCACCCCATTATTACTGCACACAGTACCAGACCTGGAGGGGAGAGAAAGGAGTAGAGAATCTGGCTCAGCTCAGAGCTGACTGGTGAAGAGGCAGAACCTAACAGCCTCCCTACCTGAAGACAAGGATCAACAGCCTGCCAGCCAAGACAGTCACCAGGAAACAAGCATCATGTCCATGGCCAAAGGACACTGTGTAAGAGGCTTAGGAGCACATGGCCTAAGAGATAACTGGGTGACCAAATCACAGAGACATTGTGTGGTTCTGACTCCACCAAGGTTGCCCCACCTGGAAGAACCTGGAACTCAGCAGGATGCTGCCCAAAGCCCACAAGGAGACCATCCCCACACTGAAGTGACACTAAAGGAAGTACCTCAGGGCAGCAGACACTGACCACTAGCTGGAAGGTCCCAGGCTGAGGGGTTGACTCACACAATGCCTTGGGATGGATTCTGGTGGAATGGAAGGGCCCAAATCCCCCATCCTCCCAACCTTAAGGACTGAGGCATCTCAAGCAAGCAGGCCAGAAGTCAAGTGCTGCACTCACTAGTCTCTAAGTCCCCTGTTACAGAATACTGAGATAAATCTTTATAAATACTGTATGTGATCTGCTGAGTCAGGTTAAGTTACTGTGCAGTGATGGTGGGCTATTTAAATTTACTGTCTGAATACTGACACAATTTATACTGGAGGCACAGGAATTTTTATTATACATCTATAATGTTCACATTAAATGGAATCTGTATATTAAGGCAATTAAATCTCTTCTCATATTAGAATATACAGGGACACACTTGAATGACAACAGGAAAAGCTGTCAGATTCAAAAATCCTGTCTGCAACGAGCTGTAAGCTTCATTTGAGCAAATCTGGGAATCTCTAGATCAAAAGAACACTAAACAGCTAGAAAGCCCTTTTCAATAGGAGTAAAGAGGGCATTTGTTAGATACTGTTGAGAAAGACAGTGGCACTGGGAGAGACTGAAGAGGAAGTCTGAAAAAGTTGGACCTCCCCAGGTTCAGGGAATGGTAAGCCTTCAGGAAAATCTGGTACACGTAAAGACTGGTTTGTTATTTTTAAGATACATTTTCTCCTATGTGTTTTCTATCTAACGAACAATGCTTCACTTCAGGAAGGCCACCTAGTCACTGCTTATAATTGTCACTACTCCCAGAAGGGAACACACTCTCAAGAGGGGGACCTGAAGTTTGATATGCTAATGTGGTTGATAGACCAGGGACAGCAACACAGAGCTTGATATCAGAATGGGATAACTGCGTAATTCCAGACCAAGTCAGGTGATAGCTAGAAGTCTGAAACTCAGGCCAGCTAAATTCAGGGTACAGCTAGCCAACCCCAAAATTGTAAAATCCTTAAATACGCAACATCTCATGTTTATACTAGATACCAACAGATTTCACTGCTTTCTATTAATTGTTTACAATGCTTCTTCTCTGTATGTTTTAATGATTCACATATGCTGTGTATGTGGCATATCAATATAATTATACAGAAAAAGTGACACCTTGATTCTGAAGAAAATGTTAACAACATATTTTAATTGCTGCCACCCGAGTCACTGATTCAAGGGGCAAAGGATTTTCATTGTCAGAACACAAGAGGCTTTGTGTGTTCTATAAATGATTTCAAAACATCACCAAAATAATCTCATTTACTCTGAAACTTTCAATGGGGATGTCCACATGAATTGTGCAATGAGTCAAACTATGCTGTAGCTGCTGTTTCAAATTGCTGTAATATAGTTATTGTCTCCTTAAGGATAAATACCTTATACAAGAACATGGTCTTTTTCATGGTTATTTTTATTTCCCAGAACCACCAGAGTGAAGATAGACATAACACAGAACAGTAAAATATGTCCTAGTATTTATTCAGTTTTGGACATAACTAGATTATATGAAGCACACAGTCCATATTAATCTTATACAAAACAGATAATTCATTGAACCAGTACCTGACTTGCTAGTATATTCTGTATAAAAAAAAAAAAATAGCATACCACCTGTAATTCAATAGTTTAGTATACTTTGCAGGTAAGTGTTCCCATTCTGAAGCACCATTTTTTTTTACTCCACCTATTACAGATAAACAGTCGTTAGTCTTTTGAATACTCTCAGTGTCATTACAACATTGCCTACTCTTGTAGTGCATTTTATACTTTAAACTAATTTTTCAGCTTGAAAAGTGGCAGCCCCCATAGCGTAACAAATTAGTTTTGGTATAGCTGTATTCAGTAATAACTATTTCTTGGACAGATTGAGTCACAATATAAAGACTTCAACCACTTTAGTCTTACTTATTACTCACTTTGCATACCCTAGAGCTGTACTAAGATATTTTTTAAAAATTATCAAATGATAAATCACCACATTTTAAAATATGTCTTTCCAGTCAAGAAAACTATTATTTCTGTTTCCATCTCTCCATATAGATACACACACACACACACACACACACTCTCTCTCTCTCTCTCCACCCCCCATATGAAGTCCAACCAAAAAAACCTAATTCTGATTTTAAAAATTCCCTTCATTCTGCTAAGTTTGAGAGAGAAAACAAAAGATAACCCTGTTACTTGGCTCATGAGAAAATCTCCAGAGAACATTTAAAAAAAAAAAAAAGCACCAATTAAAACATAGAAATAGTAAGAAATTCTATTTATTCAGTCTTAAAAGGATTTCTCTACCCAACTACCTTTATTTACAGATGCCACAGACTCTGACCTTAACAGCATAGTTCACACGTTCTGGTTATAGCTGTGATCTATCAGAAAAAATTATTAACCTTTTCAAAATGTACCATGGCATAACTACTTAAGAAACTCTGAAAAAAGCCATATCTGGAACCTAACTATGGAGATGACCACAGAATGATCAGTCCCTGTTTGTAGCAACTGCACTGTATTTCCACCTCTATTGGCCAGCTGAGACAGCTACTTCCTGGTTTCCAACTTCCAAAGCACTGTGTTCCTGAGTAGAGACCCACATCTCTTTCTTCTGTCCATGCCACAGAAGTCCCTGCCTTCACTGTTTTATTCCCAGTACAGAGAGGTTGCCCAAGGATACCCTAATTTTTCTACAGAAACGACTATCAGGTATAACTGATACGGATATAAAGATACAGCATCTCTATGCAAGCTGACTTTATTCTTAAGGTAAAAAGTATTACAGATAAAACATAATATTCAAGACAATAAAATAAGCTTTTAGGCATCACTTCAACTCTTATACTGGGTTTGCCAGGAGCAGTCCTTCAGAATCCTATCCCTGCTGTTTCTTTTATGGACACACATTCATCACAGCCTCAGTTTAGAACTAGCACTCAGTCTTCTAATGACTCGATAGGCTACTTTAGGGCTATTTCAGTAAATGCAAAGAGCCTCCTCTATATGGATGCTGCAGGTGTGAACTAAAAGATACTTATTTTGCATTAATGAAGTCCTCTTCCATATATGGGAGGTACAGCGCAGCACTTTGGTGTGCATTGCTATTCATGCTCCTATAGTCCAAACTACAAGGGAATGATGAACCACCTCACTTTTAGAATATACATATTGTCCAAATGCCTACACTGATCTGCTGCACAAAATCTTACCTGTGGTGTTTCAGATACAAAAGGACTGGTCTGGGTACATTGGGAAAATGGCAAAAATTGAGCTATTGGAAGCTAGGCTTCCATATTTCAGATCACATTACATACCTTGTATAAGGAAAAGCCTTTTTCTTTTTTTTTTGTTTTGTTTATGCACAGCCATGCAAGTAGGTTGATTACAAAACCCAAAATCAAATTGATCTTACTGCAGTTTCATTTTTTAAAAATAACCACAACAACTACAGTCAAACAGGTATCTAACTAGTCTAAAAAGAGTTCATTGTAGAAGACTACCATAACTTGAAGTGGAATTTCTTTCTGTGTTTGCCAGTTTGAACTGTTGGAGGGATAATAGGAGATTGCAAAAGCTAATAGGAATGCTTACTTCTTGGTCCCTCTTACTTTGTTTAGAGAAAAAGAACAAATTCTGTCTTACAAGTGATTTTTCATTCAGAACCCTACACATCCGTATTCACAGTGAGCACTTCCTGTGTCCAAGGCAACTGGAGGTACTAGTTCTTTGAATTTCGTTTTCGGACCACCCTTTAGGAAAAACTTCTCCAAAATTATAGCTTCCATAACTTACATTTTAGAAGTGCTATTCAAATGAAACTGTTTGCAACAAAGCCTTGACATGAATCTTTAGGGGTTTTCTGGAGAAGTATCCTCTTTCACTCTCAAAACTACTGGACAATCAGCAACAGTCAGGACAATTACCTTGGATGTAATTCAGTACTTCAAAAGAAAGTCAGACTGTCTGACACGAAGGCCCCTAGAATGACTCAGACTTTTCTGACTTCTCCATATTACTCAATATTTGCAACAGGAGGCTGAAAGTATTAAGTCACTCTGGGCAGGGGGGGGACTCCGTTTATGTATGTCAAATTGAGAAAGGACTTAAGGGTTACTATGACACCCTGTTCTGCAACGACCTTCTACCAACTGCAACATTAAGGTGAGGATGTTGATTCTACAGTATCTGCATAGGTGTGTATGGGAAGCACTGTAATAGCCTTACAGACCTCTTCATAAGATCTGTTTGATTTCTCCTCCCACAAAAATCACATGCTTTTTTCACAGAGAGCACTGTAAAAGAGAGAAGTTGTACCTGAAGCCTTTAATGCCTTCACTACATATACCTTTATTCCTCTGGGAACTCTGTTCACATCTAACATACATTTCTACTTCCTAAGGAATGTTGAATTCAACCAGAAGAGGAAATTCCACTTCCTATTATACAAGATACATTATAGTGACTTTGGAAATGGAGGTCTATTAGTGCATAAATTATCATGCTTGATAGAACAAATGACTGACAGCATGCCAAACTCAAACCTTGACAGAGAAGGAGGTGGAATGTAGGCAAGATTCTTACAATAACATGAGGAAGAGAAGACTAACGGTGATTTTTATTAGGATTAATAAAATCCACAGATCAAGATCATGACAGGAATCTGCATATTGACAGAGTGCTGGTCCTCAGGTTTTTTAGAGCATGGTGATTAGAGAATCTCCTGGGGTTTTTCACAGTGCAAAATGACTGCAGGTGCTGACTTGTCTTTAAAAAAATAAATGGCCTTGGGTTCCTTCTTCAGGCTATTCTGTAAAAAGCCTAGATTTTCTGTTGCTTCAGTTGTCTTTGCCTTTATACGAGTCAGTTGTAACACAAACATCTAAAACATCAAACGATAGTGGGACATAATATGCAAATTACATCTGAAATGCTATCAGAGTTTTTATCATCTTCTTAGAACAAGAAAGTAAAATTCCTGTCTCTTAGCTTCCCAGCTGACTAGATGGGCAGCCTGAACATGATCAAGATAGGTCACTGTTGCTTGTTTGGATGAGGGGATTTTCAAAGAAAGTTCCAGTTACATCTAAAACTGGGCCTGAGAACCAAGACCTGAGCGTTAATAAGAAGGGGATTACAACAACTATATTCTCCTTCTTCACAATTTTATTTGCTATCTTCACTCTCAGTGCTGGTGACTGTGGGGAGGGGAGGGATATGTGGAATAGGAGGCCTTTTAGTCCTTTTCTGACAGGAGATGACCACAGCCACTGATTGTGAGCATCTGTTCCTTGCTCAGCACCTCTTTTGGTTTCTTGTGTAAAATTAGATGCAAACAGGTTCATTAATAGCCTTCCAGCCCAGCTTTTGTTGCACCAAAATGGTAGCTGATCCACTCATATTCCCTTAATCCTAAGCAGTTTCACTGAGTCAGCATACCCAACCTTCCTTCTTGGTGTAGAAACCTAAGGAAAACAGAATGAGAGTCTCTGCCCATGACAGGACCAAGGCTACTCTAAGAAGTACTGAAAGTTGTCTGCTTTCTTAGTAGTTACACACACAAGGCCCAGATTAAGTGCATTTGGGGCCCCAGGCTACCCCACCAGTGTGGACCCCCCCCCCCCCACCCAGGCCTGGGGCCCCCGACCCCCCCCCCGGAGGGGGATCCGGGGGCCAGGGCTGGGTGGCAGAAAGGCTGCACTCCTGCCTCACCCCTGGGCTGGCCAGGCCACTCAGTCTGCTCCACTCCAGGGGAGAGCCAGGGCTGGCTGGCACATGGTGCAGCTCCAGCACAATCTTCTGGTCCTGCTGCCCTGAAGGCTACTCTGAGCACCCCCCACCCCCGAACAAAGAAAATAGGGATGGCCCACCCTACTCCAGGGGCAGACTGGCTAGCCTAGGGGAGAGGCAGGAACAGCTCTGGCCAAGGGTCCCTCCTACCTCCCCCCAGCACTGGCAGGGCAGGGGCTCTCTGCCCCTGGTGCCGTGGGGGCTTAAGGGGGGAGATATGGCAGGCGATATAGGGGCTGGAGCCTGGGGTCCCCTTTCAGGCCAGGGCATGGGACTCTAGCCCCTAGGGCCCCTTTGTTAATCCAGCCCTGATACAGACACATTTCTAAAAAAAATCATCCACTGGAACTGGAAGAATGAGCTTGATGGTCCATAGCATGAAGCACATTATACATCATGTTTCTTCCTTGGGCCACACTTGCTGTATGCTTAATATCAAAATATGTTCCTCTAACATGGGGGGTTTGGAAACTATACTGGACCCATCTCTGAACTTAACTTCAGGTAGCTGGTGAACTCACTCTTATTTAAGAAGAGATGATTGTACTGGATCATGAATTGTATCAAGATTTTTATTTACTGAATTCTACAACTTCAAGCTAAAACAAAAGTAAAGAATTGTGCCAGGTATCCATACATAGGACCAACTATCCCAGAAGCAGAACTAGAGATTATTTTGGGAGACGTGCTAACGTTTGGCAAACCAGACGTTATCTTCTTCCATCTCTCTTCTGAAACAGAATTTGCCTCTGATAATAATCTAGCTGGAATTATATGAGAGCAGTACTTGGTCTTTTCACTTGTTCAGTCAAAGCCACATCTAGGAAGGTGTTAGCTATGACTCATGAGCCGTGCATAATATGAAGAGGCTGTCCACAAAAGGGAAATGTAAATCTTTCTTTTGAAGGGAAGGATGACATATCATTTGTAAATACCAATGTAGAACTTACAAGTACAAAATGCTTCTCGTTGTAATAGAATCTAAAGCATCCCTGTGTGAATCTCCCTGAAAATACCTTCAGTAAGTCTCCAGAAGATTTATTTTCATATTCTAAAATATTTTAATATGGATTTCATTATTTCTACTTGGAATATTCATCTCCTTATAGGCTTATTGAGACCCTGGGATCTAAACAGGTTGCGTGCCATTGTTTCTCTTTGTATAAAATAGAAAGAATTGTGTGTCATTTGATATCCATTTAGCTATAGAACTAGTTCTGTCATTCTATGTGTAGGAGATTAACCAATACATCGTTAATCTTCCGATCGTACAAAGGTCTTGTTAAACATGTCAGATTACTTTAGGAAAAGAATGAGCTTTTTCCTTGGACAAAGATTCTGTTCTATCCTTCCCTAATCCTTTCAAGCACCCATTTTCAGAGACGGTTTGCTCCCAGTAAGGTACACCAAGAAGTGTTTCTTGGGAAACCCAAAAATAAGAGAAGCTATTGCAAGTGGATGGCTTCCAAAGAATCCCTTTCTGGTCTTCAAACTCCTCAGAAAAGCAGCAATGGCTTCCCTTTCTAATGTGTAATACCTAGACTGAAACCCAAAATAATAACAGTTTCGAAGAAAAACTCTGTATATTCAAAACTTCCAAAGATAAGTCTAGGGGTCTATCATGGCTCTAACTGAAAAAAATAAGACAAAACTCTGATTATGCTTCCAAATACCTTGTTGGTAAAATTTTGGAGAGTACAAAAACAAAGACTCACCCTGGCCCTCCTCACTTCCAGTGAAAGAATCTTTGAGCTATCAACCCAAAAGTCAGAAACAAGTAAAGCAGTAGTCCTGAAAAAGCTGTTACAACAACCTAGTTTTAAATTGACTTGTGTAGCTGGATTTGTTTGTTTTTTGAAACACTCACACTTAACCTCCTCACTGAGCACAGATCTCCACAGTAAGAGACAGCAGTCAGCACTCCCAGACCAGTGTATGCAAATTCAGGATGATCTTATTCTCCTGTCTGTAGGTGTGTCTGTGCCCTTTGCTAGGGAACTTGCTGCAGGCTTAACTTCAGGCAAAGTAACAAAGACATTTTAGTCCCTCAGTGAGAGGAGGTCTGAATATAGACTTTCTACTGCTTGACCATACTCTCAAACCACCTGTAAAAGAACGACACAGAACTTCAACTTTGCAAATTCCTTTTTAATTTGGAATGTCATATTGTAAAAACATAAGCACCTGTGATTTTAAACTCCCAATTTTGGTTAATTCTGGCAAGCTTTGCTGTGACTCCATGCTATATCATTCAAAGCCCCAGCTTCAGAGATTTCCCCTTCTCTTTAGATGATCTAAAAGTTAAAAATACTGTAGACTTTGTGCTGCACCTCTAAAAAGAGGGCTGTAAGCAATATCCGTTACTATTTTGGTCAAAACTCAGAGAAAGGGGGAGATCAGAATATATGACCAAGGGGACTGAGAACAGTCTTAAGACATGTACCCTGAATCTCTCTCTAAGGAAATGATAGCTACATTATGGCCTCCCATTGAACTTTGGTGGCTGGGAAAAGAGAAGAGAGGTCATCTTGCAGGAAAGAGGATATGAATCATTGTGCTCCCTGCTGCTGGGTCTGGACTGAAAGGGGAACAACTTCAGTGAGTCATTTGTGCACTCACTCGGTGGGCATAAGTCCTGGCACATTTTATAGTAGTTGTAGCCTTGCAAGCAAAGCTGCTAGTGGGAACAGGGGACTGCTTTAGCCTTTGCAACCATCTCAATACAGACCTTGCATACATGTTGGCTCAAGCAGGGATTTCCTCATCCTGATTTCAAGCGGAAGACACAACCTTACCTTTCTCCATGATTCTAGAGATTCCTGTGAAATTTTCTTGTTGGGTCTGCAAGCTGTGGGAATAGGATCCCATGACAAATAGAGATGTGAAGTATAGTCTGGAAAGGCAAAGTATCTGTGATTCCAAGTCACTGACTCTGGCCAGCCTCAGTGAAGGAGCTTCCAAGTGCTCTGCTCAATTGTCTCGGCACAGACCTCACCTACACCCTGGCAGCAGTCAGGCATTCCTGCAACGTACTGACTAGTCAACCATCTTGGTGCACACTTTTATCAACCCACTGGAAGCCAGGATCACTGTCACCTACTGCCTGCCTACCACTTCTGAGCAAGGAAGGAAAAGAAGTGCTTCAAAGCCACCTCAATGAGGAAAAAAATTTTAATGTATTTGGTGGTTGGGCTTAGAAGATCTGGGGAGAAAAACCCTCAAAGCCAATGAGCGAACAGGTGCATTTAGTTAAACATTTTAAGAAACCTGCAAAAATCTCTACTATTAAGGGAGATGTGGGGTAGTCACGTGGGCTGCTTGGAAGAAAAGACGTCTGGAAAGTTCTTCCTAAGGGGTAGTTCTCAGCCCAGGCTCAGAGCAAGAGATCTCATCAGCCTTCGGTTGCCATGGAAATAAGGGATGCTCACTGACATGGAAGGGGACTGAGAAGTAGTCATTTCCTAAACCATAAACTAGAGCTAGAAGGCAGTGCACTGGTCTCTCAGGAACCAAAGACGTCGTCATCATTAGACATCGTGAACCCCCTCTAGTCAGGAGACGAACCTACTGCTGTGCTAGTAAGCAGTGTGTAGTTTCTTCAACAATAAGTACACTGCTACCACATGTAGAGAAACAAGAGAACTGCTGATAGGAACAATCAAAGGCAGGCAGAATGAAACAATTGGGTAGACAAATTTAAGCCCAAGTATTTAAACAGGATCTAGGAAAGAGGCACAGCCAAGCAGATAGCATGTCTATAAAAACTGAATAAATACTAAAGAGCATGTGTTCATATTGAGCATGTACCTTTGATATATGCTTAAAATACATAAAAGCCCAAATTCAGCAGGGCAGTTTAATATAACACATCCCCAGAAAGCAGGGAAATTAAGTTTTCAACACCTTTCCAATAATTCCCTACCATTTTCCACTGCCTGAAAAAACTCATCTTGCCCTCTGCTCCAACAACCTGTAGATAATCAGATTCAGGTTATTTCAGATTAGCTGGGGAAACCAACAGACTTAATCTGAAGAAACTGAATACTATCAGGCTTCGGATCTCAACAGATCCTGAGAAACATCAGTAAGTTAGAGAAACTAAAAGCAGCCTAACACACACCACCACAATTTGCAAAATGGGTACTAATCAGAGCTCTTCCAAAATTTAAATTCTATTCCTGCTTCTGCCATGGAATTCCTATGGGATGTGGGGCAAATTAAAAACAAACCAAAAAAATCACCAGTAGCCCTATACTCCTCATTATCTGGATGTCACCTGAGCAAACTTACAAAAACACTGAGTGCTTATAGCTGCAAGTGAAGTTAATGAAAGATGCCCTTACAAACATATACAGTTGTAAAAATGGAAATTTTGAAAAATCTTCCCCAGACATATTAAATTGGACCCTTTAGGGCATTTTGGTCTCAATATCTCTGTCACTTCAGTCCCTTTTTGCAAAAGGGGGATAATACTCATCACCTTACTTCACACAAGTATTGTGAAGATAAATTAATTACTCTATTGGAAGGGTTGTGGGGAAAGGTGAACATACCTACGTATGTGATGGTTGTGTCCAGGAATTAGACTATTTAGTGAATAAACTATTAAAAAGATTCATGTTGTGACAAAATGTCAGGAATCCAGAGATCTTCTGACCTGCTGTGTAATGCTCCAGTAAAAGGATCTGCATTTCAAACAGAATGACTTTTTATTTATTTATTGTTAGCCGCTAAATTCTGTAATGCACATCGTTGAATATGTATAACCCTGCTCCCCGGGAACTGGGCTATATAAAATACGGAATGTAATAGAAAAGTTGTCACAGAAAGCATACGGGAGAAGTACCAGAAAGGAGAATAGGGTTTTAGAAATCTGGTCACCTTTTCTTGTATACTCACAGGAAGAGGGTAGACAAACACCAAACCAGAATTTTTAGCCAGATTTTTTGAGTATTAGCCTGACTCTGAATAAAAAATATACAATGCAGTACGCTATCATTTTATTGTAACTTTTAAAATACATTTTATTAAGGCAAAGATAAGTTCATAGTGTTGGTGAAACACAGATATTAAAGCAATAAGTATCACAGGAAGGACCAAGAGAAAACTAAGAATTCTGTATTCAGAGCAGATGGTGTGTCCTAAATATGGCTCAGGATAAAATGCACTAAGGAACCTCTAGTGTGCACTAGCAGAGTCGACATGGAACAATTAACGTGCAACACATTAGGGTACTTTAGAAATCACACCACCACATTCCACATTACTGCTCCATGCAGACAAACCATTAGATAAAAGTCATCATTTCCAATGTCTTCCCAGTGTTTATCCAAGAAATACTGCTTCCCACCCCATCCCCCTTTTGGGGCACTAGGGTATTTCATCAATGTTTACAAGTTAAAACTAAAAATCAAAAGCCCTATACATGTGGCACAAGGCGATGAAAGCAGGTTTGCCCAGGCAACATTAATTATGGCACTTTCTCACCCAAATGCTTTACTTTCCAATGTCAACATTTTTTTAAAATGAAAGTTTTATTTTAAAAAGTACTTAGAGTATTGTAGATTGACCCAACTTGTGGCAACCACAAGCAGGTAGGGATATCAACTTGGCATTGAGTGCAATTCTCAGGTAAGGATACTGGCAAACACAACAATAGCCTAAAATGACAATAATGGAACAAGACTGTATCATGTATGCAGTAGTAGGAGCAGGATAAAGTAACACTTTAAGCAGTTTGTTTCATAATTGATTTCTATAACATAATTCCAAAAAAAGAATTAAAAAAAAATCTTTTGGTATGGCAGTGAATGACTCTCAAAAAAAATCAAACTAGTAATGGAGGAAACTGATGGATGTCCCTGAGGATCAGTAAGAGAATAGGAAGACTCATTTCTATACCATCTGACAAAGTGGGTTGGAGCCCACGAAAACTTATGCCCGAAGAAATCTGTTAGTCTATAAGGTTCCAGAAGACTCTCATTATTTTTTCTATACCATTGCTTTGCAAAGTACTAGTAATGACAAAATTATCATCCTGCAATAATTGTTCATTACACATGAAGGGCCCTTGGTGGTCGCAGTCTAGTCAGTTATTTATATGAATCAAATCACAAGAACACCAAATTAGACAAGGAGTCCTGTGGCACTTAAAGACTAATAAATTTATTTATTGCACAAGCTTTTGTGGGAGAAAATCCCACTTCATCAGATGCTTGTTTATTTTGCCAAACTAGACTAACAAAGCTGCCTCTTTCAAACATATCACAAATGGCACTCAATGTTGGTAATCTCAGAATAGTAAATGGACAGGAAAAACTATCACCAAGTTTTTCCTGCTCATCTCATATCTCTTCAGAGATTAAGTTGTGGCTGTTAGCCACACTGGCTATCAATTTAAAAAAAGACTATTTTTAAAAGGGACTAAAGCAAGGAAAGACAGCCAATAAAGCCAAGTCTGTAGTGTAAACATGTATATCAGTATAACTACATTGCACAGGTGTGAGAAAAAATCCAGACACCCAAATGATGTAATTACACCTGTGCAGACAAAGCCATGTTAATGGGAGAGCTTCCCCTATCAACCAGTGACAACCTTTCAGAGAGGTGGATTAACTACAGCAGAAATTCTTTCATTAGTGTAAGACCATCTTCACTTACATGCTGTAGTGGTGCAGCTGTGCTAATACAGTGCTTTAAGTGTAGAGCTGCTCTAAAATTTCCTGAAATCAGAACTGGAAAAGGCTTATTAGACCATCTATCCCAGCTCCTGCCATGCAGGGCTGTTCCCATTGGTAGAATTTCAGTTGCTTTGCCCAGTCCACCTGCATGTTTAAATGATGAGACAGACCTCCACCACTTCCTTCGGGTGCCACACAGTGATTTAAATAGCAGACTACTAGCTGGTAGAATAGTTATAGTTTCTTTACTTGTTTTTATCCTATCCTACCTCACTTTATGATCCTCCTCTGGCTCACTTCACATTTTTTTTCCATGTTGCTTTGTGTTCACAGATGTAGATCACTATAGCTCCCTTTTTAAGTTAGCTCAGGCTCAAAGTTGGCCAAGGAGCTACTAATAATCTGTCTATATCCATCTTTTATCTCATATTTAAATTGTAAGGTCTTTGGAGAATGGAGCATCTTGTATTGTCTTTGTTCAATGCCTATTACAGATCCTTGACTAGGGCTTCTAGACAATATGGTAATAAAAAGTAATAGAGAAGATTTTAGACATCAGTACAGTGCATTATTTGCTGTCATAGGAATGGATGACATAAGATTTTAATCAAGAGGATAAAAGTTATTCACACCATCTGCATCTGTTTGCACAAGACTAAAATCTACACACAAAAATCTAACATCTGAAATAACAAAAAAATTTTTGAAGCACAGCTTGACCTTCCTTTTTCCAACTGCTGCTTTTAAAAACCAAAACAACCCTCCTCCCTATTCCACAGAAACAGGGAAAGCTTTTATCTATATTAAATCATTAAAAACATGGTTTATCTCCATTAGTAATTTAGTTTCTTTTCCCTTAGTATTTGCTGCCACCATCAGGATCAAAAGTATAACACAAACAGGGTGTGAGCATTTACTAAGAACAAACTTTATACTTTCTTAAGTTCTGAGGCCCTCTGGGCCTCAAAGAGATGCAAGGAAGGACAGAAGCATAGACTACTAGAGGAGACATCAGATTATGGTCTTTTCAAACCAGAAGAAATACTTTCACCCATCCGTTGTTCCACATAATTCCAGTTCCTTCTGCCACACTTACATGGTATATTGAAGCAACCAAATTTTGTTTAGGAGAGTCTTCCTAAAGCATGGGCTAAGGGTTCCACATAAACTAAATAAGTCACTCAGTAAAACAGGACAACTGGCATCAATAGACAACTGCAGGACCACCTCAATTTTGTAATGCCAGACTTTATTTAAACCGAGAAAAAGATTATTCAATTTGTGCACTCATTGCAGTTTTGAGATTTGTGTCCCTATTGATACTCTACTTCTGATACAACTCTTGAGCCCTTGATCAGAGATTTTCTGCTAGCAGAGCCCCTTGGGCCATGCATGCATCCTACGTCTCCTTATGCCACCTTGGATCTGATGATATAGATTCAAGCACAGTGATTTGGAAATGGAGGCACTGAAGCCCGACGAGGTCTCATCCATATATCACCAATGATCCTAGATTTGTTACAAAAATTCCCCATGATTCTCTGAATACCCCCCCCCCCCCAAATCCATGTTTTTCCATACTTAAAATGAAAAACTTTAGTTTCCTTATGGGAGAGAGAGAGAGCGAGAGAGAGAGAGGTATCATGTTAATACAATGTTTTATTTATATACAGTAGAACTCCATTTTCCCAAGTCTCCAACATCTGGCTCTCTGTATTAATCTAACCACCAGCCACCAGGGGCTGACAGTGCAAGTCCCACCACACCTTCCACTTTAAAATAAATATGAACAAATATGGAAAACACCTATATATAAACCAGATAAATGGCTAATATTGGAACCAAATGGACCTTAATTATGCTAATTGACAATCCTGGTGTCTTCAGATACAGCAGATGATCCAAGATGACTGGAAGAGGCACAGATCCAAGAAGGAAACAGCAATGACAACACCACCAGTAAAGTATCTTCTATTTCTTCAGCTAAGCAATTTGAGTTGACTTCTTCATAATATTCAGTAACACCTGCTGCACTTCTCAAGAGCTGGGGGAGCTTACCCATCCCCCAGATCACCTAGAATGGGGTAAAAAACATGACCAACATCCTGTGAAAGAAGTCAAAAAGCAATCAGAAACTTGAATGGAGGATGGATGCACAGGTGAAGCAGGTAAATTACCAAGCTTGACTCAACCAGGATGATACTACAAGGGTAACACTGGCTTTGTCCTGTCTGATTTTGTTCCTCTCCCTCAGAATCGGTGGAGTTGGAGGAAACAGAATGGACCCTTTTTTCAGGGCAGATAGAGAATGTCCCCCAAAGAGTGGTGGGCCAGAATTCCCCTTGAAAATAACAAGATGGCACTTCTTGTTCCTGAAGATAGTGAAGAGATCTACTTCCAACTCCTATCTTGGGAATATGCTGTGGAGAACGTGAGATTCTCAACTGTGATTCATAGTTCAGTGAAAAGTGTTGGCTGATACCATCAGCTGTGGTATTCTGAATGCCTGGGAGGTAAAAGTGATGAAATTTGGAGGTGATGAGCTATGCACCAGTTCCACAGCTTTGGCAGAGAGAGATATCTTACTCCTCCCTACTTGGTAACATAGAACACATTGTCCATGATGACCAGGATTGATTAGCCCCTGATGATATAGGAAATGCAAGCAGGAGTTTGACTACCCTGAACTCCAGTACACTTGTCTCCTGAGCTGTTCATCAGTCAAGTCATCAGAGCATTGAGATGAGCTCTCTATCCCAACAGGATGACTGTTAAAATTAATGATGGAGTTGAGTGACAGAAGGACACATCTGAGCAGATATTGTTTTTTTCTTTACAGCAATCTACAGAGTTCCTTACTTGCAAAGGAACCACCACCCATGTGTCCAAAGTGTCTCTGACTAGAGAATAAATGATTCTGAGCTAATCCTGAAAACAGCAGTGGTGTGGTCTAGTGTGATCAGTCATGAACATAGAAAGTGTCACTCATCCCAGGAGCTGAAGACAGTTTCCTTATAATGGTCCGAGCGCTCCCATTTGTTTGACCCAAACCTGCAAGATTACGACCCTTTCTAAAGGAAAGTAGGCTGTGGCTCTTGATGAATCCAAACAAGCCTATATAAACTATCTTCTTTATGGAGGTTAACGGACTTCCTTACATTTAGCTGAATGTCCAACTGATGGAATAGAGCAAAGACTGTCTAGCTGGAAGATAGATAGTTTGTAAGAATGGCCCTTCAGTAGCCAGTCATTGAGGAAAGCAACCTACTAACAGGACCTTAGAGAACACCCTGAAAGCACAGGAGAACTCAAAGGGACACACATTGTACTGGAAATGATCCTGGCCTATATTGAATTGCAGATATTTCCTGTGCAAAGCATATATTATATCAAAATAGGTACCCTGAAGGTTGAGGACTGAAAACCAATCCTCCTTCTCCAGTTAAGGGATTATAGCTGCCTGAGTCATCTTTCTCAACTTCAAAGGCTTTACAAACTTGTTTTTGAAAATCTCAGATCAAAGATCAGTTTCCACTCTGTCCTCCTCTATACAAAGGAAATACTGCATAAAAGCTCTTGTCTCTATGAGGTTGAGAGACTTGATCAACTCCACCTAACTGGAGAAGAGAATCCACCTCCTGTCTTAACACAAGTTTATGAGAGAAGTCCCTGAAAAGACATGCAGAAGAGGAGCTGAAGGGAGGGAGGGACATTAAATGGATAGTACAGCCCAGTTTATTATCTCTGGTGACCCAGTTAAGGAGGGTCCTGGGACCCACAGGACAAGGAATCCTCTGACATTTTAAAATACTAAAATTTATTTATCACAAACTTTTGTGGGTATAATTCCCACTTCATCCGATGCATGAAATGGAAACTGCAGTGGGCTAGGTGTACATAAACACATGCAAAGAAGGGTGAGTCACAAGGTCAATTCAAACAGTTCCATAGGGGTAATCCATTAGTCTTCTTCAGCAAACAAACAAGATGTTTTGAATCAAAACAGTGCATATGTGGGCTTTCAAGACCAACAGATGAGAAGGCGAGAAAGCTAAAAGAGGGGAAATTACCTTTTGTAATGAGTCAGCCATTCCAAGTCCCTATTCAGATAATCTGATGTTCTGTATCCTGTGGTACCAGGGGATAGTAGCAGTCTGAAGACCAGAGAGTTCTTTGACTCAAGAGTATTGAGTTGAGAAGTCAAGGCTTCAGAGACCATAGATCTAGCAAGGTCATGGGATGTTTGGAGGAGACCCTTCAGATCCGGGTTCATGCTCCTCTTTCTGGGAGCCCTTTCAGAAGCCTTAACACCTCCCCTTTTTAGGGGATGATGGCATCCAGAAACGGATGTACAGGAGGTCTTCCAGCCTGACTTAGATGCTGGCCAAAGTGGGCAACCCATCACTGACAGTCTGAACTTAATCCCCCTGTTGTTCCTTGCCCTCAACTTAAAAAGTCTAGGGAAAAACTGCATTTCTGGGAGACGTGAGACTTCCTAAAATAACATATATTTCTAGAGTGACCACTGCTCACAGGTGTAGTCTCTCACCAGAAGAGGCAGCTTTTGAAGCTTGATGAGCCACGGTATACCTTGCCAAGACACAAAGCTCCCCATGGAAAAAAACCTTGTTCTCTTACTCACTAACAACAACCACCAAACGTGCTAACAAAACTAACTATAAAAGAAATATAGTTATATCTGAGGCATGAGTAAAGTAAGCATGCTGGAGCTCCAAGTTAGGCTGAAGTAGAAGAGAAGGAACTGAGAGGATCGTTCACTTGCTCATACTCATTAACCATATAGCCTTGATGTCTGGAATGAAGATACATTAGGCGCACACGCAGACCAAGTGGGCGGCTAGTGGGAAAATCTCCAGTCAGGACTTTGAAAGACACATGCACACTTTTGAAATGAACACTCACCCACAGAGACACAACTCAAAGAAGCAGATGCTTTCTAATTTTTTGATAAGTGATGAGTATATTTAGCTTTTTCCAGATTAAGTTATCAAATGCTTGGAAACCATGATGCACAGGCTGTATACAGATATGTGAAATGAAAACTGTTTATCAGAGTGAGACTACAACCATCATGTTTAAGGCTACATTTACATTTAAACAATCCACAACATAAACTACCCAAGCAAGGTTTAAAGCATGGATATGCTACATAGACAGCACTAAATACAGGATTGCTAAATGTATGACTGTAAGGGACCTTGAGAGGTTATCAAGCACTGAGACAGGTCTAAGTAAAACACCAGTCAAGCATGATCTAGGACAATGGTTCCCAACCTGTGGGCCGGGGACCCCTGGGGGGGTCCGTGGACATCTCGCAGGGGGTCCGTGGAGGTCCCCTACCCAGGGCTAGAATCCAGCTGCAGCCCCGATGCATCCTGCCAGCACTGCCTCTCCCCAGCCATGTCTGGATCCCAGCAGGGGGGATGAGGCCACAGCAGCACCCTGGAAGGGGCAAGGGCAGGGGGCCATGGCTGCCACAGCTCGGCTCCCCAACGGCACGGGCCATGGTGGCAGTGGTGCCACTTGTCATCTGTCCCAGCGGCACCACCAGAGTGGTGTGGGCCAGATTACATAATTATCAGGGGGGCCGCAAAGATTTTTTTTTTTTTTTTTGTTAAAAAGAGGTCCCCAGCTTGAAAAAGGTTGGGAACCACTGGTCTAGGAGGTTGTCTAATCTTTTCTCAAAAACATCTAATGATGGAGGTTTCAGAGCCTCCCTTGAAAGCATATTCCAGAGCTTAACTGCCCATACAGCTGGAAAGGTTTCCTTATTTAACCCAAATCTCCCTTACTGCAAACTAAAATGGTTACTACTTGCCATCCTCTGTGAGGACACTGAGAACAACTGTCTTCTTTATAACAATTTTTTATATTTGAAGATGTGCTCGCCCATCTCCAATTTTCTCTTCTCTAAACAAAAAGCACATGATTCTTAGGGTAGTGCCCAAAATTCAATTTCATACTCCAGCTGAGACCTTACCAGTATTGAAAGGGACATTGACCTCCTATGTCTTTCATATGATACTGTTGCAAATGTTATTCTAGGACAGGGGTGGCCAAACTTATGGAACTCAAGAGCCACACAAGTTGATTAGAAAACCTTTGAGAGCTACACTGAGGCATATAACCACATGCTTTAAACTACTAAGTTTAAAATTCATTGTGCACTTTAATTTTATCATAAAAACAGGGCAAATATTGATCCTACTAATGTCATATTCTAATAATTACTTAAGATTACCATGAAAACTAGGCCTATACAGTAAAAACTTGGCTGTTGCTGGATGTAGAACACTGCAGACTAGTGGGGAGTTTTTTAAAATCTGAGCAGTATCTTGTCAATGCGGTATACAAAAGCTCTATCAGGTGCTGATCTGTAAGTACTGCACAACATTTCGATTTAACAAATTTCATTGTGGAATACAATGCTTCACAGCAGTAAGCTGTGCCAAAAACTGAAAGTAATCTACATTCAGTTTTAAACTTTTCTCCTTTGTATTTTCACTTCTTAGTATTCCGCTTCATATTTAGGACTTGCGAAACATGATTTTATTTTAATAACGAGTAAACTGCATTAGGGTTTCCCTGACCATGCCACTCTTTCCCCCCAACCAGGAGCATCGCTGCCCCAGGGAAGGACCCAGGGCAGTGGTCCAGGCCCCACCACCACCTGCAGGCCATGCCCCCTGGCCCTAGGCCACGCCCTCTGACCAGGGACAGGGCTGGGAGCAGCCGCGGGCGGCTGGGCCCCGGATCCCCAGCCAGAGACAGGGCCAAGAGTGGTAGCCACGGCCGGCTGGGCCCGGGATCCCTGGCCAGGGACGGGGCCAAGAGCGGCCGCGGGCGGCTGGGCCCCGGATCTCCAGCTCCATGGAGCCGGAGACCAGGAGAGGTGGAGCCCCATGGGACCCGGGGCACTGGCGTTAGGATTCAGGGCACGGGCCCCGTGTGCCCCGTGCCAGCGATGCCCCTGCCCTCAACCCCCCTTGCCGCTTCCCTGCCATCTCTTACTATGCAACTGCTTCTCTGCTCTCCCTGACCATACTGCATTTCTGCCCCCCCCCCATGCTGCTGCCTCCCTGCCAGCCCCAACCATGCCACTGCCTCCCTGCTGGCCCTGACCATTGCGCACTTCTCCCCCCGTCTCCCACCATGCCGCCCTTCCCTGCCGTGCTCTTCCACAAGCCACGCTTATTCTTTGAAGAGTCGCAGTTTTGCCACACCTGTTCTAGGATTTATTAGCCTTTTTCGCAACAGCATGACTGTTGCTGACTCATTAAGTTTGTAACCCACTGTAGCCCCTAGCTCCTATCTGTAGTACTGCAATCTTGCCAGTTATTCCCCATTTTGTTCCTGTGCATTTGATTTTTCCTTGAGTACTTTACTTTTGTCATTACTGAATTTCAATGTATTGATTTCAAACCAAATTCTTTAGCTAGTTTATTTTAATCTGCTGCTCTAAAGTGCTTGCAAACCCTCCCAGCTTAATATCATCCCCAGATTTTATAAGTGTACTTTCTATATCATCTAGGTTTATGGAATTATTGAATAGCAAAATACTCATGACAAGTACCTCTTTGGTTTGTAAACTCAGCATGCCATAAACACAGGGGACTGGACAACGTGACCTCGCAAGATGTCCTCCAGTCCTATGATTCTCTCTCACTTATTTGCTTTGAATCATATTTAACTTTAGCTTATGTTTGTGTGGCTATTATCTTCTAAACCAGGGGTCTCAAACTGAGTAACAACAGCTCTACTGCTGGGGTTATCAATCCCCTCCTAATGAAAGCCATACAACTTTTTGCTTAAATACTTAGTGAGCAGCTACAAATGATTGGTATATTACTGTTTGATAATACATGGTGGTATTAATAATAGCTGGCACTGATGCCTACAGTTAAAATAGCTAACATTTCCCATTATGAGACCTCATTTTCAGTTGCTTATAACCTGCTCCACCCCCACAAATTTAAACCATTTGAACAGATGCTTTTACGGGATGTTAGAGAAGAGTATGTTGTACATTGAAGTCCAGACAACTGTTTTGTTCAGAAGTTCTTGCACCTGTATTCTTTGTAGCAGGAATTACAAATCAGGCAGTGAGGAAAACTCTCCTGTTGAAGAGATGGGTTTTCCTGCCTCCTTGAAAATTTACCCAAATCTGGCTGCATTTAAGACGAGTGAAGAAGAGGAGAAGAATCAAATACAATCTGAATCAAATACAGAGCTTGAGGAACAAAGGGGGAAGAGGGCAGAAGGATCTTTTGGTCTCTAGAAACCACTTCCTTCAGAATATGGACGAGAACACAGGATTCCAATGTCGATACCACTCAACTATCTACAAAATGGCTGTGAAACCCTCTGGCCAAGCATGGGTCTCATCCTTCTCAGGTGGCTGGTCCACACAGCAACAGCAGGCTATTACCTTCTACCAGTTACTCTGTTAGCTTATGTGCAGAGAGCTCATTAAGACCTTAAGGTTCCAACCCAACTGATGACTTACATAGGGGTTAAATAAGGTTCTGCATTACGGAGCATTTTTCAGTTTGCTTTTTTAACAGAGAAAACTATATTTTAAATAAAAACTACAGCTGAAAGAATATTAATGCTGCCAGATCAAGCACCCTAAGACTATAAAATACCAGTATTAGATTGCTTGTTCAAGTTTAACAGTCATCCACAAGTGGGATGGAGGAGGTGAAGTTACGGTAGCCTATTTACATAGTCACTGCCTCACTCCGTGGAGAAGACAGATGGTACTGATGGGGATATTTTCTAAGATAAGACACTGCCTACATGACCCTAAGATATTACTGTAGCACACACAGTGAGAAATGAGCACTATGAATTCAAACAAGCCCAGATTTCCATTAAAGACTTTACCCTTTCAAGAAGTAATGCAACCAGTAAAGATCTGTGGCAATTCAGAGCAGCTTTTTTAAAAAACAAGCTAGCATTTATTAGTTATTTGGAATACAATATTTAGGAATTAAGTTCTGTGTTAGCAGAATCATCTGCCTCCCTTTCTCCATAGGCTCCTGAATTCCACTGTTGTCTGTACCTGTTTGGCATGCCTTTGTTTTTTAAAGCAACACTGACTTGATCTCTTTGTACTGATGATGATATTTCCCAGATACCTGAAGCAAGCTGAAGGAACTAGACTGTTCAAATCATCAAGAGTTATTGATGGGTTAATGGGTCTTCAAGTGTCTTTTCCGGGCTCCCCAGTCATATATAGACACTTCTTGACAGTTCATTCTTACCAGTCTAGACATGAACATGTACCTGCCAACACATAACTCTTATTCCTTGTCCCACAGATTATATCGCTACCCACTAGCTGTGAAGGAATTCAAGTAAGTGGGTAAACTTTATTATGCATAATCTTACCAAAAAGTTACCATTTTCTCTAAAATGGGTCGCTCAGACATCTCCCCAAAATCCCACACCCCATTTTCCAAAGTCGCCTACTTCTTACAACTTGTTCTGCACAGACTCGGGACTTAAGCAATGACTTCACAGTCCCCCAACTAATCAGTTGCTTGATTTTTCTCTCAGTGCATGGCATCTATTGTCCCTTCAGGGCAGCAATATTAAACAAAATGAATACCCTCCCCTAAAGGAACTGTTTAGAACTCTAGAATGGTGTGTGCGACAGAGACTGAAATATGCATGTGTAAATTAGGGCAATAAGGCTTTGAGGCAGCCAGTTATCATAGCAAGTTACACTCATACATGTTCAATCTCTATGCTTAGAAATCTGTCAATAATTGGTGGGCAAGTTGCTACTCTGCCTCTGTCAAGAAAGTTTTATATTTTTGGGAAATGTGCCTGGAGTAGTACAGCTATTTTAAGGAACTTTGTTTTCTGAAAGGTACATTACACATGCTTTACACAGATATGAGAGAATGATTGCTCAGCCTTTTGCTACTAATCAATTAGCTTTGATGAACAAGACAAAATATGAAACAGTTAACTAAATTATGTTTTCTGAACCAGAGCACTGAGGATGCTTAAAGGTCAAGTGGTTTTTGATACAACATTCCCAAAACATAAGGTGCCCATACTGTTTTGGTGTCTCTTTCCCACTCCCAGGTATACGAAGAGATCTAGGGACTGGCCCTCTCCTTGTGCTGAACATATTCACTGAGATTAATGGAATAATTTATATAATCTATAGGAAATGACTATACGCATCCATCCGCAGCCGGAGGCTCAGAGCTGTGAGGTGGCCCATTCATCTCAATAAGGTGTTCCCTGATGAATGAAACCACTGCATGGAGATCACAACAGCCTAAACCAAGCCTTTAAAAAACCACCACCACCAGACAAAGTCTAATCTACAAGGAAGAGAATATTGGGGGTCAGCAGTGGGAAGGAGAATTGGAACAGTGCAGGGAGGGATGGGCTGGAAAAGAGAAAGCCATCACTCATTGGGAGTGAATTAATGAAGTTCATGGGAGAGCCCTCTGCCACTGGCCCAAAGCAGCTATACTAGAGAGGTGCTATGGACAAAACCATAGACTATAAACTGTTTAGGGCAGATAGGATTTTGTTCTGCTTTTATACAGAGCCTAGCACAATGGGATCCTGGACTCCCAGGCATTATAGTAAAACAAATAACTAATGTTGCCCAGTTTTACAGATAGGGAGCTAAGACACTGATTAAGTCACTTGTCCAAGCTCACAGAAGACGACTCTCAGAAGAGAAAGCTGAAGCCAGGTTTCCCAGAGCCCAGGCACTAATTACTGGGACACCCTTCCTCTCACGCTATTCCCCATGTTTTTTGCACTCTTATGCTTTAAAAAGAAAAAGAAAAAGAAAAAGAAAAAGAAAAAGAAAGAAAGAAAGAAAGAAAGAAAGAAAGAAAGAAAGAAAGAAAGAAAGAAAGGGTCACCACTGACTCCATGGCAGTCCCTGTACCATTCATGCATCCGTTCCCCCAACTTCTCAACCTGCAGGTTCCATGCTGACACCTCCCTCTCTCTAGGGAGGACTGTTGAGGAAGGAGAAGCTGGTTATGCTAGAAAGGACATGCTGAGTGACAGGAAACAATGCCCAGGCAGTGAAGGGACCACCATGCATCAGTGATGGTGGTGATCATTTTCAAGGAGTCAGAGGCAGTGAAGTGGAACAGTTGGGTTGTGGTAAATGGGTATGCTAAGGTGGTCCCCCCTCACCCCCCCAAGACCCAAAGAAATTAAATACCCAGAATTAGGTTAACACAAGATAAGGTGACCCAGCAGCATTTCAAAATGTGGAAGGTGGCTAAATTTACATCTCTGAAAACCAGGAAATACAGTGTGATGGTACATACTACCCCTGGAATGCATCCCTCATCTCTTCCCTCTGAGCAATACTCAACACCAAATAATAACCCACATACTAGGTCTACCCTCACATGGTATGGAACATCTTGGGAATATAAACCTGAACACTGTACGATAAAGACTAATACCTTCTTTTTGCTGTAGCAAAATGCAGGAGATTAGGCCAGATATAAACAAAAGCTGCCTATACTAAACACCAAGGCTGCTCCACAAAAACCATCTTGACCTTGCTGAATACTATATCATCACCCTTGCCAGGAGGATTCCTTCTGACACGCTGCTTTCATTTATCCATCAGTAAGCCCTGAGATCAGTTATATATACCACCAAACTGCTGACACTCTTCACAGCAAGAAATATCCTTGTGTACTTCTGATAATAGAACTTACAAAACTCAGGACTGAAATGAAGAACAGTTGATCCTGAGAGGTACACATGCATCTTTTGTTATATCACAGTAACAGCCCTGCTGAGTTGCTTCAGCTAATACAGCTATACCTAACTATAGCAAAGGCAGCTAATATGCCCAAAGATAAATATTATAATTCAAAAAATTGTGGAGTACAATGCAACTGGCAGATTCTCTTTGAATCTCTTCATGTCTACTGATTACTGACCTACTTCCAGTGCCTAGGCCAGCTTCAGAGGGCAGAGTTAAGGTTGCACTGAACAGGTGCTGTGCTCCCGTACTCCACATTTCCTTGTTTAATTTTAGGCACACTTCACATTCTCAAAGGCTATTAAGCCCCAGAGGGCAACCTTAACCATGTTAATGAAAGTTTTTAGCACACATAATGTAGCCCAGTTTGGCATCTAAACCACTTATCCACATGGGGCTTGCCATTCTTGCAACGGTACAGTGCTTGGAAAACAGCACTTTTTGAGAACAAATGAAGTCCAGGAGATCAAATCAGTTGGCTAAACGCTGATGTCAGGGTTTGGTGGTCCTGAGGCATTTGGCCAGTAGGATATAGGAATTTGAGAGCAGGATCTGAAGTCTACACCACCTATCAATACAATCTCCATCAATGCTGACAGAAGGAGGAATCCACCAGACAGGATCTCAGTTCGGGGAGAAAATTAAGACCCTGAAGAATTAAAGTGGCGCACCATGGACCACAATGTCCAATCTAGTGACTCACAGGCACCCAGCACTGTCCCAAACATGGATCCTGTCTCAACACTGGATGAGCTGACAATTTTGAAGGCAGAGTTTGTAGCCTGCCAGAGGAAAAGACCTAGATGACTTCAGGCAGATGACCAGCACAGAGATCTCAAAAAAGACAGCTGACACAGATCACCTCTAGGCACTGCCAGTCTGACCTTAGGCCAGAGTCCTACAAAGGAAGCAATCGAGGACAACAGATATTCCCATGGAAGTTCAGACAGATAAGCAATTATAAGCCCCTGAATATTGGCATTTACACTATTTCTATAGCGTCTCAGTACCTCCCTCAGAACAAGATGACTTAATATAGTTACACTAATAAAATTAATTCTGGAATTTTTAAAATGTTCAATACTTTGCCATTTTAATGTTTAGCATTGATTGTTTAACTGGAAAATTTTGTACTCCTAGGGTTTTGCATGCATCATAATTTATTGATTTGTAATCTAAAGAAACAAATATCTAGATTTTTACTCTCCAGTATACTTCAAAAGTGAATTTAAAAACACTGACAACCTACTATTAAGTTGAAGTTTCCTGAATATTTTAATTCAGTGGACCTGTTTTAGTATTTCTCTGTAAAGATATTACAGATTTCCTGTAGAGGAAGACTCCCTGGATGGAGAATTAATTAAAATGCTAGAAAACCTGGCTCTGGAAAGTCTATTTAAAAACCCATGTAGAGAGGGACTTCCCTTTGAAGCGACAGAGTTGCTTGTCATACAAAGTGTCAAAAGAAATTTTAAAAGGAGTCTAGAAATACGTTTTGAAATAAGTACACAACAGAGAAATAACAGAAAAAGACTATATTAAAGGATAGTGGTCTCACTCAAATATTCTGTAAATTGGAAGATAATTTGTATATTCCAAGTCTAACTGAAGAATGAGAATATCTCAGTATGCTAACAAGGATTTAACACAAAGTCAAACAAAGAATTAACAAAAAGGACTCATTGATGAAACCACCCCCAAACCCTGGTTTGAACGAAGGGAATGGACAGACTGCTATCTATAATGAAAACAACAGGTGAATTCTGAGAGTTTGATAAAGCAGGAACAAAATCCTACTTCCTACAGGCAAGGTCTACTGCTATCAACTTTTAACCTAGGCCTCAATAAATCCTAGGCACCACATCACCAAGGCACATAGGATTTTGCCCCAGCATCTAAGAGTGCTTGACCAAAGACACCCCCCCACCATGAAGAGCGTGCCTAGCTACCACCACCAAATAGCCTCCATGGTTCCCTCTCCCCCACCGCTGGAAAAAAAAAGCCGCTGCTGGCAGCTCTTTGAGTGGCACTGGGGGAAGAGGGAGAGATGGCAGTGTTCTTCCTCTCCAGCACTGCCATCTCCCCCTCTTCTCCCCTGAGGGCTGCCAAGAGTCTCCAGCAGTGGCTTTCTTTGATGGTGGAAGAGAGGAGTTTATTTAGGGGGAGAGAATGGCACTCTAAAGAAAACCCCGTTCCCCCAGCTGCCAAAAAAAAAAGCTACTGCAAGTGGCTCTTTCGGCAGCACTGAGGGAGGAAGAGGGAGAGATGGCGGCACTGGAGACGGACAGCACTGCCATCTCTCCCTCTTCCCCCTGCACCACTGAAAGAGCTTCCAGCAGCAGCTTTTTTTTGGTGGTGGGGGAGGGTCTTGACACTAAAAGGAGCTGCAGTCGTACTGGCTTTGTGGCAGTGGGGGGCTCCTTCTCTGCTGGACACCTGGGGGGGGGGCAGTTTTTGGGCTGGCCCCTAGATGTCCAGCAGATTTGCTGAAACCTGCTTTAAACCTCTGTAAATCTGATTACAGCCTATGTTGGCATAATTTATGTCACGCAGGGGGAGTGAAAAAAATCAGCCTCCTGAGTGACTTAAGTTACACCAACAGAAGCACTCATGGGCACAGTGCTATGTCAGCAGGAGAAATTCTCCATGACATAGCTATTTCCATGAGCAGCAGAAGCTTTCTTATGCTAATGGAAGAGCACTCTCCTATTAGCATAAAAGATCTTCAGCTGACATGCTAAAGCTGTGCCAGAACATACCTTGTATGCATAAGCAAGACTAAGTCTCATAGTCCAGTGGTTTTCAACCACTGTTGGGATGCATAACTGTGTTGCCACACAGTGCTAAGTGTGTCATGGAGAGCCGGGAAGATGGCTGGATTTGGCGGGGCCAGGAGGAGGAGTGACGGGTGCTGGTGTGTCTTGTAGGGTCGCAATAGGCCACCAAGTGTGTCACAACCTGCAAAAGGTTGAGAACCATTGTCAGTTCAATCTAATACAGCTTTTCATATCTGCTAATAGAGTGCTATCTTTCCATATTTTCTTTTCTTTACTTCATAGAATAGGGTTTTTTTAATTTAAGAGCTACCATGCTTTAGATCTGGGGTCTCAAACTCAACTCACCAAGAGGGCTGCATGAGGACTACTACAGGGCCAGGTGAGGACTCATACATTAGCCCGAGGGGCACACCGCTGAAACCTTCTCATGCAATGATACTGCAAATATCAGTAACAACAATGTTAGTGTGGGCTGAAGGAAACAGATGTAGGGGCCATATGCAGCTCGCAAGCTGCATATTTGAGACCCCTGCTTTAGATCCAACTTTTGCTTTATGGTTAAGATGTTCACTGAACAAACTGTGCATTGAATAGCTTTCTACACACATGGGGGGGGGGGCGCAGAAGAGCCAGCCAACCAATCAGCAGAAGTAAATTCATCCAGAGGTAGTTAAGTTCAGATGGTCATAGACTGATTGCCAACAAACCTGTTCAGATGGGATAGCAAGCCCTCAGACTTGACCTGGCATACCTTTTATATATGTGAAAAGTGATAACGAAAAAGAAAAAATGAGTCTTGCCAGCTAATGAGAGTCCTACTCACATGCACAGGGTTTAACTTATCACCATATATGGAGTCAGGAAGGAATTTCCCCCAGGGCAGATTGGCAAAAGTTCTTGAGGGTTTTCACTTTCCTCTGTAGTATATGGTGGATTCTCTGTACCCCAAAGTCTCTTCTGAGGACGTTAATAAGCTCAGTCACAGGTTAGAGCAAAGGTGTGATGAAGAAAACCTCTTGGGCTACTGTGTTTCTTCTTTTCTGTTCCTGTTCTTTGGTGATGGTATTCTGGTGATGGGACACAGGGGTGTGATAACTACAGGTACCACTAGGAGGGAAGAGGCTTTAGTATGACCTTACCTGGACCCCCTGGGGGTGACAGGTTGTGGCCGGTTTAGACAAGGGGCAGGGCAGCTGGATAGAGAGGAGAACAAAGGGAGGAGAGGGGAAGAAGGAAGATGGAGGTCGGAGGGGCAGGACCTCCGGGGCTTGTCCTGGGGATTTACTGTCTGCCCTCCTGGTTGATCTGAGAGTCAACTGTCCTAGCTGCTGTGCAAAGTGGATTGCTAATAAACCCTCTGACTGCTACACTGGCTGAGTGTCACCGCTGATTGGGACGGCTGGGACCCTCGTGGAGGGAGGAACCCCCCCAAGGGAGACCAGACAGAGCAAGGGTAGGACCCTATGGGCCTGGATTTGGAAGCTGACTACAGGTAGTGTGGAGACCCGGGTGCTGGACGGGAGAAGGCTCCACCGTAGCAGAGTCCTGGTGGGCTGTGAACAGAGGGGATCCGAGAGGCTTTTCTGGGTTCTCCGTGACAAAAGGTGAGCAACAAAATTTGCAGGGAGGGGGCCGATGGAGGTGGTGGAGAGCTGGGAGCACAGGGATGTGGAGAGTCAGCATGTGATGCACACAGTGGTTGGGAGGAGAAGGAGGCAGCGCAGCCCCAGGTGCAGTGTGAGCAGGGGAAGGGGGAAGTGAGTGGCACAGCCCTAGCCCCACAGCAACATGATGCAGCACCAGCATGGGGAGCAGAGGGGATGATAGAGCCCTGATCCCAGCCCCAGGCCTGGAGCACCAAGTAGGGGGGCAGGGGTGGAGGGGCAATGCAGACCCAGCCTGGCTGCAGCCCCAGCACAGCATGGCAGGTGAGTGAGATGTCAGTGCAACCAGGGCCTGCCCAAGGTGTGGGGCACAGACAGATAATGAATTACATTTACCTTTAAAGTATATGATAGTTAATGTTGTGTATCTGTCCTTCAGTGTCATAAGTAAAATAATTCTGTAGCCCTGTGTAATAGACTTTATAACCAATGTCCAACAAGACTCCATATTGTCAAGTTGGAACTCCTGCTTAAACACTGAACTCCATTTTGGATACTTGAAACCTGGTTTAGGCATATGCTATGTACATTCTTTTAAATGTGTGAACAAGGTGTGTGAATGAAGGGCATGTGTGTGAAGAGGCCAGTCTCAACTGCCAGCCTGTCCTGATGAACCATAAGTACCATCTAACTGGCTGAACAATGCAGACATCCCATTAAAGCAAACAGAAGGAGCCACCACAGAAAGAAAAGAACGAAATACAATCAAGTCTGAAGTGACTGATGACCAATGATCTCACAGGAACCCTGAGGCTACATGACACAGCAAATCCCATAGATTTACATGAAGGCCTGCAACTATAAAAGATGGGTGAGAACATGAAAACTTTGGGGTCTCATTCTGCAACTGTCATCTTGGAGCACTGGACCATGACTGACAGAGGCCTGGCTCTGTCCTTGTGCCCAGCCTAGTTGGCCACTAGGCCGCCTCAAGCAACACATGAAAGGACTGGTAATTATATCTTACCAGGTTGCAAAACTTCGTGTGTGTGTGTGTTCTGCTGTCCTTACTTATGTACAATAAATGTGGCATATTGCCTTGTTCCCCTGAATAAGATCCTGCTAGTCTTTACTTTTTATTAGGAGGTGCTCTCCTGGGTTGCCCTTTTTCTTATAACATTTTGGTGGAGAATGCAAAAGGGGGAGTATAGGAGTATCCCACAATTACTGTAAAATTGGTGTGCACACCACAAGCTTTATTAAGCTTGGCAGTATAGAGAAGATCTGAAAATTGTGTGTGTGTTTGTTTTTCTTTCTTTCTTTGTGGTTAACCAGGCAGGCTCTGAAGGGTATAGGAGCTGCCTCAGACAAACTCTGAAGGATATAGGAATTTGTCCACCCTAACTCTGAAGGATATAGGAGCATGGGTGGTGTTATTATTGCAACTGAGTTAACCAGGAAGGCTCTGAAGGATATAGGACCTGCCACCCTAACTCTGAAGGATATAGGAGTGTATAATCAGAATAACCAGACTGCTTATGGGAGTTTGTCTACCTAAACTCTGAAGGACATAGGAGTTCTGTGTTATTACTGATATTAAAATAACTTTGTTGCAACCAGGTTAAGCAGGCAGACTCTGAAAGATATAGGAGTTTGCCCACCTGACTCTGAAGGATATAGGAATCTAGGTTTATTAAATATATTATTTAAAGTGTAATTGCTGCAGAGCATAGAAACTGTAAGTCGCCACTGGGCGCAGTTCTGAATTAACCAGGCAGGCTCTGAAGGGAATAGGAGCTACCTCATTTTTAGAGTGTAATTGCTGCAGAGCATAAGAAACTGTAAGTTGCCACTGGGCGCAGTTCAAAATATTGGTAAGCTACCTTCGTTGGAGGGAGAGCCGGAATTAGGGCCAGGTTTAGGATACTGGCCATATTGAGTGTGACAAGGGTTAAGGCACAGTCCCTGGGGGACAGCAGTGCCACTGTAATTTAACCCAGGATAGGGGCTGGGATGTGGGTCCAGCTGGTGTGGCTCACAGAGCCCCACTTCTTGATTTGTTGTTACTGTTTACTTTTCTCGACTTGGATCTTCCTCTGCTACTGCCTCTTTCTCTTTCTTCTTTCCTCCTCCAACTCTCCTTACACCTCTGGGAAGGAAACTTTAAATAGACTGTAAGTGTAAACTAAGAAAGTGGTACTCTAAGCAAGAATCTGCCACCCCTTAGGGGCAGAAAAAAAAATTTTTTTTTGTTTGCCTTTCAGACCCTAAAAGAAAAATCCATGGATCTGTTGTTGCAACAGAAACTGTTTTTTTGTGTTTTATGTTTTGTGTTGTTTGTCGTTACTAACATCATTGTGTATTGTACTGTGTTTACAGAAAAAAAAAAAAAGTAATTTGCCTGTTAATCTTAAAGTGCCACACAACTGCTTGTTGTTTTTTTACTAGACTAGATGGCCCTTGTGGTTCCTTCTCACCCTATTATTCTATTGTTCTAATAGGCTCATCATCAAAATTGACTAGAAGATGCCTAATTTCTTCAACAAATCAAACACCTGAATAAAATGGGGGAAAAACAGTGAAATTCATTTTAAATAGTATGGGCTTCACAGCAGAATAAAAAGCAAACATCACCTTTAAACTGCTCATATTTAAGTTCAGGCACCTGAAATTTAAAATTGTATTTGCTAATCACCACAAAACTTCAAAAATAAAGGTTCTTGGAAGGATTACTTTATGCAGTAGTTATCAAGAAGACAAAACAACATGTTTTTTTTCTCTGACTTCTTGCTATAGATGCTTTAAGATCTTTTAATATTCACAGAGTTGTTAACTTGAAACACAAAACAGAACAACCTTTCCCTTCCCTTTGCAGGAGATATCATTAAAACATTTAAGATAACTCAATTAAAGTTCTACTCAGGCCTAGTTAGGCCTGGGTCCCTTTTCTTCCTTTTATTTTCCCCTGGGAGGAGACTGTTGAGCTTTTAACTGTGCTTTGAGCACCCCACCCAAATGGGGGTTAGCATGCTCATCATATCAGCCCTCACTGGTTTGCTTAGGGCCCGCTGAAGTTTCCAAAGGCTCCCAATAAGCCCTCATATTGTGCTGTAACAGGCATGGCCAAACTGTGGCTCGGGAGCCACATGTGGCTCTTGAATGAAAAAGTGCAGCTTGCAGAAGAACGTCAGAAAAATCAGTTTAGGAAAGCAGCCAAACCTAGCAGTTTTAAATCTCCCACCCTGAGCATGATCTAAGCATTCTCAAAGCTTGCTTGGGGGAAGAACGCCGCCCTGTGCCTAGCCACCAGAGCAGCCAGGTAAGGGGGCCCTCGGGAGCCAGTGTCAGGGCCTGGGGATTTGGGAGGGGGTTAGGACAATGGGGAGAAGTGCGGCATGACGAGGATTAACTTCAATTTTTGGCACAAGTTACTGCTGTGAAGCATTGTATTCCACAATGAAGTTTGTGAAAATCGAATCATCATCCAATACATACAGATCAGCACCTGAGAGAGCTTTTATGTGCTGCATTAACAAGTTATTGCCAAGGTTTTAAAAAACTCACCACTGGCCTGCAGCCTTCTACATCAAGCAACAGCTAGGTTTTTACTGTATAGAATCATAAGGTTAGAAGGGACCTCATGAGGTCACCTAGTCCAACCCCCTGTGAAAGAGCAGGACCATGCTCACTAAATCATCCCAGCCAGGGTTTTGTCTAACCGAGCCATAAATATCTCCAAAGACGAAGATTCCACCACTTCCCTAGGTAACCCATTCCAATGCTTCGCCAGTCTCCTAGTACGATAGTTTTTCCTAATATCCAACCTCGACCTCCCCAGCTGCAACTTGAAACCATTGCTCCTTGTTCTATCCTCTGTTACTACTGAGAACAGCTGAGCTCCATCTTCCTTGGAGCATCCCTTCAAGTAGTTGAAGGTTGCTATCAAATCCCCCCTCAGTCTTCTCTTCTGCAGGCTAAATAAGCCTAGTTCCTTCAGTCTTTCTTCATAAGCCTTGTGCTCCAGCCCTTTGATCATTTTTGTTGCCCTCTGCCGGGCTCCTCCTAATTTGTCCACGTCTTTTTTGTAGTGGGGTGCCCAAAACTGGACATGATATTCCAGATGCAGCCTCACCAGTGCCAAATAGAGGGGAATAATCATATACCTCAATCTGCTGGCAGCAGTTCTTCTGATGCAACCCAGTATGCCATTGGCCTTTTTGGCAACAAGAGCACACAGTTGACTCAGATCCAGCTTCCTATCCATCATGACGCCCAGTCCTTTTCTACAGTGCTGCTACTTACTTGATCGCTTCCCAGCCTGTAGCAATGCACTGGGTTTCTCCGTCCCAAGTGTAGGACTTTGCACTTGTCCTTGTTTAAACTCATAAGATTTCTTTTGGCCCAGCGATCCAATTTGTCTAGGTCTCCCTGAATCCTATCCCTGCCCTCCAGTGTGTGTACCATTCCCCCCTGCTTGGTGTCATCTGCAAACTTACTGAAAGTGCAATCTATCCCATCATCCAGATCATTAATGAAAATATTGTATAGAACTGGCTCCAGGACTGACCCCTCTGGCACACCACTCATTACTGGCTGCCAACTAGACGTGGAGCCATTGATTCCTACTCGCTGAAACTGTTGATCTAGCCAGTTCTCTATCCATCTTACAGTCCACACATCCAACCCCTACTGCCTTAACTAGCCAACCAGAATGCTGTGGGAAACCGTATCAAAAGCCTTGCTAAAGTCAAGCACATCAGTGGCTCTTCCCACATCCGCAAATCCAGTCGTCTCATCATAGAAGGTGATGAGATTGGTCAGACACGATTTACCCTTAGTGAATCCATGCTGACTGTTCCTGATCACTCTATTTTTCTCCACGTGTTTCAGGATGGATTCTTTAAGAACCTGCTCCATGATTTTTCCAGGGACTATGGTGAGGCTGACAGGCCTGTAATTCCCCAGATTCTCCTTTTTCCCTTTCTTGAAGATAGGTACTATATTTCCTTTTTTCCAGTCCTCCAGCACCTCCTCCATTCACTGTAAGTTTTCAAAGATAATGACCAGTGGTTCTGCTATCTCATTGGCCAACTCTCTCAGCACCCTCAGATGCAGTTCATCCAGTCCCATAGACTTGTCCACATCCAAATTTTAAGTAATCCCTAACCTAACCTGCAATAACCAAGGGCCTCTTCTTCTCTCCAATATGCTGTACCCAGTGTAGTGGGCTAGGAGCTGGCCATCCCTGTAAAAACTGAAGTAAAAAAAGCATTGAGCACATCAGCCTTTTCCATATCCTCCATCACGAGGATGCCTGCCCCATTCAGCAAGGGACCTACACCATCCCTGATCGTTTTCTTGTTATTGACATACTTGCAGAACCCTTTCCTGTTATCCTTCACACCCCTTGCTAGCCGCAACTCCAACTGTCCTTTGGCCTTTCTGATTTTATTCCAACAGTCCCAAGCAGTATCTTTGTATGCCTCCCTAGTCATCTCTTGAAGCTTCAACTTCCTGTAAGCTTCCTTTCTGTTTCAGCTCACCACAGAGTTCTCTGTTAAGCCACGCTGGGCCCTTCCTCTTCTTCCTGCTCGTTGGAATGGTATCTTCCTGTGCCCTTAACGGGGTTTCTTTAAAATACAGCCAGCTCTCTTGGACGTCTTTCCCCTTCAGATCAGCCTCCTGAGGAATCCTGCCCATCAGCTCCATAAGGGAGCCAAAATCTGCTTTTCTGAAGTCCAGGGTCTGTGTTTTGCTTCTTTCCTTTTTTCCATTAAACAGCAACTTGAACTCTACCATCTCATGGTCACTGCTGCCCAGGTTGCCATTCACTTCTTTGCCCCCAATCAGATCTTCTCTGTTTGTGAGCAGCAGGTCAAGAGGTGCAAAGCCCCTAGTTGGTTCCTCCAGCATTTGTACCAGGAAGTTGTCTTCAACACTCTCCAGAAACTTCCTGGATTGCCTGTGCACTGCAGTATTGCTCTCCCAGCAGATGTCAGGATAATTCAAGTCCCTCATGAGAGCCAGGACCTGGGATCTGGAAACTTCTGCTAGCTGTCCATAGAATGCCTCACGCACCTCCTCCTTCTGATCTGGCAGTCTATAGTAGACACCCCCCACAATAACCCCCTAGTTGCCCTCTCCTCTCAACTTAACCCACAGACTTTCAACTGGCTCGTTTCCACTTTCATAATGGAGCTCTGAGCAGTCATAGAGCTCTTTTACATATAGTACTACTCCTCCCCCTCTTCTTTCCTGCCTGTCCTTCCTGAACAGTTTATACCCATCCATGGCAGAGCTCCAGGCATGCAAGCTATCCCACCACATCTTTGTTATTCCAAGTACATCACAGTTCCTCGTCTGTGCCAGTACTACCAATTCTTCCTGCTTGTTTCCCGGGCTCCTCACATTTGCGTGCAGGCACCTAAAATACCCAGCCAATTGCCCTACTTTCCCCTGTCAATTTTCAGTTCTGTTGTACCTACCTCCTTGCATTTTCTCCCAACGTTGTTCTTCCCCATTCGCCTCAGGTATTAGAGCTCCATTTGGATACCTAGAACAATTATTTGATTCCCCTCCTCCCCCCCAAGATCCAACTACCCTCTTTTTTATCCTTGGTGTTACAGTCCTGGTACCCCCCCCAAAGTTCCATCCCTTCCCCCAGGTCTCCCACATTGTGACCAACCCATGAGCTTTGGTCACCTTACCCCTTCAAACTTAGTTAAAAGCCTTCCTCACTAGGTGAGCCAGTCTGCGTCCGAATATGCTCTTCCCCTTCCTCAATAGGTGGAGTCCATCTCTGCCAACCAATCCTTCTTCCTAGAACAGCTCTCCATGGTCGAGGAAGCCAAAGCCCTCCTGACAACACCATCTTCACAGCCAGGCATTCACCCCCAGGATGCATCTGTCTCTGCTCAGACCCCTACCCGTGACTGGAAGGATCGAGGAGAACACCACCTGTGCACCAAACTCCTTCACCCATGCTCCCAGAGCCCTGGAGTCACTTTTGATCTGCTGAGGATCACCTCTCACAGTATCATTGATTCCCACATGGATGAGTGGCATTGGGTAGTAGTAAGAGGGGCAGATGATTCTCGAGAATCCCTCTGTAACATCTCGGATACAGGCCACTGGCAGGCAGCATACCTCCCGACAAGACTTGTCTGGGCGACAGATGGGTGCTTCCGCCCCCCTCAGAAGAGAGTCCCCAACAACCACAACCCTACGTTTCCTCTTCGGTGTGATGGTTGTGATCCTCCCAGCCACAGGGGTGCACAGAGTCTCCTCTTCCACCTCATCCATTGTCTGTAGCGCCACATAATGGTTCTTCACCATAACAGAGGGTCGGATGGGAGCAAGGGTGGAGCCCTGTCTGCTGCCAGAGGTAACCAGCTGCCAGTGTCCTCCCTCTGCCAGAGGCATCCCATCTTTCTCCAGTGGTGCGGCAGCAGTCTTCAGCACCTGGACAGAATCCTCGTCCTTGCATGTCTCCTCATGGATGCTATCAAGGAACTTCTCCAGGGCATGGATACTCCTGAGCCTAGAAGCCTCCTCCAATAACTCTCCCACCTGCCTCCTGAGAGATTCCACCAGAAGGCACCTGTCACATTGATTCATCTCCCCAGCCTGATTGTCTGTCATAGGGAAATGCAAGCCACAGTCCCTGCAAGTCCACATCAGGATCTGGGTGGAAATATACATAGTCAGGATGTCTGTCTGGCTACAGGCACAGGTAGAGGAGACAGAAGAGGTGATGGCACAAGCAGTGCGGCTCCTCTTCACCATCGTGGCTTCACCAACTCCGTCTCAAACTCCCGTTTGCAAGCTAGTTTTCATAGTAACATTAAGTAATTATTAGAATCTGACATTAATAGGATCAATATTTGCCCTCTTTTTATGATAAAACTAAAGCATGCAATGAATTTTAAACTTAGTAATTTTGGAGTAGGTAAAAGTATAGGGTTATATTTCTCAGTGTGGCTCCTGAAGGTTTAATAGTCAATTTGTGTGGCTCTTGAGTTCCATAAGTTTAGCCACCACTGCGCTGTAACAAGAACACTGTCCACACTACAATCTCCCTTATTGCTGTGTAAGTGCCCTCTTATTCTGCAATAATATAACCACCTCTGTGAGCGCAATAAGGATATTCTGTAACAGTTATTGCACTGCAATTCCTGTGTGAACAGACCTGTAATTTTGTTGCATAATAACTGGCCTCCAGAAATGTCCCAGAGTGCCAATCAAGGCCACTCTGAGACACCAAAGCTATCATACTTATCAGTTTCCCTGCTCTAAGAGAGCAGGAAAATTGACAAGTGATAGAAACTCATTCCATTTGACCAGTGAACCTGACTTGGGGGCTGTCCGGGGGACTGAAGCCCCAGCGGCTTCAGCCCCTGCCTCCACCAGGGCTCCTGGCAGCAGGGTAAGCAGCTACTGGGGCTCCTCCATCCTGGTAACTCTGTGGTTGCAGCCGCCAGGGCTCCTGGGCCCCGGTGGTAGGGCAGGCAGCCACCAGGGTTCCCTACTCCCCAGAGGCTCTGTGGCTGCAGTTCCTGGGTCCCTGGCGGTTCCACAGCTCCATCCGCCAGGGTTCCCAGGACCCCAGCAGTTCTGCAGCTCCAGCCTCTGAGGTTCCCAGAAACTCCAGCAGCTGCACCACAGAGCCGCCAGAGACCTGGGAACCCCAGTGGCTGGAGCTGCAGAGCCACCAGGGGAGCCAGGTCTTGGCAGCTGTAGGGATGCTGGGTGCCCTAGGTACAATGCTTGGGCCCCCAGTGGGAGAAGGAGGGAGTCTAAGGATTCTGGACTCCCTGCAGCTCCCTCTGCAGGGAGCTGAGAGATTGAGCTCTCAGCTCCCCCACACAGCCTCTTTTCACATTGGAAGCATTCCTAGTGTGGACACATCTGAATGGCAAAAGGATGACTGTGTGGACATGCAATTGTACAATAAAC
This sequence comes from Podocnemis expansa, assembly GCA_007922195.1. NCBI lineage: Eukaryota > Metazoa > Chordata > Testudines > Podocnemididae > Podocnemis > Podocnemis expansa. Next base: position 25,370,319 of record ML682005.1, on the reverse strand, counting down.
AAACTGCACTCGTTGTAACACAACAACTTATTGCTGAACAATCTTCTAAAGCAGACACGGCCTAGGACATGTAAGAATATCATGAGGGACAAGGGACTCCGTCGCATGTCACATACTAGTGATTGGGTTTGGTGCAAGCCACATGGCAAAGTGACAAACAGCAGCTGCATAATCTGCATATTGTCTTTTTTTCTGCTTCCTACCCTCCGGAACAAAAGACTGAGACCTAGCCAGGTACTGGATGTACTACAGAGGAACAGTACAAGCCTGTAAACTCACATATCTGATATGCATGTGGAATTTAAAGTCAAATCTGATTGCTTTGACCATTTAACACCTTATTGTGGCACACAATATTCACATTTTAAAATTTATTTACTTACTTAAAAAAACCCACCAACCCACAAGATCTGTTAGTAATGGGGGATACAACTACCCAGACATCTGTTGGAAAAGTAATGTGTCCTGTAAGTTCCTGGAATGTTCTGGAGCGAGGGAAATCCATTTTAGATCTAATTCTAACTAACACAGAGGAATTAGTAGTAAATCTGAAGATGGAAGGACCTTGAGAGAAAGTGATAATGAAATGATAGATTTCATAATTCTAAGGAAAGGAAGGAATGAGAGCAGCATAATGAGGACCATGGACTTCACAAAAGCAGACTAACACTAAGAGGAATAGCAGGGAAGCTCCAGTGGGAGGAATATCTAAGTAAAAATAAACAGAAGTCAGAACACATGAAAGTTCCTCAAGACTTTATTTATAAAGATACAGCAGCAAACGATCCCAATGCAAAGGCAAAACAGGAAGAATCAGAAAAAAGGCCAATCTGGCTGCCTCAGGAACTCTGTAATGACCTCATAAATAAATAAATAAATAAATAAATAAATGTGAAATAGGGATTAATTACTATGGATGAGTACAAAAGAATAGCACAAGCATGTAGGGGGAAAAAAATCAGAAATCAATCAAAATCAAAAAAGCCTAAGGCACATACAAGTTAGATCTTGCAAGCAAGTTCAAAGGCAATACAATTTTATAAATATCAGGAGCGAGAAAACACTGAAGGAAGGTATACATTTACCACTTAATGGAGGAGAGCTAATGGATGACATCAAGAAAGCTGAGGAGTTTCATGCCTATTTTATTTCAGTCTTTACTAAAAAGATCAGCTGTGACCAGACATAAGCACAATTAATATTAACAAGGGCTTAGAAACACAAGCCATAATGGGAAACAAGTTTGAGAACATGTGAGTAAACTAGACGCATTCAAGTTGCAGGGCCTGACAAAATCCTTTGAGGTATTCTCAGAACATGGAAAACTCATGGAGGACATGCAAGATCCCACAGAATTGGAGGACAACAAATGTACAATCTATCTTTAAAAGGGTGGGGGGGGGAGGACTTATAGACAAGTCAGTCTAATTTAGATGTCAGGGTTTTTTCCATAACCATAAGGATAATTATGTACTCAAACAGACTTCCCAAGAGACAAAAATACCTGTCATTGCAGGGTTTTAAGAATGGATAGTTCAAACCAAATTATTGCGCTTGACACAGGATCTACTGGTGAAGTTAAATATCTTGTATTCTGCAGATGGTCAGACTGGATAATGAAGGTAGCTAACAAGCATTAATAACACACCCTTTCTGCCTCATGAAAGCAAAGCCTGTGTCAAAGATGAAGGGATTAGTAAGTTTGGACTGCCTTAGTTGTACGTATTAAGCAAACAAAAGTCTTCAGTTTCCAGGGCTGCCAAGCACCTTTTAGGAATGGTAAATTCACTGAAAGGAAACATAACACACAGTTTTGCCCACAGTCAAAAACTAAACACAGAAAACAAAGAACTAAATTAAAGAATTAACACTCACTTTTCAAAGTAAGAATATTAGCACTCAAGCTTCCGCTGGGCATGCATGTTCTTTCTGCAGTCGTTAGTGATCTTTTCCATTTGTGACAATTTTTTAAGAGTCATCACCACCTCCTTCCCTCCCTCATGAAGAAGGGCAATCCCATAGTGAAGAATCAGGAGAAAAAAGGAATAGAGAGGATATAAACTCTTTGTGTCCTATTAGACACGCACACATCAAAGTTCAGATATTTCATAAACTACTCCTATAGAATTAAATGTTCAGTGCATCTTTGAAAAAAGTTTGCTTCTTTAAACATCTTTAAGATTAGAACCAAGCACAACAATCCAATTCTTTAACTTCTTATGCTCGAGCAGCCTTAAAAAGAAAAAAGGCTGGGGGGGAGGGGGCTCAAGATACATCAAGGATAGGTTTCTCTTCCCAAAACTGATATGATAGACTTCAGTGGTCTTCTTAGCAAGGTTATGAGCTTAGATCTGGTCTGCAGGTTTTGTGGAGGTATAATTATTTCTGTCAGGCGTTTGATGGTTTACAATACAGATGAAATTCAAGTGGCACAACTTGCTGGTTTAGACAAAGTTTTACAGACATAACTTCCTGTGTTAGACTTGTGGGACAACATCCCATTCTACAGCTTGCACCAATGACTGGAATCAAGGATGCCTATGTTCCATAGCACTTCAATCTCAGCGACCACTGACACCTTATGCTTTGTGAAAACTACTGTATCATTTTCTTTTGCACCAATTCAGACGCATCTGTACTATACAGCAATTGATGATAAATTAAATTCAGTATAAGAGGTTCTACGTCAAAGAAAATAAAACATGTTATGGCAGGCCTCACCAAATGTACTGCATCCTAGGAGCCAGCGCAGTAACTGAGGCGTCTAGGTGTGCAGCACTTTAGAATGCCTTTCTGCCACCACTTTTGGTGGAGGTGTGGTACACAAAAGGCACCCATCAGTGAAAAAAGCTGCTTCCTTCATCAACTAGATTTAGTGGATTTTTTAAGTGTACACCTCTGAAAAATAGGACTGCGTTACTCCAGAATACTTTGCAGTCTAGTCTGCCAACATTCTTGTTACAAAATTTACTGCACATTGGAAGCACTGTTCCCTCTAAGCTGTGCACACGCACACAGGTCATGAAACCTGTGCACACAACAAAATAAAGTGCGCACAAAAAAATTCAATAGTGCTAATATTGGTGCTCACGAAGAAATGTTTTTGCGCACACAAAGAAATTGTTTGCGCGCAGTCTACGAGTAATTAGAGGGAACATTGATTGGAAGTATCCTAATGCCACACAGCACCGTTTGACAGTTACTGACCCTTTTATAAACAATAAATGAACGAACAAAACCCCCCTATGTTGTAAAGCTACTGCATTCTAACTCCTTATTCCATTGTAGTCTACTCTAATCTCACTTCTAAGGCCAGAGGGCAGGTCTATGCTGCTTGCTGTTTTCGGCAGCAGTCAGATGGAGATAGACAGGTTACTTAAAGTAACTTGCATATCTGAGTTTGACTGCCTAACGCCTCGCTGGTCCACTGCTCAGTCCAGGGAGTCAGGTGGAGGCCCCTCCTCCTCAATGCTACCCCAGTTGCTGGAGTGGTGTTAATACACTGGCTTTCTGATTGACCAAGAGGGTCTTCACAGACCCCTCAAATCGAACTGGGAAGTTTGAACTGACAGAGGGAAATTTATTGCTATCAGTGAAGACTAGCCTATAGAATGACCGGGTCTCCATAACTGGAAGAGTTATGCTGCAGCAGAGTTGTTGAACACCATTTGCAAAACTCATCCCACCTTTTAAAAAAGAATAAAAAAAGCAACTTGCATTGTATCAAGCTACACTTCCTCAAAAGGACAATAATCAATGGCCTATGCCCTTTGCAAAGTATTAGGCTTCATTCTTCCTCCTGGAAAAGCCTTATCATCCTATCTATCAGAATGTGACAAATGAAATACGGAGTCCATTGCATCTGTCACCAAAGATTTTCCTTTGACAGTTACAATAGAGATGCTATGCACAGTAAAACAAGCAAAGAGTCCTGTGGCACTTAAAGACTAAGAAATTTATAAATCTATTATAAATAAATCTGTTAGTTTTTAAGTGCCACAAGACTCCTTGCTTTTTTTGCTGAACCGCACTGACATGGCTACCCCTTTGGATTTATGCACAGAAAGTAATGTTCTTATTTATTACCAGATTGTTATAGTAAATATTTCCAAGCTTGTTGCTTATCTCTATTATGTGTAACTAAACCATACCATGAATGGAATGTTTTGCTTCCTCACAATTTCAAAAGGCCAATTACACAATGATCTTGAATTTGTTTCTCAGAAGTGCTGTTTCCTTTTTAAAAAGGGACACTATCAACTTAGTTACCCCACCAACATGTGTTTGAAAGTTTCATACCTTCTGTAAATTGCAATTAAACCCAATACAACTAGAACTGAAAATTACAAAAATAGTTTATTTTCCATGTGTTTACTTTGCCCATTTAAACATTAAGTATCAATCAGTTTCATATTCCCCCATGTACATTAAAAAGCAGCAGCCAGGTAAGAAAAAAAGAGCCTTAGAATTATTTTTAAAAAAGTATACTCAAAGATGAAGAATGTTTCTAGCCAGAACTAGATTTTCTGCAACTGATCAATCCTGAAACTACTTAGGTTGACTATCTATTTTAAAAACAAGTACTTTAGAGCATGAAAAATTGCAATGCAGTGATTCATCAAGTTTTTCCTCGAAATGACTGTTACTTTATTCTAAGACAGGGGTCTTGTCTTTTGACGGTTTGCATGTGAAAACTAAACACAGGCAGATACAAAAAGAACTGAAAATATATTTAATACTGACTATTGGTTCTGATCCCACCCTTCAAAGATTCATACATTGAATTATACTTAAGCCAATAGCCTAATACAGTTTATTAAGAAAAAAAGTAAAGTATCTTAATTGCTTGACCTTTAAATTTTACCCATGTGCAGTAGCAGCAAAAAAGGACTTAAACATACATGTGTGCAATATTAAAAAAATAATAATTATTGCTGATCAACTTGCTTTGCAATGACATTCTTATAGATTTCACCCTTCACTATCCTGTGGTTTTTTTCAATGAAGGCTAAACCTCTTACTGGCTTAAGAAATAATTTTTGTTCTAATAATTTCCTTTGGTCAATAAAATGTGCAATCTCACAATGCTGCAGACAATTACAGGTCATAAAACAAAACAAGCTTGTGACTAACAGACTTTCTGTCTGTGGAATTAAAGATATACTGTCCCACATTACTGTTCTTTCAAATGACATTTCACTATTTGTATGTACTATATCTTCTTAAAAAAAAAATCAAGCAAATGAAGACTATTTATTGCAAAAGATGGTTATTACACCATGCCAAGAGGGATTACTGTTTGCTAAGAAAAAAATAAAAATAAAAAAAATTTTGTTAATAAATACATTCTCTCCCTAACACAGAACCCTCTCCCGCTTATGGTTAGAAAAGGATTGAATTTTATTCCTGACCTGACACCACCTGCAGCATGATCTTGGTTAAGCAGCATCTATTCTGTGCTTCAGCTTATTCCTGTATAAAACAAAGTCAATATATAACCTTGAAAAATACATTCAACATGTGATTTGAAAAGTGACTAATTTCTGCAGTTGTTTGCTTTCTTTTAAAGAACACACTTCTTTATAGATGGAAATCAAGCCTGCTAAATGACAAACAATGCGATGCTAACTGCAGCTGACTACAGACAGCTCAAAATGCCTCTGCCGCTTCTGCTCATGACTTCCTAAGCACCAACAGAAGGAAGCTGATGAAACTGGTGGGTCCCATCTCTACTACTCAGAATCCTAGGGACAGCATTTCAAATGTAAGGTAGGCTTAGAAGCTGTCCCTAACAGCTTCTGAAAGGGGAGCATCTAATCTGTATGGGTCCTGTATTAGCATGAACACAAAGAGCACAATTAGGTATCAGCATACTGGGTGCAGGGTATTTGGAGTTAATCTGACCACCAATCTGTCAATATCTGTAATTCTACTGAGGGGAAATATGAAATACTGTCTTTTTGTGAATTGCTACTCTCTGTTGGTTTCAAATCTGTCTGGGTTAGTTAAAGGGTAAAAACTACCCTTAGTTAAAAAGAGATTTGTAGGAAAGGTGACTGCATGTTTCAGCCTAAAAGAAGTTGAAGACGGGGTGGGGGTTTGAGGCTCTCTCTGTGTCACCTCCTATTGCCTCTCCTGTCTAATGATAGATCTGTCTAGGCTTTTTCTGAGGCCTTTGTCATTTAAATAGAGGTAGCTGTTTGCAGCTACTTGAAATTAAGTGCTGGAATCACTAGAGAGAGAAGCAAACTCTTTCTGAGCTAAAAGTTACTAGAGACAAAGAAAGCTGTCTCTCTGAGCTGAAATCACTGAAGAGGAGCAGCAGATGAAGGAGGCAGCAGACAGTGAGAGTGGCCAGCAGTGAACTGGGTGGCTTGAGTGACCAATGAGAGGAGATAGTGGACAGCGCTACTGAATGAAGTGAGTGGCCAGCAGATGGCACTGGCGAACAGCTAGTGTGAAAGATACTCTCTATGTACTCTATGGTTGGTTGGGAGCCTAGTTAGCATTGATTCCCCAGATCAGTGCTGGTTTTGCCATTAAGTCTTGTATATTCTGTTATGCGGTGTGGGTTGTTGGGAACCTTGCTCTGTACTGATTTGCTAGATCAATGCTGATTTCTGTTGTTTGGCCTTTTACACTCTGTTTTACTACTATGAAAAGTTCTGTTTACTACACTCAGATTGCTGCTTGCGAGTGGGGAAGCCTTACCTCTTTTGGGGTGCCCAGGGAACAGTGCAGGATTTCCCAGAAACCTGGGGGGGCTTTGAGCCAGTACGTGGTGCTACCTTACTGGGAAATGCCTAGGTATAGAACCCGGCCCTTGTTCTAGCAGCCTGCCCTGGCAGAAGGATTACACAAATATCATTCTGCTGCTTGGGAAAGCAATAATCAGCAGCAGAGGTAGACAAAAATGGTTGCATATTCACAGGTCCACCCTATGCCATCAAAATAAATAAGACTGAGGGAAAGTTTGAGAAAAGATACTGTATCATTGCAGTCAGGAGGTTCTGAAGATTAAGGAAGAGGAGACAATACTTATTCCTTCCTTACAGCAGCCAATAGACACATGCAATTGTTCAAATTTAATCATGCAACTAATCATGAGAGGCTGATAAGACAAATCTATGAAAAGCAGTCTAGTAAAAGTTTCAGCACTTCCTCTCTCCCACAAGCTACCCAAGGTGCTGGGTTTCTCACCAGAGAATTGTCCTGAAATCTCACTGGTAATTCCTTTACTTATCTTTCCTATCCATTTATGCCAAGTTGTATGGTGTATTTCTCTAAATCCCTCCCAAAATTGTTATGCAGTTTACTTTATGAAGTGTGATACCAGAATTTAAAAAAAGGCACTATGGAATACTATCATCACTACAATGATTCGGGCAGAAGAAAAAGTTATACACCTGACCGAAGCACTACAAGAAGGCTGCTATTATACTCGGGGTGGGGGGTGGGGGGGGGCGGCAAGGAGTCTTGTGGCACTTAAAGACTAACAGATTTATCTATTGCATGAGCTTTCGTGGGAGAAAATCCCACTTTGTCAGATGCTTTGAAAAGGGGGAACTTACAGAATGGGATGAAAATAAATGGAGGGGAGTGCAAGACATGGTATTAGGTCACACTGCAACAGCAAATCAGAGCATTTGTAAAGATTCAAACTCTAGGAAAACAGCACACAGAGGGAAGGTGAAGTCCAATTACCTGTTATAATGTGAAAAGAAACCATAGTCACAATTAAGTCCTGCTTTCACACAATCTAATTTGCATATTAGTTGGATTTTGAAGTTTTTAAAGGTTTTTTGTTTGGTTGGTTGGTTGCTTTTTTAAAGATTAAATCAAATCAGAGTCCTTCTCCTGAATCACTGTTACATGAAACTTATGCGTTACAGGAAATCTTATTCTTACTTCCCAAATTCCCCCATAAGTATTTTAAACTCATTTTACAATCTTGGCTACTAAAAGTTAAATAAAAAGTAATGCAATAGTGCCTCAGATTCTCATGCGAACAAAGTCCATCAAACATTTATTTTGGCATTTGCTATGTAGACGTCTGAATGCATAGCACCCTATGAGCAGGGTCTGTCTCTTCAGGGCAGATAGATACACGTTTTTTGAAAAAGCTAGTGGATGTGGAAGCAGGCAGTAAAGGTAAAAACTTACTTTTTAAATATAAGGTTAAAGCATTTTTAAAAACATGCAAAATAATTGGAAATAGGTTAAACAAGCAAGGTTTGAGTACAAGTAAATTAGTGGTCAAAAGCAAGACAGAAACTAACAATGATTATATCAAGCACTAGTTTGAATATCTTACACAAACTAATTAATTAAAGCAGAAACTGAAATCACATGCACCTACCACTATCCTGAGCACATGGTGTATTGGCTTTTTAGAAGCTCTTTTTGTGCCTTTTCCAGTTGGGCTGTGAGACGTTCAGGACAAGGACCACCACTCCTTCTCCTTTGTTTGTACATCACTTATCATAATATGCTAAAGTACAACATTTGGTAGGATGAAGATCTCAACAAATTTCCACTCCACGAACAGCCTTAGCCTGGAACATTCCATGCAGGAGACCCACTTTCTGAACATTACAGTACAACTTCGAGATGGACACATAAAAACCACCCTATACCATAAACCTAGAGATTGCTATAGTTACCTTCATTCATCGAGCTTCCATCCAAGACTTGATCCATTGTCTACAGCCAAGCCTTCAGATGTAACTGTATTTGTTAAGATCCCTCAGACAGACACACACCTTCAGGATCTCTTTCAAGCGTTCTTAAAACTACAGTACCCCCAGAGTAGTGATGAAACTGACTGACAGAACCAAATGGGTACCCAGAAGTCAACTACTACAGGAGAAGGCCAAGAAAGAAAACATCAGAAAACCACTGGTCATCACTTACAAACCCCCAAGTCAAATCCCTACGGCACATCATTAAGGACCTATTCTAAAAGATGATCCCTCACTCTCTCAGGCCTTGCACGGCAGACCTGTGCTCACTTAAGGACAGTCCTCCAACCTTAAAACACAGAAACATTAAAGCAGGCACTTACTCCTGCAACAAATCAGCCAACTTTGCCCACATATCTGCACAAAAGACACCATCACAGAACCTAATCAAGCCAACTGCTCAATCAAGGGCTCATTTACCTGCTCATCCACCAAAGTGATCTATGCCATCATGTCCCAGAAAATGTCCTCCCCCTCCAACCTTATACACTGAATGAAAAAAAGACAGTCTCTGTGCAGAAGAATAAATGGACAAATCTGACACAAAAAATAACTTACAACACTTCAATCTCCGGGCTCACTCTACTGCTGCTTTGTTAATAGCTGTGCTCAAACAAATGGACAACAAATTGGAGCATCAAAGAAAAACTACAGAATAGGAATTCATATGCATATTTGACTTCATGAACTCAGTACTAAAAAAGGACTATACAAGTTCCTGTCCCATTACAACAGGTAATTTTGCTTTATTTGTTCACCACCTACTTCCCCATTAATTGTTGTACTCCACTCTTTGAATCCTAACAACTGCTTTGACTTGCTGTTACAATCTGACCAAATGCTATGACTTATCACTTCCCTGCATTTCTTTTGCTTTCATTCTGTATGCTCCACATCTTCTAGTGTCTGACGAAGTAGGATTTTCTCCCACAAAAACTCACGTGAAAAATAAATCTGTTAGTCCTTAAAAGCACTAGCAGACTCCTTGTTTGTTTTGCTGGACTAGACTAACACAGCTATCCCTTTGGAACTTAGGAAAGATGTGGTTACTTTAGGAATCGTTTGCTTTAATAAGATAGTGAAACACATAATAGACCTCTAACTGACAGACCTACAAAATTCTGTTCCTGACACTTGTATGTTTAGGCCTAAACTATAACTTGCCTGCATACAATGGCTCCTAGATCTATCAGCACACAACAATAAGATAACTGGTCTAATGCAGGGCTGTCCCTAGAGGGGTGCGGGGTCTCCGGCAAATCGCCCTTGGCACCCCCACACACACTCCCCACTTGGGGGGGGGGGCTAGCTGACCCAGGGGAGGGGTGGGCCCCTGCGCTGCCACCCCCCCATGCCAGAGAACAGGCGAATGGCCAACAGGGTGGCCCAGTTCAGCACAGCCAGTAAGCCCCCCACCCCAGGCCACGTGCGCTGCTCTGGGCTCTGTGCTGGAGCAGTGGGGAGGGGGCGGGACGCAGCACAGCCGGGATGAGGGGAGCAGCAATACTGGCTCCCTGCTGCTCTGGCACAGAGCCAAAAGCAGCACGCATAGCCGGGGGGGGGGGGGGCAGACCGACAGCACTGAACCTAGCCACCCTTTTGGCCTGCTCGCCTGGTCCCTGGCATGGGAAGGGCGGACAGCCTTGGTCTAGTGACAACATGCAGTGCTGTACCAAAAAAAATGTGCAACTGGTATTCTACAGGAGATCAGACCCGATGCCTCCAATTAATCCAGTCACAACATATGCTATTACTGTTCAGTAGTAAACAAGTATATTACAGCCCAACAATACAGTCAGAGAAGCATTTAAACAAGCAAGAGTACAAAAGGAGACAACAGCTGGCTGCATGATGAAAGTCAACATCTATATTTGCACTGAATAAGAGGTTGGACAATTATTAATTTTTAAATCAGATCTCTTAAATTATTAAACATGAAACTATTTTTTAATTTCCTCTTAAAATCTGTTGAAAATGTCATAATTTCAAATTGCAATCTATGTTAAAGGTCTGAATTTATTTTAATCATTCAGTGAAAAACTTCTGCATCTATAAGCCCCCACCCAAACTGTAACGAGTTATGGTGTGCAGCTTTTTAAATTACAGTATGTACAAATGGGGGTGAGGGGAAGGGAGGGGAACATCTTTAGCTACTGATGTTAATTACGCTTTATAGAGATATCACAATGTCAGGTAGTGCATTAAAGTAGTATCTATTTTATCCTCAGTCTCTGTCATTGAATAAATACTGGTGTTTACAAGGTCCCCCCCCCCCAGATGCAAGAGCTTTTCTGCACAACAGAAACTAAAAGTGTTTTCTTGAATTACTTGGTCTCGGTTTAGTTAAGAAGTGCAAAGAGAATGTCAGCTTTGGGGAATGAATACAGAGCTGAAAAGGAAAGCTTGTATTCCTTTTCCAGCATGAATAAAAACCGGGATGGGAGACAATAAGAATTACTAGTGATGTTAGCCAGGGTCTACCTGATTGCCATGTCTGAAGTCAGGAAGGAATTTTCTCCTAGATCAGGTGGGCAGCAATCCCAGGGTGTTTTTGCCTTCTGCTACAGTATGAACTGGGTTACTTGCTGGTTTGAACTAGAGCAAGAGCCTGTCTCCACAGACGCTACCTCTGCAGACGGAAGGCGTTTCGCTGTTACGGCTGCCAACACTTTAGGATTGTTCTGGAGACTCCAGGAATTAAAGATTAAATCTTTAATTAAAGACTGTGTCAGAGGATGAAGCCTCCAAAAATATGTCAAACCAAAATTGACAATCCTACCCTCATCAGCATTAAGTCATTCAGCTCCCTGAAACAGTAACTAGGTTAAGAGGAGAAGTCTCCCATCAACCTACAGCTGTGTACAACTGTGGGTCAGGATGGTTTAACTATACCAGTCAGGAGTGTGGTGATGGCAGGGAACACTCCCTGCTACCACCAACACACTGCAGCAAAGGGGGTGACAGCTGACGAATCCTAAGTGCCAGGATTAAACTTCTAGGTGCCATGGCGACCTGGTGCCTGGGATTTGTCAAGGCCTGCTTTTGGCACTTCAATACCCTTGGGAACCCAGCACAAGGCAACAAAAAACAAACCATTGGTTCAATACCAAACTGAATACTTCTGCTTAATGTATTACTTTTTTGTTTTTATCAACTTTGTTCTTCTACGTATCTATTTCATTTCTGATAGTTTTACTGAATTAAAAATTTCAAACATTAAAATGCTGCTTTTTTTGTACATTTTTAACTGGATGGACACTGGAATTCAAACACAGCTTGACAAACACCTGTAAAAATGATTGCCAGGTAAACAAGCAATGCACCATTCACCATTTCTAAAAAAAGTGAGATTTATTCAGATTATCAATTTTATGTTAAACCATGTAATTGCTTGAAGAAGTGTATACAGATATAATGTACTCTCCTGTAAAATAAGGAAGTACCACCACATTTGTTGTAAAGACTCTATCTGGTTATTAATCAGCATTTATTAATGGTTAAACTAACCAATGAGAATTAATTTACCTAGGAAAACAGCTAGAAAGTTCAACTGCAAGATTAAAAGCAATTATTTAAATGAACATTTCCTGCCTGATTAAAAAAAGAGACTTAAATCAATTAATTTACACACACACACACCCACACACACACACACCCACCCACCCACACACAGGTGTAATTACAACTGCTATTTTAGTTCTACTTCGTGTGTCAGTAAGTCCTTAGAACAATGATGTGTGTGAGAACTCATAGCCCAGGTGTCGGCAACCCCCAGCACACATGCCACGTTGCGCCACTCAGGCTCCCCGCTGGCCCTGCCCCCAGTGTGGCCTGGGGCCACAAGAGCCATGTGCCGTGGCTCCAGGACCCCCACTAGCCACACTTCCCCACTGGGGAGCGTGGGCAGCAAGGAAAAAGAAGCTGCAGCGCAGGGCTCCTGGGCCCTGCTGGCACCACTCCCTGCTGGGCAGGGCTGCTGGAGAGGGGTGGGTCGACCTGCCCAGACCCACTGCTGCTGATGGGAGCCGGCCCCAACCCCGGCCGGGAACCAGATGCGACTTGGCAGCAGGAGGAGGAGCCAGTCCAAGCCCAAGCCCCAGCCCCAGCCCCAGCCCCAACTGGGAACTGGAGGCTGCCTGCCAGCGAGAGCTGGCCCTGGTCCCAGTCCAGGTCCTGGCCAGGAACCTGAGGCCTGGCCCCGCACCTTTTGGTGGCGTGGGTGGGGCTGGCATGGGAGCCAGCAAAGGTTCCTACCCCCTATACATAGCCTTTAATTCTCCATTAATGAAGTAGAAATGGAGACCAAAGAGCTTCTGTGATTAAATAACTGCAACATGCACAAAATGACTAATGATACCAAAATAATTTATAAGTAGAACTTAATATTGATTTCTTTAATGTAACTGAATAATCATAACATGCCCAATTTCAAAGATAAGCAACATCACATGAATTGTCAGAAATTTTACACAAGAACAAAATCAAAGTTTAAGAGCAGAAAAGCACTTGGTAATCAAATATGACCCTCTATACATTAGGCCAGGAAACCTTTCCAGTCACCTTCACAGGTCCCAGCAATCACTAACAGACCAAAGTATTATAAACCCAGAGAAACAAATTCACATGCTATAGGCAGAGAACAGGAAGAAGTGAGGTGCACCAATGCCACAGATCGCCCACCATTACAAGGAATTGATTTAGAGACACCTAGATGACCCTACCCGTACCCCACAATGTCAGCACAGTTTTGGAATTATGCATCACCCTTTAAGGTATCAAAAATGCTGATGAGTTTATCTATTGAAGAGTTCAAGGTGGCCTATGTAACACAAGACACTCATTACCACGTTTTTTCGCATGATAAAAATGTCAAAGAAAAAATCAACATATACAAGTATCTCAGAATTGCAATTAGCCATACATACATACATACATACATACCATTTAAAAAATTAAACATACACAGTTCAGATTTCCAGCTGTTCTAATTTACGTATTCAAGGACAGAAGCCTCTGATTGGTTTCAGTTAACACAGAAGAAACTAAGAATTATTCCATAACATGAGGCTTGCATGACTCTAGTGTCAGAGGTACATGGACCAAAAAAAAGTGTTTTTGAACATGTAAAGAACTATATAAAACAAGGCATGTGTTTATTTTACTTGAGTCCAGTTTGGCAAGTGACCTTACATAATAAAACCAGCTTATATCTCCCATACCCTTGTTGATTTTTTAACCTTCAGGGAACCCTTAAAATATAATTAATTTAAACCCAGATATTGCAGCTGGATTCAGCTAAGTGACTTCATGTATTCATATGGAAGAACAAGGAATTTGTAGGATCTCAAGGAAGGACTCAGAAATTAATGTTAAAATGAAATCTCTAGTGCATCTGTACAGAAACATTAAAAATGCTATTATCTCCAAATGGCTCAAACAATTTTCAGAATGTTTTTTTTAAAAACAACATGACTACTATAAATAAAAGAACAGGGGAACTACTTCTCCATTTTGCTTCCTTTGTGTATCTGAAAGCACTTGGTATCTAGTTGATACTAAGCAGTTCCCTCTTCGAGCTGATCTTACACACAGCAGAAGAGAATACTTTGGTAAACAGTAAAAGGTGAATGTAAAAGAAAATATCTTGGTGAGAGGACTTCAGGGACAGGAAAAACATCTATGGTTATTTTGAAGTCAGCTATCTCAGGTTGATAGTCTCTTTTTATTTAAAAAAAAAAAACAAAAAAAAACAGCTTTTTTAGCCAAGCCAGACTATACAAGAAAAAAGATTAAGATGTATCAAACAGATCTTGAACAACTATGTACCTGAAAAGCAGGAGTGCTGCTGCCCGAGAGGAAGACCCGGGGCACGGACACGGGCCCCGCCCCCGCCCCCAGCCCCAGCCCCACCCTCTGGCCCTGATTCTCCGCCTGGGCCCAATCTGGCCTCCAGCTCCTGCTGCCGCCAGCCTGGCCCCAGGTCCCTGGCCGGGGCGGGGAGAGGAAGGCGCTGCCACGGGCAGCCTGGCCTGGAATGGGGCTGGGAGAGGCAGACACTGCCGCCAGAGGCCGGGCCCCCTATCTCTGGCCAGGGACAGGGACGGGAGAGGCAGGGGCTGCCCCGGACATTCAGGGGACTGCTGCTGGGACTCGGGGCATGTGCCCCGTGTGCCAGGCGTCAGTGAAACCCCTGCTGAAAAGTGAACTTCAAGAGAGGTGGGGGGAACTGTCTTGTCCATTACTGTTTTTTTGCTATGGACTTTCTAGAAAAGAAATTTTTAAAAAAAATTATTAATTTAGACATAAGCAATGCTCACTTTTTGCTGCAGAATTCGAGAATCAGCAGCAACACAAGGCACAAACACCTTTACCTGTCCCAAAAGGAGGAGGAGACTATATCAATATCTTAGGCCCAGATCCTAAAAGATGTACACACAAACTCAAGTGTGTAAACTTAAGCACATCCTTAAACTTTGTTGGATCAGGGCCCAGGACAGCAGCAACACCCCCATCTGAAAACAGGAAGAGCTGCAGTGGTTTTCAAACTTTCTTCCTTAAGACCTAGCTGAAAAAAATCATTTTTGCCTACGACCCAACAATTATGTCTGTGAGCAATGCATTCCAGTCTTTTGCCAGTGACAGCAGGGGGTGCCGCAACACAGTGCCTGAGGGTCTGCGACTCAGTAGTGTGCCCCGAACCCAAAGTTTGAAAACCACTGGATTAGACTACAATCACCCTTCAGGTTTTTGAAGTGCTGACCCGATATTTCTAGTGAAGTTACCAGCTTAAGGGGGGGGGCGCTTTTTGTCTCTCTGTTTGACTATTTAATTACTGTTACATTACAGACCATACACTCCACTCCCTCCAGTTATCTGCCAGAAAGCTTTTGCTGAAAACAACTACAAGGCTCTTTAGGCAAGCTACAGTTCAGTAACTGCTTCTTCTGTTCATATTAGTATCAATCACACTGTTCTACAACTCAGGAATAAAAGATCTATTTATCTTAACAGGATATAAATTTTAAAACTTAAGCGCTGAAATTAGATGGTTAAAATGCATATGGTAGGAGCCACTCCCTCATTTTTATACTAGTACTATATTTCAAAACAATAGGTATTTCCCTATATAATTACCACCAGTGCTAGATATACACACTACAAACTTCCAGACAATAATAGTGTGGTTTATTTTTAGAATTTGAGTGACACTACTCTGGCAAACATCAACTACACCTTAATATAAGGAAGTATCTTGGAAACTGCCATATTACATTGTTTTGTTTCCTCCTCCCCCAAAAGACAAATGAAGGAATTGGCCTAACAATCTGTAAGCACAACTACACAAATAACTGCACTCTGGAATATAGAGATCCAAGCCAATACACAAGCAACACCTATTTGCACCCTGTCTACAAAAAAAAAATTCAGTATTTCAAACACTAACAGAAATCAGAGATCTGTGGTCATGCTTAGAAAGTGCCCAAATCCCATTGCTTAAACCAGTGGTTCCCAACCTTTTTCAGGCTCGGGACCCCTTTTTAACATTTAAAAAAAAATAATCCCCCTCCCCCCCAGCTGATTTTGTAATCTGGCCCGTACAAGCAGACTCTGGCCCGCACCACTCCAGTGGTGCTGCTGGGACAGCCAGCGAGTGGTGCCACCACCACGGCCTGCGCCGCTGGGAAGCCAAGCTGCGGCAGCTATGGCCCCCTGCCCTCTCCCTGCTGTGGAGCTGCTGCGGCCTCATCCCCCTGCTGGGATCCAGCCATGAATGGGGAGACGCAGGCCTGGCGGGGAGTTTCGGAGCTGCAGCTGGATGCTGGCCCTGGCGGGGAGAGGCTCTGTGGACTCCCTGCAACACGGCCATGGACCCCTGGGGCTCCCCGGACCCCAGCTTGGGAACCACTGGCTTAAACCATTAAAACAAGTGGACAAAACTGCAGCCTGACTATTCCACTTCCTGTGGGAAATCAGACTGTATTAGCTTTGCTAAGTGTAAAAGCCACAGGGGTATTAGCTAGAATTAAATCCCTAGAGAAGACCATTAACTAATATCTGTGAAGAGAAAAGGCAAGCAGCACATAATATTTTGGGGAAGAAAGTCACTTCCGGTCGGGGGGGGTCTTTTGGGGGGGGGGTTGGTTTTTTTTTGATGTTGTTGAAGCACAACTGCTGCACCCAATGTACCTGTTAGAACATGTGTGGCCAAACCGCTGCTCAAGAGCCACACATGGCTCTTGCATGAAAAACTGCGGCTCCCGGAAGAACGTCAGCAAATCAATTTACGAAAGCAGCCTCAGCCTAGGAGTTCAGGAGGGGGTCGGGACGGCGGGGAGAAGTGCGGCATGGTCAGGATTTTAAAAAACTCTCCCTTGGCCTACGGTCTTCTACATCGAGCAGCAACTAAGATGCTACCGCATAGGCCTAATCTTCATGAGAACCTTAAGTAATTATTCGAACCGGACATGAGCAGGACCAGTATTTGTCCTCTTTTCACGATCAAATCAGAGTGTGCAATGAATTTTAAACTTGGCAATGGTTGGAGCATCTGGGGGGTAGGCCTCAGGGTGGCTCTTGATGGTTTAATCATCAGCCTGTGCGGCTCCTGAGTTCCGTAAGTGTGGCCGCCCGTGTTAGCGGGCTAAAGAGACCCATCCTGAATCGCTCTGTCCTACGCCCTAGCAGCCCTTCCCTTTATTTCCCAGCAGCCGGCCCAGGACAAGCTGCAACCCCACACGCCCTCACTTGCAAGCCGGCAGCGAGAAGCGGCTGTGGGGCAGCTCACCTCCCCCCCCGCCCGGCGCGCGGGCAGCGGAGGAATCCCCAAATCACCGGCTAGACGCCTACCCCGCACACCGCCTCCTCCCCCGCTGCCGCCGGCGGGGTGGAGCAGCTCGCCTTTTTCTGCAAATCCCGCTCTCCACTGCGGGGCCGGCTCCAGAGCCCGGCGGGGGGAGAAGAAAAGGCGGGGAGGCAGGCGAGACAAAGGAGGGCGCGCGGGGCGGCCTGGCACCTGCCGGCGGCCTTACCCAGCAGCAGCAGGCGGTGCGTCTGCTTGTACTCCCGCTTCTGCTCCTTCAGCGCGCGGTCGATGCTCCTGCTGACTTTGCGGGCCTCCTTCTCCGCCTCCCGCTCCTCCAGGCGCAGCTTCTCCCAGGGTCTCTGCAGCGGCTGGCGAGGCTTGGGCGCCGGGGCCGCCCCGTTGCCGCCTCCGTTTTGCAGCAGCAGCAGCAGCGGCGGCCCGTCGGCCTCTCCCGCCGGCTTGTCCGCAGGGCGCGGCGAGCCCGCGGCCCCCGGCTGGCCGCAGCAGCTGCCTCCCGGGGCCGCCGCCTGCTCGGCCGGCTGCTCGGGCTCCGAGGCGCCGGCGGCGGGCTCCCCGAAGAGCCGCGGGCGCAGGCTGTAGCAGAGCCCCATGGCTCGCTGCCCCTCCCGGCCACGGGCCGGCCTCAGCGCTCGCCGCCGGCCCGGCGCTGGCGGGGGGCGGCGGGCAGCCCCTGGCGGCCCCGTCGGGCCATCTTGCCTCTCCCCCTCCGCCTCCCAACGGCCGCCGGCTCGGGTCACCTGACGCGGAGCCGCCGCCACCGCCGCCGCGTCCACCTTACCGTAAATACCCCAGCGCGAGCCCACCGCGCAGGCACGGAGCGGCGGGGAGGGGAGGCCCTCGGCCCTCGCTGACAGGCTCGCAGCCATCCCCTCCCACAGACC
Source organism: Podocnemis expansa (assembly GCA_007922195.1). NCBI lineage: Eukaryota > Metazoa > Chordata > Testudines > Podocnemididae > Podocnemis > Podocnemis expansa. Next base: position 25,351,873 of record ML682005.1, on the reverse strand, counting down.
CCGCCGGCTCGCCCCTCGCACGTCACAGCCCGCTCCCGCTCCGGCCCCCGCCGCCGAGCCGCCCCCTCTCGGCCCCCCGCGCGGGCAATGGCGCTGCGCATCGCGCCCAGACCTCCCCTCGTCCCTTCCCGGGGCTGCCGTCCCCTCCCTCCTGCTGACAGCCATCGGCCGCTGTGCCTTACCCCCGCACGCTCCTCTAGGCGCCCCCCTCTTGCCTCTGCCTCCCAGCTCACCAGGGAGTTCCCTGACACCCCCCTGAATTTCCCAGCACCCCCCCCTTGTCAGCTAGTAACAGGGTCATGCCAATTTAGTCAGCGCCCCCCAAAACCGCCTTGCACCCCACAACCTGCCCCATTGTCAGCTAGTAACAGTGTTATACCAATTTAGTGAGTGCCCCCCAAAACCACCTTGCACCTCCCAACCTGCCCCATTCTCAGCTAGTAACAGTTATACCAATTTAGTCAGCACCCCCCAAAACCACCTTGCACCCCCAACCTGCCCCCAGTTGTCAGCTAGTAACAGTGTTACACCAATTTAGTCAGCAGCCCCCAAAACCGCCTTGCACCCCCCGACCTGCCCCCAGTTGTCAGCTAGTAACAGTGTCATACCAATTTTGTCAGCGCCCCCAAAACCGCCTTGCACCCTGCCAACCTGCCCCGAGTTGTCAGCTGGTAAGTGTGA